>CM021797.1:70179786-70202439 GCA_011076525.1 Nettapus auritus | reverse complement strand
AAAAAAAAAAAAAAAAAAAAAAAAAAAAAAAAAAAAAAAAAGTGGGAGAAATGCAAACTGAATTCATAGAAAATACTAAAAGAGGAATAATGAAAGTACAAAAAAGAACATTTACACATGTATCTGTAATGAATAGTTATCAACAAAAGCCTTCATTTGGAACTAGGCAAAAGTTTTAATAAATGTGCATATTTGTATTTTTGAAGAGGTGTTTGTGCAGCAAACCTGTATAAACTGATAAAATAAGTCTTGGGATTTTGTGCAACAAAACAACAGTTTTGAACAACAGTTTCTCCCAGTTAATTGTTGAAGCCTGGTTCAGTGCTGATTATTTCTGCACACAGAGGGAAATCATGAAAACTGAAGGAGTACTGGTTACAAAGTACTAGAAAAGGATACTGAACAGAGGCATAAAACTTAAAGAAATACTGCTTATTTGTGAAACAGAATTCAGAAATGTTTTAAAGAAATTCAGTCTCCTTTTTAAGATTTCATTTTAGTCTTATATATGAAAAGAATATAGGAAACCAAATAAAACATATCCTTATAAGTTTACATACCAATTTAAGTACTTGAATATATCATTCACATTTATATTGGTATGGTCTATTTATTAAGTAAAGACAGTTATACAAGCATATATATCCAAGAAGCAGACATCTAGTCTCACTCATCTAGTGCACAACAATCACTCTGAACCCAACAGCTATAACAGTATAAAATGCCTCATGTGGCAAGAAGGAGACCTACTGTCGCATCCTTGAATCCTGTAAAAGGGGGGGAGACTGGGATCAGGGTGTGATGGAAACCTATAGCTGGTCTAAAGAGTTCAGAACTACCAGGAAAAAAAAATGCAGGAGAGAAGTACAACAAACATTTCCACATCTTATTAGTAGATTCAGAAGAAATAACAGAATTTAATAAAGATGAACACAGGCAGGTTCAATATAAATTGAATACAGCCGTGAAAAAAATGCCCCCATAACACCTTCATAATGTAATAAAGATTTATATGTAGAACCTAGCTGTCTTTTTTTAAATATATATATATATATATATTGAATACCAAGAATATGCTCTGCATGGAATTAGTTAGACACCTCATAGCACCTACATAAACTGATCATTTTCCTTTTTTTTTCAGGTAGAACATTATTTTCATTCTAACAGTAAGATGTCAAGTTACAGAGACATTAAGGGTAATGCCTGACAGGAGAAAAGGTAAGAGCTTTAAGCTAAAAAAGATTAAGATTAGATATAATGTAGAAATTCTTTACGATGAGGGTGAAAGGGCACTGGAAAGGGCTGCCTAGCGAAGAATGGAGGCCCCACCCCTGGAAGTGTTCAGGACCAGGTTGTATGAGGTCCTGGCCAACCTGATTTAGTGGCTGGCATCCCTGCCTATGGCAGGGGTATTGCAACTAGATGATCTTTGAGGTCCCTTCTGATTTTTGCCATTCTATGATTCTATGATTAAAAGTAACCTGGGTAGCAATAATGAAAGCCTTAAAACTAGCATAACCTACCAACTTTGAACAAGTATGTAATTTAGCAAGATAAGTTGTATGACTTGGTCTCAGATACTAGAATAAATTATATACATAAATTCATAACTCACATTTCCCATATTTTTTTAAAAAGTAACTGAGGCAAAGGAGCAGCTGAGTAAAATGCCTGTGCCAGAACCTCAACTCTGTCATGCTCTGCCTCTTGATTCTTCACTAGGTTTTGACTATGGATTTGATTTCATTTTACCATAAAAAAATAAAAAATAAAATAAAATAAAATAAAATAAAATAAAAATATGGAAAGTAGGGCTTTATATATATATATATATATGAATATGAATATACTGGTCTTCTTAATAAACTGAGAAAGGAATATCTCTATTCTCTGTCAGCATCCTTGTTCTGAGTGTCACCTAGAAGAGAGTTTTAAAAAGATCTGTGCCAGAAATATTTTCCCCTGCCAAATACCAATCCTACAGAGGCCAGGCCAGACTGAAAAAAAAATGGCTAGACACCAGACTAACTATTCCACTCTTTCTAGAAGAAACCAAAAAAGGCATCAGATTGTGGAAATGCTTTCAAGAATCAGAAACATTTTTCAAAAGACAAGTTCATTTAAGAAATGATGGTTCCTGGCTCAGAGCTTATTTCAACCAACACAAAAAGCATAGGAAACTTGCTAAGTATACTTTTTTGATATTTTTGTTGTCCTTCATTTGTACTTGAAAGACAACTGGTTAACATCAAGACTTTGAGAGAAATGCCCTCTCAGAGGATACTACAGTGGAATTCACCTTATCTGAAGAGCAGTTATTAAATTATCAGCTAGAAAAATGTATGAGTAACACATGTTTCTTGGAGTTAAAACTTTCAACACAAATTCCTGTTTAGCAAAGAAAACTAATTCACAATCTCTTTCACTGTACTGTTCTTAATAAGCATTTATTACTAACTCACTCCTACGTGTTCATATCCCAGTGAAGAACAGTCATTAGAGAACATGTCTGGGGAAAACATGCTCCTAGCAGATGCTGGTGGATTACAATTCCATTTAGTTTTGTATAAACAGGTAAGGAAATAATTTGTATGTTGTACAAGAATTGCTGTTTCCAGAGTTTTGAGAAAAAAGATATGCATTTCAGCGGGTTTTTTTGTTCCTGTTGCCTTCCACTGATACTTATCTATTCTCTGCAGCAAACAGACACGTGGAAGAACCTTGTGCCTCTAGCTTTTTTTCCTCTTTTTGTAGTTTTTTTCTGGACTTTTCCTATGCCTTTTGATACAGTTTCTCTCTGTCATTCCCCAGAGGAAATTTTCAAGCTTCTGAGTGGTGCTGTAAAGGTGAAATATGCAACTTTGCTCCAGCGCTACTATCTTCAGTGTGTAAGCCTATACAAAATATCATTTGTAATTTTTCTTTTGCAGAGTACCCAGATTACTACTAATTTTCAGCAAACATTAAATTATATCAGTTGAATCCCAGAGCAGCCTCTGACCTAAGCCTTCTCCGGGATTACTGTGCAGTTGTCTCTTTTTAGGTACCTTGTACGGGATGTGCTATACTTGAGCTACACTTACTGTTTTAGTTTTAGAAGAGTGGGAGGCCAAAAGGGGTCAGAAGAAAACACAGGGTGATTGAATAAATAAATAAATAAATAGAGGAATACTTGAGTTTTACGTTGATGTCTCATTACAAAATTGAATATGAGTCCTCATACAAGGTCTTTCATGCTTGATGTCATGAAAGGTCATGCAATTCACTTAGGCAGTGGTTGGTGTAAGCCCAGTTGAAATACTTAACTGTATAAAAAATGCTCTTCCATTCACATCTCTTCCAAAACAATGTAAAAATGCACTCGCTTACATCTCTGATGTCCAGTGTTGAAAGAGCAATTCTCTCCTGTATAGACCAGCTCAGCAAATAGGGCCCTTTTGTGGTTGCCTTCATGACACTACTGCTTTTGTACACAAGCTTCTCCCAGTGTGGACTCTGCTTTAATTCTATTAGAGGCATTATCACAGAGCATTTTATCAGACAGGTTTTCTCGATTTCACAAGTAAAAAGGTAAAGAAAAGTTTTGGGTTGGTAAACTTAGGAAACTATAAACAGCTCAGTGCCAACCCTCCTGCTAAAACCTTTTGTTGCAGTAGATGCACATGAAATATTTAGAGTTTGCTACAGCTCTTGTAGGAAGACTTTTATTCCAGCAAAAGGGAGTGTAGCCAGGAGCTGCCTGCTGGCTATACACACTGAGATGCTCTATTTGTTGTGGGCCACGGTTCCCCCTCCCCAGCACTTCTCACAAGCTGTCACACTCCAACCCTCCCCTGAAAGTTCCTCTGGTTGATGTCTAGCAAAAGTGGAATCATAATTGCCTTTCATCTGGGCACTAGAGGCTGTTGAAAAGGGTTTTTTTAAGTGCCTGGGACGCATCACTCTGCATATATCACAGGCAGGGCTGTTACAAGAGAATAAAAGAGATAAGAGCAGTAACAAATAAGTAAATAAGATAACCTGATGGACTTGTGCATTTTCTGTTTTGTCTCTTCTGTTGGTGTTTCAGTTTAATCTGAGACTTCTGGTTTTGTTTCATGGTTTTTTGTTTTTTGTTGTTCTCTTTTTAAGCTGTCAGAGTAGATGTTATGACATATCAGGAAAAAAAATCCAATTACTTTTATTTTCTATGTTTCCTCTGACCCTGACTGGAGCAGTAAGGCAGTGTTGTCATGCTCCTCCAAAGCAATAACACAGCCAGCAGAATGTGGAGAAAATGGTGGAAAATGTGTGTAATTCCAGCCACTTGTAGAGGCATTTGAAAGAGAATGAATCATGAAAATATGCATATATACTTAAGCCTGCAACCTTTAGAATGAACCGTGCAGATCAATAGAGAACAGGGCACTCCAATAATTCAATAAACATACAATGAATAGATTTTAACATACCTAGTTGTGCTGGTTGTTATGAAAAAGCACTTCATTCACTTTTTGCAGAAATTTCACAAATATCAGATATACATATTATTTACTGCAGGAAAATTAAAAAAAAAAAAAAAATATGAAACGTAATTTTAAACTTATATGCACATATGGACTTATCTTACAGTAAAGATCAGCAGTGAAAATGCCTCATATTTCACACAGCAGAAGTGACCTGATTTGAGAGTAGGAATATAAATGGATGAAAGAAAAAGTGCAGAGTTCACTATTCCTTCTAAAAATCCATATGCTTTCCAATAGGAAAAATATGTATATATATTTCATAAAACATTCAAACATGCAACCACTAGGAAAATGCAAAATTATCCTCAGATAATTAACATTTTTTCTGTACAGCTCCAGTTCAAAACTGTTCACTTCCTATGCTGTTTATAAAGAAATCTAATCAAAATAGCTGACTGCAGCTCCAAGACAAAATTTCAACATTGATTTAAAAGCTGCTACTCCTCTATTTCTTACACTATCCAAAATATATATTTCTACTCTTACCATTTGAATAGGGAACAGCATTTTTTCATCAATATCTGAAATGAACTTCACACAGCAGTTTAGTTTGTACAGCAGTTCCCCACACATATACAAATTGATTAATCCTAATATTAAAGCAAATCTCACATGAACGCCACTCAAATATTTAAAACTTAAAAAAAATACTTTATGAATATTGCAAATATTATGAAAATTCTAATTTTAAAACAATCATTGCATTGTAATTTTTTCACCGAGTAGTGTTCTCTCCCAGCAATGTTCTCAAATACAGATTGCGTGAGGCCCTCAAAGAATCAAAGATCAAAGCCATATGAAAATAAGGCTATTCTTTTAAGAATATTGGATTTTAATAGCGAGGTATATCAAAATGGAGAGTTAATACTTTTATTTTTTATATCAAATTAATTTCAAGGAACTGAAATCCTCTTAGTTAACAAAGATTTCTCAAAAATATTTGGACTGTCTTGAATATTTGCTGAAAAAAAAGTTTAGTTGTTTTGCTGGTTGCTAAATTTTACTGCAGAAACACAGGGAAGCATTCAGATTTCTAGCAAAAATGTATTTCAGAAGCAGATGAAAATCCCTAATCTGACTGTGAGTTGGCTTCAGCAAATTTTCAGACCCATTTTCAGAAATAATTCTTCTACACAAGAGACTTTTTTAGCCATGTTACTTTAGGTAGACCTTTGCGTTCCAACAGACTTGGGAGGAGAAAGGTGAAGTTTTTTCCACTGCACAGATCTGCTTTGATTTTTCCCCCCTACTCTGTATCAAATTCTGGCCGAAAGGAGGTGATTAGCAAAAGAGGTTAAAGTTGCTGACAAACATTGATTGTTTGGAAAGATGGTTTCTTTTTGTCCCCCACAACCCCCATGCATTTTATCCACAGTATTTTGTCAGACCTGTCAAGCTTCCCCTGCCTTCCCAAGTAAACAGTCAGAATGATTTGTAGAAACTCGCTGTAACTCCTTGCTCAGTGGTGCTACTAGTGAGGAAAAGTTCTTGAAAAATAGAAGGTTAAACTGATGGATTACTTGAACTGAAAACTGCAGGGTCAGATCCATCTGCAGTGCAGCGCCTCTCCTTGGCAGCAGATGATCTTGGTCTGGTGGTGTTCAGCATACTTATTATCAATCTGGGAGCGTGCACTAGGGTTTAAAGGCACAGCAGAAATACCTGATGAGCCCTGACTTCAGTCCAAAAAGGGGAGAACGGTACTCACCGGTTATTTTCATGCAAAATTCCTCAATTAGGAGATTTGAAGAGCAAATTTTGGCTAATATGTAAACAGAACATGGTAGGTAGCAATATAATGACATGCAGGTTTGATTGAACATAGAGAAGGACAAAGTATGAAAATAAATGCTCCAGGCATTTAGCACAGTTGGTTCTGTACCTGCAGAGGACTTGCAGAAGAGTCCTGTGCCTAGGCAGATGTTAACAGACCACAGCAAGAAGCTGGCAGAGTCCAACTATTTTTACCCAGTCCAACTTTTTTTTTTGTCTCTCTAGGATGTCAGTTTTCCCAGCTCCTCTTCTGTTTCTGCCCTAAAAATAAATAATTGTGGCTTGTATTCAGAACAGAAAAATAAAAATCAATGACATTCTTAAAAGGAGATGTCCAGCTTTGAATAAAAGAAAATAAACACAGTAGAAAGGCTTCAATTTATGAAAACTATGTCTCTATGACTTCATACTTTTATTCAGTGTGCCTGCAGGTGTGTCAATGTCATGTGTGTCCTTGCACCTTCCTAGCTTCCTGTCTTTGTTGGATACGTTCTACACATCTTCAAGCAAACTCCCAGTTTCCTCCATGATCACATAACTCACTTTTGTCTGTACTTACCCTACTTACCTACCCTAAAGAACATCACAGATGCAGCAATGACTGGGAGCTCTAGGGCCAGCCCACGCCCTGCTGAAGGGTTGAGGACAACCCCCACCCAGACTACTTGTACAATCTCCAAGGCTACAGCTGGGGACACAAGAAGGATTAAATATCACAGAGAGCACCACTTTGAAGAAAGTCGTGGTACTTGAATTAATGGGGCTTATCCCCATCCCCATTCTCAATCAGTGCAGTACATTGCAGGTGCATTTTGTCAGCTAGACAGCAGACCAGAAGCAACAAGAAATATCAGTCAGGAAATGACAAGGAAATGCTGTAGTTCTCTATAATCAATCTTCTATTTGAATACCATGTTCATCTCTGCTACACCATTTCATATTTATAACAAAGCTACTTGCCACTCAAATGAATCCAACCAAGTACATCCTTCAGCTTAATTTGGTTTTGATTCAAGTGAACAGCAAAACTTCTATCTGAGGTCTGCTTATCTCTGACAGTTGTTGGTAAATGCAAGAAAAAAGTTCATTTCAAAATGTTTATCAAATCTCCGTATCTAACATAGCTTGATTTTTCTCTGAGTTCATTGTCTGTATAAATAGAAATGGATGACTCAGTGCTTCTCTCCTGCTTTTTTGCCCTCTCATTAGGATACCAAATATTTTATCCTGTGGCCTCTCCACTAAGTCAGTGACATTCTGAAAATAATATTTTATTTTATTTTTATCCTCCTTTGATAGGAAGGATATCTGAGTACGCACCATCCAATGCCAAACCACAGCAATGAGGTAATTGCTCCTCATTGAGGTAATTGCTCCTCAATGAGGTAATTGCTCCTCAAATGCTCCTCCTGTGGCCCATACCATCCCACCCCAAACATACAAAAAAAATAAAAATAAATAAATAAATAAATTAAATATACACAAGGATGAAGCGTTCTTCCTACACTTTCTTGAGAAGACAAGATATGCACCTGCAAAATGAAGCCCGTGACCTCTGTCAAAGGAGTAGAACAGGCCAGAAATGTTCCACAGGCTCCCATGTTCATCCTGACCATCTTCACACCTACAAGGATTTCGGAAGTTACAAACTTTACTCCCTTTCAATTCCCATGGTTTTATGATTTGCAAACAGCAGTGCTTGGTGAATAGCATAGAAATATTGCCTTTACTTATATGCAGGATCAGTCTAACCTGATCAATAATGTTTACTCCTTAAATGAGGCTTAAAGAGTTTTCTGAGAAGTTAACTGTCTTCAGTGCTTCACACTATATATAGCACTGCTGCAATTTATAATACTATTCACATGGCTTAAATCTGATATAAATAAATTAATTAATTAATTAATTAAAAGGAAAAAGAAAAAAGCCCAAGTATGAGCTATATGACTATTTCAGTTGAAAAGTTGAAATACTCATTCTGCTGTTAAATAAATGGCAAACAGAAATACATGAAACAGTGAGAAAATGCTGAGAAAAGAAAGAAAGAAAGAAAGAAAGAAAGAAAGAAAGAAAGAAAGAAAGAAAGAAAGAAAGAAAGAAAGAAAGAAAGAAAGAAAGAAAGAAAGAAATATGGATTAAAAAAAATGTTTAACTTTAACCTTCTCTGCATTTTTTAACCTATTTTGCAAATTTGTATGAGGCATTCATCACTGAAATGGAGGCTTTGCATGTAACGAATACCATTGCATAGATAGAAAATAATTTAATACATTAAGCCTGCGATAATAAAGAGGAAGGTTGCACACAAGATTCCAGATTTACCTAAAGTAAATCCATTCCTTTAACAATAATTACTATTAAATTGACTTTTAGCCACAGCATAATCAATATCCACCAAAAAAAATAAATAAATAAATAAAATCCATTAACCCACTTTAGAAATAATTTGAACTTACCTCTCAGATACGTTTGTATTTATATTGCATAATTGCCAAAAGGATCCTAATTTCATTCTCAACTTCACATAGCAACTTAAATAGAAAAATTTATATGTAAGAAATGATCTCCTTCATTTCACACTGGGCTAGGCAAATACAGGTGACATTTTTAGTTAAATATATATGTGTATATATATATATATATATGATTTCAGTATCAACTGTCCCCCCTGACATTGGTTTGTAATGTCATTCACAATCAAGACAAAAGGATATTTATGGAATCCAGGGTTTGTACTTACACGCTTTATCTTCATAAGGGTACAGAAGTGCAGTGCAGGACCCCGGTGGTACACAACTCCATACAGGATTTGCATGGCAAGGGCTTGGTAGCGAGGGGCTGCAGGGGTGTCTTCTATGAGAAGAATCCAAGAGCTGCCCCATTTTATATAAGGGCCAGTTTCAGGTAGCTCCAAAAGGACGTGTTTCTGGCCAGAGCCAAGACAAGTGATGTCATTTGTGTCTCTGGGAGAGCAGAGTTAAGGAAGGGAAAGAAGTGCCGGGCAACAGCAACTGGGAGAAAAGGATGAGAGCCAGCCCTGCAGCCCCCAAGGCCAGTGCAGCAGGAGGGCGGGAGGTGCTTCAGGCACGCAGCACGAGTTCCCCTGTAGCCTGTGGAGAGGCCCCTGGTGGAGCAGGCTGTCTCCCTGCAGCCCATGGGTCCCACATGGAGCAGATCTCCATGCTGCAGCCCGTGGAGGAGACCCCAGCGGAGCATGTGGATGTGGCCTGGAAGAGGCTGCAGCTCATGGAGAGCCCCTGCAAAAGCACGCCCCAGGCCAGAGCTGCCACCCATGGAGGAGCCCACAGGGAGCAGCCTCCTGACTGGAACTGCAGCCCATTGACAGGAGCCCGTGCTAGAGCAGGAGATCTAGCAGAAGCTGCAAACCATGAGGCACTCATGCTGGAGCAGTTCTTCAGTAAGTGCAGGCTGTGGAAAGGACCTATGTTTGATCAGTTCTTGAAGAACTGCATCTCATGGGAAAGAACCCATGCAGAAGCAAAGGGAGAGGCTGAGAATGAAGGATCAGCAGAGACAAAGCTTTATGGAGTGACCACAGTCCCTATTTCCCATTCCCTTGCACTGCCTGGGGAGAGGAGGTAGAAGAAGGGGTGTACTAAGAAGGTGGTTTAAGTTTCCTTTTAGTTCTCACTGCTCCAGTGTGTTTTAACTGGCAAGAGATTAAATTAATGTTCTCCAAGCCAAGTCTGTTTTGCTCGTGACAGTGACTAGTGAGTGATCCCCCGTCCTTATCTCAACCCACAAGATGTTTCATCTTATTTCCCTTCACCTGTTCTGCTGAGGAGCAGGAGTGAGAAAGTGGCTGAGTTTGCACCTGGCTGCCAGCCATGGTCAGCCCACCACACTGATTCCAACAGGCACCAGGTTTCTTCATCTGCAACAAGCCCACAACAGGCATTCTGCTTGCTTGGTGTCCACAGCGTACCTTGCAGACTTTACTGTCCCGTGTTCACATGTGCCTCACCATAACCATAGCTACTGCCAGCCTCTACCTTCAAACATACTTTCAGAACCCTTGTATGAATATCGACAGGACTTGCAAAAATATTTCACCCTTTGTATGCTGTACTGGATCTGTCCGGGTTGGAGTTTACTTTCCCCACAGCAGCCTATACAGCGGTGTTCTCTGCACGTGTATTTAGAACAGCATTAGTATCACATCAATGTTTTGTCTATTGCTGAGCAGTGCTGGCACAGCATCAGGACTCTCTTCAACCCCCCCACCCAGAGTCAGCAGGCTGGGAGTGGGCAAAAGCTGGAGAGGGGACATCACCAGGGCAACTGACCTAAACTGACCAAAGTGATATTCCATGCAACATGATGTCACAGTCAGCAATAAAAGGTGGGAAAGGGGAAGAAGACTTTTAAACTTAAAGTCTAAGCAGAATTCTGCCTATTACTTATGAGGACACATACACAAAGTAGTAGGAAGAAAAAATCAAAGATCTTCAGTCTTCTGCACTGAAGCCTTTGAAATGATGACAGCCCTGTCAGAAGCAATATATGCATTTATTTTCTAAGTTAAGGCAGCAGATGATTAAGAAGATGCTTGAAAGGAAGGCCACATCACATAGTTGTCTCTGCACTACATTAGGAAACAGCCACTTAATTGTTCAACATACTGCAAAAGGCCTGCAGCCATCCTCTGTCCTGAATGATATATGGCTTTTTAAGGTTTTTGTATTTTGGAATCAAATCCCTGTTACAAGCTGCCATTGCTTCTGTGGTTGTTCACGGTGTCAAAAACACCTCTGAGAGGCTTTGTCTTCTGATCCCTCATGCAGCTGTAATGAGTACAGACCTTTGCTTAATAGAAGTGGCCCCAATGCACAGCACATAGAAAAGACCAGCAAGTGATTGCAGAACCCAGTGAACAACTTTGCTCTTCTGCCAGTCCCTGGACATGTTACAGACATTGTCAGCTAGGAAACAATATTGCCAAGTCTAGTAGCACATCACTTTTTGTTGCTCTCACATAATACTACTGGCAGAATAAACACTGATATTCTTGACTTCATACTCTGCTCAGTTTAAATGAGGAGCTGCTCAGGTAAGTTCTTCTTCACAGAATCACAGAATCACAGAATTTCTAGGTTGGAAGAGACCTCAAGATCATCGAGTCCAACCTCTGACCTAACACTAACAGTCCCCACTAAACCATATCCCTAAGCTCTACATCTAAACGTCTTTTAAAGACCTCCAGGGATGGGGACTCAACCACTTCCCTGGGCAGCGCTTTCCAATGTCTAACAACCCTTTTGGTAAAGAAGTTCTTCCTAAGATCCAACCTAAAATTCCCCTGGCGCAACTTAAGCCCATTCCCCCTCGTCCTGTCACCAGGCACGTGGGAGAACAGACCAACCCCCACCTCGCTACAGCCTCCTTTGAGGTACCTGTAGAGAGCGATAAGGTCGCCCCTGAGCCTCCTTTTCTCCAGGCTGAACAATCCCAGCTCCTCAGCCGCTTCCCATCCTCATCTTAAGGGATTTCTTTGTCAAGCCTCCACTGGTAAGGAAAGTGACAGACATCATTTTGGAATAAAAAAGAGAGGAAATCTTCTCCATCAAATGGTGGAAAAATTAATTTTGGAACTCTTCTTAACCTGAATGTGTAAAATGATTCATAGACGAAACTGGAAGAAGCACAGTTATTGCAGTTGGATACTGCAATGTAATAGAAATTTTCTCAGCTCATTTGAAAGGTGTTAAAAAGGGGGTAACAAAGGTTACCCTGTTGGCCAAGTTCTCTATCATCAAAATATACTATATCAAGCAGAACTCAAGTCGGAAAAACATACTGACCTTCTGATAAAATGAAATAAATGCATAGAAATTTGAAGTACAAAAGATTTTCCAATTCTTCATCAAATACTCTTACTGAAATGTAAATATTCTCACCCAGATTTCAAAGACAGAGATTTTGGGATCAGACAGAGATCTAGTACATCAAAATTTTCAACATGTGAACTTTCAATCTCTATGAAACAGAATGGTGTGCTTTATGCACAGCTGCACACTTCTCAACTAGGCACATTTACCAAGACCTAATGTTTCCATTTATTGGTATATTGTATTAAGTGTGTCCTTTTTACTACTGACTATGCTAGCTTCTAGACAACCCACTGATTGCAACTTTCTCAGCACAACACTGATAATGCTCCTTCATAGCTCTTACTTCGTTACCTATGACAACTGACCAGGTTTAGACCACCAATTCAGGCATAATTATTTATACAACATAAAGAATCTGTCTCAGAATCACAGAATCACAGAATTGTCTAGGTTGCAAGAGACCTCTAACATCACCGAGTCCAACCTCTGATGTAACACTAACAAGTCCTCCACTAAACCATATCACTAAGCTCCACATCCAAGAGTCCCTTAAAGACCTCCAGGGATGGTGACTCAACCACTTCCCTGGGCAGTCTATCCCAGCGTCTAACAACCCTTTCAGTAAAGAAGTTCTTCCTAATATCCAACCTAAAACTCCCCTGGCACAACTTTAGCCCATTCCCCGTCATCCTGTCACCAGGCACATGGGAGAATAGACCAACCGCCACCTTGCTACAGCCTCCTCTAAGATACCTGTAGAGTGCTATAAGGTCACCCCTGAGCCTCCTCTTCTCCCAGCTGTACAATCCCAGCTCCCTCAGCTGCTCCTCGTAAGACTTGTTCTCCAGACCCCTCACCAGCTTCGTAGCCCTTCTCTGGACTTGCTCAAGCACCTCCATGTCCTTCTGGTAGTGAGGGGCCCAAAACTGAACACAGTACTCGAGGTGCGGCCTCACCAGAGCCGAGTACAGGGGGACAATCACTTCCCTGAACCTGCTGGCCACATTGTTTCTTATACAAGCCAGGATGCTGTTGGCTTTCTTGGCCACCTGAGCACACTGCTGGCTCATATTCAGCCAACTATCAACCATCACTCCCAGGTTCTTCTCTGACAGGCAGCTTTCCAGCCACTTGTCTCCAAGCCTGTAGGGCTCCTGCAGAGCCTTTCTACCCTCAACTCACGCACCTAACTTGGTGTCGTCTGCAAACTTACGGAGGGTGCACTCAATCCCCTCATCCAGATCATCAATAAAGATGTTAAAGAGGACTGGCCCCAGTACCGAGCCCTGGGGGATTCCACTGGTGACCAGCCTCCAGCTGGATTTCACTCCATTCACCACAATTCTCTGGGCCCGGCCATCCACCCAGCTCTTAACCCAACGAAGCATACGCCAGTCCAAGCCACGAGCAGCCAGTTTCCTGAGGAGAATGCTGTGGGGAATGGTGTCAAATGCCTTACTGAAGTCAAGGTAGACCACATCCACAGCCTTTCCCTCATCCACTAAGAGTCTCACCTTGCCATAGAAGGAGATCAGGTTCGTCAGGCAGGACCTGCCCTTCATAAACCCATGCTGACTGGGCCTGATCGCCTGCTTGCCCTGCAAGTGCTGCGTGATGACTCTCAAGATAATCTGCTCCATGAGCTTCCCTGGCACTGAGGTCAAACTAATTGGCCTATAGTTCCCTGGGTCCACCCTCCAGCCCTTCTTATAGATGGGCGCCACGTTTGCTATCCGCCGGTCGAGTGGGACCTCCCCTGATAGCCAGGACTGCCAATAAATGATGGAAAGCGGCTTGGCCAGCTCTTCCGCCAGTTCTCTCAGCACCCTCAGGTGGAACCCATCCGGGCACATTGACTTGTGTACATCCAAATGCTGTAGCAGGTTGCCAGCCATTTCCTCATGGATTGTGGGCACCACATTCTGCTCCCCATCCCCTTCCACCAGCTCAGGGTACTGCGCATCCAGAGAGCAACTGGTTTTGCTGCTAAAGACTGAGGCAAAGAAGGCGTTGAGCACCTCGGCTTTATCCTCATCTCTGGTAACTAAGTTTCCCACCACATCCAGTAAAGGGTGGAGATTCTCCTTAGTCCTCCTTTTGGTATTGATGTATTTATAAAAACATTTTTTGTTGTCTTTAACAGCAGTAGGCAGATTGAGCTCCAGATGAGCTTTGGCCTTTCTAATTTTGTCCCTGCACCACCTCGCAACATCCTTGTAGTCCCCTTGAGTGGCCCGCCCTCTTTTCCAAAGATTATAAACCCTCTTTTTTCTCCTAAGCTCGACCCACAACTCTCTGTTCAGCCAGGCTGGTCTTCTTCCACGCCGGCTCGTCTTTGGGAATGTGAGGACAGACTACTCCTGAGCCATTAGGATTTCTTTCTTGAAGAGCGCCCAGCCTTCCTGGGCTCCTCTGTCCTTCCGAACCACCTCCCAGGGGACTCTGCCAACCAGTGTCCTGAACAGCTCAAAGTCAGCCCTCCAGAAGTCCAAGACAGAGGTTTTACTGGTCCCCTTCCTGACTTCGCCAAGTATCGAGAACTCTACCATTTCATGGTCACTCTGCCCAAGACAGCCCCCGACCACCACATCTCCCACCAGTCCTTCTCTGTTAGTGAACAGAAGGTCTAGCAGGGCACCTCCCCTGTTAGGCTCGCCAACCAGCTGCGTCAGGAAGCTATCTTTCACTCTCTCTAGAAACCTCTTAGACTGCTTTCTCTGAGCTGTGTTGTGCTTCCAGGATATGTCTGGGAAGTTAAAGTCCCCCACAAGAACAAGCGCTGATGATTTTGCAACTTCTGCCAGCTGTCTGTAGAACTCCTCGTCCACCCCCTCATCCTGGTTTGGCGATCTATAACAGACCCCCATCAGGAGCTTGCCTTGTTGGCCTTTCCGCTGATCCTAACCCATAGCGACTCCACCTTCTCATCCCCAGCCTCAAGTCCAATGACATCAAAACATTCCCTAATATAGAGAGCCACTCCACCACCCCTTCCGTGCTGCCTGTCCCTTCTAAAGAGCCTATAGCCAGACACTGCAGCACTCCAGTCATGAGAGTGGTCCCACCACGTTTTTGTGATGGCAACCAAGTCATAGCCTGTGTGCTGCACCATGGCTTCCAGCTCCTCCTGCTTGTTGCCCATGCTGCGTGCATTACTGTAGATGCACTTCAGCTGAGCCTTTGCCTTCTCCCCCAGCCTTGCCATTGTTCCCCTTGGTACACCTCCAACAGGCTTTGTTTCTTTCCCATCCCCCGTCTTACCTAGTTTAAAGCCCTCTCAATGAGCCCTGCCAGCTCCTGGGCTAGGATCTGTTTTCCCCTTGGAGACAGTTGGGACCCCGTCTGCAGCCATCAGGCCGGGTGCCGAGTAAAAAAACTTTTTTTTTGGTTGAAAACACTAAAATTTCTGTGTTGGCATCAGCCTCTGAGTCACGTGTTTATCAGGTGGGCTTTCCATGTCCTCTCTGAACCCCTCCATGCCACTCTAAGAATAGACGAAAACACCACCTGTACTCCCACTCCATCCACTAACCATTCCAGCCCCCTGAAGTCCTGTTTTATAGCCTTCAGCCTTCTCTCTTCAGTATTATCACTCCCAGCTCGTACTATCAACAGTGGGTAGGAATCGGAGGGTCGAACGAGATTGGGAAGCTTTCTGGCAACATCCCTGACCCTGGCCCCAGGGAGGCAGCAGACTTCCCTACGGGTAGGGTCAGGCCAACAAATAGGGCCCTCCGTTCCCCTGAGAACTTCTTTCTTTCTTGGTGGAAGCAGTCTTGAGGCATGGAGCAGACTTCCTTGCCCTAGGCTTCCTGGGTAAACTTACTACCACATCCTCATCCACCGCTCTCTCAAGCTCCAGGGCCTCAAATCTTTTGCATAAACGCACCTGGGAAGGTGGGGCCGGTAGGGGCGGGGGGCAATTCCTGCATCGTCGAGCAGGTACCTTTCTCCATTCCTCCTCAACTCCAAGGTCCCCTCCCTCTGCCTGACAGCGACAGGACAAGGGGTGCACCCCCATTTGGGGAGTCTCACTCCAGTGTCTCTCCTTCAGGCCTTGCAGGGAGCTGCTCCACCAGTCTGTCTGCCTCTCACAGTCCCTGATGGCCCTCAGCCTCTCCACCTCCTCCTTGAGTTCTGCAACAAGGCCGATCAGGTCATCCACCTGCTCGCACCTCACACACACAGTATCTCTGCCTCCCTCAGATGGCAGCAGCAGGCTCTGACACTCCCTGCACCCAGAGACCTGAACTGCCGCAGTTTTGAGTGAGCAGTCTGTATGGGTGTTTACAGACTTTCTAGAGCAAGCTCTCTGCCTAGCATGGACCATCGCAGCCTAGCTAGTGGTAGACAGCCATCAGATGAGGTGTTCTAGCCATCAGATGAGGTGTTCTAGCCATCAGATGAGGTGTTCTTGAAATGATGTAGTGCTATCCTTTAAATTACCACAAAACCATGCTACTATACTCTTCCACTCTAACATTGTTAACTTCAAAATACCAAGAGGAAGTCACCTCACTACAAACAGTTTTGAAATATTAAACATATTAAATCAAACAGTTTTTAAATATTAAATTAATGTCACCAGACATTGAACACTTGTATGCCCCTTAGGCCCAGTTTCTAGGACAATTGCATGACCTGTACAGTAATGAAAAAAAAAAAAAAAAAAAAAAAAAAAAAAACCTACTTTTTCATAATTTTTCCAACATATCTCCAAAATCCAAGGATTCATTGCAAAACTTTGCTTCATGAGTGAGGGCAGTCAGACTTCATCCTAAAGGTCTCGCTCATGGAAGAAGATGCATACAAGCATCCATGGGATCACTCAAGAAGGGGTGCAATTGACTTACCTGTCCAAATTTCAGTGCCTAAAATACAGAAGTCTGCACCTGAACCTGTCGTCTAAACTTCTTTTGTGGACAGTGGAAAGAAAGTGTCATTCCTAAGGCACATTTGCTCCTGCAGCGATATCCTCAATAAGTCAGGTAATTGTACTCTTGAAGAAGCTTTTCAAAGCTTTCATTTATTCAAAGACCAAAAAAAAAAAAAAAAAAAAAAAAAAAAAAAAAAAGTACCAATAAGTACTGATGCACATAATACTAAACAAACTTTTGAGAGAGCAAGCTCTATTTTATTATTCTTACCTTACACACTAAGTCAAATTAAGGTCTTCATAGAAATAATCTTATATGGTAAGATTTTACATATTAAAAGAAAGAACAAATTATTTTGATCTGAAGATTTTGAACAGAACTCTTCTTGAGTTTTTAGGTATCATTAACATGTACTTCATTTTCCTAGCACATAGCTCAGAAAGCACTAGTTGTCTCTGTGTCTGCATTGGTTTTTGGTCATCAATATCTGGAAAATGCAAATAAGATAGCACTAACAACTTACACCAATGGCCCACTGCAGATAAGCCAGCATTGCATGATCTTCTCTACTGATGTAGTTGAGGGAGGAAGCACAAGACAATACCTTATTAAACTCTGCAATAAGGACAATCCAAAACACTTTGGGAAGAAAGTCTAGAAAATGCCCTATCTCAAATGCTGGAAGAGATGGAGAAACTTTTTAGATTCATAAAGAGGGGGAAGAAGAGATGGCTGCAGTTTTAACGACTGTATGTAGGCACACACGTGTGTGTGTGTGTGAGAATCTTTGTGCCAAGAGGTGTTTCAAAGCATCAATGGTCAGGTAACCATAAAAGTCCAGATGAAAATGTGGCCACGGTATTCAACGCACACTGAGATAATGGCTATAACAATTTTGAAAACTGCAAGGCTGGATTTGAAGGCAAAATTAAAGGGAGAGTTATTAGCAGTCTTCAGATTTTAACTGTAGGAAAAAAAAAAAAAAAAAAAAGCCTTCAGCAAAGTTCAACTAAACTAAAACTAGTGGTGGTAATTAAACTCTTAGACTCCTTAGAGATATTTTGTTTCTGACTGTAATTGAAGACCTAGGTTCTCCATGCACTTAATAATGTGCCTTTGAGATAGGTATTTCAGAGAACAATATAGATCTATCTTCCTTTGACAAATAAATAAATAAATAAATAAATAATCTACAGAAAACAGCAAGGAGATTTGATTGAATATGATCCTGTTACCAGTGAAATATAAAAGAATACAAGTATGTCAGACTGAGGACTGAATACCAGAAGTCATTAGCCAGCAATTTTTGACATCTTCCTGCTGTTGATCCCACAGACAGGCTTGTGGCATCTTGGGGATAGCCCATCAAATGGCTTTTTGCAAGAAGACAGTGGAATCTTCATGGTCCCCTCCACTCTGTGAGGGCCTTTCAGGACATGTGAGGTCCTTCATGCAGCCTAGCTTTCACCTGTCTCTCAGGCATAAGGATGGAAGTCTGTAATAACTCAATCTTATCTATTCTGCCCAGCTATGATTAAAAAGTCCTTTGGGAACTACAGGCTCTGTTACCACACAAAAGGATCCTTATCCTTTCTAGTATTACCAGCAGCCTCTTTTAGGAACCTACTTACTTGTTATGAAACCTACTTGATTGACAACTTTGGATGAAATCTCTGAGGGAATTTGAAAATAATCATGGAATCACGGAATTACAGCATGGCTGAAGTCAGAAGGGACCTCTGGAGGTCATCAGGTCTAGCTCCCCTGCTCAAGCAGGGCTGCCTACATCAGGTTGCCTATGACCATGTCCTGATGGCTTTTGAAGATCTCAGAGCAGGAACATTCAGCAAGTTCTCTGGGCAACCTGTGCAACTGATTGATCTCATTCATGTTATTGACATGGCAAAGGTGCACCAAAGCTACTTCTGTTTCCACACTAAAAATTTCTCTACATATATAAAAGGGAGAGATGTCATAGCCCACATCTTGTTCCAGGTTCAAAGGTAGGTACCATAGCATTGCGTACTACTCCAACCACCCTCTATTCCTATTCTTCCTTTCCCCCAGAAGGTGTGTAGACAACCATGACCATAGGGGACTTTATGACAGGGGCTGGAGTTCCACAGTGCTCTTCTCGAAGGGTTTCAAAAGTAGCTTTTTAGTAGCTTTGATTTTCCCATCCTGAGAGATCAAAAGGGCTGTGAAGGAGAAGAAAATCATTTTCAGCTATGACTGAATCAGCTATCTGTTCTTGACAGACAGGTAATAAAGGATATATATTCTCAAATGCCCATTCCCATTGTGGTTGCTGCTAAGGGCTATGCTATACAGAAATCAAATCATTTGACTGTCTCTTCATAATTTCTTCAGTAAAATTCTACATTTGAATCTTCAAAGGCCAGCAATTCCAAATCCTCTTGGCTCTTCATAACTTCAGTAGGCCAGGTATTCTTACTTCACAGTGCAAAGTACCACCATACTTCTGGTTCATTTTCTCTGCTTCTATTTCTGTACCTTTTTTCATTTGTTCTTATGCAACTCATCAGCATGTGAGGATGAGGATCTGAACCTCTTTATATGTCTTACACAGATCATACCAAAGCAGACTGAAGCCAGTTTCAGATAAATGCAGTTCGCTTGTGTCATGTATCAGGAAAGAAATTCCAGCATTCACAGATCTTGCCATCCCTCATGGTTCCACGTTCCCAGGAGTAAAGTCGATTAGGGCAGAGACTGCATCTTACATACACAGACCCTCCCCTTGGCACTTAGTAACAAACACAATGTTGGTTTTTTTTTAGAAATGATCTTTTTCACTAATGATAAACACTTTTTCTTGTCAATCTCCCGAGGATTCCATCAGTATCCATTGCTGACAAAGTCATGGCTGGCTGTACTGACTTCAAATTCAATAGTATGAGACACACCCTTACTTCCAGTAAAACATTAGTGCTATCTCCAGTGTGTTTACCCAGAACACTCTATTCTTAGGTTTTTACTTTAGAAGAAAGAATGCCAGAGCCTTCAAGAATATAGGACAGTTAAGCTTAAGGAAAAATGATGAAATTAGATCACCTCTTTGTGATTGATTGGGGTTTTTCCCTAACGTTATTTTAAGCAGTACATGAAAAATGTCTGAAAACTTTTAAAATCCTGAAATATGGCAGAGCTTCACTGCTAGGAGCATTACTTGCCATCTTTTGTTCCTTGTTAATTACTTTCCTAATAAGATCTTAAGAACCCAAACACTTACATTCTCAAGATTTCACTTTGTGCCATTAGAGTTTCATTAGACAAATTCATTAGACAAACTCAGGCCACTACAGCTTTTCAGCCTGTTGTGACTACACAGAGATTTAAAGGAAAACCAAAGGACCTAAAAATTTCTAGCATTCAGGTAACAAAAGCAAGTCAGATAAGTCACCAGATAGGGGAATTAGTTTGTTCTTTTTATTTTACAGTTTTCTGTAAAACTCTGTATCAGTGGGCAAAATATGATTTCATACAACCCTGTCCTTCTTCCTCCCCACCTTTCCAACAAACAGCATTACAAGTGTAATTATATATAACTGCATTTTAGCATATTGCACTTCTGCCTGGTGCAATTGTTTCCACTAAAATTATACCATACATATACAGACAGATGTAGAAACAAACAAAAAGACAAGTAAATAAAACCATAACAGCAAGCATAATGGATACTTCCCACTAGCTCCTGTGCCATTTGTCTGGGGAATCATGTTTTCTGTCATGTTGTACAGTAGTTATGTTGTACTTTTGGAAGTAAAAGGCAGAACAGATATACTCTTCAAGGCCTTTAAAGTTATGAAGAACTTTAATCTGAGCCTGCAAACATAACTGATATCATTAGTGAGAGGTTGGTGGGATATGAAAGGAGCAAGAGGGTTGTTGTGACTTAGACACTCGATTGTTCTCAATTGTAAAATAACACACAAAATTTGGTGACTATATTTTTGATACTTTCTTCTGGCTCAATATTAGAATTTCACTATGGCCAGGATCGTATGACCTTAAAGTAGGAGATAATCACCTGTCCTAGAGCATTCACAGCTAATAACAAGTAAAAATTGAATAGTTTTGAAAGTATGACACTGTGGAACTCAGAAATCTCCACAAAGGAAATGATCAAAAATACTTTAAAATTTCAAATTTCAATCTCAGTCTCTCAAAGTCACACACACATCAGACTTTTTCATTATCTCTTGATCCATGTACTCTGCCCAGATTTCTGTTTCATTATTATGAGGATACTTATGTTCTGCCACTCCTGGCTGAGGTGTTCACCAGCCCATGGTTTTTTTGCTCTGTCTCTATGAGATTGTACAGTTAATAAAAAATGATCTTGACTGAAGGGCATACATAAATGAGTTAATTGCTTCACACTGCAGTACATTGCCATTTAGAACCAGTCTGTTTCTATTCATTGTAACAGCATGGAAGTAAATAAGCAATTTTCATACATATTACAACAATAAGCATGCTGGAGCTTAATTCATGATCTGTTGTTTAATAGTCCAAGTGCCTGGATAAAACACACCTCCTGTACATATACCATCCCATTAATCCACCCATTTAGGTGTGAAATAAATCTGGAATGAGGCTTACTTGACATCTTGGAAAAAAAAAAAAAAAAAAAAAAAAAATAGAATAAGACATAGGAGGAAAGTTTGAAATAGCCTACTTGGGTCAAAATAACAGGTAAGAAAACCCAAAACAATGTCCACATTCATTATTCCATTTGATATCAATCTTAAAAGAGCTATGAGCACACCACATTATTCCAAAAAGTGTACTTTCCATGACTTGTTTATTAATGGACAGAAAAATCAGGCAGAAAAATGAAATTGATATTATTCACTTAAGTTTTCAAACTCCATTGCACAACCACCACCTAGCAAATACTTAAAGAAGAGGGATAATTACCTTAATGAAGATTAAGTATAATTTAAAATTCACATTCATCTTTATCTACATAATACAGGCTGAATTGAAGCTGAAATGGGGGCTCTTCATGAGATCTTGCCTTCCAGTCACAGTCCCATTCTGATTGGCTTTGGTTTCTTGCTTTCTTCTTCTTTTATACCTCATCCATAAGTGTCTTTTTTATGAACTACAAACTAAGAATTTCCACTGTTCAGATAATACAGCTTTTCTGATGTCCACTGACACATGCAGTATATTTGATAATTAAAATCAGAAGAGTAGAAGTGCTGCACAAGTTCCTCGTGCATACAGTCAATTAGAAAAGAGCATTCCAGAATAGTGCTAAGGTAGACTTGCCAGCAGGAATGTGCTCAGTTTTCCCTATTACCAATTCTTTCTACACAGTTTTGAACATGCAGTTACTGCTGAACAAGAAATAAATAAATTAAATAAATAAATAAATAAATAAAGTAGAATAAAGAGAAATAAAATTTAAGTACAAATCAGAAGTATGGAGGAAAAACAATTATAGAGATGCTTTTTTAAATCATATTCAAGTAAGTATTTGGTACAGTTATTGAGGTGAAATATAAAAGAAATTTAAATGCATTGAGGCATGAAAATATGAATTTGAGAGATGGAAACACCTTTAGATTAGTATTCAAACAATTAAAATTGATAGCTTCACTGAATGCA
>CM021797.1:70124738-70137639 GCA_011076525.1 Nettapus auritus | reverse complement strand
TACTCGAAAAACTAATATCCTATTTTTTTTTTGGATTTTTTTTAAAGAAAAAGGGAAAAAAAAAAAAAAAAAAAAAAAAAAAAAAAGAAAAAAAAAGCATCTTTTGCCTAGATGGATTTGTTGTTCTGCCCTTTGTAACTCTAAAGCAAGCATCCATATGTCCCTAAAATCCTTATTGTTCTGACTTCAAACTTGCTTCAGTTTTCTAAATTCATCTGTCTTTCTCACACTGATGTTAACTATAATGACAGCTAAAGTTACACCTTTCTGTTTTCTTCTGTCCAGAAAAAGCTTAACAGTGTAAACATGATGATAAAAGGAGTTTCAAAGTAGAGTACAAATTCCATTAAATACCAAATACTAACATATTTTGTCACGATTGCATGGACCTATAAAGTCAATCACATCGTGTAAAGATGTAATTTTCCCACCAATACCCATACCTTCATTCTCCCCTCTCAAAATTGTACAAATAACATCAAAAGAAAGCCAAGCTGAGTGGAAGTTAATGTTACAGGGTTTTCATTAGTTGCATGAAAACTGGAGTAAGTCTGTTCTCATTGCAAGAGAAGTAAATGTGGTTAGATCAGTTAGGATCCCTTTAAAAGGTAATCTTGCCATCCATCAGAAAACTGATTTTCTTCATGGATTGATATCCAGTGCAATAATAAAACAAAGAAAACATTACAGTAGATGAGGCCAATAATCTACCTGTGGTAACATGACATCTCAAACAATTTATTCCCAAAATCTCATAGCCATTCAATGTAATATATATATATACAGAAATATATGTATATATATGTGTACTTATGCCATCACTCAGAGTAAAAGAAAACATTCAGTTGTACAGTTGTATTCTTTACACTTCTCCCTTTTCTGTAATTGGACATTAAACACCAAATGCAGAAATAAACCTTTTTATCCGTCAGGCAACATAATGGATTGGGCAAACTTGTCATAAAGTTACTAAATCTCTGAATATTTTGTCATGATAAACGTCAGTGAAATCCAGCCAAATTCAGCAATAACATCAAAGATGTGGTTCCACAAGGTATTTAATGTGTGCCAATTATCAGAATTGTTTCTTGAAATTTAATGGTTCCATTACCACAAGCTCCTTTCCAGATATTTTTATAGTAACTAATTACACTTTTAAAAACAATAAATCATTTTATTTCTGTTGCAGAAGACCTAGTGCTTCTTTCCTAGTCAATGTTAAGGAAAAGCCAAAATGTGAATTCTAGGGTGGAATTTGTTTTCAAATTTTCAATAAAATTCAATATCCTGAATTGATGCCAAAAGGTTTCTGTGGGTAACTTTACTCCTGCAAGTGGACCTTACTTTCCCTAGCACAGTATGGACCAGCCTGCAGTATATATTATATGAATTATACATGTATTTTATAAATTAAGATGACTATGGAACAAGGAAAAGTGCAAATACAGAAAGAATTGAAGTGGCTCAAGACAGGGACTACCCAACTGTCATAGCTATAAACATAAATAAAAAAATAAAATAAATAAACAAACAAATAAATACATAAATAAATCCACACTTTAAAAGGCAAAATATTAAGAGGGAAAAAAAAGGAAGGAAACAAAACAGCATGGGTTGCACTTCATCAGTTTTCTCTCCTTTTCATGATTATTCATTTCTGTTATGTTCCCAATAACAAATGGTAGCACAGGAAAATTTGATAATTCCACTTTTCAAATGTTAACTGAGCAGAGTTTAGAAGAAAGATCATGATGCACCCCACTTGGAAAAAAAATGAAGAGAATCACACCATGGTAAATTATAACAAGTAAAAAAATATATATATTTGAATTTGATATGTTGGAACCAGCTGTGATAATGATACTACCAAAATAGTTGTTTTATTCCATGCTACCCATATTATTTTATTTGTTCTTGCAATCTCACTGTATGGTATCTTATTCTGGCTCATCAAAGTAAGCCAGCAAGATGCCAAAGGGTAAGAAGGATTCAATAGGAATGAGAATTAACTTCATCATTCCATAACTACTTTTTAAGCAGATTTGATTGCTGATTTCATTTTGGACTTTCAGTTTGGGATTTGTCACAACCCGGTAACAAAATAAGGACCTTTTTATTTAAACATTATTGTTCCCAACCTGCTCCTGATCATGAAATGGGATCAAAAAATACCATGAGATTCCATCATGGAGCAGAACGATGTGGGCTGTGCTGTGCCTGAAGTACTGACAATGGTAACACACAGCTATACACACAGTGAGGTGCTGCAGAATCCTGTATGAAACAAAGCATAATAAATAGTGTTATTAATAAATTTATTTAAATGTAATATTTTGATCTGTATCCATTCCCTTTTTCAGCAGAGACTGTTGGCACAGTTATAAACACAAAATGTTGTTATAACAAAAACTACAAAAAGCCTTAAAAAAAAAGAGCAGCTATTCTATCAAAATTGACTTCATATCTTTTAATTGAGACTAAAAAATCACCTAAAACCTACAGGTTTTTAGTTCAAATCTCACTGAATTTTTATTGCTTTTTGCAACATAGAGGTGGCGTTGATCAGGATAAATTACTGTTCCTGTTGAAACTGACTGAGATAACAAGCTTCTGGGTCACATGCAAGAAACTTGAGTTCTTTTAATCATTTCACATCTTTTCTCAATACTGGTGTCCTACCTAAATTTGAGCAGGGTAACAAGGAGCTACTTTCCCAATGTTGTCCAGTTTGTCCTGCTAATAACTGATTCCCCATCCCAGCCTATCATGCAGCACTGGTCTGAGATGCACAGCAGGATTCATACTCCACTCCACCCACTTATGTCTGAAAAGATTTTAGGTTGACAGGCATATTCTGTGCACACAAAATGGTGTTGGCCTCTTCTGCCTCTTTTCCCCAGCCTTGTCCCACTACATATGTGACCTGATGTCCTAGCCAGCATTCAGGAAGTACCAGCTGCTCTGTTGCTGTGACCAAGGTGCCTCTCATACACATGCCTTCCCTGATTTTAGAGATTCCTAGTTTGCATGATGGGCCTCAGTCCCAGGAAATACTAGGCATAAACCTATATTGATAGTCAGCTGAATATGAGCCAGCTGTGTGCTCAGGTGGCATAAGAAACAGTGTGGCCAGCAGGTCCAGGGAAGTGATTGTCCCCCTGTACTCGGCTCTGGTGAGGCTGCACCTCAAGTACTGTGTTCAGTTTTGGGCCCCTCACTACCAGAAGGACATGGAGGTGCTCAAGCAAGTCCAGAGAAGGGCTACGAAGCTGGTGAGGGGTCTGGAGAACAAGTCTTACGAGGAGCGGCTGAGGGAGCTGGGATTGTACAGCTGGGAGAAGAGGAGGCTCAGGGGCGACCTTATTGCACTCTACAGGTATCTTAAAGGAGGCTGTAGCAAGGTGGCGGTTGGTCTATTCTCCCATGTGCCTGGTGACAAGACGAGGGGGAATGGGCAAAAGTTGTGCCAGGAGAGGTTTAGGTTGGATATTAGGAAGAACGTCTTTACAGAAAGGGTTGTTAGTCACTGGAATAGGCTGTCCAGGGAAGTGGTTGAGTCACCATCCCTGGAGGTCTTTAAAAGACGTGTAGCTGTAGAGCTTAGGGATATGGTTTCATGGAGGTCTTGTTAGTGTTACATCAGAGGTTGGACTCAGTGATCTTTGAGGTCTGTTCCAACCTAGATGATTCTGTGATTCTGTGATATATCACCTGAATCACCAGGTTCCACCCTACCAACACTCCTTTACATAGACCCTCGTATTCATCTGAGTAACTTGTCAGCAAAGACTGACATGAAAAATGTGAACTTTCCTGTCATAAGGGGGGGAAAAAAAAAAAAAAAAAAAAAAATAGTAACAATTCTCATAAATATATATACAGTAATATATAATTATATTTTATTGTTGCTAATGTTATTGTGTGCCTAAGAACCATATAATAAGCATTTAAGCTTAAAAAAATCCATGTAAAATCTTACCTAAATCTTTTGCCCACTAGAACTGCTTGTTCCACCAAGTTGTGCTGGAAATTTCATGAAACACAAGAGAAGCACTGTTGCTTCTGGTATTAGATCTCTCTCACAAATTTGCAAATGAAACTAACCAAATGCTTTCATATCTTCAAGTTTCTGAAAAATATCACCAATAGCCAGACTCTTTACTGTGCATTTGAAATTCACCCCAGCAAGTACCTGAGTTCTGCAAAATTCAAGGTGTTTGGCAGCTCAGCTCTACCTATGTGTGTAGTCAGACAGTCAGAAAGGACGCGGATCACTTAACCTTCACAAAATCTGTGCTGACAGTGAGGATAAAGACAAGCAAACTTTTGCTCTTTTAGGTTACTGTTTTCTCAGGAACCAGCAAATACAAACGATACTCAAATGGACTTTTGGGGGGGAGGGGGGGGGGAGGGAGAACAAAACAAACAAACAAACAACAACAAAAACCAGGGATGAGTGACTATGCAAGCCCAAGTATCACTGAGCCAAATCACACATATTCAGCACTAACTACTATTTTCTTTGCTGGAGGGAGTATTTTTAATTGTTGGTAGACAATTTAAAAGCCTGTGGTAATAAACAGACACTGTTTACTCCAATGAGATGAAGGAATTAATGTGTTCAGGTTCCAATGACATAAAAGAAAAAGTTTATCCAGATCCCCTTTTTCCTCTCTTGTGGTACCAGAGAGTATTGTCCCTATTACTACCAGGAAAACCTGATATAAACTCTGAATGCAGAGATTCAGCATGAACTTATCACACTTTTGTTGTTGTTGTTCTTTGGTCTTCCAGAGAAAAAGAATCTACTTTGTTTTCAAATTACAATATTTGGAAGTGGACTACTACTCTTGGTTCTATCAGTCTTGGAATGGTATTTCCACCACAATGCTACATGCTGCCTCTCTTACTGCATGGGAAAACAAGGACTAACCTAATGATCTTGCAAAATTTTGACACAGACAAAAGTGTGATTGTCAGGTAGCTTTGGTGTTGGGTGGAAAAATTTCAGTTTTGTAGCCCCTAGATAGGCCTCTACAATACCAATAATAATGTGATAAAATATACACATGCATAATTTGTGCATGTTACCCCTTAATGCACACAAAACAATGTAAAATTGCCCTGAGGCTTGGATTCCTGATTGGGAACCAAAGTTATTTTTGATTTATTTCCAAGGGCATTTCAGCTCATGTTTTATATTTTTTTGTGGCATTTCTTTCTGTCTCTGACAAATGTTTCCTTCATTGTTGAAAATAATTCAAGTTAACAAAGAAGCCAATGTACGGATCTTTTGCAAATGCATGTATCTATGTAAAGTCAGGTTTAGTCACTTATTGATTCATCCAGATTCTTCTACACTGCCTTCCAAAGCAGTTTTAATACCAAGAAGAAAAGAAAAATACCAAAGCTATGGCCCTAATGGCAAGGTCATTTGCAGTGATCAACTACCATTCATATGCTTTTGATGAAAAATGACTTATAAATGGTGATTTCATCAAGAAGATAAAGTACTTGTAGTTACATTTTGACACGCAGAAAAAATTGCAATGTGATTGTGGTTTTCATAATGCTTGCCCAAGTTTCTGAAAAAGACTTTCCAATTTCTTTTCTGCACAGCTTTATCCACATTCTGGATACATTTTGCACATTTAGAAATGCACTATCCATATTTTCTTTGCTATCCAATTAAATATTTCTGTCAAGCCAAACACTGAAACTACCCTTAATGTTGCTCATTCTTGTTTACTTGCTAAATCTATATATATATCACCAAGGTCATGGACAGCCACATAAATTTAAAAACTGAGGAAAGAGTTAAACTGGGCTGACTTGTGCATTAGAGGCAGTTCTTAGCAATTTAGTTGTCAGAATTACACTAATTTGCCTGAGAAGTGACTCTACTCTGTGATTTCCTGAAACACTAAGGATATAGAGGAATAAAACTTCCTGATGCTGTGTATTCTGCAGCCAGAGAGAGATATGTGACTGCAGCACACTGCAGGATCAAACCTTCAGGTCTGCAGCCAGCCCTTGGATTAAAATTATCTCTCTAAAAGAAAAGTAAGAATTTTGAAATGAATATCTTTTGAGCATGCAAATGACTGCCATTTTCAGGAGGATATCTGAAATCCAAAATAATACATGAGTTTCTCACCATTCAATAAAATCCCTGGAAATGAACTGGTTACTTGCCAGTTATCATCTAATTCTATAGTAAGTATATGTGATCCTCTCAGCCCTGGTGAAGGGAAACGAGGCAGCTTTGAGGAAAGCACAAGAGATGGAGGAAAGGGAAAGAGACATTTCAGAATTTCAGAATTTCTAGGTTGGAAGAGACCTCAAGATCATCGAGTCCAACCTCTGACCTAACACTAACAGTCCCCACTAACCCATATCCCTAAGCTCTACATCTAAATGACTTTTAAAGACCTCCAGGGATGGTGACTCCACCACTTCCCTGGGCAGCGCTTTCCAATGTCTAACAACCCTTTCGGTAAAGAAGTTCTTCCTAAGATCCAACCTAAAATTCCCCTGGCGCAACTTAAGCCCATTCCCCCTCGTCCTGTCACCAGGCACGTGGGAGAACAGACCAACCCCCACCTCGCTACAGCCTCCTTTCAGGTACCTGTAGAGAGCGATAAGGTCACCCCTGAGCCTCCTTTTCTCCAGGCTGAACAATCCCAGCTCCCTCAGCCGCTCCTCGCAGGACTTGTTCTCCAGGCCCCTCACCAGCTTCGTCGCTCTTCTCTGGACTCGCTCAAGCACCTTGATGTCCTTCTTGTAGCGAGGGGCCCAAAACTGAACACAGTATTCGAGGTGCGGCCTCACCAGAGCCGAGTACAGGGGGACAATCACCTCCCTAGCCCTGCTGGTCACACTGTTTCTTATACAGGCCAGGATGCTGTTGGCCTTCATGGCCACCTGAGCACACAGCTGGTTCATATTCAGCCGACTATCAACCATCACTCCCACATCCAGGAGATGAATGATATAACAGCTCTGTCCAGCACACTAGAGCACAGTGGGATTTTTGAAAACCCCAGGCAAAGTCAGTTCAGACACTTTGAACATTTTGCACATAAGGAAAGGTCAGTCTGCACCCAAACAAGCAAAAATGATGAAAAAATGACCTTCACTTAGCAGCAACTCCAAAGAATGTAGGCACGGCATTAAAAACTTGAATCTTTGTCGCTTTTCACTATGTTTTAAGAGACTGTTAAGGAAGAACAGCAGGATAGAACTGCAGTTCAGTGCAAGTACTCGCTTTATTTCTAACCATGGTGGCTGAGGTGAAGAGTATGACCTCTCTCCAAGAATACACTACAGGAATGAGGAAATTTGACATCAAGGCCCAGTTTTGTGTCAGGCATTCAGAGTGAACTTTAAGTCATTGAAACTCTTCATAGTTCATTCTTTAATTAGTGAGACAGCTAGTATTCCCATTGTATATACTATTTAAATACTGTGATTGGTGCAGGGCTATCACTTTTGAGGCCCGTTCTCACCTGAGACTGTACGGTGCAACCACAGAACAAAAACGTCCCCTCTGCAAGATGGCCTGGCCTGAACATGGGGCAAGAAACTCCACGAACAGGGTCTCAGACAAGCACATGAACAAGGGCATTGTCTGTTCTTACACAGACATCTGACCAGCTCTCCGTGACTTCAAAGCACACAGAAAGCACTTTTTTGAAATTGTGATGACTGGCATTAAATGTATTTTACTCTCTTAGCTAGGCCCTGAAAAACAAGTTATTTTGTGGGGGAGAGGAAGGAGGAAGGTGAATTACATCAAGATACACATCAGATTTGTATTAAAAAGAAATAGTAAGAGGGAAAGCAAGAGAAACAGAGAGAAATAATAAAATAAGAATAAAATACTTGCTGATTCTGTTCTTAAATTGTATTATCAGGTGGTGAGCATTCATTCATTAAAAACAAACGAATGAACCAAAGAAACCTTTGCCAGTGTAATAGCTGGACCTCAGAACATCACAAAGCTTCTGCTGCCTTCTTACAATAGCAACAGATAATTCATAAATGTGCAAGAACTGATAGCAATTTAGCAGACCCCATCTGGCATGGGTGTCACAGACCAACACTGCAGAGACTGGATTGTAAATCTTAAAGCTGTGACATGCCTTAGGAAGTTGTTGCTGTTGTGTCATGAAAGAAATAAAGGAAAACTGTGGTCAGAAGAAAATGCTTGATGATGTTTCCTCCTCTCCAAGTCTGGAGAAGGGAAGGTTCTCTCTTTCTTTGAGAGACACATGCTTATAAACGATGATTTTATGAACAACATTGTCATACTGACATGGAAGCTGGATGCTCCCTGTTTCAAAACTGGCAGTAGAGAAGAGCTGCAAGTTGTTTTCAGCATGACCCGGGATTACTGAGTCCACATGCAGATCTGTTCTATGCATTCATGTACATGAAATCACAAGATCACATTTTGTGAAAGAAGGCAATAGATGTATTTTTTCCATAAATTTGAAGCAATTAAACCTAGCACATTTAGAAAATGAAGCACAAGTACAAAGATTTTGCTTTCCTACTCTTTTTCAGGATACAGTTATTTATTATGAAGTCACTGATATGTGGTGCAAATTTTGTCTTTTTTGCCATTCAAAACAGGTATGTTTTGAAATTTGGCACATTCTGGCAGTTTGTCATTTAGAGCCAGAGCTGCATACAGGCATATTCTAATACAGTGACCAGAAGACCATTTTAGAGAAAAAAGGTTCTAGAGACACATCATCTTTGTGTCCTTCAACTGAGAATGCAGATTTTTAACACTCCTGAAAAAAGGCCTAAATTTTAACATATCTGCAAATTATGACTGGCAATAGGTCTCAGTGTATCTGCTTAGACTGTTGATATTTAGGCAGAGAATACAGTTTCAGACAAATGCCAAGCTCTCATTACCTTTTTGCTTAATAGTCAAGATGAGGAAAGAAGATATTTTAGATTATTTGAAGAAGGAAGATCAACCATTGGATCATTGGCTAGAGAAGATTTCCAACACATAGAGACATGCAGAACTCAGTTAACAATAACAGGCCATTCAGTCCTGAAGGTCCTTGTGATCACACTTATAAGCACACAAAATTTTTAGCCACAGAGAGTCAAGAGGCTCACTAGAAAAGGTACTTCACCCAATTTCTGGAAAAGTGCAGAAAGAAGTAACAAGAAGAATTGATCCCACTTAGGATATGCCAAGGCACAGCTGGAGGATGTAACAAATTTGTCTACCATCTCCAACAGGCAACAAACTTGTCTGGTATCTCTTCAACAGGAAAGTTGGAGTAGCTTGTAAGGTAGGAAATTAACACCTTCACCAACAAATGGAAGTCAGATCAGGTCCAAGGGTTACTCTGAGGGATCTCATCTTTTCTCCTGAGATCATGTTTGGTGAAGAGAAGTACACACAAAGCTGAGCAGATGGAAGTAAACCCCAGGAACCAGAATGGCCTAAGTGCCTAGTAGCTAAGGAGATTAAAACAAGTTTTTTACCCTTATAAGTCCAGGAAAAAAAAAAAAAAAAAAAAAAAAAAAAGTTAATCCTAAAAATACAAATCTTAATATTCTAAGTACTCTGATATAAATGCAAAATTTAAGAAAACTTGGGTATCTAAGGATGAATTGCTCCCATACCGCATAATTCATTCACAAATGCCTGAGAGGAAGAACAATCCACTTTAGCCAACATTTTGACATAAAACCAAAGTTATCTGCTTCGACATCATGGCTTGAACAGTTGCATAAAAAATAAAAATAAAAAATAAAAATAAAAATAAATAAAAAAAATAAAACATGAAAACACAGCAGAAAAGATGTGTTTTCATGAGTAAAGAGATATTTAAAACAGAAGTGGAACCTGTGCTAGAAGAAAAGGTCGTACACATAAGTCACAGTTTTCCAGCTTCCTAAAGTCTTCCTTGGACAAATCATCATCCTGCTCTAAGCATCTTTTCCACATCCATGAAATGCATAAATCTTCCTTGCTGCTACTATTTGTCTTATGTCTATAAACATTTCCAGGCATAGACGAGCTTTTTTTGTGTAGATCTGCCACGAGAAGTCTCCAGTCATCCTATTGCATTGCTGTTCGAATGTTTTTCTGCAGGTCTTCATGACACCACAGAAAAGTACCTGGTGGACCCTTCAAGAACATGACAAAGCAGTTCCTGAACAGTGGTTGCTCTAGAAAAGAATAAATGGTGGGATGGAAGACTTCCAATGTGATAGAAGATGGGGCTGGAGTTTACTGCAAGTCTGTGAAATCCCCAGCAGTATACTAGAGCCTAAAGTCCGTTATTGACTAAAAATCCAATCCAATTTATATGGATCAACAGCAGAATTTAAAAGAAAACAAATAGCTCACCTTCACCGCAACAGGTGCCAGCAGCAAAGTTCTGCTGAAAGCATTGTATCTTCATGCTTTACTGGTATCTGTGCTCATTAGTCTATCCATTTTTCTGTGTCTTGTTACCTAGATACTGTAGGGAAATAAGTGTTTCATAATCAGACATTTTCAGCACTCGTACAGAAAGTGTGCTTGTGCAGAGTCACTAAACTACATTGTATAAACAAATAAAGTAACAATCTGTTGTCTACTATGGATAAATAGCATTTGTTTACAGGAAAGTCTGACTTAAATTCAGGAAGACATTCAAACAGCATACTTAGGCAGTTCATATTTATTTCTTCTACTTTCCCCCAGCTCTGCATCACAAAATTGACACCATTTCTGTGACAGCCAAAAATCCTCCATAGCTACCGTTTACATTTTAGGAGGTGGAGGCTGAAGGGCTAGCTTGTTTTATCACAGCAACAGTAGAGAAGATAGAAGGAATATATGAGATGGAGAAGGTCTGTGCTGATAAGTTTAACAGTCGCCATAATCCACAACAAATGTTATTAATCAGTCTCAACTGGCGAGCAACATGCTACAGTACTTTCATGGTGCCTTAAGAACCCTGGATCTTTTTCTCCCTTTTTTTTTTTTTTTTTTTTTTTTTTTTCTCTGACTTTATGTTAACAGTCCAGCTCTGGAAAAAATTACCAGGCTCCTCCTGGAGCTGTTATTTCAAGCTAATGAATTCTCCAGAGCTGCTGAGATTTTTCTCTGTCTATCTACCAGCCATTCAGCCCAACAGGGTTACCTAAACTGCAGGGGGCTCCTGACACTTACTTTGCTTTGTATCAGCTGGTGTCATATTCAGAGATGACTCATCCAAACCAGAGGACCACCCAACCACACACAAGCAGAACCATACTTGCAGAACAGGGAAATTCATCCATCTGACGTCTTAAGACCCTGGCCTTGGCTGGTCCATAGTCAGTAACGCAAAAAAGATTGCCACCATTGCAGTTAGTAATGATTTGTACTGCCAACACAACTATTGTAAAGAGATTCACAAGGAAATGATCTATATTAGAAATGAAAATTAAATTAGACCATAGTTAGTTCCTGCTACACACCACCTGTTTGACACGTGAGCATTTTTAGAAGCTTGCTAACCTGTTCACAGCAATATTGATCGTGGCAAATCTTACAGGTGCTTCTTGGGATTTAAGCAACTCTTCAATTCTCTCTGATTTGACAGGCGGGTAATGCCTGTAGAGTGATGTGAATGAAAGCTGAAGAATGAAGTAGAAAATGGGGAAGCCTTCTTCAGCACAAAGCTAGAGCATGTGGAGTTGGTTCCTCAAAAGGATTCCTCCTCTAGAAACTTGACAACTTCCACACCTACAAGATCATTGCAAAGACCTGGAAAATGTACTGTGGAACTGGGGGATGTGGTGTGGGGGGGGAGGGGAGCGGGGGGGAGTGTACCTTTCAGAAATGCAGCAAGTATGGAAATTATACAATAAGGGTAGGAGGTGAAAAAGAGAATAGCAAGTAAACAGAAACACATCGCTGCTATACAACGAGGCACATCTATTCATCACTTGATTCAATGTCACACATAGGAAAGTAGCGCTGCTTTTAGGAGCAGCAGTTCATTGAAGGATATGGGACCTCGCTTGCTCAACCATGAATGTTCTTTTTGGTGATTATTTCTACATCAGGTGGTTTTATTTCAAGTTTTGATATGCAGAAAAGATCATCATTACACAAGGCCATGCACTATCATGGCCTCTACTATTTTAGTCCTACTAGGAGGAAAAGCAGCTCTTCCACAGCACAGACAAGTTTCATCACAAGGGAATCACAGGACCTAATGGCACAAGCTACAAGCAGTTTGCTATCAAAACTGCAGGCTGGGAGAAAACTAAGTGAGTAGCAAAGAACTAACAATGTTCAGTGGTTTACTCAGCTGGTCAGCTGTGCTCCACCACAACTGCTCTCTCACTCCCCCCCTTCAAAGAGAAAGGGGGAGAAAATACAACGAAAAGGACTCAAGGGTCAAGTTAAGGACAGGAAGATCACTCAACAATTATTGCCATGGGCAAAACAGATTAAGCATAGAGAGATTAGTGTAATTTATTATCTATTACTAGCAAGTTAGAGCAGTCAGAAACTAAAAGTAAACTAAAAACACCTTCCCTCCACCCACCATCTTCTACTTCCTCTCCCTTAGTAGCACAGGGGAACAAGGAATGGTGGCTGCAGTCAGTCTGCTCCTTCACAGTCCCTCTCTTCCCCTGCTCCATGTGGGGTCCCTCCCACAGGATGCCACCCTTCCCAAACTGAGCCTTCAGAAGCTGCCCACAGGCAGCAGCTCTTCAGGAACTGCTCCCAGATGGCTCCGTACCACAGGATCCTGTGGTGGTTTTACCGTGCTAAGCAGCTGAACACCACAACCACTCTCTCACTCCCCCTCCTTAGAAGAGGAGGGGAAGAAGTAAAGGAAAGAACAATTCACAGGCTGAGATAAGGATAATTTAATTA
>CM021797.1:70081116-70110113 GCA_011076525.1 Nettapus auritus | reverse complement strand
AAAAAAAAAAAAAAAAAAAAAAAAAAAAAAAGATATAAGGACTTGTCCTGGTTTCAGTTAGGACGGTTTTCCTCCTAGTAGCTGGTAGAGTGCTGTGTTTTGGATTATGATGAGAAGAATGCTGATAACATGCCGATGTTTTGGTTGTTGCAGAGCAGTGCGTGTACCAAGCCAAGGACTTTTCAGCTCCTCGCTCTGTCCTGCCAGTGGGCAGGCTGGAGGTGCAGCAAGAGCTGGGAGGGGACAGACCCAGGACAGCTGACCCAAACTAGCCACAGGAGTATTCCATACCATCTGACGTCATGCTAAACAATATATAGGGGTGGCTAGCCAGGATGGGGGGGCCGGCTGCTCGGGATAGACTGGGCATCGGTCAGCGGGTGGTGAGCAGTTGCATTGTGCATCACTTGTTTCATACACATTATTATTATTATTGTTGTTGTTGTTTCCTATCTTAATAAACTGTCTCTATCTCAACTCTCGTTTCACTTTTCTGTTTCTCTCCCCCATCCCAGAGAGGGAGGGGGGAGGGTGAGCGAACGGCTGTGTGGTGTTTAGCTGCCAGCCAGGTTAAACCACAACAGGACTATTGATAGGCCAAGCAAATATAGTTTAATACCGGTTCATAACAAAAGGTGGAAATGTGTGCTTATTAATTCAACTGTTTCAAAAAGTCATTATGGATGGAAATGAAACCGTATAGAATTGTATACAATTCATATTTCAGTTGCCTATGCAGTGATGAGGGGACAGAGCATTTTGAGACATTCAGCACACCTTTCACTGCAAAGAAAGCCTCTCAAATACTACTTTGCCCAGTGGGCATGATGGAGAAATGCAAAGGGGCACATCACTGAAAGCTAGGTCATGTTACATTTTTCAGTTCAACAGTATGCCAATGTAAACAAACATTTCCTTACCATGAAATAAATTCTTACCCAAAATGCTAGAAAGGACTATAGGATGCTGAGGTTTTTAGGAAAGGGAAACATACTGCACATGTAACACATATCTGAGGAATGTTCTTCTATAATGAGACCAGAGGCAACAGAGATTTTGCTGGGATATCTATTTTCAGCAATACAGTTATCACATACAACTCACTAATACCTTTGATCTACTTGCACAGGCATTGATGTGAATGATGTGATCCTGGATGCCCAGAAGCCAGTGAAATTGCCACTTGTAGCATTTTCTCATGTTTCCTAGCAGTCCTGCCAGTCCTGAACTTTACACAAATGCACAGACAGGTAGGAAGTGGATGTAAAATTAAGCAGCTGTTTTTCTGTAAAGTTGTTGAAATCTCTGCATATAAAAATGCACTTCATCAAAGCTGTTCAGGCTATCATTATGGAACTCCAGGTGTTCTTTGGGACAGGTTTGATGAGATGCGATACCTATTTATACTGATATAGCTGGTATCTGATCTTGCTCATAAAATGCTCAGACATTTCCCAATTCAGACATGCCCACCTTCACATTGGCCAACCACTTTTTCCCAGACTCAGTTACAAAGTATGTTTAAATACCACTTTTTATTAAAACAATTTAAGCAATCTGATAGTTTTCATTCTAATGCCCTTCCATTAGCAGTTTTGAAAAGTTTCCTTTTAATAACCAAACAGCAATTGTATTAGCTGAACACACTTTGCAAGGCTTTTCTTTTATAGGATATGCAAATCAGATATAGTAGCTAAATCTCCTTATGAGAATGTACTGACATTTCAGATTATATTACAGGATTGTAGAGACCTTTTAAGCCTTTTAATAAGCTTTGAAATACATACAAGATTCAGAATGAAGCAATTTTGTTTTATTTCACCTATATTAATACTCTGTACTCATATGTACACTTCATGCACATGTGCACTCATACCTCTTTCCAAAATTATCTATACTATGCTCCTTTTTCAGTAACTCATATTTCCCATTACTTAATTATTCTCTCTCAGCATTCATTTAATCTGAGAAGAAATATGGTTAAAGCATTGCACTGAAACTCAAAATAGGTTTTCAGTGCTGGATGATTCAGAAGTTTCCTTGCACCTTTGGATTAGTTGCAGTCTTCACACACCACTGATCTATATGTACCCAAAAAGAATAAATATATATATACATTTAAAAAAAAAGATAATTTTTTTCCTCTTTTTTATTTTTTTTTTTCTTTTGTGACTTTATGCTCCTTCATCTAGTTAAAACTCTTGTCATTATACAATGCGTAGAATCTCCCAAAACAATTATAATGGAAAAAATCTGCAATTAAAAAAAAAGTATTTAAAGCTATAATCTCACAAACTGCATCTTTTTTATTACCTTGCAAGCTAATTTATAAACAAGACTCCAGCCCAGCCTCTAGATGTTCATGTTCAGTTGTCTTCATCAGCCTCAAATTAGCATCTACAGAAAGAAAATGCTCATTGGCAGAGAAAAGTGGTAGTTAACTGCATAAGTAGGAATTTTGTGTGCTTAGCTACTGACACCCTAAATTCCCAAAGGATGTCACTCGATTAAGTTTAAGTGCCTGCTTAAGTAATATGTTGGTCTGGGGACCAGCATTCAGTTTTGTAAGAAGTATTTGTTTTCCACCAAAGCCCATGGATGGATGTAGCTGTCCTGTGATGAGCACTTTGGAATGGTTAAGAAGGAGAGCAGGGGCAAGAAACAGTCATTGACATTTGTGTGCTCACCAGACACAAGGGAGGAGGATGACAGCAACAGAGCTTAAGGCCAGGAGATATGAGAGCAGGAGTGAGTAAACTCTCATTGTGGGAATGAAGGAAGATTTAACTTGTGCCTGAGCTCTCCAACACATAAAATGGAGCTAGCAGTTATTTTGTCTTTTGTATGAATGTTGAGAAGTTAAGTGATGTGAAGTACATTGCTCAAATTAGTCTGGTAGAACACAGTCTAACTGCCACACATATGTGTACTCACTAGCTTTGGTTCAAAGACTAACACCTCTATTTTAATGATGCTCAAAATTCATCAGAAACAGTAAGAAAACTAAGAAAGTATGGTCCAGATGATATTTTGATTTTAAGAAAACTATTTTTTAAAATTACATAAAATTCAGCTTTTTTTAATTTTAATTTTATTTTGCAGCCCAACCTTTCCAGGTTCCTCCACCCTCCCCACCCCCCCTCAACTTCTTTCAAAACTAAATGGCATTTAAACTTCCTGAACTACACTCAGTTGCTGCTTCCACCAAGCTGCACAGTATTTATGTTCACCTGACACAGCTGTGGTTAGCTGTTTCTTGTGAATTCTAGAGAAAGAAAAAAAACTTGAGAAATATTGCTGAAGCAATGACGTAAAAATGCTAATGGAGTTCAGAGCCAATGCAGAACTGTCTAAATCTATTGTTTATATGGGGGTTAATTTTGCCTGAACTGCTTGTTCAACTTAACATAAATAAAATAAATAAATAAATAAATAATTTAAAAAAAAAAAAAAAAAAAAAAAAAAAAAAAAAAAAACCTGCATGTTTTTCTGCTAAGATTCTTAATTCAAACATCTGGAGAATAGAATTAGCCACTCTTGGAGAAAATTCCCAGCTGTATTTTTAAGCCCCTAAAGAGAAATTTGATTACTAGTCAAAGAAATGTCCAAAACTGTAGAATGTTGAATGTCACAGTTGAATGACAGAAAACAGTGGAAAAAGTATTTGTATGTTTTTTTTCAATGTTCTTTCCTCAACACTATTTTGCCCTGGGTATTATTCTGTGCAGCTCATTATCGGTGTGCCCTTCAGTGCCTCTAAACCATATTATTTAAACAGTGGAAGTTTTCAACAGGTCTTTTAAGAGAAAGAAAGGAAGAAAGAAAATGAGGATGAAAAGAAGGGGAAGAGGAAGGGGAACGGGAAGGGGAAAGGGGGGGGGGGGGGGAAGGAAAAAAAAAAAAAAAGGATAAAAAATAAATAAATAACAAAAGAACAAAACTTTTCACTTTGCTGACACATTTCTGCCACATCATGTGGTCCTAACACATCACTGTGGTCCTAACAAGAGTAAGGCTATGAAAGAGATGAGAACTGGGAAAAGAAATATAAATTCTAATGCAAGGTCTGCTCTGCTGAGCCTTGCAGTTAGGGTGTGCTGGACTGGCCCATGGGAGATCCTGACTTCATTTCAGGCTCTGTTACCAGTTCTAACTAACCTTGACTCCATTTATTTTCACATTTACACTGGGAGGGAAATTTATTTATATAAAATCATTATATAGATTATTTTAAGGTATTTTACACATTGACCACCTCATGTTTCCTTTGGGTACAATAGACAGGAATCAAAAATCATTCTAATTGTATGTTTATTGCAGAGAAATCTGCCCTTCAGATATTTACAGCAGAGAAATATGCCCTTCAAATATTTACTTAGGCAAAATTATAACTTTTACATTATCAGAAGTACAATCACAGATCCTGCCTCCACGAATTTAATTCCACTGTGAGTTCTTATGGCTTACACTACAAGGGTGCTGCTGAGCAAATATTTTGTCTTCATTTCTTAGGCTGTACACCATACCCATTGTGTATTCTAGGGTGACTTCAATGCCCTGAAGAGATGTGTTTTTCAGCAAGACATCAACATGTCAGTGAATACACCACCGAGTGCCTATGGGAACAGTGACAGACTCTAAAATATAGCAGGTGCTACCATCATGCTATCTCATTCATTATGTTGTCTACCTACCTTACACTGCACTTCTCATGATTCTATCTGAGCACCTAATGTGATCAACAAAATATAACAAACATATTAGAGATATTTTCCTAAAGGGCCTGGGAAGACTTTTAGAGAACATGAACAGTTTCTGAAAGAGCCAGGAGAAAAACTCTTATAAACTTTTTGTCCTTACTTTCCACATCTGCATAAAAATCTTTTCCCTAGACTAAAGGAAAGTGTGGACTTCAGATAGTGAAGTGCATTTCTAAAGAGACAAGGGGAAACCTATAATGGGATTCTATTCAGTTGGAGAGCGTATGTATATTAAAAGTGAGACTGTACTAGAGTAATGGCTTCCTATCAAAAATGATAAATGTTATTGACTGGCCTCACAGATTCTAAATCCAGATCTGTTGAGTGTTCATGTGATAACAAGAGATTAATGTTTTCTGCATAGATCATCCAGAATTTAGTATTTTTGTGTGATATCAAACTGTTTATCACTTTTTCGAGTTTATCAAAGTCAACAATATAATCCATTCCTGAAGAAGTGAGATATAGTCATCATTCACAGAATATGCTTCCCTTACAAAAGCCCAGACTTCTTTTATTACTAATTGCATTTTCAACGATGTACTACAAATCAACAAGCTGAGTTGCAGATAGACAAAAATTGAACTTGCAGATACCACTGGCTGAAAATAGCGAGGAACTATGGGGAGGAAAGGAGGGGTATTTATTTTTCAATAGTCCTGGGCAACTGAACATAAAATTATGCCCAAATTTCTGATTATTTATTGATGGAATCTATGAATATTACAAACAATAAGTTGTACTTTCTCATAGTTTTCTTCTCACTTTGTCTTATCTGCTATGCTGTTGAAAGGATAGGCAATGCAAGACTCAATAATAAAGCAAAGTAGATGACCTGTATTGATTATTTTGTTGTTGTTCAATAAATGTGACCTCTTTTTCCTCAGTGAAAATCTCTATGAATGGCTAATGATTCTTTTTCTACCTGCATTTGTCATCTCAAGTGATGTGAAAAAGTCTTGCAATGAATTCTTGGATTATGACCCATTGAAACCAAAGAATCAGTGATTGCGCTGTGTACAACATTTCACATCTGACAAAGTGATTGAGAGATATGTCCCACCTCCTTCTGTGGAATGCCTGTAGAGAGGAATTCACCAGTACAACCTCTATGGTTGTGTTGTAGCCTTGTTGTGGGGACTTTTGCATGAAATCCATTTTTGTTAGTCATTTCATTTCTACCAGGTCACTCTTTTCCACATACTTTTCTGTTGATCATTCTGCTCATTCAGCTCATTTTATTAAAAAAGCAGCATTTGTCCATTTTAGCATCCATTTTACACAGCATCCCAGAAAACGTTGCAATAGAATTTTACAAATTAGTAACTACAAGTTTATCTACAGAAATTTGAATAACAGTGAAAAATGTCTTGATGCAGAAGTTCAGCAATCTCTGGGGTAAAAAGAAAAAAAAAAAAATGTCCTGGATGTTCTAGTTGTATCAAATTAAGTGTCAAAAGATTAAAGTAACTTTTAATTTACTTGTTACTTAGGAAAGCTGAAATCAATTTATCCTGCCCTTCATCCATTTTACTAAACTGCAGAGTAGAATAATCTGGTTGTTGCCTAAAGAAGCCAATATAGTAAGAATTAAGAAAAATTTTACGATGTTCAGAGGATCTTAACTGCACTGATTATCTTTTGCATTAAGCAATTTTTCTTGCATAGCAGCCAGTCAGTAGGATACAGATAAGTTTTCATAAGTTTTCAGGTGGTTTTCCAAAGCTTTGAAAGAAAGGCCTTCTCCTTCCAACACTACTGAATGGGGGGTCAAAGATGAAGTCTAGCTGTCTCATCTTTTTCTTAAAAAAAAAAAAAATGCTGACCCAAGAGAAGTAACAGACTCAAAAGAGGAGCAATGTGAACAGGAGACAGTGACTTTGTCTTCTGTTACTTGACAACTTTTTAGTTTATATATTTTAAAACCTATTTCATCCTTTAATATTTGGTTTTACAGCTACCATAAGAAGATTTCACTTTTCAACAAACACAAAACAAAGTTTCTATTAACATATCTTAGTAAAGCAAACAAAAATGTAAATATGTTTTGTCAGATTATTTATCTAAATAAGGTGAGACTGAGAGGGAAATGGGCCCCTTTCTATCCTATTTTTAATGGTTCTGTTGAAATTCTCCTTCTGGTTGAATTAATACATTAACATTTTCTCCCCAACTTCTATTGTTCTTTTTGTGGTTTTACCCAACTCTTTTCTTCTATTCTACTCAGACTATGTATTCTCTCCATATTGTTACCTATTCATCTCCTCATTTATTTCTTCATTTTCTCTGGTTGTTCTCCAATGCTATGAGTGGCTTGGTAAAAAAAAAAAAAAAAAAAAAAAAAAAAAAAAAAAAAAAAAAAAAAACTTGTCTGGAACAATAAAATCTGTTCAATTTGTATTGCCCAGTGTATTTGTGATAACTATGTATTTTTGATGACTTATCAACTGGTATATTTGAAAAGTTGTGGCAGTTCAGGAAAGTTCCCACTGACTGGAAAAGGGGAAAAATATGCCCATTCTTAAAAAGGGAAAAAAGGAAGACCCGGGGAAATATAGGCCAGTCATTCTCACCTCTGCGCCCAGCAAGATCATGGATCTTCCTGGAAACTACACTAAGGCACCTGGAAAATTAGGAGATGATTGGTGACAGCCAGAATGGCCTTCTTTGTGGGAAACTCTTGCCTGGCAAATCTGATGGCCTTCTACAACAAGGTCTTAGTGTTCATGGATAAAGGAATAGCAGCTGACATCATCCACCTGGACCTGTGCAAAGTGTTTGATACTGTCCCACATGGCATCCTTGTCCTTAAATTGGAGATACATGGATTTGACAGATGGACCACTTGGTAAGTGGTAAGTTGGTAAGCTGGTTGGGTAAGGAATTGGTGGGATAATCACACTCAAAGAGTTGCAATCAGTGGCTCAGTGTCCAAGTGGAGGCCAGTAACAAAGATGATCAGGACACTGGAGCATCTCTCCTATGAAGACAGACTGAGGGAGCTGGGATTGTTCAGCCTGGAGAAGAGAAGGCTCCAGGGAGACCTCATGAAGCCTTTCAGTACATAAAGGTGCCTACAGAATAGCTGGAGAGGGACTTTTTACAAGAGCATGCACAGGGACAATGGCTTTAAAATGAAATAGGGTAGGTTTAGATTAGATATAAGTAAGAAATGCTTCACGATGAGGGTGGTAAGACACTGTAACAGATTGCCCAGAGAAGTTTTGGATGCCCCATCCCTAGAAGCATTCAAGGCCAGGCTGGATGGGGCTTTGTGCAACCTGGGCTGGTGGGAGGTGAGGTGTTCCTGCCCATGGCAGGAAGGTTGGAACTAGATGATCCTTAATGGTCCCATCCAACCCAAACCATTCTAAGACTCTATGATTCCATGAATCTTTCTGTCAAATTTAATCAAAGAATCTGAAAGAAAGCAAAGAACCTTATTTACTTACAGAAAGATTAAATTAAAAAAAAAAAAAAAAAAAAAAAAAAAAACATTTTCTTATGCATACAAGGGAGAATTAGAGCATTTCATTGCTGCATGTCAGAGTAGTCAGCATGACTACAAAGCATCTCTTCATATTCTAACTTATGTGACTGAAATGTTTGTTTAAAAAATAAATTGGAGTCAAAAGCCAATAGGAATGGATACAATATGATTAACAATTTGTTCCAAAACATAAAGTTTTCCAGTATGAAGCAGCGAAAAAATGCAAACACCATAATCATGTTTGAAACACAGAAACTATACATAAAACTTCAAGACTATGGACAAAAATAAAATAAAATAAAACAATGGAAGCATAGGTGTTCAAGGAAGTTACTAAACAGTGATTATCAACAGAAGATCTCACTGAAGTTTCAGGGAGAACAGAAGGGAAAAGAATCTTTAATTTTAATGTCTCCAAAGCTTGACTTTGCCTGTAACATCTATAAAATATTGAAAGAGAAAAAGAAAGTGATATGGATATGAATTCTGTGGCTGATTTTAGTTGCCCTTGAAAGCAGCTGCCATAAATCTTGGATGAGGCCAAATAAGTTTGATGATTTTGATTGATGCATTCTTTCCTATCCTTTGAAAGGTAAATGATCCTGATGGAATTAAAGCTAATCTGAATGGCTTTCTTCTGTGATCTGCGTATCCCATGATCTACACATTTACATTAGCAAACTCAGGCCATTTTTCCACTCCCAATGTGTGTGTCTGTGTGCACACAAATATGCATGTTTCTGCCCTCATGTGTGAACAGCTACTCCAACATTTTAGGGAAAGCTGAAAAAGAGGATGTTACAGAAAAGGGAAAGCAAAAGGAAAAGGTTTCCATATATTTTCTTCCTTATTCTTTGTCAGTCACACTAGAAACTAATCAATTAAGTGAACCAAGGAGCGAAAGTTAAATGACATCAAAAGAAAAGCTTTTAAGCAAAATAAAGCTGAAAAAAAAAAAAAAAAAAAAAAAAAAAAATCACACATTCATAATTTTCTTCACTCATCTCACACGTACTTTCCAAATTCCAGTTAGAACAAGTACCTGGGATAGGAAATAAAAATTACTGCTTCTGCTATGTGAAAGTAGTTCCTATTAAGTAAGGTTTCAGTGTAAGGACACAGTTTTTACCAGAAATACACTGCCTCTTTTCAGATGTTCAGCATTGTTATCACAAGAGTCACAAAGGATACCATACCCTGACATTGAGGGACCTAATTAAACATAAGAGTGAGAATGGGTAACTTTACCTCCAGTGCACAAGGCAAATTCTGTTGCATGACAATATATTTTTCCATCTCTCGTGTATTCATTGAAACATAGCAAAGCCTATGAAGAGTGATAGCAAATGTTAAATCCCAAAGAAAACTGAGAAATTCACTCTGGACATAATTTTCTGCCATTACAACCTTGCAAAGGTTTTCAATCCATTAAATAGTCAACTGGGAAAACTCTTTTTGGGTTGTTCTTGGTTAGTTCTTGATGGATGCTGTCACAGAGCAGTGTATCTATCCCACAACTAAACAAACCACACACAAATGTCTGAAAAATGACCTGAGAAAAGGCTGACACACGAACAACAGGTAACAGTTGCTGGGCAACTATGAACAAGTAGAAAAAACACTGCATCTCTTAGCTGGTTACCTACTTGGTCAGGAAAAAAAATAAATGAATAAAAGGTTAAATTCACAGGAGAATTTTCAAAACAATGTTTTGCCAACAGAAAGCAGTATACTATGTAGCTCTTACTTTGTCATCGAAATATGTTGATGTCACCAAGAGCAAAAGGAAATGTTAAATTAATTCAAAACACAGCATACTGCAGTTTTCTTCTCATGAAACTTGCATTTCCTGTTTTATTCCAGAGTTCTGGTTTAATCTCATATTAAACCATATCACCAATATTTCGTATTAAAGTGACGTAACAAAGCCAAAAATGTACAAAATGAGCTATGTCATTGAAAACATCTATTCCACTCTTTTTGAAATTTGTCCTGTTCCCTAATTTGCATTTGCCTTTGAGACCAAATGGATAATGATAATAATTTCTGAAATGCTAGAATTTACCACCGTGGTGAAGCTTGATTTCCATACCAGTTCTAATGAATTGAATCATTCAATACATCTAGAATTTTTATTTTTTTTTATTTTTTTTTTTAATTAATGTTGTCCAGAAGGGCCTTTAACTTCTCAGAATTCAAAAGTCAAGATAAGTTTGTTTTATTTGGCCAGAAATAACATGTAGTGGACATTTTGCTGCCTGATTTTGAAGGATATGTATCTTACAATTATGCCCACAGATTCAAAATTATACCCTCATAAATGCTTCCTAAAATTTCTTCATTATTTTTGTTTTAAATCCTGTCATTTCTGTCTTAAATGAGTATATACAACAAAATTAATATCCATCTAATAAGAAGCATGAAGAATTTTTTGAAAAATATTACATTTTTTTCTCACTCTTTCCATATATTTGTTGTAAGTGCAGTGTTCATTGCAATTGTTTCTAATTATCTTAATGAAAATGATTAATTAGAATGTAAAATTTAGAAAATATTCTGCTCCACGGGAAGCAACATTTTGAAACTAAGTGTAAAATCCCCTCTATATTCTCCAGTTCAGCTCCAAAACTATTTGTAAATTGTCTTTGGTGGGGATACTCTTTACAGGGCTAGTACATTCATTGGGAGCTGAAGCCACCTGTTCCAGCTCTCCTGGCCAACTGAAAATCTGTTCAGCTGCAGTGATTTATTCCAATCCTTTGCTGTGGTGGTTTTCTACTTCTAGTAGAACACTCCAATGGCTGGTGTGCTGCAATGACTGGATATAGACTCTTCAGAAGGGACATGAAGCACAGAAGGGGTGGTGGTATGGCTCTCTATATTAGAGAGGGTTTTGATGTTGTGGAACTCGGCTAAGACTGGGAATGATAAGGTTGAGTCCCTATGGGTTAGGATCAGTGGAAAGGCCAACAAGGCAGGCATCCTAGTGAGGGTCTGTTACAGACCACCAAACCAGGATGAGGAGATGGAGGAGGAATTCTACAGGCAGCTGGCAAAAGTTGTGAAATCATCAGCTATTGTCGTTGTGGGGGATTTCAACTTCCCAGACATATCCTGGACATGCAATACAGCTCAAAGGAAGCAGTCTAGAAGGTTTCTGGAGAGTGTGGAAGATCGTTTCCTGATGCAGCTAGTTAGTGAGCCTACCAGGGGAGGTGCCCCGCTTGATCTTCTATTCACAAACAGGGAAGGACTGATGGGAGATGTGGTGGTTGGGGCTGACTTGGGCAGAGTGACCATGAAATGGTAGAGTTCTCTTGACGATGTCAGGAGGGGGACCAGTAAAACCGCTGTCTTGGACTTCTGGAGGGCAGACTTTGAGCTGTTCAGGACACTGGTTGGCAGAGTCCCTTGGGAGGCAGTCCTGAAGGGCAGAGGAGTCCTTCCTTAGGACTAGAAGGTGTTTTGAGCAAATCTGCCAACGACACCAAACTTGGAGGAGTTATAGACTTAGATGAGAGTGGAAAGGCCTTGCAGAGAGATCTGGACAGGTTGGAGAACTCGGCGATCACCAACCACATGAAGTTTAACAGAAGCAAGTGCCGGGTCCTGCACCTGGGACGAGGCAACCCTGGCTGTACATACAGACTGGGCAATGAGATGCTAGAGTGCAGTCCAGCAGAGAGGGATCTGGGGGTCGTGGTCGACAGCAAGTTGAATATGAGCCAGCAGTGTGCCCTGGCAGCCAGGAGGGCCAACTATATCCTGGGGTGCATCAAGCACGGCATCACTAGTCAGGTGAGGGAAGTGATTGTCCCGCTCTACTCTGCACTGGTGCAGCTTCACCTTGAGTACTGTGTGCAGTTCTGGGCACCACAGTACAAAAAGGACATTTAACTGTTGGAGAGTGTCCAGAGGAGGGTGGCAAAGATGGTGAAGGGCCTGGAGGGGAAGACTCATAAGGAGTAGCTGAGGTCACTGGGCCTGTTCAGCCTGGAGAAGAGGAAGCTGAGTGGGGACCTCAACACAGACTACAGTTTTCTCGCAAGGGGGAGTGGAGAGGCGGGTGACCTATTCTCCGTAAACACCAGTGATAGGACCCGCGGGAACGGGGTGAAGCTGAGGCAGGGGAAGTTTAGACTAGACATCAGGAGGTCATTCTTCACTGAGAGTGTGGTTGCGCACTGGAACAGGCTCCCCAGTGAAGCAGTCTCTGCAACGAAGCCTGTATGAATTTAAGAAGCGATTGGACTGTGCACTTAGTCACATGGTCTAAACTTTTGGGTAGACCTGTGCGGTGCCAGGAGTTGGACTTGATGATCCTTATGGGTCCCTTCCAACTTGGGATATTCTATGATTCTATGAGTCCAGGAAGGCTGGGCACTCCTCAAGAAGGAAATCTTAATGGCTTAGGAGCAGTCTGTCTTCAAGACCCCAAAGACAAGCTGGTGTGGAAGAAGACCAGCCTGGCTGAACAGAGAGTTGTGGCTAGATCTTAGGAAAAAAAAGTAATAATAAGAAGAAAAGAAAAGAAAAGAAAAGAAAAGAAAAGAAAAGAAAAGAAAAGAAAAGAAAAGAAAAGAAAAGAAAAGAAAAGAAAAGAAAAGAAAAGAAAAGAAAAGAAAAGAAAAGAAAAGAAAAGAAAAGAAAAGAAAAGAAAAGAAAAGAAAAGAAAAGAAAAAAGAAGAGAAAATAAAATAGGGTTTATGGTCTTTGGAAAAGAGGGCAGGCCACTCAGAAGGATTATAAGGATGTTGTAAGGATGTGCAGGGACAAAATTAGAAAGGCCAAAGCTCATCTGGAGCTCAATCTGCCTACTGCTGTTAAAGACAACAGAAAATACTTTTATAAATACATTAACGTGAAAAGGAGGACTAAGGAGAATCTTCATCCTTTACTGGATGCGGGGGGAAACTTAGTTCCCAGAGATGAGGAAAAGGCTGAGGAGCTTAATGCCTTCTTTGCCTCAGTTATTAGCGGCAAAAGCAGTTGTTCTCTGGACGCCCAGTACCCAGAGCTGGTGGAAGGGGATGGGGAGCAGAATGTGGCCCTCACAATCCACGAGGAAATGGTTGGCAACCTGCTACAGCATTTGGATGTACACAAGTCAATGTGCCCGGATGGGTTCCACCTGAGGGTGCTGAGAGAACTGTCAGAAGAGCTGGCCAAGCCGCTTTCCATTATTTATCAGCAGTCCTGGCTATCAGGGGAGGTCCCACTCAACTAGCAGCTAGCAAATGTGACGCCCATCTACAAGAAGGGACGGAAGGTAGACCCAGGAATCTATAGGCCAGTTAGTTTGACCTCAGTGCCAGGGAAGCTCATGGAGCTGATTATCTTGAGTGTCATCACGTGGCACTTGCAGGGCAAGCAGGCGATCAGGCCCAGTCAGCATGGGTTTATGAAAGGCAGCTCCTGCTTGACTAACCTTTGAGGGGTGGGAGACAGAAGGATGTAGGTAACCTCTTCTCAGTGGTTTGTGGGGATAATACAAGATAGAACACAGGAAGTTCCTCACCGACATGCGAAAGAACTTCTTCATCGTGAGGGTGATGGAGCACTGGAACAGGCTGCCTAGGGAGGTTGTGGAGTCTCCTTCTCTGGAGATATTCAAAGCCCATCTGGACACCTACCTGGGCAGCCTGCTCTGAGGAACCTGCTTTGGCAGGGGGGTTGGACGCGATGATCTTTCAAGGTCCCTTACAACCTCTACAGTTCTGTGATTCTGTTATTCTGTGAACCTGATCTCCTTCTGTGACAAAGTGACACACTTGGTGGATGAGGGAAAGATTGTGGATGTGGTCTACTTTGACTTAAGTAAGGCTTTTGACACCGTTTCCCACAGTGCATTCTCCTCAAACATTCCAACAGTGCATTTCTCCGGGAGCATTCTCCTCAAGAAACTGGCTGCTCTTGGCTTGGACTGGTGTACACTTCATTAGGTTAAAAATTGGCTGGGTAGCTGGGCCCAAAGAGTCATGGTGAATGGAGTTAAATCCAGTTGGAGGCCAGTCACTAGTGGAGTCCCCAAGGGCTCAGTACTGGGGCCAGTTCACTTTAATATCTTTATCGATGATCTGGATGAGGGGATCAAGTGCACCCTCTGTGCAACACCAAGTTAGGTGCATGTGTCGACCTGCTCGAGGGTAGGAAGGATCTGCAGGAGGATCTGGATAGGCTGGACCAATGGGCTGAGGCCAACTGTATGAAGTTCAACAAGGCCAAATGTCGGGTCCTGCACCTGGGGCACAACAACCCCAAGCAGCGCTACAAGCTGGGAGATGAGTGGTTGGAAAGCTGCCTGTCAGAGAAGGACCTGGGAGTATTGGTTGACAGGCAGCTGAATATGAGCCAGCAGTGTGCTCAGGCGGCCAAGAAGGCCAACAGCATCCTGTCTTGTGCCAGCAGGACCAGGGATGTGATTGTCCCCCTGTACTCGGCTCTGGTGAGGCCGCACCTCAAGTACTGTGTTCAGGTTTGGGCCCCTCACTACAAGAAGGACATGGAGGTGCTCAAGCAAGTCCAGAGAAGGGCTACGAAGCTGGTGAAGGGTCTGGAGAACAAGTCCTGCGAGGAGCGGCTGAGGGAGCTGGGATTGTACAGCTGGGAGAAGAGGAGGCTCAGGGGTGACCTTATCGCACTCTATAGGTACCTTAAAGGAGGCTGTAGCGAGGTGGCGGTTGGTCTATTCTCCCACGTGCCTGGTGACAGGATGAGGGGGAAAGGGCTAAGGTTGTGCCAGGGGAGGTTTAGATTGGCTATTAGGAAGAATTTCTTTACTGAAAGGGTTGTTATGTATTGGAATAGGCTGCCCAGGGGAGTGGTTGAGTCACCATCCCTGGAGGTCTTTAAAATACTTTTAGAAGACATATAGATGTAGAGCTTAGTGATATGGTTTCGTGGAGGACTTGTTAATGTTAGGTCAGAGGTTGTACTCAGTGATCTTGGATGTCTCTTCCATCCTAGATGGTTCTGTGATTATGTGATTAATCAAAATATAATAATTTTAAATTTAAAAAACATAACATTATAAATTAAAACAAAACATTTTAATTATTAAAATAATAATAATAATAATAATAATAATAATAATAATAATAATTTGCCAGCCTATGTTTTATAGGATTTCTTTTTTTTTTTTTTTTTCTTAAAATTATCAGTTTCACAGGCCAATCCTTTTCATCTGTTCTGTGTCCTACAATAAAGAAAACTCATGCAGAGCAAAACACCACAAAACAAAGCAAAGAGTATGACTCATCTCTCTGTCTTCCTGTAGCTGGCAAGACAGGATTACTAGGCAGTTTCACCAAAGCAGACTACAAGTTCCAAGTTTTAAAATTCTTACAATTTGCTTTACCTCAGAAGAGCCATGTCACCCCAGCCAGTTTGTTCTGCAGCAGCTCCTGGAAAGGAGGGAACTTCATCCTCCAAGAACACAGGTTCTAGTCATCACTGACTGCTCTATAGTTCTGCCCATCATTATAATGTTAACAAAGGACAAAACATTAGTGTCCAAAAAATGTATATAGCATACAATTTGTTCTTTCTTATTGTGTCCCTCCTTTGTTATATGAGAAGATATGTCTGCAACCATGAAAGTAAATACAGAAACATACAGGGTTATGTCTAGACATAGCACTAAGTCCACTAAATCTAAGAACTTTCTGTCTTGTATCTCTTCCTCAAATTTGCTTTCCAGTCTGTTCAAGTCTTTGTAAGCTTCAGTGACAAATGATTGATTTGATTCAAGGTGCTTAATTTGAGGCCAGAATGAGTCATCTGTCTCTCCCCACCCTACTCCTTTTGTTTTTTAATTTTTTAAGCCTTTCTGGGAAGAAAAAGAAAATGCTTTAATTCTTCTCTGATCTTTAAGTAAAATGTTCAGACGTGTCAGTCAAACCATAAGTCATAAAATAGGCACAGTAATTCAAACTAATCTATGGCTATATATGTCATCTTGCAATGGTACATTAATCATTGCCCTTAAAGACAGCACAAGAGTGAAGTTTTTTTCAATTGTGTCTGTTGCAGCTCAGCTATACTCATGTTTTTAATCTGTGCCATTACATCAAAAGGTAATAACTGTATTTTAATCTGGAAATCTTTCCTATCCCCTTCCCAGGTGTGACTGGAAAGAATCATAAGCAAGGAGAGGTGACTTCTGAATTTAGCAAATATGTGAAAACACAAACACTGGCATGCACAGAGAAAAGTTATCTATGGCATGTAATATTAACATTTCCTCTAAAAGAGAAATTCATTCGGGTCACTGAAGATAAAACTTTCTACAAAGAGAGAGGGAGAGAACAGACAGACAAGAGGTGTTTTAGGCCAGCTGTAATCCTGAAATCAATTGCATCTTCTGTCACTGGACTGTACCTGGTTCAGTATACTTCAGTAAGAAAAGGTTCAACTGTTAGGGAGGAATGTTAAAAAAGGAAAAAAAAAAATAAAAATAAAAATAAAAATAAAAATTAAAAAATTAAAAAAAAAAAAAAGATAGTAGCTGGGCTGATAAAAAAAACCTTCATATTCAGAGACATCCAAAAAATGATTCAAAAATAATAATATTGTATTAATGCAAGCAAACATAAAACATGCCAGCCTTACCATATTAATGGCAACTTATATATTGCTTTGAAAGCAGGATTCATCTTAAGAAAAAATGTCAGCCCTGACAAAAAGGCCTTCCCCAAATTTCTTTAAAAAGTTTATTTCAGAAAGTAGAACCTGTATTAAAGTTTTATTAGAAGGACACCAGGTCTAATTAGAGTTACTTGTGGATATTTGATGGATTTTTTTTTGTAGAGCCTTATTTGTTGTGGTCATGCATCAGCCCAAGTCTGAAAAACATACAGATAGTTTTCCAGACCAAAGAAATACAAAAATATAATCCCTAAAGAATGTATGTAAGAAACAAGAGATTCTTTTGTGTTTCCTTTTTTCAATGCAAGCCAAGCTGAGCTTAAAGAAAAGAGAGATACTTACTATGATCAATTAAATGCTTACTAATACAAACGAGCCAGGAGAAGTTGGTCCACATTAAGCACAAGTATGGGCAGACAGCATACTTCCCATCTCACTGTCCATTCCTAACACCCTCTTTGTAAGCCAGGATCTACATGGTAGTTCTAGATAGAGATGATCCATCTTGCCACATGTAAAATTCCCCATACAGATAAGTCTACAAAGGTGTTTTAGGCTCTTGGATATATTTCTCAAGAGATTTCCATCATGAGAGACTTGAGACGTTTGACAGTGCCACATCCACAAGAGCAGAAACCACAGCGCAAGATCAGGCTGCAAGGACAGCACACTCTTAGCCCAGCCTAAGGGGAAGATGAAGATGCCCACCCAGCCACTTAATTGTCTCCAGGGGACAAAACAGGATGAGAAATATTAGTCAAAATTAGAGACAGTAGGATTGCTTGCCAATTACCATCAAAGCAGGCATGAGTTTTGGAAAAATAATTTAACTTATTGTCAATTAAATTAGGTTTGTGTAGTGAGAACCAAATACTGAAACACCTTCCACTTCCTTCTCTCAGGCTCAATTTCTCTCCTTCAATTCTGATTCCTCTGGCCACCCTGCGCACAGGGTGGAGGCAGTGGTTATGGTCAGTACCTAGCAGCCTCTCTCTGCATTTTTTTCCTGTTACGTTTTTGCTCTGCTTCAGCACTGGCTCTCCACAGGTTGCAGTGAATACCTGCTCTGGCACCTGGAGCACATCCTCCTATCTTCTTCCTTCTCCTCCTCCATTTCTACTTCTTCTTCCACCCTCTCCTACTTTCCCTTCCACTTTTCCTTCCTTTTCCTCTTCTCCTACTTCCCCTTCCCCTTCTCTTTACATTTCCCCTTTCTTTTCTCCTTTCCCTTCTCTGACCTAGGGGTTCCTTCTGCTGTTTCTCACTATTTTAGTTCCCTCCTCCTCTGCTTCTGTGGCATTTTTTGTCTCCTCCCACAGGTCGCCCCTGTAGTCACCCCATTGCCAAAACCCTGCCACTGGCATCCAACACAAACTTCCCCTCAGACCTCAGAAGACCTCATCTTTACCCTGAAGATTCCCTTTTAAAATAAGGTAGGTATCTCTGAAGGGTTTGGAGGGTTCTGTTTGTTTGCCTGCTTGTTTTAAAAGGGTGGAAGGAAGAGACAAAGTAAATGCGTGCAGTGAGAGGTCCCAGTTAAATCACATGAAATCTCTCCTTTTTGTGTTATACTAGGGGCAGATAATGGCTTGTCAAGGACTTCACCAATTACTGATGACAGCCATCATCGTTTTATCACATCCTTCACAGTGGTTGGTGTCACCTCTTAGACTTCTTTGTTCCTTACAAGTACAGTTTTAATGTTCAGAAGTTGCTCTCTCATCTCTACTGTACAGAGGTAAAGATTTACAGGCCCTAGTTGCAAAAGGTGTGGACAAACTTAATTCCTCTGTTGTAAAACCCAGTATTTGGTACAATCAGTCACAACAAAATGTAGAATCTGGGGAATGCTGAGCTGGTTTTTATACCTTCCCAAGGCTTTTGTGGCAGGATAGAAGCGAGGACCATGTTGCAAGCACAGTCAATATAGTAAATCATTTATGGGTGTGCAGTGCTTCTAACTCATCATGCAAACCCTTATACCCTGGCAGGTGACAACTAAGCCCCCTGCCATAGGTGACAAGCCAAGCCACGGTTTCTCAGCCCTCTTTTTCTGAAGAGAACATCCACAATGGAAAGCATAACAGGGAAACAGGCCAAAAGCTGTGGTAAGGGTATAACCAACACAGAAGAAGGTTTTTTTATTATTATTATTTTTGTATTTATTTTTTTTTTAGGGAGGGGGTGCAGGACTAGCAGATCCTCACTCTTTGCAGGACCTACAATCAGGCTAATCTTTTAGATTAGCACTATAAAGTTGGAAGTCTTGTTAGTTGATTACATATCTAAAATAAAATCTGAACTAGGGTTTAACTTGTTCTTAACTGTTCTTGCAGGTCTTTTCCAGTTCTAATGCTCATGACTCTAGAAAGGTAGTTAATCTTTAATTAAAAGAAAGAATATTGTTAACACTGTCAGTATATGTGCTCTGTACTAGTGCGAGCTCAGCAGTCTCACAATAAATTGAAGTATGCTAAAGCTCATAGCTGTTAATTGACGTCCACATCCAAAATAATAATAATAATAATAATAATAATAATAATAATAATAATCTGGGTTTCATATTCTCTATCAGTAAAACATTACAGAAATATAACTAATACACTTCCTCTCCAGACTAGTTGGTATGGGAACATAGCCACTTTTTCTATCACTATTTTAGCTAGGATATCTTTCTGGCATTTCCAGGGGGTGATACTTGGCTGATGAGAGCAACTACCATGCAGAGTACATCAAGGCCATCAGTTGTCAATGGCCTGCACAGAGCAGAGTCAATTCCTGCAAAGTGCAATGTCAGGAATCTACTTCATTACATGATCTCTTTGCAGGAAGGATTATGCTTCCCTAAATGGGTGAAGGCAGACTGTGTGATAAAATGTAGATAGCTAATTATCCATAGAATTATTGCAGATGGAGTCTGGAGTTTCTGGCATACAGGACAGTTTCATAGGGGCTTTATGGTGTATATTTCTAACCAAAATTTTGTTTCTTGGTGGAGAATTTCCCCTCTGGAAGGAAATGCTTGTCTCCACTGCAGTCAGAAGAGTGACTACCATGTGGAAATAGCTGTGGCAGCAAAAGGCAAGGTAAGGTAGAAAACACCAACAGCACAGACCTTGACAAAAGGCACTCTCTTGAACACTCATCCACATTCCCATCAGTTTTGTGATCATCCCGTTCTTTAAGGCTGTTCTGCAAGATTGATACTACAGGAAACGGATGAGCTGACAAGAAATTGCATCCCTCAGGCCATGTGAATGTGCACACTCCTGTTTCCTCAGCCACATGAAAACACAGGCCCCACAGAGATGGCAAGCATGGCCAAACACCATAGAGAAAAGGCACTCTCTGAAGTAGGGAGGACCCAGGCTCTTTGTAAAGCACATCTTTATAGTGGCCAAGGAATAAGTCCTGTTCATTAATTAGCTAGCCAACAATTTCTGCACAAGCTGAAGTTTCTGAACAGATGCATCTCCATACAGTCTTCAGTGCTGTTGGTGGATCTCAAGGTGACACTTCCAGATCCTGGCAGCAAAATATCTCCAGCTGTATCTGCATAAAATTTTCAGCTTCTTAGTTATGCCACTCAGTATTTTGAACCCTTCTTTAGTCAACTTTTTCCAGTCCCCAGCAATATTCACATGCTTGCTGAGGCCACTGGAGAGTATTGCAATTTCAAGTCAGGAAAAAAAAAAAAAAAAAAAAAAAAGTATATATTTTTATAACCTCTCTTCAGAACAAAGTCTCTTACAGCCTATGTTGTACGCCTCAGAGCTTTCTTCACAGTCTCTTCAACCTAAAGCCATCTTCCCTCTGACAAGACAGCCTAAGCTTCATATGGCAAACTAGATTAATTTTTCTGGTGGTACAGGGACAGAATACTAAAAAGCCTGAAAAGTGTGCAATACAGAGGTATTAAAAGGTATTTGCCACAAAACCAGCAATGATAGAAAACTCATAGGGTTTTGGGCTTTGTCACAGGCACCGAGTTCCTACAGAAGCTTTGACCCTTCAAAAAGCTTACTAAGGTGAAAATATCTTATGGGCTACCTGTGGCTTTATCTCAATAGAAAAATTCCAGGCTGTCTTTTGAAACTGGCAGAAATTCATTTACACAAGGGAAATAGTAGGTTTCTCACTGCTTTGATGTTTGAAGTAAAAAAGCTGCCATTTTAGGGATAATTCAGGTAGCTTACACTAACACTGCCTACAATGCTTAACCTAGTATCATTCCAGTGGAAAATTTCCAGAGCCATACATACAGCCACTGGAGCAGGACAAAATGCATTTGAGTCTTTTACTGGCACAGAAATCAATTCTATAGTGAACCAGAAGTCCGTTCTAGAAAAGTTCAATTTAAGAAAAGTCTTTTAGAGTTTACTTCCTTTTTAACTGCAATAACAAGAAAAGACAGTTCAAAAATGTTTCATATTCAAAAAGAACTAGCACTATTTGGGTCATCAATAGCAGGTGATGGGAAAGTCAAAGTTAAAAAAAAAAAAAAAATCAAGAAAAAAAAATGAAAACAAGAAAAAAAAGTTTAAAAATAATATTTGATGATCTCAGTTTCATAACATTTCTCAGAAATTAGAAAGCCTCAAGCCTCAGAGAGGCTATCAATCTCAGCTCTTAATTTCTTGGCCAATTTCTATGTTCTAGTCATGTAAGCTTTATTCACTAATAAAACTATTGATAGTGACCTATCTTCTCACTTGAATAATCACTTAGATAATCACTCCCGCTAGCACAAAACAAATGTAAAAATGCACCCAAACCAAGACAGCAGCAGAGAAATCTGAAGTTGCACTACTGAATATTGCTATAATTGGAAGTCAAAGAAAGGGAAAAATCGGGTTCTGCCTAGAGTCCTTTCTGACACAAGTAGACTCTCAAAGCCTCCTTATTTTCTCACATATAGAAAAGGTGTAATACGTTGATGGTTACAAATACATTATAACTCTCAGGAAATTCCTCTATTCTTGTTATTCGTGGAAATGGAATTGAAGTTTCTCTGTAAGCTCTTTTTTTCTTTATTTCTTACAATGGAATTTCAAAAATTCATTTTTCAGTCACCTATATATCTGAACAAGACTACAGACATTCGCTAATTTTTTTTTAAACCAGATCTGCATCATTGAAGCCCATGGAGCTAACCCATATTCCAGCAACATCCATCATACACAGAACTGAAACAAACTTCTTTGTTGTCACACACAAATTATTTTTATGTGTTCTCCCTGAATAGGAAAATAGCACAAAAGTGCAAAATAGCACAATATCACAAAGAAGAAAAGTGGAACACCACCACCCAAACTGGGTCAAGACATTTATCCTCCCATTTTATTTCAGCAATTTTTTTCACGTAAAGGAGAGGGTAAGATAAAATGTTATTCTGATTTCCCACCTGAGTCATTCCACTAGCAGTGTCCACAAACTCCCCTTGCTCCTATTCTTCTGCTTCCTAATTTATAGTCCTGCAGTAAAACCCCATATGGAACAATTTTATTGCAATCAATCATCTTCTCCAATTACATCCTTAAACACTCTCCTTTAGTTCTGTTATTTTTGGTCTCCTCTGAATTATTGGCTAACAAGTCTGTAGGAATTTTACTTTGTGAAGTTTAGATATGGAAATTATTTACACATGAATATAACAAATACATTACCAATTCTGTTGTCCCTTGAATGCTTAGTCATGCAGCTAAATGAAAATTTCACAAAAGTCTATCTGCTACCCCTTTCTTGTATGGAAGAGGTCTTCAGGATATAAGCATTTATTGGTTAGAACCTCCTTTCAAGCACCTAGTCCCACTTTGCAGAGCGGTATACTACTTCCTGTCGTCCACCCAAAAACAGGCAAATTGTAGGTATACAGATATATATATATATATATTAGCTTCAAGTTGTAGGGCAAGATTAAATTTTGCCCTCACAATGCTGGCAGACAAGTTGGACAGACTTGCTCAGGAATGCAGGGTCTTTCCACCTATTCCCTCTGAAGAGAATCCATTCTCTCATCTCAAGTACATGATGCTAGAGACACCTTTTGCCTAGCCCAGCACATATCCAAATCTTGGCCAACTGATGCCTTGACAACCTGCTGAGCACAATGCAGTTTGCTGATGGAGAAGTACCCAACGCAAGTAACACACTGAATTCTCCAGTAGCACAGGTGAGCATGGTGTTATGCAGGTTTGACCTCAATGGATTCAAATGCAGCTTGAAAGTAATTTATTCCAGCAGACAGTATAGTTTAGTGCCTAGCAGGTACTGAGGATGTTCACCCTTAACCTGTAACACATGCACAGGAATTCAGAGGCCCCTGGTGCCTGCTTGCTAGGAAGGACCCAGGCAGAGAGAAGGGCCCTGCAGATCCTCTAGGGAGAACGCATGTACTTCATCCACCCAAAGCCAAAAGAAGATGGCTACTGTTTTTCCTCTTGTTCCTTTTGCCTGTAGTCATTCACTGAACAAACTGAATGTTGTCTCTCTGTCTCTATCCAATACTTCTTTTAAATCAATCTTTTTAGCCTATCCAGCAGGAAAGAAGAACAAAGATAGATTAGCATTAGAAACACATTCACAGTACTAATAATGAAAACATTAATATCTTTTTTTTCCCTGAAGTGAGTAAAATTCATATAAATCAGAAAGCATCCCCACTCACCACACCATGTTGCAAAGCCTGTTTTAAAAAATATAACAAAAATAAGGAAGTAATTAAGCAGCTACCCAAAATTTTACTGATCTAAATTTATTAGCTGATAATAAATCTAAGAATGTGCTTCTAGAAAACACAAAAAAAAAGTGTGTCTGATTAAAACTAATTTATTTGAAACTTACTGTTGATCGAAGCATCTCAAAACATGAAAATTTTATACCATTCGAACAAGACAGGAATGTTGCATTCCTGCAACAATGCAGCTCATCCAGAAGTTGGCCACATACAAGCAAAATTAATCCAGTGAGTAGTTCTGAAAGTAAATCCTGCCCAGTTCAGTCTGTTGTCAGAACTAGTATTTGTTTCAGCTTTTATTTTGTTTTGTTTATTTGAATATAATAACATCTGCTAATAAGATCAGTTATTATTCAAGCAAGATAAAAAAAAATCTGGCAAAATATTTCTCAAGTGGTAAAAAAAATCAACTACAAATCAATCTGAAAAATAGTTGTTTGGAAAAAGTCTAGAATAAGGTTTTTGCTATGGCTGCGCTGTAAAATCTCAGTTCATTTTCTGAAGCTACTTTTGTTGTTTATTTAAGAATACAAGATCTGATATAAAAATGAAGAAAGCTTTTGTTCCATAGAAAAGGAAACTTTTGACTGACTGAAATAAATAACATCAATAGCACCAGCAAATGGTGAACAGTTTCAGTGGTGTGAAATTTTCATGTGTGATTACTCTGTTCTGGATAAGAATACTGTTTTTTAAAGTTTGGGTTTTGCACAAAAGAAATACAGCATAAAATTATCCCATACCACATAATTTATATCAGTATTTTCCCTGTGAGTTTGGCCAGCAGCTGAAGATGAAATAAGGAAGTTACATCAAGGCAGACATAATACTGGTACCTCACTGGTGTGCTCTCCCAGCACCATTGATTTGTGACCAAGGAGAACTCTTTAGAATAAAGATTTCATGAATATGGTCATTTTCAACAACTTGATATATGAAGAGATATTTTCATAACAAGGGCTAGATATACAGATATACCTCACATGTTTTCATTCACAGAGATGCATTTCACATCCAGAGCATCACAAAACAGTCAAAGGATCTTGGTCATGCTTATTTGAGTTATGGTCCCTGACGGTTGTGTAATATTTTTCACAGATAACCTGCTGTGAGCCACAGCAAATGAACAGAGCCTCTAAATGCAGAATAGGAAATGGAGATAGACTTCAGTCTTTACAGACTGTAGCAGTATGGAAACAATAGATGCGGGAGGCACTTTTGTCCAGTGGCCAAATTCCTGGCTCACACTGGAATGATGCCTGAGGCTTGTGATGGATTGATGGCTTCATCAATCAATCCTAGTTAGGAGAATGCCCCTTCTCGCAAAGTAGGCTTTTTTTTTTTTCTTTTTTTTTTTTTCTGCACCAAATTATGCCTGGGGTGTTTCCCTCATTGTTTCCAATTTTGAGGGATTCACTATGGGGCACAGTGATCACCCATATCGTTAAATCACTCATATCCACTTCTGGATTTCTGGTCCAGTCTATCCAGACTCCATCTGATCTTTAGCTATAGTAAACCCTGGATTTTCACATACTCTAATGTAGTTGGACCATATTTAAAACATGGTAATTAGAGTACAGGTCTGGCACAGACCTTGAGAAGATTGTTTAAAGGTAGCGTTATAACTCCCTTGTCTCTTTTTAATCAAAGCTCTGCTGAAGCAGAAAATCTGTTTTCCTAGCTGGAAGAAAGTCTGTGAAGGACCACACTCCTTATCTTGCAAATGTCATTACTTGGGTGGCAAAGAAGAATGACTGTTAAATCTCACTGGCTACAAGGGAACGAGGGAAGAACTGTTTGGAATGACAAGCACATCCACCATTTCCTAGAGGCACAGCACTGTCATCAGAGACTGATTAGCTCCTATTCATAGTATATTCCAACAGGACTTGAGGGAAAGTGTGCTTTCCAAGAGAGTACAGCACAGGAATACCACTATTTTAGTCTGCCACTAGAGACAGCTCAACACGCACTGAGATACTCCATTTCAGAAAACAAGCTGAACAAAAGTCTGAAGAAAGAAACACACCAGTAATTTTTTAAATTTATTTATTTATTTATTTATTTATTCTGGATGAATACATTGTTGTTTTTCCTGGAAAAGGTACATGTATTTATAACACAGACCCTTCCTCTGCTGGGATCATCTAGATCGAAGGGCCTGCAGGCCATATCGAGTGTTCTTCAGCTGGAGCTACAGGTTATCTTGTACAGTCACAGTAGGTGAGAACAGGCCAAAACACCATGCAGTCCTCTCTCCCCAAAGCATGACCCAAGTGATTTGTTAATCCAGAGGCTGGGTAACACTTTGTGACTTACAGGTTTACTATTCTTTAATTATAAGAAGGAAAGACCAAAGATTAAAAAACTTCTTGGTCTCCACCCTTAACATTCTTGTGCGGAAGCTCCCAAATACAGTGATGACTTCTGCAATTTAGGAACTGGGTTCACTGGGAGAGCAGACTGGGAATATTTGTTTCACTCCGTGAATCATTGCAAACACAGCACTGTTCTCAGAAACTGTGACTGAGCAGGGATAGAAATGTACCTGTGATCCCGAAGATTCGGTCCCTGTCTCACAGAAGTTAGCACAGGGTTGTCAGAGACTTCAGGGCAGACAGGATTTCACCCAGGAGGAGAAGGAGTTTGCATCAGGACTACCTCCAGCCAAATCAGCCACACTCCCTGTGCTAACCAACAGCCGCTGGTTTCTTGTACTGATCCAGGACAAAGGTGTTGTTCTCCTGACCAGAATCAGCACCATGAGGGAAAAGGGCCCTGTGCCACAAAGCCAGTGCTGAACAGATACGCATTCCACTTGGTGGGGAGAGACACAACATCACGTTTCAGTCATAAGTAAGAATAGAGCCTTGTCAGCATAACAGCAATGCACATTAGGTATAGAGGAGAGGAGAATAAGGAGGAAAGCTCAGATATTAATAGAATGGAGATGAGAACAGCTTCACAGTTAAACAGTTTACTTTTCAAAGGCAACACAAGGACAAAACACTTTGTGCGAGGAGAAAATTAGATTCCAAGGTGTGTGCTTTCCACAAAGAGTCAAGTTAATTATTCAAAGCAGAAGCCCATGAATTCTCACAATTTAGTCATTCTGTTCTGACACATTCAGGCCCAGTGAGCCACTTCTTATCAATAAGACTTTGATAATTAGCTTAGACATATCAAATAAAATTTCTGGAGAATTCAGTAGTAAGCAGGTATGACATCCTAATAGGAGTTTTATTAGGATTTTCTCTGCATGGTAATGTATTAGCAATCACTGTGACATTTTCTGCTCTAAGGGATTTTGGCCTTGCTCATTTTTTACACTTGCTGGGAAATAAATTTATTCACAGCAGAGATCTAATCCACTACACAACTCTGTTTACCCTGGTTTCTAAAGTATCAGGTCTCTCAGAATTAATGAGAAGTGACATATACATCATAGAAGAAAACACAGAGTCTTCAGCCTGGCATTACTGAATAGCGATGATCTCTTCTAAAGTCTACAGACAGAGGAAAAGCATTCCTAACAGTCTTGTTCCTCACATCACAGCTGACATCAGCACATGAGAGTAAAAGAGATTTCTGCTTCCTCTTTCACAACCAAGCCAAATTTCCAAAAGATGGAAGAACCAGCTAACAGATATTGCTCCCTAACTTCAGAATAACACTCAATACACCTCCCACCAAAAAAAGGCAAAACATTTACTATACGATGTGACTCTCAGCGCTTTACTTACTCTTCTGGCTGTGAATTACTACGAAGTTAATTTTGTACTGTTTACAGAGCAACTTATGAAGAAGAACCCAGTATTTTTTAGATGACCCACCACCTGGAAGTGCACTGATGCAGAGTTTTGTCTTAGCATTTTGCAATGTCTCTCTTACAACTGGACATAAAAGAGAGTGAATGTGCCCTACATTTTTGAAAAGACAGACTTGTCTTTGGAATAGGATTGTCCAAAACAATACCTCTTCTCATTTCATAAAGGAGAGATTTTCATTAATAGATAAAGTTATAGTTGAGTTAGCAGAATAACAATGCCCAAATATTATCATCTAACACTTATACGTTGCCAGTGGGGAATCAGGAAGGTCTCAAGCATTTTTGTCCCTTGTTGTTCCTTCACTGTAGTTCATATGAAATGAAGCAAACTCATAGCTCTAATACCATTTTGCCATTCAAATAATACTGCTGACATGGAAGATTTTCTGATGTTCTTTTCTGAGGTTTTGACCGAAATTTCACTCATAAATTTGTACCTTGCAGAAAGATAATTCTAGCAAAGTCATTAAAATAAAGTCATTAAAATGTTTTTGTCGTTATAATGACAAACAATAATCAAAGTCATTATAATGGTTTTGGTATTCTTTGCAATGACACCTTTTCCTAAGTTTCAACACTAATGGTATCTCTCAGGGCACTTCCATGTTAGTTTTGCAGAAGCTGTCCAAACTGGATACCATATGTATTCAACTGTGTGTTTTCATGAATGGTAAGGATTGAGTTAGTCATATTGTACTCACCCCTCATGATAACCTTACTTGCTTCTTTGAACAGGCCTATTCTAGGAAACTTTAGATCACATTATTTCCAACCCCTACTATCTCATGTGTGAATTAATTTATTTCATCTTCTGCTATTAATTTTGTCTTTCCCAGCTTCTTTCCTGATTGCTCCATTTGTTTAGAAGCTGTCCCTTCCAGATAAAGGGTAAGAAATGCACCCTGTCCAGAGATTACAATAAAAAGTGAGCCAGAATTAACAACTGGGAAGAATTTGGAAATCTCACTGTGGAGAGAGACTGTCATAGAAAATTTTCTTTGTCCTGTGCCTTGCAAAATGGAAGATAGATGTACAGCTTCTAGTTTTGGAGCCTTTGCATTGAATAATGCCCTCAAATACTTTTGATTTTTTTCTTCCAGTATTCCGGTCCCATCCATATATGAACAATACTTAGAATGCCATTAATTTTATTCAATAGCTACTTTTGTTAAGATGCTGTTGCACCTCCACTAAAATAAATAAATAAATAAACAAATAAATAAATAAATAAATAAATAAATAAAACTGTTAGTTCACACACAAATACTTTGGAAGTTAAGCCATGGTTGTTCTAAGTAGACATACTGCAGCCCTGAACTCCTCAAAATTACAAGACCCTTACTCATTTCTTTCTTATTCAAACCCGATCCATAAACAAATTACTAGTAAAGAATCTGCACAAAAATGTACTCTGAAAGTTGTAGTGTAAGGGGAAATAGATCATGTTGATGTCTTAAATGTCTAAAATAAGTAAGATAAGTACAGACTTGGAAATTAAAAAAAAAAAAAAAAAAAAAAAAAAAAAAAAAAAAA
>CM021797.1:70015635-70081016 GCA_011076525.1 Nettapus auritus | reverse complement strand
AAAAAAAAAAAAAAAAAAAAAAAAAAAAAAAAAAAAAAAGCTACATACATTGCAATATATGAGAGAGAACACAGCATTTGCTTTACTAGTACTATAAAAAGACCATATTTTCCAACTTTTATGACAGGGAACAGTAGATTTCTTGTGTGTTCTTCAGGAACTGGGGATGAAACCTCATTTTAATAATGGTCTTGATAGAACAATAGCTGACAACAATTAGGCTACAAAGGCCCTGAAAATGGCAACTCTCTGCTAACTGATACAGCATTGTTTCTTTGGAAACTAGCAGTCAGGGAATACATCTGTCTTGGTCCTGCCTTTCTATCTTGTCTGAAATTTCTCTAGGAAACGGGCCATCCTTTTAGTGTCAGTATATTCAGCAGCTCAGGAATAACGGGCACATGATTACTATTGTGATAGCAAAATAAGTAACAGCAGAACTGTTAACCAGGTGCACAGTGCACTATGTCCATCTGTTAATGGCCAAAAATATTTAGTTCTATAGGCATTCTTACATCACCAAATACAAAGCTATCTCATCTTTTCTTTTCATGATAGCCTTTGTAGGGTCACCTGCTCAGTACTCCTAGGTTATTAAGTGTCAGTTATTCTAAAATTCCAATACAAATAAATATGGATCATTTCAGGTCAGATTGTGTTAATCTGTTGACCAGAATCATGCTGTGATCAAGCTTTTCTTCCTTTAAAACAGGACTACCTGTGATCTCCATAATATAATCTGAATATAGGGCACTGAGGTTGCCTTGATACTTAAGAGTTTTCTTATCTTAAGTGAGCAGTCCCATATTGTACAGATTCAACAGGGGAAAGTTAAAGCAATAGTCTTGTATTTGAAAAGTGAGTGACAGAAAGTATAAGATGCTAATTAACTTGTCTATCCCTGCTGCTGATATGGCTTTGTTTAGCACTGAGTCTTAAGAAAAATATAGGTGGGTTCCCATCCAGGTGCTCTGCATTTAGAGAAAAAATATAATATTTTTGTAAATAATGATACTTTCAAGACAAAAAAGCAGCTTTCAAGTAGGTTGTACTGTGTGGAAACTGCCACATTTATACATAAAACTCAAATTTCTAATGATTAACACCAAATAATATTTATTAGATAACCTCATGTCCTATGTTAAAACTGGAAGTGGCAGTGCATTTTGGCACAGTGTGAAGCTAATATCTGTAATTAGGGCTTAACAAGGCTCTGCAAAGTACTTAGTTGGACAATTTTCATGCAAGTAGATGTACTGGCTTGATTATTTGTTCCTGTTTGTTTATGTACTTATTTATTGCCATATATTAAAGGTTATGGAGTGCCTTTCCCTCCCTTCTACTTGTATGGCATTTAAGAATGGGATGCAAGGCCATTTTTAACAAAAAGCACTGCTTCACTTCATGGAAGGTTTGGCAGGATTTTGCTATGAAAGTTCTGACATCACTGATAAAATTTAGTACATCTATTTTTACATAAATACCATTAAAATTTTATAAAGGGGCAAAAGGAGCAAACTCTGTCTCATAAAGAGTGAGGCAAAGTATATTGGCAACATTTAACTATGGCATGTCCAGAAACTAAGTCCCCAGCCCTTCTCTGTCCTCCCTAAAACACAAAGTCTGGCTCCTCATTTCAGGCGTTCTGAGTCTCACCTAATTAAGTATGTTATAGACTAAACCTTTTTATGGTGTGCAGTACAGGACACCCTACAGCAGTCTAATCCTGGAATGCAGCCAGAAGTGCCCTTGGAAAGAAAGAAGTCCATAGCTAGGCCATTTACCCTAGGAGGGCAATAAAAATACCTGTCATTTCAACCTGCCTGGCCTCATACTTTTGCTAAAAGAGATATTCAGTTCCTTTGCCCCTTGCTTCTATGTCCAACAAAAGCATGTGTTAAGGCATGATGCCAGGGAATATCTGCCAGTCTAAAGAAAAAAAGGTTATCTGGGATAATGAACAATACTTGTGGATGCACAACCTACGGAGGTTGAGAAGAAAAGTGAAGGATCAGATCCATGGAGGTAGTGAAATAATAAATATCTTCAGAAATCTCACCCTACGTGATTTTCCCAAGGTAACACAGGAAGTTTGTAGCACAGCAAGAACTGAATTCTGATTTCCCAAGTCCTGAATTATCACCCTGCCACTGAATTTTAATGATTTTTAAATGACCCTTGCATAGACTAGATTCAAACCACTGACCCAAAAGTGAAAATTTCTTCATTACATTACTGTAGGTTTGCCTCATGAGTGGTCTCCTGAGTCATCCAGTGTCTACAAAGCTATTTAGGAAAAGCAAATTACTGTGGATATAGCTGTACAATAAAAGCCTTCTCATCTGCACCTACAAAATTACATAGTAAAATCTATGTACTGTAACCTGGCAGGGAGAGGTTTCTCTTGACCAATATAGTTTCTGCTGCAGATGATACAGGGAAGATTTCTCAACAGAATATTTCTTCCTCTGGCACTGCAGCATTGTCTATGGAACTGAGAGAATCTGTAAAAACACTCTGATCTTGGAGAGTCCAAAGTAAAAGCAGAAGCTTCTCTGAAACTGGAAAATAAAAAATAAAAAATAAAATAAAATAATAATAATTTAAAAAAAAAAAAAAAAAAAAAAAAAAAAAAAAAAAGTTCTTATTTGAGCATTTACTATTCAAAGTAAAAAAATTACCCTGGTTTATTCATAGCACAGAAAGATTGTAATATTATAAAACACTTGACTGTAATCAAAGGGCAACAGGATTAGCAGTTGTTTGTAATAATTATATTTTACACTATAATAGTCACGACAAGTCTAGGATGTTTTTTATTCCAAGCATAAAATGAAATCTTATCACATTCTGCTGCATACTGCAAATACAAAAGAAAATATTCTGGATCTTGAAAACTGCCAATAAAAATGTTCTTTATACTACAGAACTGATAAAAACAAAATAGGGAATCTAATCCTGTGTAATGAGTACACACAAAATCTCTATTAACGTTGATTAAGGTTTTGCCTGAGTAAAGATGGTAGATTAGAGTCACAATTTGCACTTTTCAAGCATCTGAGAGATCTATGGTTATAGAAAATATTCACTTTTCACCTAGAAAGGACCAAGATGTCGTTTTTTGTGATGTCATGACCAAACATCTGCTTAAAGCTCTATCTGCATCCTTACTGGCTGTCAGCAGGTGAACTGACAAAACAAGACTAGGAAGTTTCAGGTATATTGATGAGTGCTTATTTGTCATTATGTTTTTAGGAAATAATTAATCTCTTCCTGGGTTTAAGTACTGCTTCAAACAGTTAAAGCTCAAAAGCACAGTCACCTTGGGAAAATGGGAGAAAACAGATATTCTGCAATATCCTTGCACAGATTCAGCAGAAGACCTCTGTCTCCATCTTGGGGACTCCTATCTTCAGCTAGGTTCTCAAATGTGCAATGTGTTTTATTAACAATTGCTACTTACAAGACTAATTAGAAACCACATAAATAATAGTGTCAACTTGTACTGCACTCCTTTACTCTGAGTGATCACCAAGCATTGCATGCTAGCAGACATAAGGCAAATTTAAAAGAGCACAATCAAAAGAAAGCTGAAAGTCTTCCACAGCTGAAACTCTTGGGGAATGCAGAGTAAAAAATGTATAAGACAGGCAAGACTTTGTGAACATGAACAAGTGCGATTCAAAGTAACTGTAATCATAGAACCATAGAATGGGTTGGGTTGGAAGGGACCTTAAAGATCATTTAGTTCCAAGCCCCCTGCCATAGGCAGGGACACAACCCACTAGATCAGGTTGGCCAAAGCCCCATCCAGCCTGGCCTTGAACACCTCCAGTGATGGGGCATCCACAGCTTCTCCAGGCAACCTGCGCCAATGCCTCACTACCCTTACACTGAAGACTTTCTTCCTAATGTCTAATCTAAACCTATCCACTTTCAGTTTAAGACCATTCCCCCTTGTCTTATCATTATCTATCTGAGTCCCTAAAGAGTCCCTCCTCATCCTTTTTATAAGACCCCTTTAGGACCCCTTTAGGTATTGAAAGGCCACAATGAGGTGTCCCCAGAACCTTCTTTTCTCCAGACTGAACATCCCCAGCTCTCTCAACCCTTCTTCATTGGAGAGGTGCTCTGGACTTCTGATCATCTTTGTAGCCTTCCTCTGGACCTTCCCTAAGAGGTCCAAATCTTTCTTGTGCTGGGGGCCCCAGACCTGGGTGCAGCTCTCCAGGTGGGGCCTCAGAATGGCAGAGCAGAGGGGGACAGTCACCTATCTTGCCCTGCTGGCCACTCCTCTCTTGATGCAGCCCAGGATGCAGCTGGCCTTCTGGGCTGCAAACATGCACTGCTGGCTCATGTTGAGCTTTTTGTCCACCAGAACCACCAAGTCCTTCTCTGCCGGGCTGCTCTCAATGAGTTCTTCTCCCACTCTGTGCTCATGTCTGGGACTGCCCCGACCCTGCTGCAGCACCTTGCACCTGGACTTGCTGAATCTCATGCGGTTCATATTGGCCCACTTCTCCAGCCTGTCCACGTCCCTTTGTATGGCATCTCTCCTTTCTGTTGTATCGACTGCACATTCAGCTTGGTGTTGTCTACACACTTGCTTAGGGTGCACTCATTCCCATAATCTATGTCATTGATGAAGATATTGAAAAGCACTGGTCCCAAGACAGACCCCTGAGAGACACTGCTCATCACTGGTCTCCACCTGAGCATAGAACCGTTGACCACAACTCTCTGCACGCAACCATCAAGCTAATTCCTTATCCACCAGATGGTCACCCTTTAAATCCATATCTTTCCAATTTAGAGATTAAGATGTCATGTGAGACCGTGTCAAAGGACACATGGACACTTACAGAAGTCCAAGTATCTGACCTCAGTCAGTCTTTCCTTGTCAGCTGTTGCAGTCACTCCATCACAAAAGGCCACCAGATTGTTTGGGCATGATTTGCCCTTGGGAAACCATGCCAGCTGTCTCAGATCACCTCCTTGTCTTGCCTTAACATTGCCTCCTGGAGGATCTGTTCCATGATCTTGCCAGGCTCAGAGGTGAGGGTCACAGGTCTGTAGTTCCCTGGGTCCTCCTTTCTAACCATTTTAAAAACTAGGAGTGATGTTTCCCTTTTTCGATGACTGAGGACTTCACCTGATTGCTGTGATTTTTCAAAACTGATGGAGAGGGCTTGGTGACTACATCAGCCAACTCCCTCGGGACCCTGGGATGCATGTCACTGGGGCCCCTGTAGTTGTTAAGTTGCATCAGGAGGTCCCAAACTTGCTCTTTCACAGAATCACAGAATAGTCTAGGTTGGAAGAGACCTGCAAGATCACCAAGTCCAACCTCTGACCGAACACTAACACATCTTTCACTAAACCATATCCCTAAGCTCTACTCTATATGTCTTTTAAAGACCTCCAGGGATGGTGACTCAACCACTCCCCTGGGCAGCCTATTCCAATACATAACAACCCTTTCAGTAAAGAAGTTCTTCCTAACATCCAACCTAAACCTCCCCTGGCACAACCTTAGCCCATTCCCCCTTGTCCTGTCACAAGGCACGTGGGAGAACAGACCAACTGCCACCTCGCTACAGCCTCCTTTCAGGTACCTACAGAGTGCGATAAGGTCGCCCCTGAGCCTCCTCTTCTCCAGACAGAACAATCCCAGCTCCCTCAGCCGCTCCTCGTAAGACTTGTTCTCCAGACCCTTCACCAGCTTCGTAGCCCTTCTCTGGACTCGCTCAAGCACCTCCATGTCCTTCTGGTAGTGAGGGGCCCAAAACTGAACACAGTACTCGAGTTGCGGCCTCACCAGAGCCGAGTACAGGGAGACAATCACTTCCCTGGACCTGCTGGCCACACTGTTTCTTATGCAAGCCAGGATGCTGTTGGCCTTCTTGGCCGCCTGAGCACACTGCTGGCTCATATTCAGCCAACTGTCAAACAATACTCCCAGGTCCTTCTCTGCCAGGCAGCTTTCTATCCACACATCTCCCAGACTGTAGCTCTGCTTGGGGTTGTTGTGCCCCAGGTGCAGAATCCGGCACTTGGCCTTGTTGAACTTCATACCATTGTCCTCGGCCCATTGGTCCAGCCTATCCAGATCTACTTGCAGAGCCCTTCTTGTAGATGGGCATCACGTTTGCTATCCACCAGTCAAGTGGGACCTCCCCTGATAGCCAAGACTGCTGATAAATGATGGAAAGCGGCTTGGCCAGCCCTTCCAAGATGTTCAACTGAGTTTGGTAGTTCTTGTCTGCCTCATCCATGATGCATGCACTTTGACTGGAGATTGAATGCCTCTGGTGAGGCCGCACCTCAAGTACTGTGTTCAGTTTTGGGCCCCTCGCTACAAGAAGGACATCGAGGTGCTTGAGCGAGTCCAGAGAAGGGCGACAAAGCTGGTGAGGGGCCTGGAGAACAAGTCCTATGAGGAGTGGCTGAGGGAGCTGGGATTGTTCAGCCTGGAGAAAAGGAGGCTCAGGGGTGACCTTATTGCACTCTACAGGTACCTGAAAGGAGGCTGTAGCGAGGTGGCGGTTGATCTGTTCTCCCACGTGCTTGGTGACAGGATGAGGGGGAATGAGCTAAAGTTGCGCCAGGGGAGGTTTAGGTTGGATATTAGGAAAAACTTCTTTACTGAAAGGGTTGTTAGGCACTGGAATAGGCTGCCCAGGGAAGTGGTTGAGTCACCATCCCTGGAGGTCTTTAAAAGACATTTAGATGTAGAACTTAGGGATATGGTTTAGTGGATATGTGTTAGTGTTCGGTCAGAGGTTGGACTTGGTGATCTTGTAGGTCTCTTCCAACCCAGACTATTCTGTGATTCTGTGATCTCAGATTAAAAATGGACTGTGATGAAGCAGGAGAATTATCTAAATGAAGTGTTTATTTACTTGAAAATGGATAAAACTTGTGAGGTGCCAGAAATGGATGGTGTCAGCCCTGAAAGAAAAGCCACAATCTATGGACAGTAAAATAGATGAAACCGAGGCTCCATGGTATATCTATCATGTCTACTTAATTTATCTGTCTTCAGATCACATAATTATAGCATCAAGGTAGAAGGCACCTATCCTTCTTTCTACACTAAACATTAAAATACTAGCAGTGGGGACTTTTTGGTGTTAAGACTAGCAGAATCTTATTAGCATGTGATAAAAACATGATGAATTTGCCCAGAGTCTCAAAGGAGTACTGAAATGCACAAAAATAGACCTGGTCTGTTAGAATTCACAACACACAACACCATGAAGACTTCCCTTACTGTAAGGAAAATTTACATTAACTAACTACCTAATTAATTTAATTTTATAAGAATTGTATTTATGATATTAATTAATGAATAAATTAATAAAAAGCAAGTTTGATTTGTTACACTTAGCAAGAAAAAAGTGTCAGATAGCTCAGGGAGGGGAACAAGTGAACTCTTTCCTCTGTACAGTCCCAATAGGAGCAAAATTGATAGCACAATGTTTTCCACTATCTACAGCAGAGAAGCCTGGGACAAACTATCCAATACAGAATGAGACACCCCTAGATCAGCACACAATAATGCAAGAATGAGAGTGGTTACAGATCTCTGACAGCAGAAATTCTGGTGGCTCACAAGTAACCAGTGGTTTATATTTTAAGGATTTGGATTTGTCTTTTAGGTTCATTGTATCCACTATGGAGGATTTAAAGAAAAACCACTACAACTTCCTTACAGCTAGAGTTTTCCCTATTTCAAAATCAGAGCCAAAACTGAGAGCTAGGTAAGAGTAAAATGAACCCATTGTTTCACTAAACAGAGCCTGACTGTGTTGTGAATCAGAATCACAGGCCCATGTACTTTGATAACATGTCAGAAAAACTAAATAAAGACAAGAGACAACACCTTTTTGTAGTGTAATATAAATAATGTAAATACAGATAAAGTGTGCTGTGCTACTTATGTACATAACACATGCCTAATCATCACAATGACTGGAGGATACACTCCATGGAACAAATAAACTGTGCAGTCTGCATGAAGGTTTTCTTTCTTACAGAAATACATGCATGCAAGAGTACTTGTATACTTGCTGCTCTGTCTATGACACTCTTCATATGTAATTTCTCATCCAGAAGAATATACTATATTTATGGAAAAGTAATAAGAAATGTGCAATACATTTGTGGATTATGTATTGATGTTCATAAATACTTTTTTTTTTTTTTCTAGCATTCTTTAGACCAATTTCTTTAATTTTAGAGGATTGTGGAAATATGAAAAAGGTTGACTACAGTGCAGGAAAATAGGGAGAACAGGTGCATTACCAAAACTAATTCTAATAGCACACAAGTAGTATTTTTGCAGTTTTTCCAGCTGTTGTATTTAAAGTAGTGATAGCAATCGCAAGGTACAAACTAGAAGGTAAAGTCCATACAAGAACAAAAAAGTGTAAGAGTGCACCAAACCTCTGAGGATTAGAATCCAGCTTGATGGAGGAAAGTTTTGATAATACACCAGGACATCTGTAAGGGAGAACTGGTTAAGTAACAAGAAAAAAAAAAAAATCACTAAAATAAATAATTTTGTTAAGTTAGCAATAACCAAAATTGCATTTTGCAGCAAATATGTTGTTGATCACTACCATCAACATTTTTCAGTGTTCAGGTGTGGAGTAAAGGTTAAATTCCTTATATTTTGAGTTGCAGTTTTGTTGCCAAAGGTAAAATATTTAACTGTTAAACCCGTCATTATTCTCCTGCTGTTCTGGTCTGATTAGTTCTTATAATATTAAACAGCAATTCATTTTATCCCTCCACATCACAAATCCAGCTGAAGGAAATAAGTGGATGATGAAAGATCTCTGAGAACAGTTATAAATGATTCACTTTGCAAGAATAATAAAGCAGCTATGCAGAGCTGAGTAAACCCTCCATACGTTGCATATAACTAATTTAGTTAGAAACCTTCAGCAAATTGCATTCAATAATCTTCACTGTCAACCTGCTGTTCCCCAAACTTTTAAGCAGAAACTTAACTCTGAAATGCAAATGTTTAATTAGTTTTTAATAGCGAGGTTTATTTTTACTAAACTTGGTCATCTGTCTCTATTATTTTTTCCATTTTTTTATAGTTAACAAGTAATTGCCATTTCAGGAGATTTCTTTCTCCTTTCTGCTTTGTATTTATTCAAACTTCAGTAGAATTGATGTCCCTCTGCTCAAAGTTTAGCCCTATGCCATGCTGATGTCCTCCTACAGTAAGCACACTCCTCCTCTAGAGGGACCCACTACAAGGACACTCTTTAGGGATGCATGTTAGGGACCCACCAACAGTCTTTTTCTCTTGGGACAGATGTGGAAAGCTTGGGGGCTGAGATGCTGAGATGTGAGGGAGGAAGCTGGTTCTAAGCTGAATCTACGGGACATAATTTACATGCCTATGTAACTGAAAGGAAATGTATCATGCTTTGTTTTGATGTAATAACTGATCGCGGGGAATAGTAGAATAATTGGTGTAAGAATTTAGACATTTTACGGCTCTTAGATCTCAGGTGTGATGCACATGCTGTCCTGGAGGTGAAAAAATAATAGCAACACACAATTTTGGTAACTGAACAGCAACAATCTCTGTGTTTGGTTCTTATGCTGTGCTGAAAATAGTGCTCAAATTTAATAATAATATTAGAAACTCTTTTCCATCCTACATGTATTTTGCCTCCTTTGTGTATCTAAGGAATGTGATACATCTGAAAAGTTCAGAAAAAAATATAAAATGATTTGTTTATTTTTCCCCAGGCCAGCAAATAACTGAAAAATTTTGAAGCAATTTATTTCTTCCATTAAATTCAGTCTAAATAGTAAAAATATCACAGCATTAGTTACTGAATTGTTTTCTAACACAGTGTAGCTCATCATCAAGCAGATATGTCATGGCTTGTGTCCAAGTAGAAGATTAGACTTAGAAGATTTGATCTTTAATGATGCAAACATTATGCATGGTACATGGCACTTTACCTCCTAAACCCAGAATCTGAGATCAGAGAGCCACAAAGCTTTCTCTCATTTCTCCATTGCCTTCTTGTTCTGTGACTGTCAGAGTGGATTTGTCTAAAACCCACTGGCTTTAGTAGCCTGGGCAGGCTAGTAGAACAGCTCTCCATGCCATGAGATCACTCATATGCTCCTGGGGTAATTTGGAGGACCATGATTCAGTTATTTTGGATGAATGCAAGCAAATTCCTCCAGCAACACTTTCCACCTGCTTCTGACAACTAGAAGAAAGACCTTACAGTCTTTAAAACACATAAATCCTTCTCATCAAATGCTCAGACACCACAGAAAACAGGACAGACAGGTAGGCTCAGACAGTTGTGTACTGTTAGAGGGGAAATGTGAGACATTGTAGATGTACACGGGAAATTAGGTGTGCAGGTCCCACCAAAGCTCTTGGCCCTACAATAGTCTTGTTCTGCCATCAGATGCAGATGTTGCTGTTGTCACAGGAGCTGACCCAACCAACAGATCAAAGGATTTTCAGAGAGTGCATGGAATACAAAGCACTGGACTCCATTGTCTCAGTCTTTGAGGGAATGTTATTACAGTGTCACAAGCAGCACCTGTTTTGGCTTAGTCCCTCAGAACGCAATTGAAATCTGCTGTAAGTAAAAGTAGCCATTAATAGGGAAATGCATCATAATTAGTAATTGCTTGCCAAGTGTGTAATCTAGATGCCAAGTTGGAACCATGAAAAATCTGTAGTAGAGCAATGATCTGACTGAGTTCAGCATAGGAATAGGTTGTATGCTTGTTTTTTTCCAATAGGAAGGAAGAATCACTACCCCATTTATTCTGAACATGCACCAAATATAAGGTCACCTCCCTTTCAAACCAAGACTTATCTTCCACCATGTAAAAGTGATCCTCAGCACAATTGCCAGTTGCCACAGGGATGGCATAGAAAAGAAATTCTATGGAAAAATTAGTTGGTGGCCTGAGTCCATTTTCATTAGAAAGATGTCTTTCTCAGAATCAGGTGCGTTTGGCACTTGCTGTCAATCTCACTGAACAAGTTGACAAGGCCAGGAAAGGTGAATAACTGCACCACTCCCAGCAGCAATCCCTTCAGGTCAAAACAGAGCTTGCCCCGCACTGACCAGTGACCTTGTGTTGCAGTTCAATCAGTAACTTCAGCTTCAAATCGTGTCAATTCAGCAGTGTCCCCAATAACAGCCGTATGCATGTTCTGGACAGGGGAACTTCACCATGTTTGATTTCAAGAAGTCAAAACCCTGTCATGTCTTAAAGGCAGCAAAGTCCACAAGCAGGTCCCCAAACAGGGGCTAAGGAAGGGACAGACCTCTCCCATCTCCTTGGGTGACAGTGCAACCACGTCTTTTCCCCAGCATCTCTTCCACGGGACATGGACAGGCAGAATTGAAAGGTAAGTTTTGAGATTCATCATTCTTAAACAGAACAAATTAAGTCACCTCTCCAGTGGTCATTTCTGGAGTACTACAATCTGTTGAGTGACAGACCCTCCTTCATTACAGTCATAATTATTAATCTTGAGGATTGTATACTCAAAAAGGAATTTTTGACTGATAATATTGTTTGCAAAGAATGAGTGGGTGATGATGCTGGACTTGCTGCTCTGAATAGTGGTTGTTCAAGAAGAAAATTTGAAGTTCAGCATTATTACTGCTTGTGAGCAACTGATTTAAAATATAATTTTATAAAGAAGTTCTGTAATTTCTAGATTCCTGAATAGTGGCACTTTTAAGAAGCCCTACTACCAGAGAGTTGTTTCCCACCTCCAACACTTTCAGCTTTCCCAAATGTGTGCTCCAAAAACAAAGATAGGAGGCAAATTCAATCCAAATTCAAGGCCATTATAATAGCAAAAAAAAAGCTGGCTTTTAAACACTTATCACAGAATCACAGAATCACAGAACTGTAGGGGTTTAAGGGACCTCGAAAGATCATCGCGTCCAACCCCCCTGCCAAAGCAGGTTCCTCAGAGCAGGCTGCCCAGGTAGGTGTCCAGATGGGCTTTGAATATCTCCAGAGAAGGAGACTCCACAACCTCCCTAGGCAGCCTGTTCCAGTGCTCCATCACCCTCACCGTGAAGAAGTTCTTTCGCATGTCGGTGAGGAACTTCCTGTGTTCTATCTTGTGGCCATTGGCCCTTGTATTATCCCCACAAACCACTGAGAAGAGGTTAGCTACATCCTTCTGTCTCCCACCCCGCAGGTATTTGTACACATTTATAAGACCCCCTCTCATTCTTCTCTTCTCCAGGCTGAACAGACCCAGGTCTCTCAGCCTTTCCTCATAGGAAAGATGCTCCAGGCCCCATATCATCTTTGTGGCCCTCCACTGGACTCTTTCCAGGAGATCCCTGTCATTTTTTTTTTTGTACCGGGGAACCCAGAACTGGACACAGTACTCTAGGTGAGGCCTGACCAGGGCAGAGTAGAAGGGGAGGATCACCTCCCTTGACCTGCTGGCCATGCTTCTGGATCGCCAGGATCCCATTAATGCACGCCAGGATCCCATTAGCCCTCTTGGCCACCAGGGCACACTGCTGGCTCATGGTCAACCTGTCGTCCACCAGGAACCCCAGGTCCTTATCCTCAGAACTCCTCTCCAGCAGGTCGTCCCCCAGGCTGTACTGATACTTCCGGTTGTTCCTTCCCAAGTGCAGGACTCTACACTTGCTCTTATTAAACTACATCTGGTTTCTTCATGCCCATCTCTCCAGCCTGTCCAGGTCTCGCTGAATGGCAGCACAGCCTTCTGGCGTGTCAGCCATTCCTCCCAGCTTTGTGTCATTGGAGTACTTGCTGAGGGCAGACACTATTCCCTCATCAAGGTCGTTGATGAAGATGTTGAACAAGACCGGACCCAGCACTGACCCCTGGGAAGCACCGCTAGTCACAGGCCTCCAGCCAGACTCTGCTCCACCGATCACCACCCTCTGAGCTTGGCCAGTCAGCCAGTTCTCAACCCACCTTGCTGTCCACTCATCTATCCCACACTTTCTCAGCTTTGCTAGTAGGATGTCATGGGAGACAGTATCGAAAGCCTTGCCAAAGTAAAGGTAGATGATATCCACCACTCTCCCCCCATGTACCCAGCTGGTGATGCCATCATAGAAGGCAACGAGTTTGGTCAAGCACAACTTCCCTTTGGTGAATCCATGCTGACTACTCCTCATAACCTTCTTCTCTTCAATTTGCTTGGAGATGGCATCCAGAACAAGCTGCTCCAATACCATTCCAAGGACAGAGGTGAGACTGACTGGCCTGTAGTTCCCTGGATCCTCCTTCCTGCCCTTCTTGAAGACCTTATCTTATATAAGGATGTCTGAGAAGACATTTGTTGTTCTTATAGTCATATAGTGCTGAATGTATTGAAGAATAAACTTTCACTCTTTGCCCTTTCAATCACTTCTCTTTTAATACAACAATCATCATAAACACAGAGAGCATTTTATGGGGGTTCCTGATATATGACATTTAATATCCCACAAACATGTTATCACAAAGGAGTTTATGGAGTAATGCATTATGTTTCTGAACTACACTGACTTGCAAGTATACATACCAGCCCTGTTGTGAAAAGAGCAAGGCTATCATGATTTTTTGTACTACTGCCATTTAATCTGCAGTGATTTACTGTGCGAAGGTATATTTGTCAGGACACTGAGCGCACGCTCCTTTCCTTTGTTGAGTTGTCTCATGGGACCTTTCAAATCCTTTACTCATGCATATCAATAAGAAAGGAGCAAGAAGATTAAACATCTGTCTTTATGCTTTCTCCTCTCAACTATTCAGTTGTTTTGAAAAAGGACAAGAAAAAAGTCTCATACAGTAGATATCTTGCAAAGGAAAGGTAAGATAATGGAATTCATATGTCACAAGAGGGGAAAAAGAATAAAAATAAATAATTAAAAAAAAAATGCTAAATATCCTTAGATATGAATTTTCATAGCATTGAATTAATTTGGTAGCAAAGATCCTCAGTGCTTTGCAGAAATCAGATCTTCATTAGTGTCACCCTAAAGTAGTACCACATAGAAACAAAATTAATTTTATTATTATTATTACTTTATTTTTTCTCAGTGCAAAGGATGAAGCAGACAAAGCACGATCCTTTATGGAACATTATGCTTCAATTTCTACCATGGTCTCTGGTGATGTAATTCAGCTTTAGGCTATGATTTTGCAGCTAGCCTTTATCTTTGCATACACACATAGACACAAAAGATAAAATGATTCCTAACAATCTCCCAGAGATAAAGAACATAAAGGAACATTAACTATACAAATTTTGCACTACAGAACAGGCATTCTAAGAATAGCCACACCCACCTGCCTACATTTCCTGCCAATACCCTTTACCCAACTAATACTCATTCTCCAAAGTTAATTTATGTGATGTTGACTGCATGTAGAGGGATACCGGAAGAAGGGTGGATAGGAGTCATGTAAAGAAGTTCAGATAAATTGGTAAGATTTCCTACACTGATTTGAGGTCTCAAGGATTAGGCTTGGGTTGCTAAACTAACTTGAGAAATCTAACAGTAAAATTAGTAGCTAAACTCACTGAAGTTCAACAGCAACTGGCAATGTAAGTTGATGGAGGAAAATTAACTTTGCTTTCATGTTTAGACATAAATCTAACAACAGAGCTGCAACCAGATCCTTTGGTTGTAAGGAACAAGTTCCAAGAACCAGATGGAAACTAACCTCAGTGACCCAGGGGGATTTCTATATTCCCAGTTAATGCCCATATTTTTCGACCTGGGCCTGCCTCTGTTGATGAATACCCAATGTGGTAAAGATGTGAAATGGAGAAGTGCTAAATTTGACCTTTTATGATAATGACTTCTGGTGATAAGAACCCTGCTTCTCTTCTCTGATTATTTCCAAAGGCAAATAACAGATTCAAAGCCTTACATTATTGAACTTTATTTAGGAGACTAGTTGGCATACATTTTAAATGTTAATCACTGTTCAGTGAGCTGGTGAACTTTGATGGGTCACAACATGCTCACCATTGGAATAGTTTGTAGCTCTCACTGCCTATTGTTACTGATGCCTGAAGCCAAATATAATAGGACGTGTGGACAGCACAGAATCCTCTTCAGAAGTACAGAGTCATTACAGAGGTAGAGGTATGAAGCAGATTGGAATTGATCTGATTTGAAAATGACTTCTTTCTGAACTGTGCTCTGGTGTTTAGGTTTCTTCATAGGTGTTATCTGCTGGCTATAATTTCAGACACTAGTTTTAAATGGTAAGTTGCAGCAGATAAACAGCACAGAAAATATATTTACTATGTTATGCACACAGTGAGTAGCAATACAGATAATGCAACTCAAATTATGGAGTAAAAGCTAAAGAAAATCTGTATCAGAATAATAATTTATAGACAGCTTCCATTGTTCTCATCTGTTTTTATTTTAAAAAAGAAAAATAGCATTTCAAGGGATATGTTTCTACATTTTAATTCAGCCAGGCTGATGAGGAAGGACAAACACTTGAAAAGTGCTGTTACACCAAGTGCTTGAAGAAAGAAATTATTTCCTTAAAATGTTTAATCATGCTTTCCAAAACGACTTCCTCTGGTGACTTAATCACATAAATCATAGTAAAAGGTTAAAGACGAAGTTCAATTGCACCAAATTATGTGTGATGGTTTCTCTGAAATGGATTACTCTCTATTAAAGAGTGAACTCATTCCAAATAACCATGTTCTTTCTACGGCCTCTGGACTGAAAGTTCATACTTTGTCACACACTTACATGGATGGACTTTTTACCTCTTCAAAACTATGCTACCTGGGAAAATAACAACCACTCATATACAAACTTTGTTCTACAAAGGAATTGTTTTACTACTGCCTTAGTCCATGTGGTGAAAATGTTAAGTGCGACGGATTTCTCCAGAATTTCCTTTAAAATCCAGAAGGGAAAGGGAAAACAAAGCATAGAGAGAGAACAGGAGAGCATGGAGATGGAAAATGTCCCACCCCTAGACCTGATTGTTATTTTCTTTCTCTCATCCCCCTGAGATGTTTCTATTGTAAACTTCTTACTCTGAAGTATTATTTGGGTGACATCATGGTTTTTACTGGGTTTACGTTTGAAAAGCCAAGGCCACCACGTTTCCAAGAACTGGTGAAAGCCAGCAAATTGTCCTGGCTGTATTCGGTACTGAAGAAATGTCAGTCCAACTGCCGTCTGTGAAAGCTAATCAATTGCTCTGTCTGGGGACTACACATGGAAAAGATGTCATTTACTTCGATGTTGCCAACACAGTAAAGAACAAATGGCACAGTAAGGTAGAGCTGTCAAAGGAGTTACACTGCCCCTATATTTAATGGCAGCAGCAACACAAGCTTGAAGAGTCTTTCATTGAAAACATCTTGAATACTGGGTATGAGACAAAGGTTTTGGCCACTGTAGAGTAGGTGGCAGGCACTCCAAAATGTAGCAGAAATTGTGTGATACAATGGCAGAAATACATCATATAGATGCATCTCCTATAAGATCATCCTTAAGAATGACTTAATAATCTTACTATTCAAAATATAATCTCTTGATTACAGGTCCATTCAGTCCAAGAACACTGGATAGGATTCTTATCTCTGAAAAAAATCTCTAATTTCAGTTTCTCCTCTCATCAGCTAATCAGCAGTTTATCAGTTCAGAAAAAATCAGATCACTTTAAAAAAGGGTATCCTTTATATGTACTTTTTAAAGAAGTCCATATACTTTAATGTACACTTTAAACAACCAAGGCCAGTTTAAAACATTAAGTAATAATTTTTGATAGCAAATTTCCCTGAATTTCTATACCATGCATTACTTCATCAAATTATCGTAGGCCAATCTTTCTGAAAAATCAATGTCAGATAGTTGCAATATATAGGAAAAGATATACTCATGGAATAACAAAGTTGTCAGGCCCAATTTTAGCTGAAATTTTCACCATCCAAACACAGAGAAGATCCAGTACATGTGAAAATCAAGCCAAAACACTGTCAGGCATCCAGATCTCTGTTGGTAACCTCCTAATTACAAAGTAGTTTCAGTAGAACAATCTAATTATTAACAGTTAATTAGGACTTTATAACATAGCTTTGATAACACTACTTGAACTTAATTATGAAAGAGGTAACAGGCTTGTTCCCACAATAAAGAAAGTAAATATCTCATTATAGAGGAAATCATATTAAGAAATAAATTAATTGTCATTCTGATGGTGATATTAATACCAAAGGTAACAAAGGTCATACCAGATTAATAATACTTTTAAACGCTATCACATCGAATAAAATTACTTGAACTGAAAAGGTGGTCACAAATTTTGACACTCTTCCAGTTCTGCAACTCTGACCATGGTTTTGCTAATTCCTCAGAGGAAGCTCTGGAGGTTGAGTTGAATTGTTCAAGACAACCATGGCTACTCAACTTTTCATAGAAGCCTAAGCACTTTATGGTGACATACTTTTTTGGACCTGGATTTCCCCATGCAGAGGAAGAAATGCTGACAGTATGACAGGCATACGCATAACTCTACATTTCTGCATTACTTCTACTTTTGTCTGGAGACATATGGGAAGAAAAAACAACAAATATTCAGCTGCAAAGCAGGTACAGCAATTATTTGAATCAGGTCTCTAAGGCAGTTCTTAGCCTTGAGCTGGCAGGTTCAAGTGCTGCAAAACAGACATTTTGTTAAAATTCTGTATATTTAAAAGCTTTTAAGTCCTGTGTTTTGCTTAATGCAGAAATAAAATAAATGTAAAGTTGCCTGGAATAGACTTTTGCTGATGACCACTATCATCATTTTAAAATTGAGTATCTCTTATCTGCTCTAAGAGCTAATTAATTTACCAGACTTTTTAATCTAGCAAGAAGTAAAAGTCAGGATTTAATTAATCTTTGATGCACACCAGGTCAAAGAAATGCTGGTGTAAGCATGATTATGAGTGGTGTGGCAAATACGTCTTTGCCTTCTGTAGTCAATGGCTTCCAGTGTAACTACAACAGGGAGAGTTAATGTCCCTGTTTTCCTTTGTCCCTTTCCTAAAGTCCCATTTTCCTTTGATAGAGATCTTTTCTTTGAGACCTCTTGGCATTTTTGGTGTCATTTTCAAGTTGTGTTACTTAAACACATGCACATCTTTTACAAGACGAAGAAGTCAACATTCATTGTAAGCAGTTCTGCTGTTGTGGCTGGCAGGGCAGCTATCATTGCATATTTTGCTAGCTGCCTATAAACAGACCAACCTTTTAACATGTGTTTTTATACCTTCAATAATCCACGTCATTTTCCAAGATGGTTCCTGACTATAACAAGCACTTCCGACGTAAGTTCTACATGGACCTGTTTTAGTTATAGAGATAATACACTGAGTGTCAAGATGTACTCAAGCATAAGAATGCACGTGGAAACTGGTGGTAGCATTGCTACAAACCTTATTCTGGAGATTAGGTTCCTAGAGCACTAGAAAAACTGCACTCCTATGCCATATTTCCTTGTTGGTTATGCCTTATGGCATGAATTTGACCTACTTGGAAGAAGGCTACATGCCATTCAAACAGATATCTGCAAAAGTGGGTAGCCAAGAGCTCATGACCAAGTAAAGTAGATGCTCCATAAGAAGTTAAAAGTAAAATTTATGTCCATCAATACCCCAGCATTGGTCCCTAATTAAAAGATGTCCTCCACACAAATACTTAAACTAGGTCATATAGGCTTAATAAACAAAGAACCTTTTCTATGCCCATTTGAGGAAATGTATATTCAGCTTCAGTGAGGAAGGGTGACTTGAATACAGGCTTCTGTAATAATATTCCTTCCAACATGTGTGTACATAGTAACCAAGTCAAACCACTGTACCCTCTTTTCAGTTTGGCTGAGAAGATGGCAAAATACCAAATTCAATTTTGGCTTAGCACATGGAAAAAAAAGTGGGTGACATTTGTTCAGAGAGCATTCTTGTCTCATTGTTGGCATTAAAATTAAACATAGTGACAACATTAATCAAGGTATGACAGTGAACATTTCCATTCCTCCTTGCCAAGGGTCTTGGACCTCAACTATTGAGTTTCAGGCCTCTGCAACAGAATAAGAAAGGTATGTCATTGACAGATGCACCAAATCCTAGACATACTAAAACAATACGACACTGTGATCACCCAGTGAGCACTGGATTTCTCAACTAAACCTAGGAATTCTAAAGTGAAGTTTGAATCTGGAATTTCACATTTTCATGGCCATTCAGGTGCAGCTGAGCAGAGTGGAGATCACTTTTCAGAGAGACCTTTTTCTTCCTGGATGATGACACAGCTTTATTTAGTGTCAGTATGTCAGTGAAGAACCTTGGACAAAAGGTCACTGATCAGATTGAAAACTAATTCTGTAAAACAAGAAATAATACAGAATGCTTTAAATATTACATTTGATCCAATGCTAGCTACCTTCACGTAAGGGTTATGGTCCTGAATTTGCCCTGCATTTCAAGTACAAAAATTGAAAGTATCAGTGCATACTGAGCAGCTAGGCTTTCCTATTGATGTTGTATATCTGATATGTTCACACAGACTATGCAGAGATACCTGCATGTGGAGGACTGGTTAACTGAGATAGGTCACGTTGACATGAAAAAGCTGGGAATTCACGAGCTAGACAATTATCGTACACAGCTGGTGTGAACTAATTAAAGACAAGGATACGGTTTCCCTATCTGTCTGGGAAAGTACTGAAGGGGGGACTGCAACTGCAGTCTAAGGAATGAGGAACTAGCTGACAAGATAAGGAAGCTGATGGCCAATCATGAGCTTAGCTTCTGCAATATTCAAGAGCTAATTACTTCTAGAGTGTTTAAAAGGTAACTGAGCTATCCAATAAATCGAAGCATATGAATCACTCATATTGAGTGTCTGTGTCTTCCTTCCGTCGGTTCCTCCCGGAGGATTGCTCCGCCAAATGGCGCCCGAACAGGGACCCTGCCGGACGGGGACTCTGTTACAGCAATCCAGACTCGGGAATTGACGGAACTGGAACCGCTGGTCCTACTGCGACGTCAAAGGCAAAAGACCTAGAGGGGTCCGTGCCCGGACGGCAGACTGCGACGTCAAAGGCGAAAGACCAAGAGGGGTCCGCGCCCGGACGGCAGACTGCGACGTCAAAGGCAAAAGACCAAGAGGGGTCCGCGCCCAGACGGCAGACTGCGACGTTAAAGGCGAAAGACCAAGAGGGGTCCGCGCCCGGACGGCAGAGGAGGCGAAAGACAAAAAGGGGTCCGCGCCCAGGACGAGAAGGGGTCCTGCCAGAAAGTTCCGCCGCAGGTCTTGCAAAGGTTGCAACGGTACGTGAGTAACCCAGCATGGAACGACAAGCGGCTTATGATTTATTAAAGTGCTTTTTAGAAAAGCAGAGTACTCAGGGAATAAATTGTCAGAAGGAGTTACCAGGGCTTTTAGCTTATGGTGTAGCTAAGGGGTGTTTTGTTAATCCTGACACCGTGTTTGAACAGTCCGAATGGAGAAAATTCGGAGATAGACTGTTTGAAGAAGTTATTAATGATAATAAGACGGCCAAAAAACTAATGAAACCATGGCGGGCCGTTACCAATGCTCTCGCGACACATCAAGCAGAGCAAAAACTGGCTGCTGCCGCTGCAGAGCACCTGGGAGGATCGGGGGGGTTGAAGGAGCCATCACATTTAGAGATGTCACAATACCCACTACCCCCCTCCATTCGGACCTTTACTATCATGCAAGGGGGGTCTGGGAATTCAGAATCACAAAAAGGAGGGGCATCAATTCCACAATCAGCTCCCCGTCGCCCTCCCCACGAAATTTGCGTCTCCCCGGCAGCCCGTGGAGAGGAGACCACGCAGGAGCAGGTGACCCGACAAGAGCTGCTGCCTGTGGACAGCCCACGCTGGATCAGTTCAGCAAGGACTGCATCCCGTGGGTGGGACCCCACAGCACAGGGGACAAGAGTGACCGAGAAGGAGCGGCAGAGAAGAAGCGCTATAGACTGACCATAACCCCCATTCCCCCGTTCCCCTGCGCCGCTCAGGGGGAGGAGGTGGAAGAGGGTGGATGGGGGGGGAAGGTGCTTTTGGTTTCTTTCCTTTGTTTCTTACTTCTCTAGCTTGTTAGTAATAAGCAATAAATCTTACTTTCTCTCTATGCTGAGTCTGTTTTGCCCGTCACGATAATTATTGCGCGATCTGCTCGTCCTTATCTCAACCCTTGAGCCCCTGTCATCGTATTTTCTCCTCGCTCCTCTTTGAGGAGGGGGAGTGAGAGCGGTTGTGGAGGGACTCGGCAGCCCACCTGAGTAAAACCACCACAATCCTTTTGGCTCGAATTTGAGATAAGGATGATAGTTGAGAGAGAAAACGGACAAAACATGGACTGGATGATTGTTACAAATGTAATATTGTGAAAGAATATATTTCATGTCAGTGTGGTGAAGGGACGAGGGGTGGTGTGTGTGTAAATTGTCCATCTCGTCGGCGTTGTGATGATGTTGCGTTCATTTTAGTGTGGGGAATTCTTTTTCTTTTTAATCTAAGTTTGTGAAGATTGTGATGATTGCAAAGTGAGAGAATATTGTGATTATTCTTAAATATGCTTTTCGGAATGTGGTGGGTTTACGTGGCAAGGTTTTGGTAGGAGGGGGGCCATAGGGGTGGCTTCTGTGAGAAGGATCTAGAAGCTGTCCCATGTTTGGTAAGGGCCTCACTGCTGACCAGAGCTGAGCCAATAAGCGATGTTATTTTGCGCCTCTGTGAGAGTGTTGTTTCAACCTTTCTAATCATGGACAATCAGTACACGAACAACTAAAATGGCTAAAGGATCACACTCAAAATATTAAGGTAGAAGATAGTTGGTTTGACGATCTGTTTCGAAAAATGTTCGGAAACATAGGCGGTTGGGTTCTGAGTTTGATTAAGGAAGGATTGCATATTTTACCTGTACTTATATTAATCCTGATTGCAGCAAGAGTGATTTTCAGATGTCTAACACAGAAATTAGAACAACTAACTGAAAAGGTGTTTCTAGCACAAAATAAAAACGGGGGAATTGTGGAGGACTGGTTAACTGAGATAGGTCACGTTGACATGAAAAAGCTGGGAATTCACGAGCTAGACAATTATCGTACACAGCTGGTGTGAACTAATTAAAGACAAGGATACGGTTTCCCTATCTGTCTGGGAAAGTACTGAAGGGGGGACTGCAACTGCAGTCTAAGGAATGAGGAACTAGCTGACAAGACAAGGAAGCTGATGGCCAATCATGAGCTTAGCTTTTGCAATATTCAAGAGCTAATTACTTCTAGAGTGTTTAAAAGGTAACTGAGCTATCCAATAAATCGAAGCATATGAATCACTCATATTGAGTGTCTGTGTCTTCCTTCCGTCGGTTCCTCCCGAAGGATTGCTCCGACACCTGCACTCACTTTTTTTTTTTTTTTTTTTTAAAAAAAATATGTGTTTGTTATGCTCCAGTATTGTTAGGCTCTGAAAACACTGTGCTTAAACTTTGCCAAGAACACCATGTCAGCCTAATGAAGTGACATTGCTTTCAAACTGGTGTTTGTTCCTGTTAGCTGGCTGTGAATTGCACTCACAGAGAGTGCAAGAGAGACTGCAACTTCTGGTCAGGGAGGATTGCCAACAGCTCGCAGTCAGCGTGACAAACAGGAATACCCCTCAGTTTTGAAACAGGCCTTGAACAAGCTGATGGGACCAGCACTGGCCTTCCACACAGTGTAAGCTCCCGTGATTACCACCAAGAATCAACTCATTGCATTCACAGCCTCCCTTCACAACCAAAAGTTTCTGAGTTTCCAGAACATTAAAGGAGACAACCTGAAAATTTGGCTAAACATTCTTTCCAAACAGCCTCAGGTCACTCTATTCCTAATCTAAAGTGAGGCAAGCAGAGAGCAACAAGCACTGCAGTCTTCTCTGCGTGCTTCTCTTAAGGCAATTATAATGCCAAGAAGGCACAAAACAAATGAAAGAATCTCATAAAAGAGGACTCAGAGATTAATAGACAGTGGATAGCTACCTACACTCTGTGCTACATTATACTGGCCTTTTTACGCTTTCAGTATAGGTTTCCTGCAGGTGTGGCTCAGGCAATAGCTTAAAGACAAGGGAAGTTAAACTTCCTGTTCCTGCCACTGGAAACCATTTCATTGCAATTTTTTCTACTCCACTGGCAAGTAAGCCTCTCTGAGTATTTGGAAAGTACTTCACAACCTCACAAGAACCACAGGAACAGCTCAAGGATGCAGAATTCACAAGTGTTCAGGCTGAGGGATGCACTCACATATCTCAGTCATGTAAAAGAAGAATGTGATTGCTCCATCTGTACACATCCATTCCTATATCATCGGATCCTTCATTCTTACCTTCTAGTACAAATACAGCTTTCAGACATTCCAGTGACATCATATCCATGAGGAGCAGGACAGTTGGCTAAAAGTGGTCCATGTTCCCTTCAAACTGAAAAGAAAAAGAGGTTTGTCCTTTGCTCATCTCCTTGTTAAGTTCCTGCTTATCACTTTGGTCTGGTGGGGCATTTCTCTAGGCCCACCAGCTTTATTAGCACTGACAACAGGGTACCTTTTTGGTTATTTGGTCATTGTTTTGTTGCCACTTTAATGGGGGGATGGACAGAACAAGTGTTTTGCATGTCAGGTAGAGTGCCCAGAAATGGCCACAGCATGGATAAAGAGATCTTCCCTACATACAGTATTATGCCTTAGCCTACTGCTGCTCCCTGCACATAACTGTATTCCCACAGAAGGGACAGCGTGCTCTGGGTGATCTGACCAAAAATCCTGGATCTTAAAGGGACTGACATGCATTGAGACTGATCTATCAGTAATATATTTGCATATTTAGGAAGTCCAGTGATAGGAATATATGAAGCTTACTGCTTTCAAATTGACTAGCTGGAACTAACCTTTACACTTTCTGAACAAAATTGTGATGCATTAAAAATCTAAAAACACAAAGTCTACAAAAGTAGTATACAAAATCTGATGCAACAGAGAAGGGAGTTCTGGGGACAACTGTTTGTGGTAAGAACTGCTTAAGGAGGCTTGTAATATAACACTCCCAATGTTCTGTCAATCCCACTTTTCTAACCCACTGAGCATTTTTGTACTCCATCCTTTCTGCTCTTGTCTTATCTTATGCTTATCTGGCAAACGCTTCACCATATAATTTCTTTGTTTTTTAGTTCTGAGTCAGTACAACACCTAATACAATGAGCACAGCAGTTGACTATGCTGGCATGACACTAGTAGTTGTAACACAGTGATGATTTGTTATTAGTTCTAATGCATGCTCAGCCTCAAAACAAAGTCCATACCTTTGTGATGCTCTGTTCCTCCACCAGTTTATAGTAGCAAAAATCTAGACTGAACTTAAAAACACTGGACCCTTTTGTGTCACCTCAGGAACTAGCTCAGGAGATCATAGAATCATAAAATAATTTAGGTCAGAAAATACCTTAAGGATCATCAAGTCCAACCAACAACCATCCCATCACTAAATCATGTCCCTTAGTGCTGTGTCCATATATCTCTTGAACACCTCCATGTAAAAGGACTCCACCAACTCCTTGGGCAATCTGTTCCAATGTTTGACTGCTCTTTCCGTTAAGAAATTCTTCCTTATGTCCAGTCTAAACCTCTTCTGGTGCATCTTGAGGCTGTTTCTTCATGTCGTATCACTAGCCACTTGAGAAAAGAGACTGACATCTTCCTTGCTGCAACCTCCTTTCAGTTAGCTTTAGAGAGCAATGATGTTTCTCCTCTACTCCAGACTAAACAACCCCACTTCCCTCAGCCATTCTTCATATGCCCTGTTTTCTAGTCCCTTCACCACCTTCATTGCTCTTCTCTGCACATACTTGAGCAACTACACAAATTTCTTGTAGTGAGGGGGCCAAAACTGAGCACAGTACTTGAGGTACAATCTCACCAGTGCCACATACAAGGGGGTAATCACTTCTTCAGTCCTGTTGGCCACACCATTTCTGATACAGGCCAGGATGCCATTGGCCTTCTTGGCCACCTGGGCACACTGCTGGCTCACTGCTGGCTCATGAGGTACAAGACAGTGTTTCATACCTTTCCCAGTGTTGTCCGGCTTGGCTGATCACCATATTTTATAAGCTTTTTATTCCCATGCTTTTGCAGTGGTTACATCTGAAACATTTTTTTCTTCCTTATAAGTGTCTGTGAGCTCTACCTCTCATGCTACAATACAACTGAGAGGATATTCACTTCCATGCAGGGGAGCAGAAAAACTGTTGTATGTCTTTTAAAACACCAAAATAGGTCTTAATTTTGTCACTCTTACATTGAGCAAACTTTAACTCTGATTGACTTTAATGGAGGCTAAGGCCACTTAGCAGTACTTTGAAGCACTCGATAGAAGGACTGAACCCTACAGACTTCATCCTGCTACACAGGAGTCGAGGAGAGTTTATGTCATTAAATAAAAGGGGAGCTGAAGCAAACTCCAAACCCCCCGGGTTGATCAGGAACTGGAAATTAATTCCTCACATGTTCACCTCAAACTGTAACCAACCAATGGAAAAAAAAAAAAAAAGAAAAAAAAAAAAGTGTGTAATTTATTGAAAGGAACCTTACATAACTGAATTCAAATCAAAAGTCTGTAACCCCTGAAACTGATAGGGTCATTTCATAATCGTGGGTCAAAATATAACCCAGATAAGACATCTTTCTTCCAGGTGAATTTTCAGGTGAGATTCCACTCTTATCGATGTAAATTCAACATAAAGCAATGAAAGCAATGGCATTTTTTGAATTTACAGCAGCATCCAATGAATCAATATGTGACCCAAAGAGTTTTACTACCGCACTTTTAATGAGACTAACTATGAATTTAAAACTAGATCAAAAATCCCATTGGCTATGTCTTCTAACCCAACTAAACAAGTCTACCTCCACAATATAAATTATGTACCTTGAATTCTAGAAAAGCTTTATAATTTTGGTTTGATATCTGTGGCTTAACCTCATCTCTCATTTTAAATGCAGATTGTGTAACAGTCTCTCATTTTGCCAAAGACAGTGGGCTCATTAATAAATCTGCTCACCATTTATTCACTTTATTTACAACAGCACACTGCTCCCTAGCTGCCTCCTCCAGTAACAGTCAGCTCAGGTACAGACAGATATAACCAATATTGCAGTGATATGCAAAAATTGAGTATTACCTTTTGCTGGCTTTGGTAAAATATCACAGAATCACAGAAAAGTCTAGGTTGGAAGAGACCTGCAAGATCACCAAGTCTAACCTCTGACCGAACACTAACAAATCTTCCACTAAACCATATCCCTAAGCTCTACATCTATATGTCTTTTAAAGACCTCCAGGGATGGTGACTCAACCACTCCCCTGGGCAGCCTATTCCAGTGACTAACAACTCATTCAGTAAAGAAGTTTTTCCTAATATCCAACCTAAACCTCCCCTGGCGCAACTTTAGCCTATTCTCCCTCGTCCTGTCACCAGGTACGTGGGAGAATAGACCAACCCCCACCTCGCTACAGCCTCCTTTCAGGTACCTGTGGAGTGCGCTAAGGTCGCCCCTCAGCCTCCTCTTCTCCCAGCTGTACAATCCCAGCTCCCTCAGCCGCTCCTCGTAAGACTTGTTCTCCAGACCCTTCACCAGCTTCGTAGCCCTTCTCTGGACTCGCTCAAGCACCCCCATGTCCTTCTGGTAGTGAGGGGCCCAAAACTGAACACAGTACTCGAGTTGCGGCCTCACCAGAGCCGAGTACAGGGGGACAATCACTTCCCTGGACCTGCTGGCCACACTGTTTCTTATGCAAGCCAGGATGCTGTTGGCCTTCTTGGCTGCCTGAGCACACTGCTGGCTCATATTCAGCCAACTGTCAAACAATACTCCCAGGTCCTTCTCTGCCAGGCAGCTTTCTATCCACACATCTCCCAGCCTGTAGCTCTGCTTGGGGTTGTTGTGCCCCAGGTGCAGAATCCTGCACTTGGCCTTGTTGAACTTCATACCGTTGGCCTCGGCCCATTGGTCCAGCCTGTCCAGATCTTCCTGCAGAGCCTTCCTACCCTCGAGCAGGTCGACAAACGCACCTAACTTGGTGTCGTCTGCAAACTTACTGAGGGTGCACTTGATCCCCTCATCCAGATTATCAATGAAGATGTTAAAGAGGACTGGTCCCAGTACTGAGCCCTGGGGGACTCCACTAGTGACCGGCCTCCAACTGGATTTGACTGCATTCACCACAACTCTCTGGGCCCGGCCATCCAGCCAGCTCTTAACCCAACGAAGCGTACACCAGTCCAAGCCATGGGTAGCCAGTTTCCTGAGGAGAATGCTGTGCGGAACGGTGTCAAATGCTTTACTGAATTCAAGGTAGACCACATCCACAGCCTTTCCCTCATCCATATGTTTCAGAACCAAATGCAACGGACTTTTCTGCCTTCCCAGTCCTGCAATAGGATTACCCCAGTGAGGGTTTTCATTTCCTAATACTTACTCATTGTGTCATTAACACATCATCAGTTAAAAAAAAAAAAAAAAAAAAAAAAAAAAAAAAAAAAACATAGCAAAGTCCATTAACATCATTCCATTTGGTATACCAGTAACAGCCATGTTTAGTGGATTTTTTCATATGTATAAGTGAGTAGGAAGGTAGGTATATAGATAGGTTGATAGACAGGTGTGTATATATATATATATATTCATTCAGCATTTTTATTTTGTATCAGATCAGCTGGGAATTATCTGCATTTAACAGATTAATGCAGCTTATCATCATTCATGTTGGCAAATTAATGTAAATGAAAATAAATCACATATTATACCCAGTAGAAAGAGCACCCCAGATATAATTTACTAGTCCAAGGAAAGTAAATGTTAGTAATGTTCAAATCTCATTAAAACTTTGGAGAGGGGAAATGAGCTTTCTCCTTTGGTGCCTCCCAACTGGTGTCCACTGCATATGTTTGGAGTAGGATACCATTACCTCAGAGAGTTACAGAAGAAAATATTTTAAGAAACTGCATGCTACTTTGTAATATTCAAGACATCATTTTCCATTAGCTTTCAGTCAGGCCCTGAACATCTTTCCTTTCTCTGCTGTTTTAGTGTGCTGAAAAGTTGATGCTAGTACGGGGGAGGGTAACTGCCATTGTTCACTAGAGGAGAATATGAATTTTTCTAACCTTTAAATTGGAATGCTGCTAAAATGGACCTCACTTTTACTTTCTCCCCTTTTTAAAAACACATTGTGCTCTCCCATGTAAAAGGACAAGTTCAATTTCCCTTCAGTTCAGCACTGTTAATATGGCCCTGAGCAGAATTAATAAACCCACCTCTAATTTATTAAAATCTTTCACAGTTCTCCATTCAACCGGCTTGCATGGCACACTTTAGAAAAAAGGATTTTGTCATCTGGAATGAGAGGATACAAATAATGGACAAAACAGGACCATAGTGACTGCATTTAATGACTGAACTCCAGGAAGCTTTATGGCAGGCATCACAAATACCCTCATGTTTCACCACAGCTGAAACAAACCACTGACTCACATGCGACAGCTGATTCTCACCTTAATTACCAACATCTTTAAATCAGAAAATCTTCATCAAATGAGGGGTCTGCAGCTCCTTGGATTAAAATATATAGCTCTTGAGAGAAATCTACAGATCACTATGAACTCAAATCTTTTACAGAAGCAGAAGTACAAACTATATCCTTTTACTATCTAATTTTGTATGACAGTCTATTATTGAGAATATTCCCAAGCCACACCTTTTTCTGTGGCACTTTGCAGCAGCCATGGTCTTCTCCTTGAAATTAGTCACTTATCCCTATAAGAAGAAACAGATCTCCAGCTTACTCAACTATTACACTGCCAAGAAGAAAGAGAGCTCAGGATGGAGTGAACAAAAATATAAATATTAGTAAAATATGATGACATATGATTTTTATCCAGGACCAGATGTTTTTCCCATACAGTTTCATTCCCATTAATGATGTGAAAGCAAGCACCACAGAAGGAAGAAGATTTTTGAAGAGCAATACAAGTCATAAATGAGCAGAATTACCTTGTATTCTAGCTATTTCACAGTGATGGTAAGGTTAGTATATTGCTGGTTCAGTGGCTGCATTTTATGTTCTGCATAATGGGCCTGGCTCCCTTTGTTCTGCATGCCCTAAGAACAAAAAGCCAGAGAGAAAGGTGTTACACTAAGTGTTTGGAAATGTACCCCTGTGGATAGAGCATGGAGTGGGCACTGTGTCTGCTAGAAGCACTTACTGAGAGATTCAGTAGTAAGAACAGAATATCCAAAATTCAAAGCCATGTTTTACATACAGATTGTCCACTTCATCAGTCTACTTAAAAAAAAAAAAAAAAAAAAAAAAAAAAAAAAAAAAAATTAAAGGTGCCCACTGTGTCTCTGCAGCCAAAGTGTATTGAAAAGAGATCTCAGTGTTCAATTGGCTTCCAAAAGAATAATATAGGTCCACCAGTCCTGCAGTAAAACAGGGCATAAGTGTTAAATAGTGAAATTTTAAGTTTTCTTCTTAAATAACAAAATGAAATGACAAAATGACATGACAGCTACATCATGCCATTTGCTTATGCTACCTAGAGTGAAAGTTAAAATCATCTTTAACTGTGGGCTGTCTCTGAAATTTCTAGTTAAAGTAAATACAAGCCTCTTACATTTTGTTAAAAACAGATGCTGTTTTGAACCTGTTCCTTAAAGTGATTTATTTGCATATGTGCTTAATCTTTATTTATCATGGAAATATCAGGATTAAATACATATATCACTTTTATCACTTTTTTTTTTTTTTTTTTTTTTTTTATTTTTTTATTTTTTTTTTTTAAAAAAAAAAAAAAAATAAAAAAATAAAAAATTAGATCCAATCATGTTTTCATTTTCATATCCAAGTAGTGGATGATGTTATAAGTTACTTTCTCATAGAATCAAACTATTTCAAGATTTTTTTTTTAATAAAGTGAGAAAGCTTTATTAATTGAGTAATTAAGTAAGCAGACACAAGCAAAACAATGCTGGGCGGCCGGGGAGTCTCAGCTCCACCCACGGCGCGCGCTGGAGTAACAAACTATTTCATATTTGTACAGCAGAACACTGAATATTCAATTAACGCCTATACATATTCATTACCCAATCCCGCCTTCTCTCGCTTCGTATGCTGATTAGCTTATCAGTCCTTTGCGCTTGCGCAGATTCTTCCAAGAATTGTGGGCAGGGGTCTTTGGGACGTGGGCAGTGGTCTTTGGGAAGAAGGCCGTAGGTCTTCCTCGCAGTGTATTTTTCATCTTTGGCCTGGAATGTAGTGATTTGACAGGCTTGCAGTTTCTTTATCGGTCTGAGCTAGTTTATGTTCTTGTTGTCCATCTGTTTTTCTTTCTGCCTGGGACGTGATGGTCTGGCAAGCCTCTGCAACCAGTCTCCACACATCCTTTGCCTCCTGGCCCCCCCCAACAGCACATCCTTCAGACTCAGACAACCTCCTCCCCAGCCAACAGATAACCTTGACTATATATTCTATTCCAATCTCAGTATGCAGACAACAATTTATTCTACTGTCTAATTAACTAAGCATTATTTTACACTTAACTATTTACTTGCTTGTTTCAGAGTCCCAGTTACATAGTCTCTGACAGGTTTTATTATAGATATATTCTGATAGGTTCGGGTATTGTTCTGTGGTGAATTTGTTTTAACATGAGATCACAAGGTCTCTGTACAAATCAGGAATTTTACTTAACCCTGTGATATCACGGTCTGTTCGCTTAACCACATGTCTCAACCTTTGTTATTGTGTAACTTCCCCCTCCTTACTCAATGAACAAATATTCACAATTTATTACAGATGATACTATCCAAAATTACAGAATCACAGCAGGGTTGAGGTTGGAGGCACCTCTGGAGATCAACCAGTCCGACTCCTCCATCTCAGAGGAAGATCACCTAGAGCAGATCGCCCAAGATCATGCACAGTTGGATTCTGAATATTTCCAGGGGTGAAGAATCCACAACCTCTCTGAGAAACCCACCCCAGTGTTTGAACACTCTCACAGTGAGAAAGTTTTCTATTGAGTTTAAATGAATTTTCCTGTATTTCAGTCTTGACATCACAATATAAAATTTGCTTAAGGAGTATTCAGGAGAAAAAGAAAATATTGAGGAACTTCTAAATTTTGAACATCTCCTAAGGTTCAGATCAAGAAGATAATTAAAGAAACTTAGGTTTGTGGTCTTGCAACAGAGTGCTTGGATTTAATTCAGCATTCTTTACAGAGCAAAACTAGGAAACTGTTTTGGAAATTGGTTCCATTATCCTCTAGAATTTAGAAGACAGAGAACAGAAAATTAAGATATAGTGCTTTGATTTCAACCCATCTCTTCTCTCTTTCTGCATCATACTCTCTCCTGCATCATCCCAAACAAGGTTTACAGGTTTACAAACCCAAGTACTAATTTATACTATTCTGTGCTGCATGCTCAGCTGTGCCTATCAGACTATTAAGAAATTAATAGGGCCTCTGTATCTATCATTATTAATTTTAAACAGGAACAAGGACATGCCAAGTCATAATATAGACGCATTAGAAAATATGTTAATTGTCCTTCTCATCCTTCAGCCTACTTAGCTACTTTCCAATACTACTTTCCTAAATACAAATCATGAGATTTCAACAAACTTTTAACATTTTTAAAACCATATCTGAGCTCCTTTGAAATGCCAATTTTCCCACTAATTGAAAAATAGGTCTTGTAAGGATATTTATAGAGTAATCAACAATCAGAGATAGAAGTTAATGTACATTTGGTACACATTATCAGCTGCTTTTCAGCTTCAATTACTATTGAAAATTAGCTATCTGAGCTCAGCAGAAGTGCTAACTATCCTTCAGTACCAGCAGTTCTTGTCCTGGGTCCAGAAGAGCTGCAAACAGCTCCGTCACACTTCTGCTGCAAAATGTCTGGGGTAGATGTGAAATGGGAGGTAAGCAAGGGAATATTTTTCTCCCCAGCAAACCTGAGTAATTTCTGCTCATGCTAATATAGTCACGACTGTGCAATAATGACTGTATATTCCCCTCAGACTGGAAACAGACAGGCTTACAGCATATCAGATTGTGTAAGGAAGCACAATGAATATTCACAGTGATTTAATGCATCATTTTCTCTATGGAAACCTGGAATACTGAATGGTCCAACTCCATTTTAGCTTTGTGAGGGCCACTGAGTGGAATTTTGTAGAGGTGTATAGAATAGTGACTCTTTTGACATTTAGATGTCAAGTTCCCTATGCTGATATTTGATTTGTAGGCTGAAATATCTTTTGGGCTGCCTGAGATCTTACCTACAGAAAATGTTCTTTTTGAAGTGAGATGGCAGCCCTTCAAGTAATAAATCAAGAAATGTCCCCCAGTAGTGAATACAAGCAAAGGAGGAGCACAGGTTGGGGGCTGGGAAATCTCTTTTAAATGAGTGATAATCATCACAGACACTATTAGTCCTTTGTCTCTTCTCAAAATTTCTGTCCATTCTCTGACACTGGAGGTGATTCATCCAAGTTGCATAGACAAATCTCATTTCCTAGCATACCAAACCACATTAATTTTTCACATATTCATATACATAATACTCCAGAAATTCTAGACATTCTCCACGACCTAAGGTCTGATTTTCAAAGAAACTTCAGGGAATCCAACACTCAGGCCCCACCAAATTTCTTGGAAGTTCAACCTCAGGGCAAGATAGCCAGCGTTAATGAACTGATAACTGCAGAACAGTAGCATTTTCAGGGGCTCTTCCAAACCCAGCTGGCCAGTGCTTGTATGTATCTGAAAAACTGCAGTATGATTATGTTGATTACTAGTTGCTCTGCTTTGGATTAGAAAAGATAATATTCTAGAGGTTCTCTCTTGATTCACTTTCCGTCCTTTAGGCAAAATATAGAGTCCAAGTCAGAACTCCTCAACTGTTAGAGATCAAAATATTTCCCTCCTCTCCCCCATCTGAATGTAGGCGTGAACGTAACCCTTGACAGGGTTGCTGGGACAGTCCTTGGACCACCTTTCTGAAGACATGGCACACTGACATGTTTTCCTTAAAGACTTGTCTTCAATGAAAAAGTGAAAGATATTTCATTCATTTCACTGAGGACAGGGCTTCACAATCTTAATTTTGATAGCTTCTCGCAAACACATTATTGTTCTGGCTGCTATGTTCCTTAGCCAATTTTTGTGTGGCAATAGCACATACTCATGACAATGAACAGCACTGGTGTTATATTGGTTCTACCAAAACTGATTCAACTACCATCCAGGCCATCTGTAATGCCATAATGAAGCCTGAGGTGTGGAAGAAAAAGTCATTGCAGCAGAACACTACAGACTGAAGGAGCTGAATAGAGCCATGAGGACACTGAAATGGGAATCACAGGCACTGAGAGGTGGAAGACAAAAGAACTGGTCATATGAGGTCATATCTCTCTCCCTATGCAACACATTTTGCTAATATAAAGAACTCATGACAAATCATCCCTCATTTATTTTTTTTGTACACGGTGAGTGCCAAATATGTTTGGTTGCTGACCTCCGGCAGTAATGAAGCAGTACTAGAACATACACTAATAAGAAAGAAAATGGCAGAAGCACTTTCAGTCTCTCTTTTCTAGATTTAAGAACTCTTTCTTATTTTAGAAGGAGAAAAAAAAAAATAGATCTGTGTGTGTATATTTCATAGAGTTTAAAAATGTGACAGGAGTCAAGAGTTGTATTTTAACATTTTTTACTTGTCCTGCTCCTGGTTTGCTGTAACATTTTGGTCATGAATGCCTTGCCTTTATTTGCTTTCTTCATTGGATGCAGCATGCACTTAGCTCTAGTAAAAAGCTTTCTGGTACTACAGTAAGCACAAGGTACTGTGATGTAAAAATAAATAAATAAAAAGACAGAAAGACTTGGGTAACAACTAGTTCAAGAGCAAACAGGCAGCTCCAAATATACTCTGGAGACACACAGTGTTTCATTTTGCAAAACACAAAGTCCAAATGTAAGCTCAGTAATTAGGAGCTAATGAACTCCCCACACCTAAAATGTTAGGTAAGGGGTATGATTTTCAGGAAAAACTTCACTTGAGACACCAAATCAGAAAGAAGAAATTAGAGCAGCTCCTCACCACCAATACTTGCATTCACAAAGTTGTGCAAGGGAGAGCTTGCAGCAATATGTCACACAATCAGCAGCCCTATCAGGAACAGAAGAGTTTGTCCAAATGAGAGAAGAATATATCATAGAGAGATCAGGGAGAAGGCAAGAGAAAGGGAAGGAAAGAGGAACACTCTCCTAACATCATTTTTGGGTGCTAATTAACAACCAAGCCTTGCTATTGACATAGACTTAGAAGCTACTAGAGAATGGGTGACGTCCCACCTACACAGAGCAGCAGTTCTACAGGGCCAGGAAACCCCACTGCATTCAGAAGCATGCATGAATGAAGTCATCCATGTCCCAGTGACCAGACACACACACAAAGAACTGTAATATTTCCCCAGTTTTCCAGTAATCAGGAGAGAGACTGAAGCCCTGGCAGCAGCTGCAGAGCAGAGGATGAAGGCCGCTGCACAACTGCACGCCATGCAATAGAGCTGCTCGATGCAGTTCTCTGCAACCAACATCTGCGGGGAGTGGGGCTCACTCTTCTGTGACACAGCTTGTCATTGCTTGCTCACTGCAGGAGAAAGGGGGATAAAACTAGTGTTTTCTCACTTAAACAGGCACAGTAACAGAAGAGTTAAAATAAGAAAGCCTGAAGGTTTAATCTGCCAGAAACATTGCCAGAAGAGCAATCAAATCTGGGATAAGTAGCTCTGAATGAGGTATGCTTGATTGCTTTAGGCCATGCTGTTTGTCAGACTTTTAAAATTCAAGTCATTACCAGATGCTGATCTGCTATAATATTGTGATATTTTATCTGATTACACTTATCTGATTGTGCTGTATCTGCTATTTGCCTTCCTATTTTTCCTTGTATATTAAATGCAGGTGGTTTTATTATTCAGAGAGCTAGAAAGTGTTGACTGCTCTGAATATAAATGGGGATATTATATCATTACCTTGCTCTGAAAGCAGAGCCATTCAGTGTGTAAATCATATGCAAGGTACCTAGTGGAGACGCAATAAATCATAATGTGTTGAGAGAGAAAGCAATGAGGAAGGGATAAGGAGATAAAAATTTAAGGCATTGTTAAGGATAATCTTCATAATCCTATTTAGTTCTTGCAAACCATCATTTGTTGATAGTATAACCTTTATATTCAAAATTTTTTTTAAAGTTCATTAAGTATCTCTTGGTGAGGTTATTGCCACATGGATCATTATCAGTAATGGGACTGAATAAAATACAAGATCACCAGCCAACCAAGCATTTTAGCAGCTTTCTAAAGGAAGCAGAAGGGGCACACACATTTCTGCAAAAGCTCTGCAGACCCTTCCTGTTCCCACCAAATTGCTCAGTCTGGGTACGGGGCTTCAGGACTACCTGGAGAAATACACAGAATACACTTACATCAGGTTAGGGTAGCAAGGCAAAGGGACTTCATCTTAGATCAATATGCAGATATAATAAAGATAATCTGGGATCACCTTTTACTTGCTAGCAGAATTTCTTGTGATAAATTTCATGGTGATAAATTGAGAGCGTGATCTGCAAGAAGGCATAGAAATGTTATAAAATCACAGACTGTCTGAGGTTGGATGCACCTCTGGAAATCAGCCAGTCCACCTCCCTTGCTCAACTATAGCATGTTGCTCAGGACTGTGTGCAGTTGGGTTCTGAGTATCTCCAAGGATGGAGACTTCACAGCCTCTCTGGGAACATATTTCTGTGTCCAAAAACCTGCACAATATAAATGTGTTTTCTTATGTTTAAATGGTCCTTCCTGTGTTTTAGTTTGAGCTCATTGGCCCTTGTAGTAGCACTGTGCACCACTGAAAAGAGCCTGGCTCTGTCCTCTTTGCACCCTCCCTTCAAGTATTTACAGACATTGACAAGATCCTGCCAAACCTCCTCTTGTCCAGACTGAACAGTCCCAGCTCTCCCACCTTCTACCATAGGCAAGCTGCTCCAGTCCCTTGATCATGTTGGTGGCCTTGCTCTGGACTCTCTCCAGTGTGTCCGTATCTCTCTTGTACTGGGAAGCACAGGACTGGACTTGACACTACAGATGTGGTCATCTCCAGATGTTATTCCTCCCCTTTGGCAGAAGTGATGTCAAGAACCCAAATAGGCTGCAGCAGAAAGCAGCCCAGTAGCTCTGTCCACAGTTTAAAGAAAGAATGAAAGCTGCAATCCTCAGCCTGTGAGGCAGGACTGACCCTGAAAAAATTGTCACTTACACCCTTTGCAGACGGCTGCCATTCTCTCACAGGGGAACAAGACTGCCACCCAAAGATAGCCAGCAAAAAAAAATCCGAAGTAATTGCTAAATTCGGGATGTTCTGTGTTACTGAAAGGAAAATGTGGTCTCCTGGCTGGAAGAATGCCCTTTGCATTCATGGTGCAAGTGCCTCTCCCCTTGTTGTTGACTATCAGCTGGATGTGTTCAGGGATGAAAGTTAAAAGTTCTTAGCCCAGCACCTTGTTTGCTGGACACTATAAGAAAGCATGGGAGTGTGGCATCTGCACACAGTGTGGTAGTGCTGCACCCAGAGACTGTTCTTTGGGAAATCAGAACAGCAGGTGCTGCAGAAGGCAGCTGGGGAAAGCCTACCAGGCCCTAAAATTAAAACACAACAGACTCCAGCTTCTCTGAAAAAGAAGAATGCAAAAGGAAAACACAACAACAACAAAAAGGTGCACAGAGAATTGGGTCTCAGTGTAACAGCTATGGATGAGCTGCACAGAGACCCGGAAAAGTCAAGAGGAAAAACAATCAAATAAAAAGCTGAGCATGGGGAAAGACCCACAGCTACTGAAGTTTAGTTTAAGCTTGCAAGGGAAAGCATAAAAGCAACAAAACAAATGCAGGGATTAGTGTAAGGTGATAATTTAGTAAGAATAAAGATGGTTTGAAACTGAACTGAGGGAATGGTACACTATTCTAGGGCCATCACACACAGTGTGAAGCTCATAGCAGTGTCTGTTGTAAGTGCACAGGCAGTCTGGCTCCACCAGAGGCAGATGTAGCAGAAGTACTCTTCTCTTTGTAAAATTCACCTTCAGAAAGCAGGAACAAAGAAGACTGTAAGAAGGAGGAAGAAGCTACACATAGCCCTCAGCACCTGGATAAGAGCCAGAGGAAAAAATTACCACCTTAAATGCCACTTTCCCAGATACTCACTGATTTATACATCCATATGATTTTCAGTATAGTGATATGGATAGACAAGTTTGGTCATCAAAGGAATGAACAGCCAGTTTGCTGGAATAAGTGTTATTTTCTCATGAATGACGCTAAATATGTTGTTAATACAACTTCTGTTCCTGGAGCCATTTGACACAGGGAAATTCTTTTTTCGTGTTCATATTCCAAAGCAAGCTTTTATCTTTCCCATCTGTGGAGAAAAGTTTGAAGACGTTAGCCCAAAGTTAAAAGAACAGAAAGCAAATGAAAAGAACCTCATATGTAAAGCATATTTTTTAAAAATTAGGGTGCCATTTTTTTTGGAGATTTTTGGAGATCTTGATTCACATGTTTGAGCTCAGTTGCACTCCTTTTTAAAAGCACCTGGGTGAAGAAGCTAACAAGCAGCAAACTGATTTTCCAGGATAAAAAGCAGACTTCCCAGTCGCCACCTGTATTTTACATGGCAAGGGTTCTGTAGCAGGGGGGCTGCAGGGATGGCCTCTGTGAGCAGAGCCCAGCAGCTGCCCCATGTCAGTGCAGAGCCAGCTCCAGCTGCTCCAAAATGGACCCGCTGCTGGCCAAACCTGAGCCATGAGCGACACTGGGTGGGCATCTCATTATAAAGTAACTCTCAGGGTATCCAGGGCAGTGGGCAAATCCATGGGGATGGGGACAGGCAGGGCCAGGATGGGCAGTCAGCCTGTGAGTGGGGGTCAGGAGCAGGTGGTGGGACCCAGAGTCAGACACAGCCCCAGCACCAGAGTTTGAAATTACTGGATTTGAAGAAGTGTCATTAGAAGCAAAATAGTTGTGCTGTTTTTGTCTTTCTCATGTATTTGTTTATATACCAATTACTGTAAAATGTCTGCTAAAGATACAGCTTTGTTTTGATTGTTGGTGTTTCCAGAACATCACTGTGAACAGTGCCTGAAAAGCCGCTCTATGTCCAAAAACAGCCAGAGAATGTGAAGAGCTTACCAAGCAGGCAGTCTCCCACACAGGCTGCTCAAACGTTTGTCAGCTACAAGATGAGAATTGCCTGAGCCTGTTGTCCCGTTGCCGGTGCCAGGTCCATGCCACTCCAAGCATCCATGTCCCACCAGCACCTCACTGCAGTGGGGGTACTATGACCTTCAGGCCCCTGAGCCCCAGTGATGGCAAACACCTGCCCGTCTCTGTGTTTTCCTCTTCTCTTGGCCTGTTAATGATATGGCCAGGACTATCATTTTCCAAAAACCTCAGAGGTTTCACCAAAAGTGACTTCGTGGCTTTACTGCTCAGGTCACCTTAATAAGGAATAATTTCAAGAGCATTAGCAATGTTCTGCATTAATAGTGCTTATGGACATTAGGACACAGTGTTACAGGCTTTTTCTCAGAGGAAAAACCTGAAGGAGTTCCTGACCGAATTGTCTGTTCTCATTCTTCCCCTGTGCTGCCCCTCAGATATGCTGACACAACTGTTCAGTCAGGCTGTACAGCAAGCAGCGCAAGGTTAATTTCAACTCTGTCAAAGGGAAAATCTGGTATACTCTCAAAGCCCCCTTAGCTCATCAACCAGTTTAACACATGGGGATACTTTAGAACAGAAGCAGAACTGCAGCCACCGTTGTACCCAGGCTTCGTGGAGCTACCCAAGTTACATAGAGCACTGCTGCAGGAACATAGTGACTTCGGTCCCTGTTCCCAAGGAGAAATTAATCATCTCAGAAAGGCTTTGGCACTGTTCTGATATTTCATTAACTCTTAAAAAGTTAGGTGTGAATATCTGTGGTATAAAGCTGTTGCTAAAGAAATACATCATGTTTTACCATCTCCTCTTATCAAACATACATGAGCAAACTTTGTTCCTGTCCTTACAATGAATTTTTCTACTCACAATCTGAGAAAGTGAAGTGTCCACCAAGGTGTTTGTAATACCCTATTCTTCCCTCTCACTTCACTATTACAATTGTAGAGAGACTCACTTTCAAGCAGACGGGCAAATTATCATCATGAAGTTCCAGCAACAGTTTTGTCCCCAGCGCCATTATGCAACATCCACCCATGCTTTGATCAAAAGACAGTGATTCAGAAATACTTCAGAGAACCCTTTTTTCCGAGGAGCCTTTAGCTGAGGAACTTCATTCTTTTGTCTTTTCTCAGTCTATTTAGTCTTCACATACACAATATTTTATCATGGAATAATTTTGTTAAAGAAAATGTTAAAAATCACTGGCTTTATCAATACTTGCCACAATTTATCTGTCACTCCTCTTTCAAGAATTCCCATCCAGAGACCTCTTCAATCCAGACTCCTCTATTGTTTTCTAGCTATTCCTTTCCAGGGAGGCCTTTGTTATCTCCATCTGCTGGTAAAAGTAAGAAACAGAGGCTTCTTATTTATGCACCTAAGGGCATGCTTGTGCATATAAGCACAGACAGGAAACAATCATAGGGTGTTTTCATTTCTCTGTATTCACCTGTAAACACCCTATATTATACTTGACAAAACTTTCACAGCATGTGAACAGTTTGCTGCATTTTTGAGTTACAGAAACTTGCAAACCTGCAATAACAGCAGGCCTAAAACTTGACAGAAGAAACCACCCCTCAGTCAAATTCTGCACTGTGACTAGCATACAAATTCAGGCAGTCTAGTAAATTATTTAGAGAGCTGCTCCTCATTCTTTGCAGATGGATCCTGCAAATTGTATCCAGACATTCAGACATTCAGCAGTGCATTCATTAGCAGTGTTAGCAAAATAAATATTTTCAATAACAAAAATACATCAAATGAAAAAGAAATATTGAGGCAGAACGTCATATGGTATAAACAGGCACAACATTATTCAGGCAAATTTTCTAGTTTTATTTAATAATATACAAATACAAGGTAATTTGTAAATCTGCTTGTTAAACATACAGAATGGAGAGTGATATACTAGTCATTTAGAAATATTTAGTCTCCTGTGGAATAACAGAGTATGCTATGGGGGGAAGGGGGGCCAAAGGGGTGACAAAATACAAAAAAAAATCTGCTGTGGAGCATTGCAGTTCTCCAAAAAAGAAGGGTGCTGAGTTGCTGTAAACACACTTCTTCACTTTTCCAACCTTTAGTAATAGTAACATAGACCCTTCAATGGTAAAGAGATTTTTAATGTCATTCATTACTTACATGCTTCATGATCAGCTTTTCTCCTAGCTTAGAAAAGAGCACCCTTTGGTTACCAAGGCACTTGTTTTCAACCCTGTCAAGTCAGTTATCTACTGCAGGCAACCTTTCTGTAATGGAGTTTAAGAAAAACTCTATTGCCTTAAAAAGTTATGAAATTATATTTTTCTAAATGTAGTTGAATATTGGATTTTCTTAGTTTTGTTTTAAGGACAATATTATATCAAAACACCAAGAAAATGCACTATGATCCTAATTGGATTTAATAACCCAGGTCAACAAAATCTCTGTATAAAATAACGTAAAATAATATAACCTCCCTCTTTGTTTTTGTAATATATATAAAGCACCTGTTCAATACTTTTTTCCCCACAGACCAAAAAGCACGTTAACAACCTCTAGTTGCTGCCAATAAAATACATGCTGGCTGTGAAGAAAACAAACCCTTTCTGTTCTCATTAACTGAGGGAAAGATTGGACTCATTAAAACTAGATTGTGTTCCACAACCCAAGAAAGAAGAGAGAAAAAGTCTGAAAGGGACAGGGTCAGGATAAGTGGCAGGTAAGGAGGCTGTTTGTAGTTGTTTTCCTCCACATGAGCCTCAGGATTACCCCAAGAACTGTCAGCACTGCCAAAGACGAAAGGGAAACTTCTAGTTATCTGGAAAGATACATTGGACAGACCATAAGGAGATAACAATGCTAGCAGAAGCCTTCACAGAAAGATGAAGACATAACCTAAAACCAAACAGATTGGTGCAAGGAGTGTGGATAAAGAAATGCAGGAAAATTAAAAAAGAAAACCTAATTTCAACTTGAGGGTGGAGACATCCACCCTGTGAAGATGCATGAACTCTGTCCTTAAAAAAAAACTCATTAATATTTCCAGTAACTGTTCTAGCCTTGGAGGTAAGTCTGTAGGACCAAAATCAATGTGCTGGACTGAGAAGCTTTATAGATTGTCAGTTTGCCCAAAAGAAAGAACCATTTTTCTCCCATAGATGCAAAAGAGATACAGCTATCACTACCAAACATTACTCTGAGAGCAGAGCAAGAGATCACAGAAAGGATATCTGATGCCCATTTTGTTGGAAAAAATAAAGAGTAAGACTGGGACCTTAGACATAACCCAGAGTAGCAGCTGAAAAAGCTAGTCTCTCTAATATTCAGCATCACATGCCCAACTAGCCTTGTGGATCAGTCTCCAAATCTGTGTGCCTCAGTTGCTCACCTCAGTAACCTGCTCCAAAAGGCAGTTCATTAAGATTCTTGTTCACTCTAAATGAAAAGGCTGAAATGAGAAAGAAGGAAGCTTTTCATCATAAATCGAGTTGATAGACGGGCGAAGCAGAAGTAAAAACCTTTGTATCTCAGTGCACCCAAAAATAAATTCAAAGCACTAATTAAAAGTGCTGGGAATCCCACATCCAAGACAACTGTAATTCAGAATGTGGGATGCTGCTGCAGCATGTGCCTGGGTAGTAAAACCTACAAATTATAAAGGAATGGAGAAAGATGTCCTGATGTCCCAGAGAGAAGGACTATGTTGACAGGAGGAAGGGGTCAAAGAGATATCCATGTAATTCAGGCAGGATCAATGCACAGCCCTGCCCAGAGCAGGCAGAGCCCCAGCAGCAATGCTGGTGAGGCCAGGAACAGCCTTAGAGACAAAGAAAGTTTCAGAAAAAAAAAAAAAAAAAACTGAACAGACTGTAAGCAGACTCAATCTAGTGGGCATTTGGGCTTTTTAATCTGGGAACGTGAAGCACTAAATAACTTTTTTTTTTTTTTTTTTTTTTTAAATGAATGGAATTAGGATAAAATTTAATCTGACCAAAAAATTGAAAGATGTATATTAGTCTTTGAATATGATGTTGGACTTGATGATCCTTATGGGTCCTTTCCAACCTGGGATATTCTATGATTCTGTGTAAAAATAGAGAGTAGGAAGAAGGCCTATGGAGCAAAAGAAACCTAAGTCAAATGGAAACAAAAGTATGGGGGTTGCAAATAAAAGTTGACATGATACTAAAGGTTTAAAGAGAGAGAGATTGCATTTATGCAATTCTTTCTGGTTTCCTTCCAATAGCTCTGCAGAGTTAACAAAAGCACAGACCATCAGCAAATCAGGCATTGGGTCTATAATTTTGCAGCACATAACAAGAAAGAAATTTACACTGTTCAGAAACCATCTTCCATGTTGGGAAGGTGCTATGACATTTTTACTGCAACTGGCCAGTGCCAATACAGGAGTGCAATTTCTGTTTGTTGCCAATGCATTGCTGCTGCATATCTGACTGAGTACACACACACAGCAGTCCCTTATTGCGTCCCTGGCTTAAACCAACACTTTGCAGGGCAGAATTGCACTTCATAGCTCTGTGATAATTTGATAGGTGAATCAGAAGGTTAGATAAATGACAGTTAGACAACAGCATTTACACATGTAATGTTTAAGTGTTTCTAAGTACTACAAACACTACAGAAGACAACAGTTAATTAGCTGAAAATATGGTAACAACCTGTAGGTATGAAGCACAGTCATTTGAGAGTAACAGCATGATAAATGAGGAATTTCAATACTGCGTGCTGTTCTGGTGCTGCACTACAATCATAGAATATCCCGAGTTGGAAGGGACCCATAAGGATCATGAAGTCCAACTACTGGCACCACACAGGTCTACCCCCCAAAAAATTGAAACCATATGACTAACAACACAGTCCAATCGCTTCTTAAATTCAGACAGGCTTGGTGCCATGACTACACCCCTAGGGAGCCTGTTCCAGTGTGCGACAATCCTCTCAGTGAAGAACCTCTTGCTGATAACCAGCCTGAACCTCCCCTGTCGTAGCTTGACACCATTCCCATGGGTCCTATAGCTTGCCACTAAAGAGAATAGGTCAGTGCATGCCCCTCCACTCCCCTCGTGTGGGAACTGCAGGCTGCCATGAGGCCTCCCCTCATCCTGCTCTGCTCTGGTCTGAACAAACCAAGGGACCTCAGCTGCTCCTCCTACATCTTCCTCTCTAGACTCTTCACCATCTTTGTAGCCCTAAAAAATGAATTTCTCATAGGCATAGTGTCTGGTGCAAAAAACTCTGAGGATGCCTTCTGGGCATTTAAAACATCTTTTATAACATATATGCATCCAACTGGCAAGATTGGTTGTCTTAAAAGGCTTTTGAGTTAGAATCATAGAATCATAGAATATCCCAAGTTGGAAGGGATCATCCAACTTGATGATCATCCATAAAGATCATCAAGCCCAACTCCTCACACCGCAGAGGTCTACCCAAAAGTTTAGAACATGTGACTAAGTGCACAGTCCAATCTCTTCTTAAATTCAGACAGGCTTGGTGCAGAGACTGCCTCCCTGGGGAGCCTGTTCCAGTGCGCAACCACCCGCTCAGTGAAGAACCTCCTACTGATGTCTAGTCTAAACTTCCCCTGCCTCAGCTTAACCCTGTTTCCGCGGGTCCTATCACTGGTGTTTATGGAGAATAGGTCATCCGCCTCTCCACTCCCCCTCACGAGGAAGCTGTAGACTGCGATGAGGTCCCTCTTTTTTGTTAATGGTTCTTGTTTCCTAGGCACTACTTGGATCTCAAACGGGTATGAGGCTGAGCTGCAGGGGAAGCCATGGGAGAGGTCAGTTCCTAGCTTTGCAAATGGTCAGGGTAAGCAAAGCCGTATGCAACAAGGCTCTGGACAAAAAGACAACTCATGAGGCGCCACCATCTCCTCTGCAAGTGTATTACCACAGCTGCTCCAACTATCTTTGATGAAAAAGTCTTTTGACCAGATAGGATCTTCAGACCCAAAATTCTGAAATGAATCCACTTAAAGAAATGGGCAGAATATCAGCACAGTGAATGCAATAAATTCTTCAGTCTGAATAACGTGAAAGTTACAGAAGCACTATATAAATTTCACTCTGTCCCTATCCATTCAAAGCTGGACTATGTGATGGAAAGTTCAGAAAAGCCGAGTTTTAGTTTTCCTGTATAGTTTCTTTCTTGCCAGTCTCTGTGGCAATGACCCCCATTTAAAGTTGGTAAAGTACAAGACATATTAAGCTATTACAAAAACATTCTAAATGGTGCACTCAAAGAACTGACCAATTTATTTCATAAGTGGTTATAAGTCTGACAGAAAATAATTTTATTGAGAACTTGGTCTGTATTCATCCTGTTCTTGAATGATAAGTGCTAAGTAGAAGCTTACTAAAATCATGATTCAGTATTAACAATCTTTTTTCTACAAAAGTAAAAGAACCTTGCCTATCAGCAGTGTTTTCTTCCTATAAAGCACACTGAATCAGAGTGAGATGCATTTTTGATAACTGATTCTGCAGGTATTTATTTATTTATTTGTTTGTTTATTTGTTTGTTTTTGTAACAAGAGGAAGCTCAAGTTTTAATTGCTTCATTTTTATTTATATTAATTCTATGCATTTAAAAACTAGCTGTGGATGCAGTGGAAAGGAGGTTAGTATACTATCAAGCATTTCTCCTGTAGGCTGACGAAAAGAAGCTGTCTCTTAACCTGATGGCAACGAAAGACAGCGAATGAATCATTGCTTGAGGAAACCAATTTATTTAGTCACTCTGTGTCACTGTTATTTATTACTTGTCAGCACATGCTGTTAGTTCAATTAAGTATAAAAACCTGAAGTTCTCTTCCAGTCCTTTTCCCACCCCAGTTTTTAAAAACACACAACACACAAGAAAAATGACATGAATCTTTACTGCTAAAGCAGAACCTTTTGGGTTTATTGTGCTTCTCTTGTTTTAATTAAGCTTTGTTTATTAAAATTCTGCAGCCAAGGCATGGGGATTATTAATCTTCTTCAGTAGCTAAAGATAAAATTAGCAGAGAGAGGACATTGTAAAAATGCAGTTTAGAGTTCCCTACTGAGATATACATAAAAAATTAAATGAAGTAGTGAGACAAAGTGTTGATTACAACACTTTGTCAATAAAAATAAAGGAAGCTGCAAACAGTAATAATTTTCTCTCTTTTGCATATAAAGGAATAAGGAATGAAAACTCCTGATTTGTGTATGTGCACATACATGCCATTTATAAAATCAGTAGTAAACATGTATATCTCACAATATAACCACCTCATGCATCTGCACCCTTTAGGACATGATGGGGGTAGATCACCCAACTTTGTTCCTTAGAGCAGCAGTTAACATGGAAAGCCTTCCTTAGGAAATACAAATATAAAGCAAAATAAAATATAAAACTTACTGGTCCATAGAAAATTTGGCATTTGGAGATTTGCTTAATCTGTGCATTGCTAAAGTAACGATAAATTAAAGGTATTAGGCCCTTACCAACATTAAAGGGATAGTCTCAATTGCAATTCTGATCAGGTTTATATGTTTACTGTGTCAAGTACTGCCAACTGATTGCTGACCCTGGTTACAGGTTTCGATGATAAGCATATATTATACCCCAAAATCTTTAGGAGCTGCCTTTCTTCATTGACCCCACTCTCATTTTCAATTTCATTTCCTTTGACCTACTGATATTTACTGAAAAATATTGACATCACCTTCTTCTGCACCAAGTGGATTGTATATATATATATATATACTGAATATATATATTATATGTGTATAAATATATATATATATATTATATATATTATATATATATATATTATATGTATATAATATATATATATTTAGCCCAGAAGGCCAACCGTATCAGACTTACTTAAAAGCCAACAGTATCCTGGGCTGCATCAGAAGCAGTGTGGCCAGCAGGTCGAGGGAGGTGATTCTCCCCTACTGCTCTGCTCTTGTGAGACCCCACCTAGAGTTCTGCCTTCAGCTCTGGAGCCCCCAACACAAGAAGGACCTGGATGTATTAGAAAGAGCCCAAGGAAGGGCCACAAGGATGGATTGAGGGGCTAGATTACCTCTCCTATGAAGACAGGCTGAGGGAGTTGGGGTTGTTTAGTCTAAAGAGAAGAGTAGATTCTGAGGAGACCTCAGTGTGGCCTTCCAGTCCCTAAAAGGGGGCATGCAAGAAAGCTGGGGAGGGACTCTGTCGGGGAATGCAGTGATAGGACAAGGAGTAATGGCTTTAAACTAAAAAAGGCAGGCTTGGATTAGACATTAGGAATAAATTCTTTACTCTGAAGGTCATGAGGCCCAGAAATAGGTTGCCCAGAGAAGCTATGGATGCCCCATCCCTTGAATTTTTTAATGCCAGGCTGGATGGGTCTTTGAGCAACCTGGTCTATTGGGAGGTGTCCCTGCCAATGGCAGGGGGTTGGAATTAGATGATCTTTAAATTCCCCTCCAACTCAAACCATTCTGTAATTCTATAACTAGTGGCCCAATAGCTGTTCTTCTCCTCTGTTGTTTATGACTTGCCTACCTGATAAGACTTTTAAGACTTGTAAAGCAACATCCTGATGAGGTCTGGCAAATAAATTGGAGAAGGTATTCAATCAAGCAACTAATCTTAATTTTGGTTGGGAGATAAAATAAACACCTTCCTAAAAATACAGTTTAAGTAGTGCCTGTATTTATAAGAGAGTAATCTCACTACACTGCAGTGATACAGAAACTGGTGCAGGCCAGCCAAAGAAGTAGGACACTACACCAGAAGCAGTGGGACATGCAGTATGTAGAAATTCCCCTTTACAGAAGAGAAAATGCTAATGTCACTAAATGTTGACAAAGAGCAACCTACCTGTTCCCACTTCCACCAAACTGAGTTGTTTGTCCTTGGTCTCAAGTGCCACTTTAGGTCTGAAGCAACCAGGATTCACTCGTCTCAAGTCAGGACAACAAGTATACCTCTTCATCCTTAAATTTCAACATCTCATCTAAATATACATGTTACAAAATGTCCTTACTCCTACCTTATATTTGCCTAAATTGCAAGTCATTCTCCTTTACTATTCTGTTCCCATCCCTTTTTATGCAGGGAAAAAATGTGCTTAGAACTTGTTTATATGGCTGTGGTTGTGCTCTTGGTATATATTTTCCTGAAACTGACGTTGTTAATGCAACACAGCCCCCTAGCGTGGACACAATTAAAAAGTTTTACTTGCATACCATTATGAGATGCTAGCTTTGTGCAGACTACATATGGTACCAATTACAATGCCTCTACTTAAAAAAACATATAAATTATCAGTAGCACATAGACTGGAAAATTTAATAACTAGATTTGTTTTATTTTACAGCAACTACCATTTTTGTGTGAAGATCTGTATCACTTCAACAAGCCAGAATTTAATTGCAGACCTTTATTCTGATGCCTCAGATTTCAAATGGAAGATGCTGGTGTGGCTACCACACTTCTGTCAGACAATCAGTGCCATTTTCAGCAGATGTATTTTCACCCAAGTAGAGCACTTTTGAACCCCCAAATCCCAAGTCTGTATTTCATAAAAATTTTTCAGCAGCAAGGCCAGTTACACAGCCCTAACTCTCCTTCCACTTTCAAGCCATTTGTTCAAAAGTGCCAACACAGCAAACTGTATTAGCATGCTGATCGAGGCGGGGAGGAGCAAAAGCTACAGGATAACCTGGCTGGGTCAGCTTTTATGTACCCATGCAAACACTAGTGGTATGCAGTGGTTTGGAAGTGAGGAGACGCAAGGAGACAGCCTGAGAACAAGTAACTAAAATGCCTTCCTAGCCAGCTCATAAGCATTCATTCTCCACCAATATTCATATTTAGTGTCTTTCCCAGTATTCTACTTTGGCTTATATTCTACATATTCCCTCAAAGCTGTAACATTTTTTGACTAAACTAAATTTTCTCTTAATGTCTCTTTCCCTCTCTTCCTTTGATGACCTTTGAAGTCCTTGTCTGCAGTTGTTCCACTTCCAGTAGATGTCTCCAAAGCAGACATCAGAACTGCACACAGTATTCCAGGGAAGTAAAGCTACAATTTTGTAAATAAAATTTGATTGAGTGGAGTGAGAAAATGGAAGATGGGAAGTAAGATCACAGATTCAACAGTTACAATTCAAGAACAACTTTCAGAAGTGTGAGAGACAAAAGACAAAAATTCACCTTTGAGCCCAACAGTGAAGACAGATCTCATGAAAAATAATATTTTTTCCACGTTTAAGAAAGCAATGGTGTACTGTATAAGCATGCATTTTTTTAACAGAGATGATTACTTGTGCTCCACAATTTAACAACAGTGCAGTATTTACAGCTACGATTTTGAGTCTTTCCCTCTCTAACTAGATTGATTAACTAGTGCGATTAACTGATATATGGCTAAACCATTTTACAAGCTTCAGATTTTTCTTAATCTTTTGTCTATCCTGCTTGCATATTTTAATATTAATGACAAGAAAGAATCATAAAATATGAGACAATTAAAAAAATGCAGCATTTTACCTTTTAAATTTTGTTGTTAAGAAGGTATGCATTTTTTCTCTCCACAGATTGCAGGCTGACTTAGCAATAAACATGAAGCTTTGTATTACTGCAAATAAATTGCAGGACTTCATAATCATCTTTTAATCTGGTGCTTTTGTTCCTAAAGTTGCATTGTTCTTTATGTCACTGCATGAATTAACCACCTCATCTCCCTTCCTTATTAAAGAATCTATTTCACAATTCCTCTTTAACTACCTTCTGTGAAAAGGGCATGTCTACTTACTTCAATGATACCATAAAGCTAAATCATTGCTTATAAATTTAACATGGGCATGTAAAATGCCATATAACATTACTTATTCACATGCACAAAGCCTTTCTTCATTTAGTGTTTTACAGAAAACCCTTGATATGTTGTATCCATAGATGAAAATGAAGTAATTTAGCTAAGACAACCACTTTTGTTGACTAACATTGAAAACTGATAGCAGTAACCAAGCAAACACATATGGATCTTTGTAGATCTGAATGTGCAAGGATTCAGCTGGCAGAGATGTGTTGTCACGTTAGAGGGTTCTTAAGTGGTGACTTCTTTTTCTGAAAACATTCTCCCACAAATGCAGACAATGATGCAAAAGAGTGTTTTCCAGCTACCCAGCTCAGTGAGATTCATAGTGCAGTTGCGTACTACTCATGTTTAATATGACATTTCAACAACACCAAATTAGAACAGAAATATCTTAAATCATCCACGTGGATTATTTGATATCCTATGTGCTACCTTTTTATCTGCTTAAAAGCAACCTAAACTCAACAATCAAAGCTTTTATTCATTGTCATTAATAATTATAACCATTTTAAACAGCAAAGAAAATATTTGATGGCATTTAATTTTAAATATATATATAATTCAAGGCTCTAACAGGCAAAATATTTTTCTGAGGGAACAAATACTGTAATGAAAAGTGTTAAAAACTGTGCTAATTTTTTTCTCAGGAAACATCTATGATTTGTCTCTCAAAAGTGGCATCATGAAGTCTAATTGTCATTCTCAGCCGTACCACCACAAAAGTAACAGGAATAATAGATACTTTGGGTTTTCTGGGGAGTCATGTGTTTTTATTTACCATATTTTTTACCGCATATTTACCATATTTATTTACCACATGTCCCGTAACTGTCTTATTTACTAAAATTCTTTTGGCTTCCTTTCACATGCCCATTAACTTATCTCATCTATTGAAATCCTTTTGGTTTCCTTTCACATGCTCATTAGCCTATCTTATCTACTAAAACTCTTTCAGCCTCCTCTCAGTCCCCCCTTTTCGAGAGGATTAGTAAATTCTTGTATTATTTTAATACAGCGTTTCTTTCATCCAAAATTTTCTCAAAGTATTTGTTGGACTCCAGTTTTTGTCTTAATTGATTCTTCTTCCACTCGCTATAAGAGTCTCCTGAGCAACCTTCCATGGAAGGTTTTTCACTCTGGTGTGATGAATCCAGGAGTTTTGCTCCTTAATCTTGATTGCCATGAAAGAAGCAATAAGTACTTGGAATGGTCCCTCCCACTGTGGTTTCAAAGTTTTTTCTGCAAGAGACTTTACATACACATAATCCCCAGTTGGATATCATGTACCGGCCCATCTAGTCCTCTACCCCGAGTCCCACTTACATGTTTTCCAATCTCATTCAACAGTTTGCCCAAGGCCACCATATAGGATGTCATAATTTCATCTCCTGCTTGCAGAGGTATTCCCCCTTGTATTCCATAGGGTCTTCTATATAAAATTTCAAAAGGACTCAACGCCTCCTTCTCTCTCGGTTTAGTTTGAATGCGTAAAAGGGCTAGGGGAAGAGATTGAGGCCAGCTCAAGTTCACTTCTTGTCTCAGTTTTACAATTTGTTGTTTGATTAAGTGGTTCATTTTTTCTACTTGACCACTTGACTGAGGGTGATATGGAGTATGTAGTTGCCAGTCTATACCAAGAAGGCGGCTAGTTTGTTGTACCATCCTTGAGATGAAGTGTGACCCCCTGTCAGAAAATATAATCATGGGGACCCCAAAACATGGCATTATTTCTTTAATGATATTCTGGTTACCTCCCGAGCCTTCGCTGTTTTCATTGGGAATGCTTCTAGCGATCCTGAAAACATATCAGTCAACAATAAAATATATCGGTAACCCCCTTTCCTTGGGAGTTCCATAAAATCAATTTGCCATTGCTGTCCAGGCCCATTTCCTCTCCCAGTTTTGCCCATCTCTGTTTTAGGACTGATTCTGGGGTTCGTCTGGAGACAAAGATCACAATGCTGAGTCACCTGTCTCACTGTAGTGTACAAATTCCTTGCAATGACTTCTCCAATTAGATATTTATAAAGGGCCTCTGCTCCCCAGTGTCTCATCCTATGTTCTTCTCTTACTAAATGCCAGATCAGGCAGGAAGGAATTATAAACTTGCCCTGTGGGGTATGGGCCCACCCTTCTTCATTATATGATCCTTCTAAATCTGAAATAAGTTTCTTATGTTCCTTAGTGTATTCTGGCTTACCTTCTAGGGAGACTCGTCCATCAGGGATCAGGGCTCCCTCTGTATTTACCTTAGTTTTAGCTATTCATTTTGCCTCTCTTTCTGCCAGCTCATTTCCCTTCTCCAATTCTAAGCTCAGTTTCTGGTGCACCTTAATGTGCATGATCGCTACCTTTTCTGGGAGTTGAACAGCCTCCAACTTCATGATCTCTTCAGCATGTTTGATGCTTTTGCCCTGTGAGCTTAATAGTCCTCTTTCCTTCCAGACCACACCATGAGCTTGCACAACCCCAAGGCACATTTTGAGTCAGTATAAGTATTTACCGTTTTGCCATGGACTAATTTCAGAGCACTAGTTAAGGCAATTATTTCTGCCTTTTGTGCGGAAGTATTTATGGGCAAAGGTTTTGATTCTATTACTTCTTGACTAGTGGTGATAGCATATCCTGCATATCTCTTAACACTCAGGACATAACTACTCCCATCTGTGAACCAGTTCTCTCCACCTTCCACAGGGTTGTCTTTCAAACACGGACGACTTGCATATGTTGCTGCAATGGTTTCCAGGCAGTCATGGCGTACTGGTTCTCCAATATTCCCACTGGGGAATGAATCTGGGTTGACAATGATGGTAATCATGATTTCTATGTCGTCTTGCTCTACCAATATAGCTTGATATCTCAAGAATCTCTGTGGGGATAACCAATGTCCACCCTTGGCTTCTAGCACTGCAGACACTGTATGAGATAATAGGACAATCTTTTTTTGGCCTAAAGTAAATTTCCAGGCCTCTTGGATGTTTAATACTACTGCAGCAACTGCTCGCAAACACCCAGGCCACCCCTTTGCTGTTGGGTCCAATTGCTTGGAGAAGTAGGCATCTGCTCATCTGTATGAGCCTAAATCTTGAGCCAGTATTCCCAAGGCAATTCCATGTTTCTCATAAGAAAAGAGAAAGAACGGTCTAGTTACATCTGGGAGTTCCAAAGCAGGAGCCGACATCAGAGCCTTTTTCAATGCTTTGAAAACTTGTGTGGCCTCTTAGTGGATTGTCCCATTCAAGGTATTTTTGATTGTTAGTGGTGCGAGCATACAAGGGTTTAACAAGTAGTCCACAGTTATAGATCCACAATCAACACCACCCTGTCATTCCCAAGAAGGTTCAGAGTTCTTTTACCTTTTGGGGTCTCTGAGTTTGGCATATTGCTTCTTTATGAGCTTGGCCCAAAGACCTTTGTCCAGCACTAATCTCATACCCCAGACAAATCACTTTACTTTGTATTATTTGAACCTTCTTTTTAGACACTCGATACCCCTGGATTCCCAAAAAGTTTAGCAGGCTTGCCATCCAAGCCCTGCAACTGCCTCTGTTTTAGTGGCAATCAACTACAATCCATGTACTACAGCAGTTTCCCTTCCTCAGACTGAGCTTCCCAAGATTCTAGATCCTTTGCAAGTTGGTTACCAAAGATAGTAGTACTATTTTTAAATTCCTGTGGCAACACTGTCCAGGTGAGTTGAGTTTTACAGCTGCTCTTGGGACTTTTCCATTCAAATGCAAATATTTTCTGGGTGGTTTCATGGAGAGGGAAGCAAAAGAAGGCATCTTTCAAATCTAAGACAGTAAGCCAGGTCAGTTTGGGTGTCAATGCCATTAATAAAGTGTAAGGATTTGCTACCACTGGATGGAGGTCATCAGTAACCCTGTTTATTGCTCACAAGTCCTGAACCACTCTATATGATCCATCAGGCTTGTGAATGGGCAGTATGGGGATATTGAATTTGGATTCGCACTCTTTCAATAGCCCAAATTGTAAGAACTTCTCTATTACTGGCTGAATCCCTTCCCTATCCTCCTTCTTAAGGGGATATTGTTTAATTCTTACTGGTTCTTGGCCCTCCTTTAGTTTAACCAGAGAGTGCCGCACAAGCGCAGGAAGACCAACAGGTCAATTAGCATACAAAGCAGGATCGGGAGATGAATATGTATAAGAGCATTGCAACACTTAATGCATATGTAATATTTTAAGGAATAAAACCTGGTCGGGACGTGACGAGAGGGAAGCCTGATTTGGGCACCTGCCCCTGGCTTCCAGCGCTGAATAAAGCACCTCATGTAACTACTCAGGTGGTTATGTGTCTTTAATGCTAACATTCTGGCGACCCAGATGGGACTTTGTGGGCACCAATGAGGCGGCTCGTGAACTGATCCTGCTCCAGCCGGTGCTGAGGAGTTTCTCAGGGAGCCATCGGCTGCGATCAACCCCTCCACTGCTCACAACAGACGTCTGGAAGGGTAAGAAAAGGTGTTTTTTAATTATTAATACTGATCTGGTCTGGAAAGCCTGCTGGTTAGACACGGCGAAAGTCACGCTCGGTTGGTCTGAGGGAATACCCGGGTTGAGCCTAGGCACCATCCGTTAGACAGTTGCAAAAGCACTGCAGGCTTGGCATCAGTGGTCTGGTTTGTGCTGAGAATCAGCATCTGGCTTTGGTCTGGTAATAACTATAAGCTAAAGAGGGAGAAGATTTAAAGTATTTTGGGTAACAATGTGTCGATTCCATGATTGTCTCTGCTGGGTTGTTTGATAACGCACTGGAAGGAGAGGGGCTTGGGCAGGAGTTACAGAAGGGTAAATTGATTGAGTACTGTAATGTTTGGTGGCCACAGTATAAATTAGAAGATCAGGAGAAATGGCTGGAAAATGGGACTTTGCAGTATAATATTATTTTGCAGTCAATGTTGTTTTGTAAGCGGGAAATCAAGTTGGATGAGATCCTGTACATGGAGTTATTTTTCAATTTATGAAACAAACCTGAGTGGCAATGAAGTTGTGGGATAATGGTAGCTAAGGTAACTGTCAGTAAAGAATACATGGCCTGTACAAAGAAGAGGTGTTGTATGGGGCACAAAGCTCTGGAAAATAGTATCTATTACAGGCACGATGATGAAAATTTGGATCTTGAAGTAGTGCCGTCAGCTCTGTTAGAACAAGGGCGGGGTGATCAAGAGGCAGTTAGGAAAAGTGAAAGTAGTGAACAAGTAGGAGAAGAAGGGATAGATACTCCAGCCACCCCAGTATCACACAGAACCTGAAAATGAGAACAGAGAGGGAATATGATCACCCCTCTCAAACAAGGGGTAGGGGCAGAGGGGCCAGTATACGTTAAGGTCCTGTTTTACCCCAGGAGACTTGGTGATCTGGAAACAGGTGGCAGGAATGTATCAGGAAAACCCAGACAAAGTAGCTAGGGTAGTGAAAATGATAATCAAAACCCAGAACCCAGACTGGGATATCTACAAGTAATTTTAGACACTTTGATGGATTTAACTGAAAAAGATATGGTATTGAAGGCAGCGAAGGAACGGGCAAGGGAAGACATCCAAAATAGATTAGTGCAGGGAAACATAGATCAGAATTTTCCGACCAAATATCCACAGTGGAATTATAACACTGGAGGAGGAATGAGAAGGTTGAAAAGGTATCAGGACTGGGTACAGATAAGTGTATGAAGTGCTATACCAAAAACCATTAATTGGTCAATGTTATATAACATTAGGCAAGAAAAGACCAAATTCCCCTCAGAGTTTTTGGAAAGGCTGAAGGAAATGGCAAAGAAATATACTGATCTGGATATAGAAATGGAGCAAGCAAAAGCCCAATTAGCCCTCATTTTCTTGGGACAATCACAATAGGACATTCGGAAAAAGCTACAGAAATTAGAGGGAGCAGATTTATGGAATATGGATAGGTTAATGGAAATAGCTTGGAAAGTATATAACAATAGAGAAAAAGAATCCACTAAGAGGCAACAACAGAACTTGTTAGCCGTGATCCAAGGCAGAGAAAATCTGGGACCCCGAGGGAGAGGGAGAGGAGCCCCCGGGGACAAGGGGCTGAAATAAGAAGGGGTCATGAACTAAGGTTTTTTCTGGGAATGGCCGGGTAGTGCAGATTATGGATGATGAATTATGGACTCATAGCTAAGCCCCTTTACGAAGCCCAGAATGCACATAATTTTGTTTGGGAAAAAACACAGAAAGAAGCTTTCCAGAAGCTTAAAGACACTTTAATGAAATCACCAGCTCTGGGTTTACCAGACTTGTCAAAAGACTTTCAGTTATTTGTACATGAAAGACAACAACTGGCATTAGGGGTACTAACTCAGTGACTGGGAAATTGGAAAACACCTGTGGGATACTTTTCTAAACAGCTGGATGCTGTAAGTGTAGGATGGCCCTCATGTTTGCAGGTGGTAGCAGCAACTGTTCTTTTAATCCAGGAAGCACGAAACCTTACCTTGAGAAAGCATATTGAAGTTTTTGTGCCACATATGGTAACAACTGTTTTAGAGCAAAAGGGGGGTCACTGGTTATCACCCAGTCGGATGATGAAATACCAGGTAATAATAACTGAACAAGATGATGTAACCCTGAAAACGACTAGCTTGTTAAATCCAGCAGTCTTTCTAGGAACTGTTCCAGAAGAAGGATTATTGGAACACAATTGTGTGGAAGTAATTGAGCACACTCACGCCAGCCGAGAGGACTTGAAGGCTGTACCCTTTGAAAAGTATGACTGGGGACTTTTTACTGATGATAGTAGTTTTGTGGAAAATGGAACTCGGTGTGCAGGATATGCTGTGACCACCTTGAAGACTGTAGTCAAAGCGAAACCCCTACTGTCTGGAACCTCAGCACAGCTGGCAGAACTAATAGCCTTAACCCGAGCATTAGAACTGAGTGAGGAAAAGGTGGTAAACATACAGACGGACTTGAAATATGTCTTTGGAGTAGTACATGTCCATGGAGCATTATGGAAAGGGAGGGGAGTATTGTTCTCACAAGAATCTAACATAAGATATCAGGAAATACTTAGCCTGATAAACGCTGTACAGAAGCTAAAGTAAGTAGCCATAATGCATTGCAAGGCCCATCAAGGAGGAACATCCAAAGTGTTGGAAGGGAATTGACTGGTGGACCAAACAACCCGACAGGCTGCCTGGAAAGCATGGAAGGTGATGGCTTTGGTACCACTTAAGGTAGGCCTTTCATTTAACCTTTCTAAAGAACCAAGATATTCGCCAGAGGATGAAAAATTGGCAAACCTTCTGAGAGCTCAAAAGAATTCTGATGGATGGTATGTAACTGCCGCAGGTCAAGTGATACTACCTCCCTTGGTACTATCGAGAGGTGTTGCAGGCCAAACACAATGAATGTCACTGGGGTGCAGAAGCAATGGTAGCATACTTAAAGCGAAGTGTTATCTCTACACGCATGTTAACAATGGCAAAGTCAGTGATGTCAAAATGTGAAATTTGTTTGAAAAATAATCCAGTAGCTAGAAAACATGCTGAGATGGGAAGGATTAGAGTGGGAATAGAGCTGGGTGACTATTGGCAAGTTGATTTTGTAGAATTACCAAGGACTAGAGGGTACAGGTATCTGTAAGTGGGGGTTGATACTTTTTCTGGATGGCCGGAAGCTCTTCCCTGTCGCATCAATCAGGCAAAGGAAACAGTGAAATGGTTACTACAAGAGATTATTCCAAGGTTTGGAGTATCCCCTTGATAAGGGGAGCCCCTCCTGAGTCAGGTTGACCCTACAGGTTGGACCATAGTCAGGGGTCCTACAGAGCATGTGCAAGAGGGAAAGGTAAAAAGTTGAACTCTGATGAAGACTGCTTACTTCATGTGGTGCAATTGCCTAAAGTAACTAGGAACATTCATATTTTAAAGAAAATGTACAGCACTGAAGAGGCTTTCAGGGTAGGCTGTAGCTGCATTACCTGAGTGTTCCCTAGGCTTTCAAACTTAGATGCTATCGCGCTGGGGGAATCTGGTGTGCTGGCTCTAAGGAACAGCATGGAGCATAGAGTGGAGTGGAGACACCACAGCTAGGCTCTGTGACCAGGTAGGGACTCAATTGTTCTTATGCACACCAAGACCGATAAGCCGCACTTTTTGCTACCCTGAGCCAACAACTTGTCAGGTTTTGATAAATGCTGTACTCTAGTGTACTTTTGCTCATTATAATATCATTGTAATACCAAAACACACCTCCATCCCAAAAGCTACCCGCCTCCGAGGTGTGACTACCCCTCACTGGGCATGCACTCTGAATTGCTCGGAGCCTATTACTTTAAACAGAGACAGGAAAACTTTTTTCACCAATCATAACTAAGATATGCTTGACTAGAGTCACTCAAGCTCCACCTAAAAGATAGAAAAATAATATAAATTGGCCTAAGAGAGAGGGGATGTTAGGGAAGATACCATTGTCGGGGAAGACACCATCGTCAGGGGAGATACCATCCTGAGGGAATACATCATCCTGAGGACCTCCTGACTTCTGGGATCAGTCGACGGGCTGAGCCTCTCTTCCCTCCCATTGGGACGCCTTTGGGTGAGATTTGAACACTCGATTCTACTGTGTCTCTCCGCGGAAACTTAGAAATCTCTATAGAGTCTTTGTGCCTTTTAATGCATTAATTTCCAGGCTGCGCACCTGTGTATTCATGCATGCTAGCTTGCTTTTGCAGACAGTCACTGTCACTGGCAGTCCAAAGAACCTGTGTACCTGTTGCTGTAATAAATTGCACTTGATTGCATTGCATTGTTCCTAGCCATGATAGTTCTCATTGAACGCGACTAGAGTAAGAGCGGTTATTCGTTATTGGTGAATCCGTAATCATGATAGTTCAGTGCTCTGAATCCAACCAGACCCATATTGGTTAATGCGGTATTGGTGAATCTGTGATTGTGATAGTTCAGTATTCTGAATCCGACCGGACCCATAATGGTTAATTAGCAACTAGTGCTAAGGGTGGTTGGTTATATGTTATTCGTGAATCCGTGACTGTGTTGTTCAGTGCTAAGAGCGGTTATACGTTATTGGTGAATCCATGACCGTGTAGTTCAGTGCTCGGTGCTCTGAATCCAACCGGACCCATAACGGTTAATCTGCTATCCTGAATCCAACTGGACCCATAACGGTTAATTGGCTACACCCTTTTGACGCGACACTTCATCCCAACAACCACCTGGACGACCACTGTAGAGCCCCATGCAAGCGCAGGAAGACCAACAAGTCAATTAGCATAAGAAGCGGGATCGGGAGATGAATATGTATAAGAGCATTGCAACACTTAATGCATATGTAATATTTTAGGGAATAAAACCTGGTCGGGACGTGACGAGAGGGAAGCCTGATTTGGGCACCTGCCCCTGGCTTCCAGCGCTGAATAAAGCACCTCATGTAACTACTCAGGTGGTTATGTGTCTTTAACACTAACATCCTGGCTGGCTCGCCAAAACTGACGTGCAGAAAGCAAACTCCACAGTCAGTAAGATTGTAGATATGTTTATTCAGCACTGGGCAGCACGGGGGGTAGTCCCACCAAAGTCGTGCGCACCCCAACGTGGCACTTGCTTTGGTTATATATGGTGAAGAGTTACATATGCATGAAGTTTCTCGATACGCCTATACATATGCATGACCTATCCCCGCTTTGTATTAAAATTAGTTCCAGGAAGTCATTTTCATAGATTCCTCCTATCCACACTTGCACAGTGTTTTCTGGTAGTGGTCGCCAGCGGTCGTGGGAATAAAGATTGGCTAGTCTTCCTCGTCTCCACTGGTTGACCTCTCATCTCCGCGCAGACTCATGAGCTTCTCAACTTCTGCTCAAACTGCAGATTGGGTTTCTTGAAATGTGTTTCCTGTAACTGTTTTTCACGAGGAATCCCAGAATTTCCTGCCTCAGTTTCTTTGCACAATAGGTAGGGGAAGATATAGTACATGTCCCATACCTGTCTTATTTACTAAAATTCTTTTGGCTTCCTTCCACATGCCCATTAGCTTATCTTACCTACTGAAATCCTTTTGGTTTTCTTTGACATGCTCATTAGCTTATCTTATCTACTAAAATTCTTTCAGCCTCCTCTCAATATTTTTTGCCAACCAGTTGATTGATCAAAATCCAGTAAGATTAATAGTAATAATTAATGACTGCATTTTACATACTAATTGCCTCTTCCTCCAAATGAAGTAGATTTATTTTTAAAGGAAAAAGAATCAGAGATATGTAGAAGAGAACAAAACAGCTGTGTAAGATGTATTTTAAATAACTGTTGTTTTCTTAACTGTGCACTGTTTGCTGTGTACATAGTGCAGGAACCCACACAATTTAGCTGATCTGTTTTTAATCTAAACAACAATAGTACAATATCCTAAAAATTAATTAGCACTTGTGCAATCAGCCACATGAAATCTGGATACACAGACACACACACAATTTGTAAACAGCTTAATTTAATTTTCTTGGAATCCTCTTTTAATTTCAAATTTAACTGAGCTGTGATTACACACCTCCATCATGTGCATAGCAAACCTCCTTCATCTTTGTCACAGTCCATATTAAAAAATTCAGCATATGCAATTTCTTGATACAGATCACATGTTGAAATAATAAACTTTGACCTTTCAACATACTATAAAGTGATCTTTTAAAGATACAGGGGAAAAAAAATAAGCATGAAAATGAAGATCAGTTCAGAAACAGTCACCTCCATCAAGTAGCCAAGAGAACTGTGTTCTAATTTATCATTACTTTAAAATTACAGCAGTACTTCCTTGCTTCCAAGCAACCACAAATGCATCATTCTGCAGCATCACTGCATATGAAAGCCATACACTTGACTGCCTCAGCCCTTCTGGTGATGTGTGAAACCTAGTTCAATTTAAACTTGATCTACATTTCGCTTTCAAAAGAATTCTGCATGAAGTAAGCTTTAGCTGTTCAGTGATTGCCGGAAACACATTGGAGACACAGGAGTTTGCAGTCAGCACGGAATTGTGGCTTAATGGACCACACGGACACCAGGTTTTTTTTTAGGATCAGTAATTCCTACTTCTTTATTGATGACATAACTTCATTATTCTACTATCGAGGACAGGCTCCCTTCTTATACCATTCGCTCCACAGCAGTACTTTTCCACTCACTATTCATTAGTCAACAACTTCGCCCAGCAACCGCAAACACCCAGCAACTTCCATGCCTTAACGGCTGGAGACCAAGCAACCCGAGACGGCAGGGTTGCCTGAATCACCCTTCTTTACTCCTTCTAGCCTCTTTACATTCCTGATGGCCTCATCGTTAAGAGTCCGATGTTATCACCAACCATGGGGCTTGTCAACCCCCATGGCCACACTCCCACAAGGAATCAACTCTACAGATGAAAGGGTAAATTACTGATAAACTATAGCTGTTAAAGAGTTCCAATTAAAAAAAAAAAAAAAAAAAAAAAAAAAGAGAGAGATATGTCTATAAACATTTTGTTCTGTCAATCAACTGTATTGTCCATTTTTCTTCAATATTAAAAATTGATTTTTGTTTATTCATATAGCTTGGGATTTTATAAGCCTCATCAACGCAATGGCAGGTTGCAGAACTGGCAAATGAACCTCGAAATGAAAGGAGAGGTTAAAAATAAGTATCAAGTTTTGCTACTGTTTGACATGTATAGGGTTGCATAGTGTGACTAGGATGCTAATGTCCTTGCAGGTGAGATTTTTCAGTTTCCACAGGAGGCAAAGGGCAGAATTCAGTGCCTTAAGGACACGGGTTACCTAAATATAGCAGTAGTAAAACTTCTTGCCACAGTCTAACACAGTTCCATTAGTCTACGTCTTTACAGTCAAAGAAGACAGCATACAGTATTCCCAACTATCTTTCTCCCATTATCTGCTTTTGTTTCTCTGTCCTCAAATAAATCACAGGTTTCCCAAACAGCTAGATGAAATCTTCTGAAGACAACACACACATATTCTGAGGCAGTTATCATGTATACATATGGATGTATACATATATATATATATATTCTAACTTACGTCCTCTGTTTGCTAAAAAAAAAAAAAAATAGAAAAATGTTGCTGAGAATAAGTGATTACAGTTAAGTATAATTTACTCAGGTTATTGCCATCATTTACTGAATGCAACCATATTTCTCTCAGCTGTATTTAGTGAGAATTTTAGTTCATAATCAAATTTATGCTGCATTATGTTACCACCATTTTACTCTCTATACTGTTGATGCTAGAGGAAATCAATTGTATTTTAATAAATATATAAGAACCTTGCTACTGTGAGAAACACTCGTTAGCCAATAACTTAGGCTCAGGCGAGGATCTCAGTGAAGGAGTAATTTATTCACACTGCAATGGCAAGCGTCCCACAAGCAGGAGCACATCTACTAGTCACATAGTACAGTTTACATACTTTCTTTCTCGACGACCGGGACCCTCCCGTTTCCCCATTGACTGGGTAATCCAGGTTCACAACCTATCCGATGCTTCACAGACAATACATTGCCTTCAGTTGCCAGCCTGATAAATTTCAAATTTCTTTTGACTTTTTTACTGTTTGAAGTGGTAATGTTTTTTCTCTTATCTGACTTGACACCGTGATTTTCACCTAATTGTTCTAAGGAGTCTTGTTGTCTGCATTTTAGAAGGTTGTCTGTTAAGCTTTCTTATCACTGCAAGCATGTCTCAATCTTTCCCTCTAAACAATGTAACTCTGCAAAAACAACATTTTTATTCCCACACTACTAAAGACAGTGTACTTGACCATCAACAAAAATGAGAAAAGAGTGGAAAAGTGGTAAAACAAAAGGGGGAAAGGATAGGGGAGAAAAGGCAAAAGTGAAAGGGGGGAGAGGAAAAAGGAAAAAAATCATAAACCTTACAGGATAGTTAAAAACGTACTCATTAGAACAACCTCTGTTGTAATAATTTCCACAAACTACTCTTAAATATCTATGGCACTATTACAAAGTATCTACTTTGCTTTCCAAGTTGCAATCAAAGGAAAATCACGTATTACATCATCATTTTACTTACCAAAGACCACAATCACAAACCTCCTACTGTAATAAAAATTGATTTGTGTTTATATATAAACACACACACATTTTAAAAATAATTTGATTAGCAGCCAAGTAGGAAAACAGCACTATTCAATAGCATCAGAATTTTTGTAATTATTTCAGGAAATGATAGGAGGAAAAATTTTCATTGTATAATACATATTACTTAAAAATAAATACCTTCAAAATGAAAAAAAAATGTAGAATTATGATTTTAAAACTGTATATAAAATTATACATAAGTACCTTTTCTAACAAGCATTTACACTGAAATTAGGTAGATATTACTATTTACAGGGGACACAAAGTGACAGAATTCAAGGACTTCTAAGTAGTCTAATCTACCACATTGTAGTAAATATTATACAAAATATTCAACAAAAAAAGCTTCACAGTCAAGAAAAAACTCCCATTTTCTTTATTTCAGTCATGACACAGAAGACTAGCAGTGGAGGAGAGGAACATTTAGACAACCAGCAATATAAAAACCCCGGTATTTGACACTTTCAGGCACTTTATCTGAAAATAACAGTGTAACTGTTTATTAAAAAAAAAAAAAAAAAAAAAAAAAAAAACACCACTCTAACAAATTAGCTTTTTTTAAATTAACCATGCTTTTAACTTTCTGAAAATGAGTCATCATTTAACTTAACTAGAATATTTACATTACTATGAGCTGGGCCTCAAGGAGAAATAAGCATCTCAGATCATCTTGCAGAATGCTGAAGGCTGTCACACCACAAAAAAACTCTTCAAAATGGTATCTTTAAAGTGTATATAAATCAAGTTTCTCAAGTAGTTAAGAAGTTGCTAATAAATAAAATAACTGGTTAATTTCTAACCATGGGGTTATAATGAGCTTGATTTTTCTCACCTGTCCTGAAGGCACCAGGTTCACAGCATAGCTCTGTACATTGTACCTCCTCAAGGAGATAATGCAGCAAAGACACTGCTCAGAGCAGCATCAAACCAGCCCATCTGTGCCAGCGATGGAAGCAGCACACCAAAGACAATGAAAACAACGATCCATGGCTTGAGCCACAGGTTGGGATACACAGTAAGAGTCTGAATGAGGAATGTCATACCCAAATATACTTTAGCGCTGAAGAGAAAAGATACAACGTTCTTCTAAATATAGTAAAGCTTTAATCTAAATAACTTTAGGGTTGTTTTTTTACATCACCAGCTTTCATCAGAGCCTTAATAGCTCTGGCCCTCATCTCAAGCTCCAGGAGCTCCAGCTGCTGTGCTGATGGCTGAACGTCTTCCGACGGAGGAACAGCTACGCTTGCCTTTTTGGACTCCTTTGGGCTAGATTCTGCCAACCCCAGTATCTCATTCACACTTTTCTCAATGTCCTTCTGAAGGTCATCTATGTGACCAGCTCCACTTCTGATGGTGTTTTCTTGCACATCTGAGCTGTCGTCTTCATTGCACGGACCTTCTATGTCACTATCATACGCATCTGCATTTATGCTGAGGACATCGCTATCTTCTCCTTTGCCTGTAACACAAATATAAGAATCATATAGCGACCTAACAGAACAATTTTTCTTTCAACTTACAAAATCACTTCTGCTTAAAGCAATTCTGTGTAGATTAACGGTGGCAAAAAGATCTGTGAATCTGAGACAACTAATTCCTCCTCTTCTTCATCTTTTACGGCTGATCTAATTCAGACAAGTGTTAATGCATTTTTATGCTAATTTAGAAGAACATACAGTATTCCAAAGCTGTAGTACCAGGGAAATTATTGTCATATGGCGTTACATGATCTATTTTCCCCAATTAAAAAGCCATAAGGTTTTATATCACAAGGAAGTTTCTGCAGTGCAGAATTGATTATTGTTATCTGTAAAGTAAGCATACTTTTCAAAATGCAATTTTAAAAACACTTTAAAACTATTTTACTTATTCTAAAAGAAGTGGGACACCATGTCAAGCAGAATACTGAAGATTAATAGAAAATCTTATTACATTATAACTTTTCAGAATCTATCACACAACTACTTCAGACATATTTAACTCCAGTCAGTAAAAACAGAGAAAGTTACAGTATAGGCTTTCAATGCTGGCAAAAAGTTGGGAGTTTACTAAGAGCAATTAGATGAGGCAGTGCTATAAGATAAAAGCCAAACTCTGTCAGAGCTCGAGCAACCAATCTTACAATTTGGCTATAGGGAGACTATTGCTTTTGACACCTTGGCCTCAGAAATTATTAGTGCATTGTCAACTTCTGTATCTTTGGAAAGTTACCATTCATTGCTTCAAATGAATAATTTATAACCAAATGATGATAAAGTTACTGACTTTAAGGGCTTTATAATTGCTTTCGGTTGCACCACTGTCCAGAAATATAGCTGTGTTCCTTGTTAATTAATATTGAGGGCTTAGAGTTAAAGACCTGTAGTTTTGAAATAAGTATTATTTCTTATCATAAATATTTGAAGAAAGTTGTCATTTCTATGTAAGCTACTGTAAGCCATAATGATCCTCTATATAGAAAAATATTTAATAAATATTGAGACAGTACTGCAAACCTGTTTTTTTCTTTTTAATTTATCTAATTCCCCTTTAACAATATGGAAAACCATGAAGACAAACAAGCCAGGCCCAGCAGTGCACTCTGACAATGTTAGCAACTAAGGAAAAAAAAACAAACAAACAAACAAAAAAAACACCATGAGGGTTGTCAAACACTGGCACAGGTTGTCCAGAAAGGCAGTGGAGTCTCCATCCTTGGAGACACTCAAGATGCAGCTGCATAGGATCCTTAGCAGCCTGCTCTTGCTGATCCTGCTTGGATATGGGGATTGGGTTAGACGACCTCAAAGATCCCTTCTAACTTAAACCATTCTGCAACACTGTGATTATTAAAATTAATATTTCCATGGCTGGCTTTAAAATATTATCTTTCACTGAACTGTGTTTTGTTGGTTTTGTTTGTTTTGGG
>CM021797.1:69988250-70015535 GCA_011076525.1 Nettapus auritus | reverse complement strand
ATCTATCCACAGTTTTAGTTCCTGAATCGCTAATCTGCAGTGCTAGAAGCATCACCGATCTGCAAGTATTTCTTCCAACAACTAAACAACTGATATGCTGGAAACCCAAACAAGTACTTCCTCTGTGACTGATCTTTGAACATCGGGCGCTGAGAAGCCTACGAAGGTTCAGATTATTAAAAAGCGTTTATAATGTAGTTTAACAAACATGGACCTATGATTTCAGTTATCTTAATTATCTTCCTATCATTGGCTTTTTTACTCGGATGCTCACATTTACTGTTTCATTGTTCCAAAAATACTGGGAATAACTTTGTTGATAGTTCTCCATGCTCCTTTGAGGACATATTTCAATTCCAATATGAACAATTATCCCCCCTTTCTAAAAAGGGTAAAGAATCTTTGAAATGATATTTTTAGAAGTCTTTGTTCTGTGCTGTTAACATTTTGGTGTGTCTTACTATATAGAAAATATTTTAAAATACAGCAAAGTAAACGTAAGAATGTTCTTGAAAACTCAAGGATGAAGCAGAAAAGAAAAATCTTTGGAAAAGCTATTTTTCTTGGCTTTTAGGATATTCCTGCTATCCTGAGAGTATGAAAAAAAAAATCAATACTGAATACTAATGAAGCAATAAATGCATTTTCCCTGCTTAAAAAAAAAGGGGGGGGGAGGGCGAGAGAAGCAGAGAAACCTTTTTTTCATGTAACTTGAGAGGTTTTATTTATTCAGTACTAAAGATGTATTTTTTTAAATATCTGTATATTTAAAAAAAGACATTCAGTTCCTTACTGCTGATAGACTATGACTTAGGATAACGTTTAAGTCCCTGTTTTGGAATATAGCGCATTACCCTGCCCGAGAATTCACTCCTGATTCAGGGTGTTGCACCATCATCAGCCATGACCCTCCAGCACCTCATAACACTGTTTATAGTACACAACTGCAAAAACTGCCCACCATGCTTCAAAATACATCAGATGTGGGAAGTACACAGCTAAAGTATGCAGCATTTCCAACATCCTCATCAAAGCTGTTAAGAAAGTATCCAGATCTGGAAAATGCAGGATTAGCCAAACAAATAAGTTTACTTAGAATTCTGGTCTTCAATTTTTGTAAAATATATCACAATTTACAAGCCTAAGGCACAAATGATTCCAAAGCTATACAAAATCTTCACAGCAGTGTGTAAAAAGTACTCGTATGCGCATACCAGAGCCTTCTTCAATTCTAAGTGGTTTTGTGATGTTTGTACTGTCACAGTAGCTTCAAGGGTAGTATTTCAATTTCAGATGCAGCCTGATCTATTTTTTATACTAAAAAATCAACTTTGTACACTATCTTCTCAACTCTACCCTGCAAGATACAAAATACGTGAAAGATCAGAAGTAATGAGAATCAACTGGATAAGGACATGGAAATTCTTCTGTCTTGCATCAGCCAGTATTTACTTTAACATGCTGCTCAGCTGAACGGCATTTCCATCAATCAAAAACCAGGGGCATGAATGGATCCCAACTCAATACCTGAAAGTTACCTCCTGAACATGTTCATATTACCTCATTCACTTCTTAGTACCAGGCCTGGCTGGACAGGTGTCAATTTTCTTCACAGACGCCCCTATGGTTCTATGTTTTGGATTTGATATCAAAAATGTATTGATAACACACCATTGACTTGACTACTGCTGAAAACTGCTTGCCAAGCTTTGAGGCTTTCTCTGCTTCTCACTCTGACCCCAAAGCAAGAAGTAGGTTAGGGACAGGCAAGAGGCTTGGAGATAAATAGAGCCAAGGCAATATCCCTGACCAAAGGGATATTCCATATTATATGATGTCATGCTCAGCAATAAAATTTGGAGAAAAGAAAGGGGAAAGGGTGATCTGCAGTTATAGCATTTGTCTTTTTCAGTAGCTGTTATGTAGTGAATAGATTTATTATTTTGCATTCCTTGAGCATGCAGCTGTGCTTTACATATTAAAATGTCTTTATCCAAGAGTTTTTCTTACTCTTCCAATTCTCCCCCCTGTGCCACTAGTGGAGAAGTAATTGAGCTGCTCTGCAGTGGTTAGCTGATAGCTGGAGTTAACCCACTGCAAAACTCTGTGTGGTACTGGTAAGATATTAAACAAACAAGTCATTTAAAGCAGCCTTGGGTTCCATTCAGAATTTGGGCCTTCCAAAACTGCGTAACACACAGTATTCACAGATGCCTATTTGCCTACAAATATTGTTTAATTAGCTGGTGGGCTGCAATTCCCTCAATTTTTTTTTTTATTACTTTACCCAGTAATAAAGCTCATGTTTGGCATTTCTCATTACCTTTTTAGTTTTGATAACTTTTACTTTTTCCTTCAGCTACATTTGTGAAATTCATTCTAACATGTTTTGTGTTTTTTTTTTTAACCCCTTTTGTTTAATCCCTCAATCTGTTTTTTTCCCACAGCATCATAATCTGCAGAAGAAGAATGATTAGAATTACATTTTAACATTTATATTGATATTCTCATAAACTCTTTAAAGGTAACATCTGGAGTGAAGTCACTGTTACAGCACTAAGCCATCATGATACTCTGGCTGATAAAGACATGAAAAACAACAGTGAAGTAATCACCTACAACAGTCATCAATTCCCTTTGATAACACAAAAGTGGAAGAGATCTGCAGGAAATCTCTCAGGTCCAAGGTTACTCTATACAGTACAGCAGGCAACACTTACAGCATTCCTCACAAAGTCACAGCAATTTGTTCCTAAAAGCTATTATAATTCTCTTCTCCATTTAATTTCCCTCAAAAAAACACCCCTCGTACAGTTCTTACAGGAGGTATCTTTAAAGACAGCATTCTGAATTGTAAAACAGGAGTTGCAGGAAGCACATAATGCTTCCACAATTTTCACAGAAGAGAAATACAGCTTATAGGAATCTGCAACATTCTCTGATTGGAAAAGCTATTTCTGATGACACAGTCCAAATGAAAATAAATAGACTGAGACAGAAACACCTACAGTTTGGTGCTTCACCTACAAAATAATATTGGCTGTTGTTATATGGTGTTGTTTTAATGATTGGAACAAAATACTGCTGCTGGTAAAGAAACAGTTTCCGCACAAAACAATTACTCATATGAGTACCACTAACTTACCTACTTTTGTATTTTCTATTCTTCCAGTCATTGTAGTACCTGAATGTCTCACCCACTGCACTTTGCATTTAAAAAGAAAAAATTCACAAGACAAAACCTTCCCTCTCAGAGATCCAAAGAGTTGAGTACTTCTACTCTGCTTTTACACCACAAAATGCACCAGTCATCAGGAGTAGTGGGTATTAAGCACCATTCCCAGATACCTCAGCTCTGCACAATCAAAACAAACTGTCACATATCAAGACTGAATGCAATGATGATTAAATTACAGTCAGTTCTTTGGCAAACAGTTAGTATATGAATGTCAAAACAGAGTACTCTTAAGATCATTTCAACATAAAGTAAAACTGACTCTCAGAGAATTCAGCAAACAGCAATAGCAATACTAGCAATCACCTACATATCAAGATACTGAAATAACTGAAGTTCCTCTTCAGCCAATAAAGTAGAAGAGAAAAGCCAAATGAACCTTGCAATATCATTCAGTCATGTTCTGGAAGCTAAATTACCAAACTCTGAACAGCTACAGTTTCTTCCTAGCCACTAAAGCTTCCAGACTTAAAGTGCTGAGAAGCCAAATTTCCTACGCCTTCTTCAGTGTTCCTTTTTGCTTTGATGGAACTGTGCCCAAGGGAGCGGTTTAAACCATTCACCAAGTGATTTCTCTGAGGATGCATCTCTGTGATTGCAGGTACAGCTCAAGAGTTAGTAGTTAACTTGAACTAGACGCTGTCCAATATCATTCTAGTGGGAGGTGTCCTTGCTCATGGCAAGGTGGTCAGAATTAGATCATCTTTAAGGTCCTTTCCAACCCAAACCATTCCGCGTTTCTATGATCAAGAGAGCAAAGTTTCAGCTTCCTCCACTACATACCTTGTTTTGATTCCTGACCTTCCAGTTTGTTGTCGTCTCTTAAGGAAGAAGTAGAGTCTATACTGTTGTCCTGCCTGGAAACAAATGATACCACATTTTAAACTACATCTTTTCCAACTTAAGAGGATTTTTCAAAGAAACATTAACTAAAACAAAATTATTGTGGTGGTAGGGCAATAGGAACGTGCTATCTCTAAGCATTTGAGAATGAGCTTTTCTTTGCTTTCCCTAGTAACCTGCAAGGATGAAGTAATTATTTCAGTACACCTCTCAGAATACCAATCCTCATTGATAGCCTCTCCGTAGAAACTCACCCTAGAAGCTTGTCTCTAAAGCTCAGAATAAATTGTCACAGAGTTAAATATTTTGAAAAACTACAGTTTCAGTTGCATTCAAATACTATTTACTCTTTCCTTTTGAAATTAAGAAGCTATTTTCATGAAGTTATTCTCACCCTACCACCACCCAGCTTTTCTACATCACAATCTCACTTTTTCACTAAAGGCTGCTTTTTAAAAGGAAATGCAACTTAACCATTAAGTTGTATTCAATGCCCATGTTCATTTATTCAATTTAAAGATTTCTACCCTTGACCTGTAAGGTCTCACCTGCTTTACACAAGGGATAAGGAAATGATACTTCTATGAAAGTTCATGTCCTTCACACATTTTGTACACACTACTTGGACAAATCATGGAATATACAAAGTAAATAAAGGACAGCCCTCAAAGAAGGATCTAGAATCACAGAAAAACTTCAATTACCATGTTTAGCAAGCATTTTGACAGTAGAATTGCCAACCTCCTACCTAGAACGTCACTGTGGCATTGATTTCTTATGAGTTATCATGCAACCACCCTGCCCCTTGGAGCTGAACAGCACTATAAAAATGATAGCAAGATTCTGGTATCACAGACTTAAATGTAATGATTTTAACAACTTGTTGTTCAGTGAGCGCCTGAAGGCCTTTTCTGTAATTGAATACAGATCCGTTTTCTGCAGGCTCTCAAAGATGTTTGATGTGTTGTTTTTTTTCTAGGTGTCCAATGACCATGTCAGGAGAGAAAACACCATAATACTTCTCAACAACTTGGTCTGAGAGACAGAGTTATTTTGATGGCTATTTCCTTTTCTGTGGTATCAGAGGTTACAAATCAATTGCCTCTGTGTTTCTCCCATGTTTGCACCCAATGCAACATAAATATGTATGGAATAGTGCAATAATTAAGTAGAATGTGCCCACAGAAAACACCATACATGAAGAAAGATTTTAAGTGTTCTTCACTTTAAGCAAGGAACCTCCAAAGTAAATTTACTGCTCAACATTGTTATAATAAAATATGAATAGATTATTTACTGTGATGCATTTTTCTCAAAGCATCTCAGTAGCGTGTATCCTTAAAATTTGCTTTCCTGCTTAATCAACTCAAGAAGTATTTTCCCAATCCTTTCATTTCTGATAGACTTTCCATTCCCAGGCAGGACTGAATGCAAACTAGATGTTCAAATAGGTATGCTGAACAGGAAGTTGTGTATAATTGCTAACCTCTTCACAAAATCATTTAAACTTTGCTTCTTCACAAATAGTTGCTCATTTATTTTCTATTTGAGTCATCAATCTTGTACCACAAAGGCCACAGGTGTTGCAAGATTAATTACAGCTCTCACATGCTAGATGTAAAAGAAGCTGAAGAATTCCACAAGTAAATTAGTTTTGCTCTATGTGACAGTTTAGACATGTTAACCAGAGTCTCAAACTTCCCAGTGTAACAACATGACATTACCATTTATTAAGTGGATCGGCAAAGGGTAGGCTGCAAGAAAAAGTTTTGCACACACACACACACACATAGAGATAACTGAGATCCATCATAATTACATGTTCTGTGAGCCTGGGGAGCCTAGCCCACAGGAAATCACAGAATGGTTTGGGTTGGAAGAGACCTGGAAGATTATCCAGCCCCAGCCATCCTCCCCGTCACCACCCAATGTCAGCTCCAGGCAGCAGCTCGGAACCAAAGCTTGAATGGTCCTACACTTCGAAGCAGTGTCACAACTCCCATGGAGTAACATTTCCCCTCCCATCTTCACTCCATTACTGGGAGGAGTTAAGCCAGATGTCAGCACAGGCCACCAGTTAAACCTGTCCACAATGCTATCACAGCACACCTTTCCAGAAATTTCAGGTTTTGTTCTCCTGTCACCTGCTGAGCCAAAGTTGAGGCTCATCGTACTCAGTTGTTGGTTGTGTTCTCCTGTCTGTGCTTTTAAAGATCTGGGGAGGAGAAGGGTATTATTAACCTGATCAGCACAGGGGGATCACCCTGCCCAAGTTGCTCCGAAGGCTGTCAAAGGAAAGCAGCAGCCTGTTTGCCAGGAGAGAAACCAACTAAGAACAGTCAGCTAGCAAAATCATCTTACAGACTGAAGGGAGTTACTGCCCACTCCAGCATGGGGCTCCTTACGGGATGCTGGGGAAGAACATTTCAGGGTTGTGTAAAACTTGGGGATATGTTTAAGGGGACTGTGGGACTACGCAGGGCACTATCAGATGTTTAGAGGAAGGACCAGGGATGATAAAAGGCATAAACTACGGTAGATTGGTGAAGAACAAGCATAGGAAAACTGCTGGGGACACCACAGGTCTGGACCAGCTTCTGGAAAGGTCTGTGTGTACACAAGAAGGTCAGAGCAAGCAGCTAGACTGCAGCTGCAAACCTTGTGGACTTGCACACCTTAGCATCAGCAGCTACAGAGACACAGGGACCACAGACCAGCTACTGGCCAACCAACATTCACAGGCCAGCCACTGGAAGCATCTTTTTTTTTCAGCATTTTTTTTTTTTTTAATCACTGAACTCCTGACTACAATCAGGTTATGATGCCCCCATAACACCTGCTTATCACCAAAAGCAAAAGCTGCTTAGGCTCCTCACATCCTATCCTCCCCAACACACATTCTTCATCATTTTGAACTGACTAGTCACCTCTGCATTGGATAGCAACGTGTTGCTGTCTGACCTCCCACGCGAATTTTCAGGAGGAAAGAAGACAAGAAGTTTCACATCCTTGATACCACAAGGAGCTCTGAAGCCAAATTTCATCAAGGATTAAAATCACTCATTTGACAGAAAACTCATTGACTTCTATGGTTCAAAGAAATGGCTGGGAAGTTACATATATCTGTTTTAACAGCTACATAAAAATAAACTCTGAATTGGAATTCACACATCAAAAGTTGTAAAGTTTCTTCCTGTTGTCATGACAGTATCACTGATTATGGTTAAAACATTCTCATAAAGACTACCTACTGTCAAAAAAATTTACTGGATCCCCGAAGTACTTTTACAGCACATTTTATATTTTGTTGTTGCTTTTCCAGAATTGGCTGGATTGGACTGTATTACTGGTGACCTGTCACAGTTTCATTTAATAGGCAGGCTTTCTGCACCATCTTGTGGCCAAGCGGATGTAGTTCAGTTCACGGTTCAATTTCTTTCTCAGTTTGTTAACCTTACTTACTTTGTTTATTTACGGGAAATATTTTTACAAATTATCTGTACTGAGGTACAGATTTAAGAAAGGGCAGCACAAAATCATGTCTCCAAATATCGGGAGCAGAACATATCTTAATCTACAAGTAAGGCATAGTATATAAATTTAAAATACCTTTCTTTCATGCATATTAATTTTTCAGAGCAAAAAGTCATTTGCTCACATTATACATGTGAACATATGATCACTGTAAATTATAATAGTATGTTTCTTCTTTTAATACACGTTTTATTACTACTGCCAATAATTTACTTTCAGTCCTTCTATTGAAGGTTATTTAAATAGCCACCTAAGGGAACATGAAAGAAACAGCTTAAGAACCCGCTTATAGTTTTTGAATGAGATGAGAATGCCCACCTGTTTTTTCAGGACTTTAACTGGCTAAATCCTTTCAATTAAATGTCTACCATTTAGTTGGAAAACTTAATATACATCAATTCTCTTCTTTTATTCCATTGCAGACTGCAGTTAAATATCTTTAGAGGGCTCACAGATAATTAAGCCCATCTATTATAGCAGCCTTTTCCAGTTTTTGGTAAACACAGGCCCTAATACTGCATGTTTATTTCAGAATTTATAGCATTTAACTCTGAGGAAGCTGGTGACAAAATAAGAGCACTTAACATGACAATGGAAACAGCTGAAGCTTTTTCAAAGCTGAACTTTTAGAGAAAAAAAAAAAAAAAAAAAAAAAAAAGAAAAAAAAAACCTCCAGACTTCTGTTTTTGGTTAAAAAACATGTATAAATTGTAGCTCTGAAACACTCTGAACTCATAGAATAGACTTCCTGAAATATAGCAGCACTGATCAGTGCTGCAATAGCATTTTTAGACTCAAAATTTGACACATTTTAGGTGATAACTATTAACATTCTTCCCCCCCTCGACTACTTTGCAGAGACTGTCAGGGAAAGATCGCTCCTTTATTAAAGGAGTGACTTAATAATACAGTAGATAAAAATTTGTCTTTTTTTAAGAAAAAATAAAGTATTTTAAGAAAAGGTTAAAAATGTTGGCCTTTGCAAAACTAACAGATGTCAGCCTAAGAATGACCAACTAGAAACCTCTGTACTTCAAACTCTATACATTAATATAACATCCCCAACATTGTTGTGTCAGCATTGCTTCTGCTGGGACAGGAATGATGGTCCAGAAACAAGGATGCAAGGAACATGATACATCTCAGCTGAACTCAAAATACTCTTTACAAAAGTTCATGGATTTCACTGGGAAGGGTTTTATTCAACCTGCTCTAGTTCAACTGAAGAGGATTAACCGAAGTCATGTTACCTCACTTTTGGCTGAAGGCTAGGACTGTGTCTACGTTCAATTATCACAAGTTAACTGATGGGCAATAATGCCAGTATAAATCTCAGCGATGTGCTTATGAAACATCTGATTATCAAGTATCTAAGACATGTTTATAACTGTGATGCTTCCTAGCAGTAACAGCTCACTGTCATTCTACCAGAAAAAAAAAAAAAAAAAAAAAAAAAAACATAATTAAGGATATAGCAACTGGGTCTTTCAACACTACGGTTGATCATTTTTCATGAGAAATTCCAGTATCATTCAGTATTTTAAAATTAAGCTTTGAACTGTTTTCTTTTACTCACTGACTGACTGATTCACCTCCAGTCTTGTCTCCTCCATCTCCATCCTCGTCAGTATCAGAATCAGCTCCACTCTTGCCTAGATATACACAATTTCAACACGCAAATTTAGGCACCTAGTACAATTAATGCTACATAGTTAACTTTACTTTTAATGATTAACTCTACTGAGATCAGAAAAGGGTTTTCTCCCCAGCTGAAACAGATGTTCTAAAAATCATACTTGGACAGAAACAAAAAGCTTATTCATGAGATGCCTGCTAGCCACATTGTTGCCATTTTTCAGTTACACTGTATTATGGAAAAACAGAGAATAAATATTGCTACTATAATATTATAGGCACTAAAAAAAGCACAGGAGACCAGTAATAGAAGGTACTCTCTACCACTCAAGATTCAAACAGCTTCACTTAGTTGAGAAGACAGCAATTTGTTTACAAATGAATTCTATGGCCCATAATACCAAGTGGAAGTTCAGTAAGATACTGATATGCTGGAGTATCATATTCTTAATCAAAGTATACGTATTATGTGTCTCAGCAGAGCAAAGGCATGCACTAAGAATCCTTTAACTATTCTGAATGTTCCAGTGCAATTGTTAATACAATTGAACTGGTATTGCAGTACATCTGATTTCCCCTCCAGAGAGCCAGGAGGCAACTTAATGCCAATTCAACTAAAGCAATGGATTTCAAACAATGCTTTTAAATTTCTGCTTTTGTTTTACCATCCCTCGACTCAAAAGCTTTATTCTTAGTTTGAGTACTAGGGAAAGGAAACTAATATGACTGTGATCTGAATGTATCCCTAATACCTTCAGAATTACTGATGATTTCACCCAAGATTAAAAGACCAAGACCAGCATATATATACATATATGCGTCAGTACCTGGAAACACAGGTGCAGTTTAATGCAGACTACTTTTGTTTTCCTTATTCTTTGCGTACAGTGGTGCCTAAAAGTTGCTTTCATACCTTCAAGTATCTTCAAAAGTTTTTTTTCAGATAACAGCTCCAACTGCTCCAAGCAAAGCCTTTTGATTTCATCCATGGAACAGTTCTAAGAAGACAGATAAGACAGACCACAAGCCACTAAGATTTCTGAGCACAGAATAATTATGAAAGGTAAGTAGTTCTCCAGCCCTACTGAGAAACCCAGATTGCAAGTCCTTTCTGACCTGCATTGATGCAACTTCCAAAGAACATTAAGTAGCTGTGCCAACCACCAAAAATATTTTGTTTTGGTGTTGTTCTTGTTTTAAAAACTAAGCAATACATAGTATCAGTTACTTGAGCTTTGCCTGAGTTTTCACTGCCCCTGTGACACTAAGCTGTAGAAATAACAGAGTGCAGGTATAAAGCATGAAACAGCAAAACAGCCCAGATCACTCCTAATTCTCCATCACTCAGGAGCAAGTGAATTACATAATTAAGTCTGCAAAGACCAAATCCAATTGTTGAACCCAAGTTCATGAACTGAAGTGAACAGAAGTATCAACAAAGCACAAACAGGAATCATACATCATATTGCATGCCCTAGTGAAGAAACTGTAAAAAACAAGTGATTTGTGATCCACTTCTCATGTTTGATACATACCTCACACTGAGTCCAGCTAGTTTCACATCTCTTGTACTTCAGGGCATGCTCTTGGTGAAATAGTGATAATTTCACACTCTTAAATGAGTTATGTACACTTATATGTACCAAAATTATTAAGTGTTGAGTATACTGTAACATGCACCATCCTACTGCAGGCTTGGTTCTACACCACTAGACAACTGCCTTTCCCATTCAGTTATGCCTTTGCCTCCTGCCATTCTAGACCTCTTTTCTTCTTACAGAGATGAGAAATGGATGAGACTGTAAGCAATCCAATAAGACTTTAAAATGAGTCTCACCTCAGTTATAACCTGTCTCATAGATTTAGATAAAATTTAAGACAGAAATTGAAAAACTACTAATTAACAAACACTGCACAAATGGCATTTCACCAGAAGCCTCTTTCCCCGTATAGACTGTTCACCTAGTTTATTTTCACCAAGTCCTGCTGTTCGCAACACTCAAAAAGTATATGTTCTAAGTTGGTAAAATTCTATAGGCACTACTATTAAATTCCAGAGAAATAACAGCTTCCAGAAGCTATTTATCAAGAAGAGGCTTCATGGCCTCATCTCAGACATTACTAACTTATAAAGAAATTTAGATAACATGTATAATGTCTAATAAAGAGAAGTCAGACTTTCATTAACAAATCAACAAACTTGTTATTGAACATTACTGAATTCACTCCATGGAATTATAAACTCCTTTTACATAAGAATAACCTGTACGGACAGACAGTACAAAAATAATCAGCCTGCATTCAGCTGCAGCTGAGCTGTGGAAAACAGAGTAAAATGAAGTAACTGTATCAAATCTTAAGCATCTCACCTTCAGAGACTTCACATAATCTTCATTTAAGAAAAACACAGGCAGTTTTTAAGCTGGGTAGTCCACTAGACTTGAGAGATGTGTTTTGTTATGCAAGTATTCAAGCTTGTGAAAAGCATACCACTAACTGTATTTCAGTACCTTTAAAATATCAGGCAGCATCTTCTGTAGTTTCTTCTCCCCTATGACACAGAAACACTGATGAAGCATTTCTTTTTTATCCGCTATGTAGAAACTAACTGGTTTGAGTGACACACTGAGATCTAATCCTCCTTCCTCTACATCACTGGGTTGTTCAGCTTCTTCCACTTTTTCTCCAGCTGGCACATTGCATTTTTCTTCCTAAACATCAAGAAGGCAAGTAGAATTTTCATTTTCTAGTGAACTACAAAAGAAGGAAACTTAACACCTCACATGAGGTAGCAATAGTTTTTCCCACACAATTACAAGCGACATCTTAAGGTAGACTTCTGAACTTCCAAATACTGTTCTAGCTTACAGGGTAACTGCATTACAAAAATTATGGTTTTGGTTACTGAAATCATTTTTATGCTAAGAGAAATTTTAAAACTTTCAAGAGACAAAAAGTATTTTTCAATATTAACTAGAAAGTATTATCTTAAAATACCTTGCTGCTGCTTCTGCATGAAAATATGCTTTAAGGCAGAATAAATCCATTTATCCGATTTCCTCTGCAACTGAACGACCAAGTCAATAATCTACAAATACCTTGCTATGAAAGAAATTCACACAAAATTCCACATGGCACAGTTTTCCGAGAAAAAAAAAAAAAAAAAGTGAGTTTTGCATGAGAAAATATATTTCCCGTATCAGAAAAGAACTGTACCATTAAAAATCAGATATAAATATATTTTGAAGACACAGACATTCACTCATGATCGTGTGTCATGCAGTCATTTCTGTGCTAGAGCACCAAAACTGGCTAGGGCACACAACAATCGTGATTTGGGTCATCTCTCAGCTTGTGCCTCACATCACTTTGGACTTGGTCTGGTTAGGATGGAGTAAATTTTCTTCACAGCAGCTCACAGGGTGTCATGTTTTAGATTTATGACTAAAACCGATGCAGGTAACACACCAGTGCTTTAGCTGTGGATGAGGAGTGTTTGTGCAGCACCAAAGCTGCCTGTTTGCCCCACCAGCGACTACCCTGCAATGAGCTGGGGAGCACACCACCAGGCAGAGACCCAAAGTAACCATGGGGTAGTCTGTGCCTGTAACACCATGCTCATCAACACAAATGGCAGACGGATGAAATAAGGGGTGAGCCGCCCTTTTTTGCTCAGAAACCAGCTGGGAATCTGAATGCCCCTAGGAGAGCAGTGAGCAAGTGTAACTGCATTCATTACCTGTTGTTTCCCTTCTATCTTCCTTTGCTCCCTCCTCACCTTTTAAGCTGTTTTTACGTCAGCCCAGCAGTCCTCCCCCACTTTTTCTCCTCCTTCCTCTCCCCCGTCCCACCGCGGCAGGAGGGAAAAGGGGCACGGGGCCGCAGCAACCCCTCCACACCCCTCCCAACACACCCGGGGCGCAGAACAACACCGCCACTGCACCTCGGGGGCGCCGCGGGCGGACTCCGCGCTTCGCCGCTTCCTCTCGCCGCCACCCGCCCACGCGGCCCCCTCGAGGCAGCACGAACGTGAGCGGCGCCGCTTCTTCTCCTTCGACGACTTTCTGCCCGCCATCGCCGCCTCTACCGGGCCGGGAACGGCCGTGAGGGGCCGCTGCCCCGCCTGCTTCCCGCCGGGGGCGGCCGCCCCTTCCGGGCCGCCGAGAGACCGCCTAAGCACCGGCAAAATGGCGGGTGCAGGACCTGGACTCGTTGTTTCCCCACGGACAGAGGCATTGTGTGCACTGCCCCTTGACTGACTGGATCTAGTGGGAAGCTATCAACCCCCAGAAGAAGGCAAGAGCTCTGTTGCAAAAAATCTCAATCCCAACCCTACGTTTCCCCTAGCAAATTTAGACAAAGCAAGCTCGAATCAAGAGCACTGCTTTGAGTGCACAAGTTATTTCAGAGTTACTGATGTAGACAGAAGGCCAGCTTTGAGTTTTGTGCTAGGCACATGCCTGTTGCCAGCATCCTCTGGCCTCAAGAGGTTGCACGGTGTGGTCCTGTCTTAATCTTTTCCTGGGCATAGATTTTAACATCCTTTCACTTAAGTAAAGCCTTCAAACAAAGCAAACGGCACTGGTGTGTCTTGTAACTTTTCTATTTTCACTTTACCTCCACGGCCAAGCTGCTGCTACCACTGCACATCTCTGGGGACACCCTCCAAAGAAGATTCCTGTGGAGATGGAATCAAATGTTCCCAATTCCTCTGTTCCCTCACACAGTGCAAAAATTACAGAACTGCCAGATATCACAATACTTTATAGCAGAAGCTGGCCTTCTATCCAAACTTTTAAACGGAACTTGATTTATCTTGATATGTACTGCTGCAGCCACCCAATTAAGGATTTTTTGCTATGCCAAATCATTTCCCTGCAAATTAAATTTAAGTGCATTTTGTATCGTCTCTTAATATACCAGTTGTTGGAGTTGCCAGAGTATGTTTATTAACATAAACATTATTTTAGTTCTGGGAAATTCATGACAATTTTCACATAGAGGTAAATGAGGTTTCTTAGAATAGCACAAGTACAAACAGTTAAAGAGCACACAATATGTCAAAACTAGTTTCAAGAACAATTGTATACTAGGCAACCGAAATTCAACAGACAGGCACATCATTTCACAGAAATATTTCCTGAAGAAAGTTTATTAGGATAGTTTCCTAGGAAGGTCATGTTTTTGTTTGTTTTTCCATTGGTAAGCACTGCAAGTCCTGAATAATGTCATGGAGTGCATCATGATTGAGCCCACAATGGATCAAACATGAAAAATGGTGGCTAAGGCCATGATCAAGGCTGTTGACGAGGATATGTATCTGAAAATCCATCAGAACTGTAATGACACAAGAGTGCAACTACGGAGCTCTGTATGTGTTTATATATAGATCTGGCAAATAAGGTTTGCTGGAAGTAACATAGTAATTCACATACTTCAGTGGACATTGAGGAAAAAAAAAGCTCTTGGTCACAATACCGTTCATGTTTGGCAGAGGTGATGCAGATAAGTATTGTGATAAAGAGCTCATATGCCAGATAAACTTACCCATTTTTCCACATTTCCCATTAATCTAACTAAAAATGCACGTTTTTTTTCCTTAAAAAAAAACAAAAAAACAAAAAACTTTTTTTTCCTTAAAAAAAAAAAATTCCTTAAAAGATATGCAGAACATTGACCATCCTAGCTTTATCTTAACCCTAAACAAAAGTGTAACATATGCAGTTTAGCAGTTTTTCAATACTTCATGCGCAAAAATATGCATAGGAATACAGAAATTGTCATTAGTAATCTTAATAAATTTTAAGCAGATAAGAGTTGGAATGACTAGTAAGAAATAATATCCCCTTTTTGAAGTGAACATCTTAGATCTGCTGGAAGACCTGTAAAATATTCTTTCCCCTTTTCAAATTCACCGCAGGTATTGTGTTAAAGCTACTTCATAAAAATTAACTTCACATTTCTAGTTTCTGCAGTTGTCTGTACTCTATACCTAAGTTTCCCTCCCACTCTCAATATAACTCATTTTTTATTGTTTAAATATATTCTGTCATACTTTAAAATAAGACTGTTGTTATACTAATAAGATGTTCCTGTGCATTAAAAGCTGAAGTCATCTAAAAAACTTGTAGAGGTTTAGGAAATTTTGCAAACAAGAGATTAACTTATCACTGAAGCACTATGTCTATACATCAGTTCAATGTTCTACCCCTCAAAAAGCAACCTATTTCTTGCTTTAAAAAAAAAAAAAAAAAAGATACAGGAAGAGCCATATTAGGTTTTATAAGGAAGTAGAAAAAAAGCTGATTGAAAATTACATGAATGCCACTTCCTTACTAGCATATTTGACCAGAGTTAATACAGCCAGTGCTATGATGATGCTCCTCACTAACGAAGTGAAGAGTACCACTGAACTTAATAGCTCTCAGGGCTCCTCCTCTGCTGCCAGACACCATGGTCAAGAAACAGTCCTTACATTGAAATGGAGAAACTTGGCTTGGGTGCAGGTGAAATGGTATCACTGGATCACAGCCATTTCCTAGATTTCATCTGGATGTCCTTTAAGCACTTGCAGATCTATTTTCATCTGAGCTACAACAGAAAGGCTTCCTGCAAAGATCCTGTTGCACTGCAGACTTCAGAAAAGCAGTCAAGTGAAAAACAGTGTAAAAAGTTTTATTTGCTCTGTAACTCACAATGAATCAAGTTTAAGTCATCCACAATATTTTCTCAGTTATATTCTGTCACAAAATATGAACAAAAGCATATTTTCTTCTGCATACACTGTATTTCCCAAGTGCTAATTAAAACAATTACAGCAGATTAAGAACAAACCTACAGCATTCCTTTACTTTAGCCGGTTCTGATACAGAGGCATATTTTTTTATTTGGGAGTCAACTCCAAGAGACTTAGCTAATTGCACAGCATTTGTATCACCACTGATTAGCGTCCCCAGAGCCACAAGCAGTCTAAAAACAGCTTCAAGATCTTGAACAACTTCCATAACTGTGTTGATTACTGATAAACATTGAGCTTTGCCCTCAATGTTGTTGACTTTATGTAAACATACAGCATAGTTCAATGTCAGTGTGGCAAGTGCAATGTGGATATTCTTATTATTGCCCGACTTCACTTCTACTGCTTGTGTCATTATTTCATCCCTCTGTTCCATCAAGAGCTTCTGGCCTGCCTGGTTGACAAAGCAATTGCAAAGAGCTCTAAGTGCCAACAGCTGGTTTGCTTGCTTTCCTTTAGGGTTCAGATATTTGAGGAGGAGGTGGATAAATTGCACATGATCCTTTTCACCACAGAAGTTCGCATTCACAGTGGGATGCCTGACAGACAATCTAAGAATGTCTAGGGCTGGAAAGACAATATCTAAGAAACAAAAAAAGTGTTTTAGTATTAGAACTGCATTATGTACGAGCATGCTGGTGAGTTTATTTCTGTTGGAGATGCTCTTAAATCTCTACTAGCTTTCAGAACAGACAGTAACAGTTTCATGCAGAAAAGAGTCAAATAAACCACAAATTGTCAAAAAAAAATCGTAAGAGGCAGCACTGACAAACCCATACTACTTACACTTCCATTACTGAAAGAAAAAATTATGCTCCTTCAGATTGACTCAGTTCTTTTCAAACAAGTCTTAGAAATCTTTCCTAAAAGCTAATCACTAACATTGAAGGCAAACAACGAACACAAGATACGCATAGTAACCAATCCAAAAAAGTTTTTCAAAACTTCTCAGTTACTGAATACTCATGTACAGGCAGTGTATCAATTTGTCCTCATTCCACATCTTACAGTTTAGTGTAACTACAGAACTGTCTGCAGGAAAATAATGCTTTTAGGCTATCTTCAGCTTTTAATTTAGAAGAAAAAAATAAAATAATAATAAAATAAAATAATTTTTTTTAAAAATGTTCTTTTATTTTTCATATCAGAAGTCTGATATGAAAACATTAGTCACCACCAGTTCCCAGCTCTACAGAATAAGTAATTTAAGTAATTAAGTAATGTTATCTGATGAACAGCATTTTTTAATAAAAACGGTATTCTTCTTGCTAATAAACTTTTAACCACAATTTTAAGAAAGCAGTTCATTTTAAACTGCTTATTTAGCTATCTGTACATGCAACGTATCCTGTTTTTCCAGAATGTATATTTACAAACAAAATAGTCTTTCCAACTGGTCCGTCAGCACTGATAATGTTATTAAATCAAAATAAATCACCTCCACTTGCATTCATTCAAAAAATGTTATTTCAATAAGCCAGACCACATAAACTAACTTTAGTAACTTCCACCATACTAAACAAGATATACTTTTGAGATTTTTTTTTCCTGTAATTTACCTCTGTAATTTAATCTCTCATTTGATAGCAAGTTAGGACTCCAGCTTCACATTTCTTTGCTCTATTTCCTAACAAGTTTCACAGCTCTGTTTTGAGGAAGCTCCTTCTAATGAAATAACTGCAACCAATGTTTATATCAAGTTTCTCTTTTATCTTTACTGTTGTGCCATCAACAAACTATTAACTACCAATTCTGAGTTCTATTAGTATCTGTATGTCCTCTTCTAGGTTCTGTTTGGGTTATAGACTCTACGAGACAGACTGTAACAGCCAGCAACAGTGTTCTGGTTCATGGTGAAGTACAATGAGACAACAATAAAAAAATAATTTCAAGTGTCTACCTTCTGGCCAGTTAACAGCTCTCCATAACGTTTGAAGTTGTTGTGCTGTAGGCATTTCTGCAGAAGTATTACATGTTGCAGACAGTAACTTTTCTAGCATTATCAAGTCATCTTCTGTAAGCTTTTGTTCTTCAGTTGCAGTGCCATTAAGTTCCTTTAGTTTGCCTGTAAGAACAATAGACGGGTACAGTTTTTTGACATTACAACTTAACAAATCCAGATCTTCAATAAAATATTACACTACGAAACACTTTAAAAAGAAGTTAACAACTATTAAGATTACAATTATTAAGGTTTCTTCAATATCTTTAATGAAACATTACTTCTCACCCTTTCATCATATTTCTAATTTTAAGTTTAATCATCAAAACAGATGCTACTATAAAGCTTCTTCAATACTGAAGCATTAAGATTCAATATTCACATCTTAGCTTATATGTAGGCACAGATGCAGAAAAGAATCCTAAGACCATTCATTGTTAAAACTGAAATGTGATTCCTCTTTACTATTAGGGAGTAGAAATGAACTATTGAAACAAATGTATCAGTATAGTGTGATCAGTATTTGTAGTTTTACTTGCTTATGTGCCATACACAAAATATGATTGCACCTTGCCATGTATTCAAACTTCAATCTAACTTAAAATCCACGTCTTGGAAGTGATATTACAATGTAAAGCATTGAGAACATAGCAATCATGGTTATTCCAGAACTGATGAGGACCGTGACAATAAACATGCCAACAGGCAGCATTACATTAGTACACCTTTATGTAATGAGTTTTAAAACATGCACAAAAGTGAACTGTCTGTCCGTTATGATAAAAAACATACAGCTATTAAATCTAGCCCTGTCCAGCTATATTTACAAATGTATTTAACTATGCACTCTTAAAAGAGTGCAGGAAACTCAGTAACTGTAGTTGTCAGATTCCAAGCTTAAAAAAATAAAAATTAAAAAATAGGTATATGCTTAATAATTATCCCTGAAGAACACTGGACAGAAAGAAACAATTTAAGTGTGTTTTTGGGATTAGATAAAAGTTGTTGCTTTGCTGCAACAAAATATGAAAGTCAACCATTCTTGAAGTTCTTCTTATGAAGTTCTGGACAAAGTTTTACTGCAAAATGTAAGCAAAACTAGGAGGCGGCTAGATATATTTATTAGTGACAACCTCAAGAAAAAAAAAAAAAAGTTTGTGAATCTCTTATCTACCTGAACAAGCAAATACCTGCCCGCCATAAAGAATACAGGGAAAGAGGGCATGGCCAACTGAAGACTGACCAATACTTTTAAGAAGAAAATGAATCCTGAACAATTTGTAGAAGAACAATAGAAAAAGGTCAGCAGCCTGTCCTCTTCAAGAAGTTGGTTAAAGGTGAAGGTATATGTTTTCTAAAAAGCTTAAGTTCTTAAGTTTCCTCATCAGACTATCTATAATATTTTAAAGTTCTTTATATAAAGGGGAGGGAAGAAAGGAAGAAATGGAAGAAAATTGAGAATAATTTTAATGTGGAGATTCAATGCAGGTACTGTATTTTCCTGCACTGTGAATACAAACTAGTATAAATAGAAGGCACCAGCAACATCCATCAAAAGTGTATAGTATTACTAAATATTGTACACTATTTTCTTCTGTAATGCAGAATGTTCTGCTTAAATATAGAAGAGACCATCTGAACCTGTGAAACTGCAGAACGCCTCACTTTATCGCAGCTTAGATTATACTGTATGGCAACCTAGTGAACTGAAACTTTCATGTGCTAAACCAGAAAGGGACTGGATATTACGCATATATCCAGAAGCTGGGAAAAAAATGCTGAGTGTTCAAATGTACCAGCTTGGTAAACAGAAAATGGAACAGCAGACATAAGTTAAGGGGAAAAAATATATATTCTGCATTAGATAGGAGTTCTTCTGAAAATTAATTCTATTCCTAAGCCTTCAAATCATTAAAGTAATTAATGTAATTTTAAAAGGTCAAAACTGAGAATGAGTAGGAAAGCTGTGGGAAATAATTTAGCTTTTTGAAGAGATCAAAAATTAAGTCACTTCAAATAAAATGAAAAAGCCATCCTTTAAATTAAAATACTGACCCAATATCTGTGGAGGATTGGCCTGGTCAAAGGTGACAGCATCTTTCTTTGGGAAATAAATATTTTCAGCTTTTGCTGCAGCAGATTGATAAGCACCCATTCCTACATAAAGGAAATATAAGAAGTTCAACAACGTATCAAAGTGTTTGACATAGAACAATACCCTACCAGTAAGTCTTTCCTGTTGTCCATTACTGAGACTGGGTTTCCTAAACCTAAAGTAATGCCTCCACAAATTATTCATCACCCATGTACAAATCTATTATGCAAGTGTGAATTATTACATGCTTTCTGAATTACAGTGAAACGTAATACAGTCATAGGAATTGACACAGCAATTAAGATATGAAAGTGTTCTAAAATTAGAATACTTCTTAGACCCCTTTTTATTTTCGTAATAAATAGGAAAAGATTTAGTTCTGCAGATATGACCAAGTTACGTCAAATGTTAGTATCCTAACATCTCTTTAGAGAAATAATAAAAAGCTTTAATTTATGATTTTATAGAATAACAGGTGAATTGGTAGCCTATACTATGTAACTTCCATTTAAACTGCATATATTAATTTCTTTGATCAACAACATTAAGTACTGGCACACCAGAAATCATCTCAAGAAAACAGTTTACTATCATATATTCTAAAGCTCGTGTTGCTACAGTATAAGTAGGACATAAAACCATTAGAGGGTATCCACAGGGGAGTAACAATGATGGTGAAGGATCTTGGCAGGGAAGATGCATGAGGACCTCTGGAGTCACTTGCTTTCAGCTTAGAGACAAGGAGACTGAGTCTGCACCTTCCTTACAAGGGGAGTGGAGGGGCAGGTGCTAAGCTCTGCTCTCTGGGGACAGTGACAGGACCCGAGGGAACAACATGGAGCTGGGACAGGGGTGGGTCAGGCTGGGTGGTAGGGAAAGGTTCTGCACCCAGAGGGTGGTCGGGCACTGGGGCAGGCTCTCCAGGGCAGTAGTCATGGCACTGAGCTGCTGGAGCTCAAGATGCGTTTGGACAATGCTCTCAGACACGCAGTTTTATTTTTGGATGAGATGAGAAGTGGATACAATCATCGTTGTGGGTCCTCTTGACTCAGGATATTCTGATTCTCTGATTCCTACAAGTAAAAGACTTTGTTCCCCCCTATTTTCTCAGTAATTTCTAAAATATAAGTGGTTTCAATCTGCTCGTTATGCTTAATTAAGTATAAATTCGCAACAGCATAGAATTCACGTCAAAAGAAAAAAAAAGATCAGTGATGCTTTTTATAAAGCAGGCCTCATTTCCTACCTGTGTATGGATCAATCCCACCCATTGGAGCTACTGCATTTGATGTGGAACCAGGAACATAGCGACCAGCACCTGAATGGGGAGGTTAGACTTTTTAAATACTACCACTGGTAAAGAGGTAACATATAGCTACTTTCAGCCACTAGTTCTTAAATATCACTACTAAGGGTGTTATTTTGCTCTAAAATAATTAAAAAGAAGTCCTTCAACTCTTCCTGAAATTGAAGGATTTTATCTAAATGCATGTGCATGGGTGGTGCTGGTGGCAGTGGCAGCACTCACAAGGCAAGTGACCCACTGCTGAGAGACATTCTGTCGTACTCCCTGGCACTACTGGTGCCAAAACCCTTGGTGCAGGCAGAGGGTGCTGCTGCCCAGGCCTGGTCTCTGCCTGGGGTAGCAGTAGCACCTCCTGACGGAGCTAGGCTTTGGATGTGGTGCTGAGTCCTCAGGTGAAGGAGCTGCAGGGACAGGCGACCAGGCTGTGAACCATCAGTGGGGCTAAGAGGAGACTACCAAGGTTTTTGTATCTGTAGACATCAGAGCCTGAGTCACAAAATGCAAGGGAGAAGGAAACTGGATACCATAGTAGAAGAGATATGGAGAAAGACTGTCAAGATGGGGAACACTGTGACTTTTGACAACAGCAGGAAAGCTTCTGTTCCGTATGTAGATCTGCAACTGCAGAGCAGACGCTGTGCCCTGGCAGTGTTGAGGACAAACACCCAAGAGAGTGGTCATCAGAGCCAGCTGAGAGTGCGCCTGGCATCTGCAGAAAGGGGAAAGGCACGCAGTGGTAGGAGGCCTCCTCCTGCAGGGTATGGAGGCACCTATCTACTGATGTGACCCATTATCTTGAGAGGTCTGTTGTTTGCTGGGAGCCAGGATCCAGAAAGTCAGAGAGTCTGCCACAGCTTGCCAGGCCTTGGAACTTTTACCCCTGCTACTCTTCCACCCAGGCATCAATTACAATGCCATGAAAGACCTGGAGAGTATCAAGTGATTAAAGAGCCCTGAGGGCAAGTCTATGACTACAGGACCATCTCCAAGGAGCAAAAACTATTAAGAAAGATGGGATGTCTTTCTAAACAGTCTCATTACTATGAGAAAGGCTTTAAACTAGCTATGCCAGGAAGGGTTGGAATCTGAAATTCAGCACAGAAGGTACCAATAACAGTCACATAAGATAAAAAAGCATAATATGATAAAAAGAAAACTAATCTATGAAAATAACCAATCTCAAGCTGGTCATGCATGTAAGAGATGACAAAATATAAGGTTTAAGAACTTAGTCCTCTACTGTAAAGGACAGAGTGACACGAGGCAGACCAGACAAGCAGAGAGCTGTCTGCTCTACTAAACAGGTCTGGACAGGCTTCGACGTTTTTCACAGCAGTGGAGACCACCTAACCAATCTGTCCCACATGGCTGCCCTAAATGGAGCACTGCAACAACCAGGGCTCTGAAGCCAAACACGCTGCAACTGAACACGGTAACGTATCTTAAATGCTGGCAAGACAAATTTCAATAAGGACTCTGAATTTTACTTTACCTGTAAATGGATCTGCCCCAGGTACCGTACTTGATCCAGATGAAAAGCCTGGAACATAACGACCAGCACCTGGTGAAACATAAGACAGCATAATGTTATTAAAGTACTAATATTTTCAGACAGATGCAACTCAAAAATGAAGCCAAAACATGAAGTATTTCTCATGCCTTATTGTGGCATTATGACAAATTTAATCCTCTCCACATACAGTTCTGCCAATACTGAACAAAATTCTTCCTAATTATTTCATGGCCCAAACTTTGTTCTCAAGCATATAATCACTGCATTTGGAAACAGCCAAATCAAAGGTATATGCGTAAGTTTATACAACTGCAGTTCCATGAGATACATTTGAACATAACTAACTTCTCATTTGTAGTTCAATGCAAGAATAAGATCAAGAATTATTTTCACATTTTGTTCCTACCTTCAGCTTTGTAAAACTGGGTGAAATGTGGTCTATTTTGTAATACAATAGAAAGGATATAATCAATTAGCACATTTCAACCAGTGAGTAATTAACTTTTTATAGTTCTCATTCACTGCCTGGAAAGGGGTCGTTTATGTATTTCACTCAGTTTCATCCTTTGTTTAGTTAAATGTTTGTATTTCTTTCATTGTCATAACAGCATCTGGCTACCTGTTAGCCTAGTATAAAAGGTTGGATTTGCTTACATTAGAAAATGAAGCCTAGGCTGATAAATACAACCAGCTTGATTAGCATTTTGTTGAAAGATTTGATCTGACAAGTATCTCACGGAGTTGACCAGCTTTTGCATTTTTGTCACATCTATCTATCTGTGCCATGCCCTCCATGATTTGAGGGCGTGAAAGTCCTATACAGGAAGTTCCTATACAGGAAGTTGAAGTTGAGGAACTGGGACACTGAAGTCTGGATGATCAGAGTGAGCTGGACTGAAAACTGGCTGAACAGATGGGCCCAGAGGCTGGTATTCAGTGGCAGGCCATCTAGTTGGTAACCAGTAACTAGCACTGTACCCCAAGTGCCAGTACTGAATCTAATCCTGTTTCACATCTTCATTAATGATCTGGATGATGTGGTGGAGGGTATCCTCAGCAAATTTGCACATGACACAAAAATGGGTGGATTGGTTCATTCTCCAGAGGGCTATCTTACCATCCAGAGGGATCTGGACAGGCTGGATACATGGGCTGACAGAAAGCTCTTTAAGTTTGACAAGAAGTCCTGCACCCAGGGAGGAACAACCACCAAGCACCAGTATGTGCTGGGGTCTACTGAAAGCAGGTTGGCAGAAAATGGACACCAAGTCGAACGTGAGCCTGTACTCTGACCACACTGCAAAGAAGGTTAATGGTATCCCAGGCTGCATTAGGCAAAGTACTACCAGCAGGAATAGGCAGGTAATTCTTCCCCCTTCTACTCAGCACTGAGAAGGCCATGTTTGAAGTGCTGTGTCCAGTTTTGGGCTCCCCAGTATATCAGAGACATGGAGGGAGCAGAGAGTACAAGGAAGGTCAGCAAACATGATGAAGGAATCATGGCTGGAACATCTCTTTTATGAGTAAAGATCTGAGAGCTGGAACTGTTCAGCCTGGAGGAGGCTCAGGTGGAGTCCTAGAAATGTATATAAATAGCTGGAGAGAGGGTGAAAAGAAGACAAAGTTGTTCTCTTTTCAGTAGTGCCCAGTGACAATGGGCATGAAATGAAACACAGAAGGTTCTGTCTGAACATCAGGAAATTCTTCCTCATTGTTCAGGTAACTGAGCACTGAAAGAGGTTGCCCAGAGAAGCTGTGGAGTCTCCCACACTGGAGGTATTGAGTAGTCACATGGACAACTGACTCCAGGTGGCCCTGCCTGAGCTTGGGGGTTATACCACGTGACGTCTAGAAAGTGGCTTTCCAACCTCAGCCATTCTGTGACTTGAAGTCTGCTTGTGAAGTGACCCACACTGCTAGTCAAGCACTTGATAATAGGTTTAAAGTTGCACTACAGTGTACAATATACTCTAAGCCATTCTGCCAGGTTCATGCCCTACCCTTGTGAAGAAATATACTTACAGGGAAACCTAGTGCATAATATAACACGTTACAGTACACATCTTTATTCCTTTGTTATTTAACTTTTTAATTGTGTACCACAAAGTTTAAATTCTTACCTGTAAAGGGATCTGAAAATTGTGTATTTGTATTGATCAGTCTTTGTCCCTTAGTGTTGTCCATAATAAACTTGGCCACCTGATCCAGAAACATTGGATTTAGATCATTCTTTTGCAGGAAGTTGTATGCAGTCAGCCAAGGATCATCAGTTATGTTATACGGCAGTTTGTAGGAAGGACCATTTTCATTTACATCAATAGTGAAAACATAATCATACTCCTTTAAGTAGAATAAAAACAAGAACAAATGAGAAGCTTGTCAGCACTTTTGGCATAGAGATATAACACATGCAGACTAATAGTAACCCAGGGCTAAGCCTGAAAACATTAATGATGCTACTTGCAGATTGTATCAACAGCATCTCCTACAGAGGCTACAAATAAAAACCACAGAAACTGTACCCTAAATTTTCCAGAATTTTTCTATCTCAAGAAAAGCGGGCTAGAGCAATAGATCATGACAATTTATGCATAGATATATACAAAGTAACAGAATGCATCAGGTAACACTCATGGTCAGCTGTGGCTGCCTACAAAGGTACAGGGTAGTCAGATGCCTCAAAAAAGTCCAAAAAGCACACTTCTACTACCAAAAAAGAACCAAGTCCTAAGGCTTCTTTAAAGCATACAAAAGAAAATGAGTCTCTGAAAGGCATTAAGTGGTGGCACAAGACAGATTTTCCTGTGTATACTTCACTAAAGGAAATGTTTACTTTACGGATTATCTGTCTTTACGCTTAAAAGACAAAGAAAAGAGACACAGTAAGCTGGGTACCTAATATTTCAGGTGACCCTCACACTTCGCATTGTACATTGTAGGGTCCTCTCCCTTTGGAAAGGCAGTTAAAACTAACTTTACAATGTATTAGCAATAAATACTAGAGATCTTAATCCTTTCTTTAATAGCAGTTGACCTGCAACATAATCTGTCTCTGCTGGCTTGCTGTTTTTACAAAATGCATTTCAAAGGTAAAACAGACAATAACTATAATTCTACCTCTCAGTTTTAACCGATCAAAAACATACAAAAAAAAGTATCAACAAATCCTTATTTCCTAATTTACATTTTAGCTAAGTAAAGACCAGGAGTTTTTTTTTAATGTGAAATTAAGCATTTAACTTTGAAAGGAATAGAGCCCATTAAAGGTCGTACATACCTTTCCTTCAAACAAAACCTTTCCAGATGTTTGTTGTGTGGCTCCAGAAGAACCAACGACATCACCAATCTTTATCCATCTTGCTTCACTAACACTCCACTGATATGCTTCAACTTTCCCATTATCTTTAATGAGCCGTGTCTGTCCATCTCTCGTTCCTACAGACAGGAATATTTAACAGTTTAAAAAAAATCTAAGAGTATGATTTACTTTAGGAGAAAAAAAGAATGTCTTAAATAGCACTCAAATTTAAAAATGAAAAGATAGTTCACCAAGATTTGAGGTCACAGCACAGAAAACTAGATAATACATGTTGGAACAAGAATAGCGGAAATTCTGAGAATAGCATTTTACGGTTACGGTAATGGTATATGCCACCAGACTAAATTCTGAAAGCAGTCCTTAAGTCAAGTATTTCAGAAGTTCACCATTTTCCCAGGGAGGTGACAATCAAGAAGGCGGTATTTCCCCATGGTCTAACAAGATGGAAAGCTTCATATGATTGTAAGATTTATACCACTTGCTGATCAGAGCCAAGGGGTGAAGTTACTTCACTGGATACTTCACCTGGGGAAAAATATTTGTCTATTTAAGAGTAATCTTAACTACCAATGTTTCCAACTGTATTCTCAGAAGCCTCCTGAGTACCTGGAAACTGTAAACTGAGTTGATCAAGACAAACTGTTTTTCAAGTTGAAAGCTAAAGCAGAGTATTTGTCTCCTCCTCCTTAGGAAAAAAATTCTAGTCCTTTTGCAACGTACATAACTGTCTCTCATTATTGACACAGCTTATGTAACAGATACAAAACATCTTGAATACACTGCAGCGTCCTGTAACTGAGGTTTTTCTAAATTATTTTTTAAGAAATGTGTTTTAGCCTCTTCAGTCTAGAAAACACCCACATATATGGATGTATATATACAGACACACACACACAAATATTTAAACAACAGACTTGCCTCCAAAAGAGGAGATGAAAGGAAAGCAGAGCAAAATTGAACTGTTTTCTTTAGTAACTCTATTGAACATGGTCAAAGCTTTCTTCCTCCCCCCCCCCCCCCTCTGTATATATACGTCCATATATGTGGGTGTTTTCGAGACTGAAGGG
>CM021797.1:69915546-69988150 GCA_011076525.1 Nettapus auritus | reverse complement strand
TACAGAAGGTTTCAGTACCTCAGAACTAAGATCCAGAGGCAACCCTAATATAACAGAGGTAAAATAACTTACCAGGATCCTTAAGATGTTCTTTTCCAGGAAGGTCTTCAGCATTAATATCCCCTAAATCACCAGTTTTAGGGTCAATGGATGCTTGGGAAAGCTCATTTTCAAAAGCTTGAATCTCCTCAGCACTCGCAGTTCTTTCCGAGGACTCTGTAAACACCCTTACAAATCCATCACTGAATGCAGACAAAAACAAAGAGAAATATTTTTTTAAATGTCAAAATAATTACATGCATTCTAATTATGACTTCCATGTCATGAGAAACCATCATTACTTCTAATAATTCTCTCCATTATTTTTATAAAAAAGAATTTGCCCTCATGCTAAAAAAAGCCTATAGGAAGACTTACATCGGTAACTTGAAACCCAATCTGCAGTACAGCTTTAAAGTCAAATTAGGATACGCCTATCAAATGTGTTCTTTATACAGTATCTGTAAGTCTATTCTCAGTCTACTCATAGTTTACCACATTACCAAAGAATTTACTCTTTAACTGTGTAATTCAATACACGAAGAATGACTTTTTGAATGAATTATAGCACACACTTAAATTTAATCCCCACACACACTTTCATGACTATATTTTCAAATCTAATCAAATGAAAATCAAAGTGATGTACAAAAATTCACCAAGAGTTTCGCAAATTTAGATTTTAAAATGTACTGAGAGTAAAACCTGTATACCTCGCACCAACTACAATGTCACCATTATCCAACACACAGCAGCACCACACAGACTGAGCTGGGAGTCTGATTGTTTGAGCACATTCCCCTCGTTTCCATATTCTAAGTGATCTGTCCTCTCCCGTAGTTACAAAATCTGCAAAGGAAAAACCAGAAAAGCTTTTAAAGCATATTTTACTGCACTATGATACTAGATGCCTTTTTACAACTCAGCATCTAAAAATTAAAATAGCAAAAGAACCTTTCTACAATTTAATACTTCTCTCATTTACAAGAAGAGAGCTAAAAGAAAGCCACTGAAGAGCTATCTTCTTCAAAAAAATAAAAGCATGAATTGCAGACTGAGGAGCCAGACAGGGAATGAAATTGTTTGTGACAAAAGATTATGTCCTCCTTCAAATAGTTCAAACAAAGAACTTGGGAACTATCACTGTTTTGTCTCACACTGCTCTTCCAGAGTATCAAAGTTCAAGAAACATGCATAAAGTATTCTCAAAAGCAGACACTTAACTTCAGGCATCTCCTCTAGGAGGGGTTTCAAGGCAGAAGAGATTTATGATGTAAACATATCATACCTACACATCCACTTCACCCTCCGAACAAATGTACAAGTCCATTTGTACACACATATACCACACAAAGGACTTAGAATTTCTTCTGCAACCATCTGCAACAGTTAGTTCTGAACCTCCAAACCTTTAGCTCTAAAAACAAATGCATAAGCCACACAAAGAAAAACACTGAACTAAACTATTTATAAGCTACTTTGAAAACTTTTTGTGCAAGTATTGAAATTTATGTTACTTCAAACTGGTAAGCCATGCATACCATTTTAATACTCTGAAACAGTACTGAAATACAAGTGGCAACCCAGATGGTAGTTTTGTCTATTGCCGAAGTTTCACTTGAGCTTTATAATTGGGTTTAATATAGGACCTTTCATCTCACCTCAAAGAGCAGTTCTGCCAGAGACATGATTTTCTGTCAATGACAAAAATTTATTATTACTTACACAAAAGAAAAAAATAAAAAGTGAATGAAATGCTACTCCAGTTCTTTGGTTATGGCAGCTCCATTTTAGTACTGAATGCCTCATTTGCCATTTTATTTTGGAACCATACAGGCTAGATCTCAAAAACTAAACTTACCTTTACAATGAGGGAAAACAGATATGCTGTATATATAATTTGTATGACCATAATACACCTGCAGACACTCGCCAGAGATCTGCCATCTTCGAACACTAGCATCATTAGCACAGGAAAGGAATTCCATTTCACTGAGAATGGCTAAACCTCTCACACAATCTTCATGTCCTTTGTAAAAGAAAGGAAAACTTTTAATGCAGCTTTTCTTTCCATTACCAGCAGCATACCACTTCACATTTATATCCTGGTAACCAATTTTCATTACGGAAGCACTCAAAAAAAGGCACAATTAATTGCTCAATATCCTCTGGTAAAAAAAAAAAATATATATATATATATATATATATGTATTTAATGCTTACAGAAGGGATATAATTTCCAGGCAACTTGAGATACTTTAGAAATTCTGCTTAAAAATTGTTCAATTTATATAAGGCTTCGTGGTTTCTGATTTATTTTTTCTACTGTTTTTAATAGAGCACATGACCTTGACAAAACTATTAACTGTAACAACATTTACCAGTGAATGTTCTTTCACATCTGCCTGCCTTCCACAGCTTTATTGTTTTGTCAGCTGAACCAGTCAACATTAATCCCTGTTCAGGCAGTATTTTTACTGCCCATATCGCAGCTGTGTGACCCTGAAAAAAAAGACAACAATATTGTTAGACTTGTAAAACTCAGTATGTATTTTATATTCATGTAGAAGAACTTCATACCTGTAATGTCATCATACATCTGTCATGCAACCAGACTTTGGCTGTTGTATCCCATGATCCACTTAATAATGTGCCAAATTTTCCAGATGAAAGGCTGCAAACTGGAATAAATGTTCAGATCAACAATGACATGTTTCTTGCACTGTAGCAAATCTTATACTAGCAATTTTAAATTAATAATTTAAGGACTTCTGCTTGGTATTAAAAGCGTATCTAGTGTTGAGGAGTTCAGGGAAAAATTAAGAAGTGTAGATGTACAGCAACCTAGAAAGAAAACACTTAAGACTCTCCTTACTTCAGATGACAAAATTGCAAATCTTTTTACCATTTATATTTTAAAATTTCTTTCAGTACCTGATCTCTTCTCAAGCTAAATTATGTTCGCAAGCAGCACAGATAGTCAAGAAAAATTAATAACACAAACACTTAACATTTAAGATTACAGGCAAAGTCAAGATTTCATCAACATTATTGGGTTATGTCCTCACAAAACAAGACTTCATACCAAAAATACTTTGCTCTTCTTCTTGGATGGCAAAATAATACCACTGAGAAATTGTACTAACATTTGAAGATTTATTTAACATGGATATAATTTGCAAATGCTCCACTAATACACAGCTATAAAACTGAAAAGGCATAGTGCTAAGAAAGCACTATAAAAACTATACCAAGTAACAGCAATAAAAACTATACAAAACCATATAAGCCATAAACGAATGCACTGTCCATCTGAAAATTCATAAAAGACACAGCTTTTCATTTCTTGACTCTGTGATTCCACAGTGGTAACTGGACAGTATTCTGCTGCTATGAATTGTTACTCAGGTACTAGTTTTCCCACTTCTAAAACGTATTTTACAATTAATCTTATTTTCTATTTTTTAATGTTTTGCATTACTGTAAGAATTGCCATAAACACTTTTTGTAATGGAATCCATAACATACCTCATACAATGCCTCATCCCATTTTGCACCTCTGGAGTGAACATGCCAAATACTCTTTTATCTACTCAATCCTCCTAGGTTTCCTTTTATAGACCGTAAATTATTCCATACCTTCTGACACACTGACATTATTCTGGTATCATTTTACCTGTTTCTCAGGGCAGACCAAGCGACTTATAATGCAAAAACAGAAATTTACGGTGCTGTGTAGCAATCCATGTTTTTTTCAAGCTTGTCTCGAGAACCCTTCTTGAATATATCAAGAGACACAAAACCTTCAAGTCTTGAAATGATTTGACATCCCATAATTACAAGACGAGGTTGTTCAATGGTCTTTTAAATAGTAGATCGGCTCACAAAAAATAAACTTAGAATGCTATTATGAAAATTGCTCAACCTTTTATTTTATGGTTCAAGAAAAGTTATCGGTTTAATATGTCACACGCTGCACTGACCTGACTAAAGAGATGAAATTTCTGCAATGACCTTTTAGACTTGGCCACATATTTAAAGTATCAATTAATATTAGATCCCCATCTAGGTAACAAAACGGGCAGTGAACATTTGTTTATTTAGGAAGCTCGCTTTTTCTATTTCTATGAAGTTAGATATAAAAATACATGGAAGATGAAGTTAACTGCTTCAGCCCTTGGGAAAAGGACCACCATTCCGTGAATTGCCATGTGATCACTTATGCAGCACATGCTCAAACACTGATCAGTGTTAACTCAGAAGTCATTGTGACAAGCTGTCACTGTGTGAAATTAAATTATAAAAAAAGCTATTTTACAGAGGCCATAATCAAAAAGTTAGGTACATTAAGTATCAAAGAAATTAAAATTGAATTGTATAACTTCATTTCTTGTCTAATAAATCACATTAAAGTTTATATAATAAACTCAAAAAAAATTACTACATACCTGTGTTCTTATGACCCTTAAGGACATAAAGAGGAGCTGTGTTGTCAACTGTGAAAATGCAAATATTATGATCATTGCCACCAGTTGCAATCAGCCCACGAGGATACAGGTCACTTGGAGGTATGATGCAGACACAAGATACAAAATTTGAGTGGCCACGCATACAGTGCATTTCAGTAAAACCCCTGTTAAGACTAAACATACGCAATAATCAGTTGAGAGTCACAGCAGTAACAGTGCTTATTTGAGGCACTGAACTACAACAGGCATTTTATATTCCAGCTCTTGAATTAGTAACTATCCTTGCATTGTGCTTACTATGGATGACCTAGAAAGAATGAAAACACTGAGAAAAACTACACTCCAGCATTCCAGACCAGTAAGCAGTATTTAAAGCTTTCCACGTATTTTTTTCCAGTCACGGAATCCTGGTATAACTTAGTTTTGTTGTATACTGCTCAGTTGCAAACACTATGCCCAATTTAACAGAATCACAGAACAGTTTGGGTTGGAAGGGACCTTAAAGATCACCCAGTTTCAAACCCCTGCCATAGGCAGGGACACCTCCCACGAGACCAGGTAGCCCAAAGCCCAACCCAACCTGGCGTTGAACACCTCCAGAAATGGGGCATCCACAGCTTCTCTGGATGTTCTGGTGCCTCACCACCTCTATGGTGAAGCATTTTTTCCTTATATCTAGTCTAAACCTATCCTCTTTTGGTTTAAAGCTGTTACCCCTTGCCTCGTCACTCCTTGATAAAGAGTCCTCTCCCATCTTTAGGTATGGGAAAAAACTTAGAATTTCACAAGAAGCTGCAGCTTGCATTTGTGAAATCTTCTGCTGTCTCAAAGCTCAAATATGTTACTCCAGCAGAATGCAAAATATCAGGGCACATGAACAAAGAAAGTTTACTGACTGCAGAATCTATACTCATGAGCACTGCAGAGATTTAAAAATTAATAATTATGACTGATTCAAGCAGCACCTTTACTTTTCTGTCATGACCCAGCCTCAATAGTGAGAGCACTCACTGGAAAAAAAATGCTGCTTATATTATATTAAGTATTATATTATATTAAAGGTACTGCTGTTGTTGTTTTCACCAAGAACTGTATTATATCATAGAATACTGATATTCATACTCTGTACTGTAATACTTAGAGTAAGTAGGGAAATCATTATATTTTTGTAAATTTTAACACCTCCTTTTTGCTTAAGGGACAGAAAACAAGGCAATACCTTCCTATGAAACTTAGTAACGAAAATAACACACTGCAGCTTGCTTAACCCCAAACCCTCCGTACGGCAACCCCATTACCGATGCTGTGACTAATTTACTAATGACTAACGTCCTTCCATCACCGGGCCCTTCGGGAGAAGGCAGCTTACCCGTCGGGAGCCCAGAGCCGCGCCGTGCGGTCCCGGGATACGGAGACGAAGCCGCCGTCGGGGAAGAGGCCTCGGGCGAGGCCGCGCACGTCCTGCTGGTGGCCGGGCAGCGAGCAGCGCAGCCGGTACGCGCCGCCGGCGTCGCTCGCCATGGCCAGAGACCGGCTGAAGCCCTGACGCAGCAGCTCCCTGCCCGCCACCGCCGCCGCCGCCGCCGCCGGAACACGCCGCGCTACGCGCCGGAAGAGGGGCTGAGACTATAAGTCCCAGAAGGCAAAACGGCGCGTTGAGGATGTAAGAGGCTGCGCTGCCCTTCCGAGGCATTATGGGAGTTGTAGTCTTGGGGGGGGTAGGCAGTGTTGCTGGGATACCCATGGTGGTGTGCGACATGGCGGCGGTGGCGGGCCGCTGAGGCGGCCCTGGGCCAGCTGGTGCGAGGGACCCCGCGGCGCCCCAGGCGTCCCGCAGGGTGTTTGTTCACCCAGGGAAGAATGAATAAGGGGTGTTCCGAGGGGTAGCGGCTTAATAAATCAAGGGATGGTGAACGGAGCGCTGCGGGGACCACTGTGTCTGCGTGCTGAGGGCTTGTCCCGTGCTGCCCTGTCAGGGATCTGCCCTGGGGAACCCCACATCAGTCCTTCGTGGTCCCATCCTGTGGTTCAGGTGGAAGGGGCCGTAAATGATCAACGTCAGCTATTGGAAGAGGGGAGAATTAATCTTTAATGAGTTGGCCTCTGATCGCTTCAAGCCATCTTTCCACGTGAAAAAACTGTTATCCTTCTCTCCTGTTTTCCTTCTTTCCAGGGAGGGGTTAAAAAGGACACAAATATGGCCAGTGGTCACAGACCTTCCGTAGCTCGGCCCTCTTCAAGAGCAGGAATGGGGCTGACAGCACCCTCTTCATCACGGACTCCGTCAGCAACCAGGATAGGAACAGCGGTATGTTTTTTTGTTTGTTTGTTTGGTTGGTTTTTTTTTTTTTTCTATCTTTAATTGTTATTCAGGTTTTTGTACTTTTTCAGTACCGTGACTGGAGAGAGATTTTCACAGGAAAAGTTGAAAGATTTTCAGGCATAGGGAGTTTTACTTTGTGATTTTGACTGAAAGATAAGGGAATTCTTCCATCACGACTTACCTGGGAGATCTTGATACTAATGTCACATGCAGTGAACAAGGAAAAAGGTAATCTTTTACCTCAAGAGGTAATCTTGTACCTTTCTACAGTAGACATTTGTCTGAAACTTTGTTTACCTGAACAGGTGTAAATCTAAAAGTTTCTCATATGAAAAGTTTCTCATAGAGAGTGATTCAAGCTTTGGCAATTACATAAGGATAAAAAAATCATAATTCAGCGTTGGGATTTTTAGTGGTATTTTGTGTGTGTGTGTGTCTTTTCTTCTAGATGCCTCCTAGTACATCAAGACCTGGATCTCGTGGTGGTTCTTCGACTGCTAGCGGAATCTTGTCATCACAGATTAAAGTTGCAGACCGCCCAGTGACACAACAAGGATTAAGTGGAATGAAAACTGGAATTAAAGGTATTTTTTGTTTAAAATAACTATCAAAGTGTCTGAAAAAGTTCTGGGGAAATATTTATAGTTTAAAGGAAAACTTTTCATAGTTATATAAATTGCAGGGTAAATAGCTATGACTACAAAGAGTAAGAGAAAGGAAAGAAAGATTAATGCATCCCCCCTCCTTTGCTTTTGGCCATTAAAGACGACAAAGGCATTTCTGTGCCTAAGATTTCTATGTGATTTTTATATCTATTTAAAAATCATTAGAATAGATTAGAATACAACAGGATACATTGTATCTTCTCCCAGCAGTACAGAATAATTAAAATACTTTGTTGCATTGTAAATATTCAAATAGCTAAAAAAATATTGTTTGTTTTCATGACAGTCCAAAACGAATATCTGCCTTCATTTGTTTTAACAAAGTAAAATCTGTTGTCTCTGCTTGTAAAATCTGCATGTTGTTTTCCTAATATGCAGTTAATCAGAATGTTTTCTACTCTCCTTTGTCAGGTCCTCAGAGACAGATAATGGATAAAACATATTATCTTGGACTGCTGAGGTATGTCTTAAAAATGCATTCAAACTGTGGAAGGCTTCATGCTCTGTTCCCTTTCTGGCATAAAGGCAGAGCTATGCTTAATAATAGCATGGAATGAGTTATGTTCACTGTTAATGAAATCTGGTCTGTTATAACACAAAAAAAGGGTCATTTTGCAGGTAGCTTGTAGGAGGAGAGGAATTTTATGCTTATGTCCAAGTACAAGATTTCTTTGACGTTTTGTTATTAGGCTTGCTGATTTAAATGCACTCCCACAGCATTAGCTCCAGAAGCATCAGTGATTTCAAACTTCCACCTGTAATAGGTCTGGTAGCTCCAGTTGTATGAAGTAGCATCTCAAACTAAGTACTTTTTTTAGTGTGTGCTTCAGGTGGTTTACTTGAATTATGCATTGAGATGGCACTGACAGAGATGCATGCTCCTTTGTCAGTTGGCCACATTGCAGTATTGAATAATCAATCCTAAAAGATGCTGTTCTATACAGGGATGATACAGCATCCTTCCACAGATTGTGGATGATACTTTTTTCCAGTCCATCTGAGAAGGATTCACATCTCTTTCACCAGAAGGAACAAAAAGCTAATTAAAACATTTTATTTCATGTCCAGGTTTTCTAATAATTTCTTACAATTTTATCTGATAGAACCACTTCATTTTTTCCCCTCATTTCTCTAGATTTTCTCAGAAATAGTTGGTTAGAAATATATAAATATTTCTACAAATATAATTTATAATTTATAATTTCTCTAAATATAATAGTTGGTTAGAAATATTGTACCAGAGATACTGATTACACATCACTTAATGTAAAATGCTGTTTGGGGTTCATATGTGTTTTAGCTGTATATTTAAGTTTGAGTGACTCTTTTGTTTATTTTTTGCAGGAGCAAAACAAATGAACTCACAACAGAAATTAACAAGCTGCAGGAAGAAGTAGAAATGTACAAGCAAGAGAAGTCAGTCTATTTGTCATACGAAAAAAGGTGAGCTGTGCAGCTAATACGAAGTTCACTTTCTTAGTCACAAGACTGTTCTGGGCTGTTGTACAGGCTTCAAGGAATCATTAAGTAATTCTTTTTTTCATAGTTTCATTTTTATTATATGATGCTTCCTGTCTGAAGTTTGGCTTCTTGTTTTGTATTTAGGGCAGAGGCTCTAGCTGGTGAAATCAAAGAATTTCAAGGTCAGCTAGCAGACTACAACATGGTATGTTGCTATCAGCTTCTGATATTGAACACTCCCTTCTCTCCTTCGCTTCGTACTGTTTTTGCTTAACTTCAACATCTTTTTTTATTGATGTTTAAAAGTTTACTGGCTAGTACTGTGTTTATTCAGTTACTGTGAAAGAAAAAAATGGGAACTAAGGAAAACAAGAAAGTTAGGAGAAGCAGTTGCATTTAAGAAATTACTGTTGTGTATTTTTTATGGGTTTGTACAGCTACATATAATGAGAATTACTTCTGAAAACTGTGTAATCTATTCAGATTCCCAAATCACATTTTTCTCCATTTGTAATAAGAGATTTCTGTTGTTTTTTCATGACCATTTTGCAAGTTGCTCCTTTTCTCTGTGTGTATAATGACAAAAAAAAAAAAAAAAAGGAGAGAAGGAGAGTGACAACAGGTTGGAATTCTGTCTCATTTCAGGTTGTGGATATACTTAACACCAATACAGACGTGGCAGAAGTGATACATGATTACAATATGGTAAGAATTAGGGTGCTTGCTACATTTCAACAATGAAATGGCATATATTACATTTTTGGTACTTTGAACATGATATATATAAAAAAGCAAAGCATTAATTTAAATCTTACTCTTTTTTTAAAAGTTAAATTGGTCATAATAGTTGACAACGTTCTTTGTAATAAGACAGCTATCTGAAGCATTGTCTTCAAAACCACAAGACAGTGTTTCTGTTTTTTAGATTTGAGAAGGCTATGTTCCCAACTCAAATTTCAAGTGTTAAAATACATTATTTATTTGACTAAGAAGCACAGAATGCTAGTCTTATGAAAGGCAAGTTCACTGACTGCACTGCCTTTAAAGCTGCCTGATCCTCTGGAAATTTATTTACTTCTCTTTTGCATTCTGCCTTTTAAATGCCTCCAGCATAATAAATATGAACGAGGTCTGCAACATGGACAACCACAAAATCAAACAGCTTTGTTCTTTAATTTTCTTTATTTTCCAAGATAGTGAGAGTTTTCATGCAAGTATTAAGGCTATAGAGGTATTAAGCACTTTTAATTTCGTGTGATCACTTTGTCCTTTAGCAAAAGCAGCTAGTCTTAGAAAAGGTTATTTTGATAGCTTGAAAAAACCACCTGAGTATTTCTTGGCCATTTATTTTTCTCCACATTTCATTGAAAAATAAAGTTGCATCATCCTCATAATAAAGAATGCTCTTTAAGTATTATATTTGCATTCGGCCTGTAGGCTTAAGCATCATTTGCTAACAAATAGTAATACTAACTGAATTGATTTGTTACAAACTTGATAGCATTTATTTTTCAAACATATAGAGAGATGTCTTCTTAGTTCTTTTGATTTCCAGTGGAAGACTGCAATGTTAGAAACTGTTTCTTCAGTACAGCCTGGGAACATCTCTGGAGTAGGAGATATCTGCTGCTCCTTTCTGTACTGCATTCTGAGCAGGTTCTTGCTCCCTTAAAGCAAACTTGCACTTGTGTATAAGTATTTTTTCAAATATATATGTTTTATATATATTTTATATCAAAATATATTTTTTTTTTAAGTTAAAGGTTCAGAATGACCGAGACGCTCAGAGTGTGGATAAAATTTTCACAGAAAGACAAGTGTAAGTACGTAAAGTATACGCTTCTCAAAAGCTGTTAAAATCATACCTGAACTTGGTAAAATTGAGAGGTTATCTAATTAAGAAATTGTTAACAGTACAATCCATACAACAAGGGACATTCCCAAACAATTTCAAGATCCTATATCAGTGTCAGGATGAAGCTGGGGTTCTGGGGTTTAAACTATTCTGAGTATCTGCTGTGGAGATACTTACCATTTCATCCTGGAGGAGCTAGGTGGCAGTGAAGACTCCTGGTTTGTGAGGACCTACTTTTAAGGTCCTGGATTTTGGAGCTTGTGTTGCAGTAGCAGAGAGGAGAAAGTAAGCAGAAGTGGGGGCTAAAACTGAGATTCCTGTCTGGTAAAGTAAGGATGTGTGGAAAGGAAGATGAGGTCAGTGAGATGCTTGCAGTAAGAATTTGTAAGCCATGAGAATGGCTTGTGTAGTGATAAGCTGAGAGGGTGAGTGTGAGATGTTTAATTTAAGGGACAGGAGATGTAAGGAGTTATAAGTCTGATCCTACTGGGCACCAGAAAGAACAATAAGATTTTATGCATAAATAAATACTTTTTAAAATAACAATTTGCCATTTAATATGCACTTTCACTAATACTGTGCCTTTCAACAGCTTGTAAATATGTCTGTTCTACCTCTAAATGCATTTTTAAGTGTTAACAACAACTGCAGCGAAAAGACTTGGTTCAGTATCAAACTAAGGCATAAAGGCATGGTTTGGTGGATAATATTGGTGCTAGCAGGAAGGTTGGACCAGATGAATTTGGAGGTCTTTTCCAGCTTTAATGATTCTGTGATTCTTTACGCAATAATGATATTTATCATTTTACCGTATGTAGACACATTTAAGGGAGTGGAGGAGTTGGTCTTTGTTACTCTGCTAATTCAGTTTTGGTTTTTTTTTTTGTTTTTTTTTTTTTTTTAAAAAAGGCAACTCTATTCCCTGATAGATACTCATTTTGACTAATAAACTACTGAGCTGTGATGTTGTTGATTCGGATTCAGTCCCCAGTCTGACTGTGGTCTGCTTCTTCAGTGCTTTAAATAAATATTTTTTCAGCTTTGGCTTCTTCACCTCCTGAGCGTCAGTAATTATGGCAGTTTTACAAGCTGCTTTTTAAAGATTTTTTCATGTTAAGCAGTGTATGGTATGCTTTTTATCCTTTAAATAATAACATGATCAGTGTTCTTACACGTTTTGAAATACTTATTTCATGATTCAGGAAGCAATAGCTTGTTTCAGACTTGATGAGATGAAAGGAGATGGACTGCTTAGGTTCAGTTTGTATTGTACATAAGTAGCATAATGTGGAAGACTAAGTAGATGGAGCAAGTATATTACAGTTTTGAAAAGTCAGTTCATCATCCGTTGTGTAAGACATTAGCTCTCCTCGGTTATATATGAATCTATGTATTTATCCTCAATAAATCCATCTTCACCAGGCTCAAATTCAGTAGTTTTCTCAAATATTGCTATGGGATCTTCATTGCTTATATCTGATACTGCAGGAAAAGAACTCAGGTCAGCTGAGAACTCCTGTTCAGTTATCTCTGGGTCATTTTCTTCCAGACGACGGTGACTGTAGCTGATCAAATAGTGATACCATGTAGGGCATTTTATGGCAGTAAAAATCAGTAATGTAGTGCTTAGGACCAACCCTAGGACTCCCACTAGGAAGGTCCAACTTTTGCCAAGGAGTGGAAGCTCTTTAAAACAGATAGGGAGTAAAAACAAAACAAAAAAAAAGAACAGTCATCGTTATGTATAATATCTGAAAGAACTCTGGTATGAATTTTTGAATAGTTAGACTGTGAACTCAGAAAATAAAAGATTATACGTGTCTCCAAAGCGTTAGTTTCTGCTGTTACTGGAGAGGTAGTAAAATCAAAAATGCACATACATCTCATATTTCATAGCAATGTGAACTCACCAAGCATATTTGTTAAAATTAAACGATTGTTTAAAAGTCATCTGAAGTTCTGGAGGCATAGATAAAATAAACTTTTTTTTTTTTTTTCAAAAATAATTCCAGGACTGCCTTTGAGAATGGAAAAAAATAAAAATCAGTAAATGACATTAAATTCTATTTCCCAGGCTAAAATTTCTACATGGTGATGATGTCTGTATCCTGAAATACTACATTGTTTGTTTGTAATCCTTTCACTTACATTTCTTTTATAATAAAAATTTCAACAGACTGTAGGTACCAATAGTCTTATTTACAAGTTGGTTTTGTATGCTGGCTGCTGTCACACAATACACTGTAGATGCTGGCTTCAGCAAAAGAAGTCAGTGGCAGTGGTGGCTTACAATTTGTGTGTGTACCAGAAGATGGATATTCCTGCTTTAGCCAAAAGCAGGAAGTGTAGTATTTCATTATGGGAAAGTGGAGAACATTAATTCAGATGTAAGAAAAAGAGAAATTTGATTTTTACCAGGAGGAAACTTAGAATCTTACCAAATAATGTTGGAATTAGCATCAAAAAATTATGTAAGAAGGCTATTACTGATTTTTTTAAAGAATATGGGATATGCACACCCTTATACTGAACACAGTTGAGAGCAGGACAAAAATTAACATACTCAATCTTTTACTTTTTGAGAAGACTACATCTTGTGAGCAGTTAGTTTGGAATATATATATATATATTTTTTTTTTAATGCAGACATCTGGAGAATTATCTGAATTTCAAGCCTTAGAACTTTTTATACCATCAGTTTTTAATGTCGTTTATGGTGTGGTTTATCTGTTTGCAGCCTTACTTAGTAGAGAGTAACGTTTACCATAGCATGTAATATGGTCTAACAAAATCTGGAAGTATACTTGTTCCATAGCCCTGACTTTTATGGAAGAATTACAGTGTACTAGGAGTGCAAAACCATATGAAATCATGGATCAGCAAATAAAACATTTCAAGCAGTAAAGGGAAACATCATTATATTACCTGCATGTGTTCTGTTGTTTTCAGTGATGTTGTTTGGAGTCAGAGCTGTTAGGAAGGCCGTGCTTCTGCGCTTAATGGCAGAATTGGAAGTTATACTGGTTTCTAAAGAAGCTTTTTCAGTTTCACAGTCAGCTAGTTGTATAGTTGCAGCCCTGATAGACATTTTTTCCTTTGTTCTGGGGAATATACATGTGGTGTTGTTTTCATTTTCTGTGAATATGAGCAATGGAGAGCCTATTAGATACTGTTAATTGGCACTCTGATCTAAAAAAAAAATCACTGATAACTAGTTTATTACTGCAAAATACAGAATACATGGTGGATATTATTCACATCAGGAAAAGCTAAGATAAGATGCAAACAGGTATGAAATGCTGCTCTTAGCAGAACTTACCCATTGTCACATTGGAAGCAGTTAGACATATCTGTAAATCAAGGAGGCCACAGGAACAGTTCCATGGGTTTCCAGCTAAGGTAATTGTAGCCAATTTAAAAGATGATTTTATGTGAAAAGATTTCAAAATGTTATTTTGTAGATTCAAAACTCTGAGACTTTTTAGAGAAGAAAATACATCTGAATCTAACTGAGTAATCCTGTTATAGGACAGATTCAACACTGACAGTTGATTTAGTCCTGCAAATGCTGCTTGATGAACTGTGCTAATATGATTGTTGCTGATATCCAGAATTAAAAGTTTTGTCAAGTTGTAGAAGCTGTTATTACACAGTACAGTAATCATGTTTTCATTCAGATAAAGTTCAGTGAGGTTAGTAAGCCTTAGAAGAATATCTTTGCCATTGTCTTCTAAAGTGATTTTATTATTTTTGAGGCTTAATATAGTAACGTTTGGCAAAAGATCAGTGGGGAAATGAGAGAGGTTCTTTCCAGACTCCTCACAAATGACCTGTTGAAAAAAAAGAATGTCAACAATTAAAATACTGTAGAGACGTCTTGTGGTGGAGTCCCAGTGATGACTTTTAAGGGAATAAAAAATCCATTTAATGTCAGCCCTTTATAAGAAAAATTCTGCTGGTCTTCCTGCCTTTTTGTTTATGTTTTTCTTAATATGCTTGTTGATTATACAGGGGAATGAATCATCCTCGTGTGTAGAGACTTGAAGTGTCAACAAACTTAGTACTTAAACTCTGTTATAGTTGCAATGCTTATGTGAATATCCAAAGCATAACAGAGGTAATAGGGCTGTCTGTTTTGGAATTCTAATATGAAGTCTGGCTGGGTAGGAAAAGGATTCCTTTGCCACAAAAAGGATTCCTTTGCCACAAAATAGAGAAGCCACCAAGTGAAGTTGTCATAGAAAAAGTGGACTCAAGCCTGACAATTAATCTATATGTGTTTTTTCAAATGGATTTGTTTTAAAATAGCTGTGTTTACTGTTGAAAACATCTCTGCAGCAGACCTTCAACCAGATTGACTACATATTTTTACTATAAATACGGCATTTAATTTCATTTTGATTTTCTGAGTTGAAGTTTTTCATAGCTGTAGTCTTTTCAGGTTTGAGAGTGTTTATATTCTTAATACCTGGAAACATTTTTCTTTTCTGAAAAGATTCGATTTTCTTATAGGTTTAAGTATGCATCACTGTATCTTACAGTTTGTTGACAAGGTACTTTAACTTGCTTTAAAGGAGATTCTAAGCACTGGAAACGGATTGGTTTGTTGTTCCTCTTGCTGGAGAAGTAGCCTATGTTCAAGTTGTTACTGCTGTTACCAGGCTGAGTCTAGATACCATATTTAAAATCAAATTAGGTTTGGTGTCTGCATATGCTTTTTTTCTTCATGTTTGTCCCAGCCATGAACAAACTGTAGATACAGTAGTGGACCAGGAGACAGTGAGTAAGAGCAAACAGTTCAATAACAGGTTTTTTTGCCAGACTCTTAATTCCCCTACATATAAATACAAAATCCATTAAACTATTCTCTAAAAGAATACTTCAAAATATCTTGTACACATTTGGACCTGACTTGGGCAAGTGCTAACTCAAAAAAAATTTTCAAAACAATCTCTCAACAAGTAGGTGGCCTTGTCCAAATAGCTGTTGTGATTTAGACCTGTTGCAAAATGGTGTACATATAAAGGAGGCACTCCTGTTGTCTGCAGAGATTTGACTGAAATATAAAACCATCTCAAATATGTTTCAGTGTTACTACCCCACTTAAAATGATTGGTAGCAGAAAATTCCCTTTTCACAGGAAAATGTGTCATTTTATTTGTCTCTGTCTTATTCTGTGGTCAGGAATTTCATGCTCACAGGCTTTTAAAATGTCTTTAATTTCTACTGGATCTCAAAAATAAGGGTAATTTGCATGCACATAGAACTTACAGTTTGAGATGTAATGTTGCAGTCAGCAGTGACTGGATTCAAAAGCAGTGTTCCAGTCCAGATAATGAGCCAAGAGAACTTCATGTTAACAGCCTAGCAATAAGCAAATAACACTTTAAAATCTTAAGAGTACCAGTGTCTTCTGTAGTAGCAGTTTAGCAAATTAATAAATACAGTTATTTCCATGATAATGTAAAAAAAGTTGTTCTGCATAGATATCATAAAATGTAAAGTTAAGAGAAAAATCATGTTATGAGCCTTAATGCATTGAGCTTTCACTGAATTGAGGCACATCTAAAATCCGGTGGAGAGTATCAGAAGATAGAAAATGGATTGGTTAGACAAATCAGTAGAGAAGAGTTTCACAACTGGACAAAAGCCATAGGTATACACATTAATAACCTATTAAAGCACTTCTGGGTACTGGAATTCTACGATAGGAATCATCTGAAAAAAGTATCTGAGCTTGGTTACTGTCCCTGTTTTCTTGACACTGGTAGAGGCAGAATGCTGTACTAGATTGTTGGTTTATTTGGCCAGGTATCTCATACATTCTTACGTGAATACAGAGGTTTTGTGAACATTTAATGAGTAGAGTGATCTTTTAATCTGTTATCCATACTATAATATATGACATAAGCAGTGTACCTCTGTGTTATGAAGATGTAGTGGTTGCTCTCATCTTTGGAACTAAGTAAGCATGGTTCAGTCTCTTGTGCTGGTGTTTTTGTATGGGTTTGTACCTTGTTTTTTGAGAGTCAGGAAAGATTTTTTGACAAATGGTATTGACTGCAACATTAACTTCTCTGAGAAAAATCGGGCATTATTTGCAAGATCTCCTGAGCAGGAATGCTAAATCTTGTCTTTCAGATGTTAAACTGATCCATGTTTATGCCAGATCTGAATTAAAATGTTGTGCAAAAGGTAGATTATTCTTTTTGTAACATTTTTCCAGTTTTGCATATGCCTTTGAAGTCTCATAGAGAAAAGGTAGTAGACTAAATGAACCTCAATATCTCGTTCCTAGATTGTGATCTTCCATATTAAAGAAAGCAAAAAAGATAAGGCGTTCAAGGTGATTATTGCATTTTGAGCAGCATTCAGTGAATTAACATAAAAGGGAGTGGGGACAGAATTACATAAGGAAGCTCAATTGTACGAACAAGGAACAATGCTAAATATAGACAGACAGACAGGAAAAAAAAAATTAAAAAATCTGTTTGCTTCTATGCATTTGTATCTCTACGAACTGACCTTATTCACCTCAGTGAATCAGTATCTAAACTTTATAACTTCCTGGAAAGAGGTTATATGTATCCTTATCTAATATTGTGTATGTCTGGTGCTATTGGAAATTTACATTAAACAAAAAAAGACATTATCAGGGACAAGGGGTGCTAGCCTCAGTGGTATTAGGTTCCTGTATTAGGTACTGTTCTTGTCAGTAATGTTCTTGTCAGTATTGGTGGCTTTTGGAGGCAATTTGCATATTGCTAGTGGAAAACATGCAGTTTGTGAACTCCCAGTATCAACTGTGGTAAGAGCTGGAACTTGTGACACACTTGGACTTCAGAGATATCTCTTCCAAGATGTTCAGAAACAGAGCACACCTTAACCTAATGCTATCTAGAAATACAGATTAACAGCATTATAGTAGTTTGCAGGTTTCAAAAAAATAAAAAAAAATAATTAAAAAAAATGCTGTCATTAGGAGAGTGGGAAAATATATTAAGATATATTTTTTAAAGTTGCTCAGTATGTAAGTTAACAACAACCAAATTAAAAATGAAAGTTAATTTATTTTTTTTTTCAGAAGTTCAAAGAAAGAGCATATTCGAGTAACAGGGATACATGGAAAAACTTCTTCTGTCTGAAAATTGACTGCCCATATGTCTAAGTCAAAACCACAGTTTCTTCTTTTTTACTTTATTAGTGTTGAAAAATTAGGGTTGTTCTTACAATGTTGATTTCTTGCATTGTGCATGGGGAACCCAAGTAATCAATAGAAAAACAGGAAAGCATCTGTAATTTTAATTGCAATGTAGCTTTTTAGTAAAGCCTCATTTTAAGAATTACTGCTTAAAGTTTTGGAAAGAAACTGAGCCTGGCAATACATCGATAATACTTTGACATTTGTCATTTCAACTCAGAAGTATTTCTTTAAAAGGTTTTCCTTCAAAGTGTTTTTAAGACTTTTTACCATTTAATGGTAATGTAACTTCTGTTGCTTTTGTTGCATTTGTAAAGAAAATGGCAGATTTGGGGAGGTTATGGGGTTTGTATAATCAAGTACTCTGATTTCCACAAAAGAATCAGACTGTTCCCTGGCTTTTAACTGAAGCACAATTTACTTCTTTTGCATGTTGAACATTCACAGTAATTCCTGAATTTTTAACATATCTCAAGATATATTTGTTTCCAGTCTAGTAGAAAAGTTATACTAATAAATCTTTGCCTACATTTTGAAAAAGGTGTTTCAAGAGTCTTACCTTTCTGTTGATTCTTAGAGGCAGCATGTACACTTTTCAGTGCACTCACAAGAAATAACATCATGTAACAGCACTTTGTTTTTGTCCAACCTTTGTACCTAATGAATAAGCAGGCAGTGTAAAAAAAATAAGGAAGCCAGAACATCTTTAGCAAACGATTGACTAGGTTGAGCAATTCCTTATAATCATCTCAGATTTAATTGGTTCCGCAGCCAGTAGGGAAGAGTAATGGAAGTATGCCCAAGTGTCAAGTTCCAGATCACATAGGAAGCACTGAGTTAAAATGGCACAGGGTATTTAGAAGCAAGCTGTGTTTTATTGTCAGTTAAAGAAATGTTGGAGACAGATAAAGACTCGGATTTAGTTTCTTTTATGAGACCTATCTTCAAATGAAGAAAGTTTCATGAGATCTGCATACTGAAGTAAAGATCTCTAGTAGAGATCTCTAGTAGATCTCTAGTCTAGTAGATCCCTAGTAAAGATCTCCAGTAGAGATCTTAACTCTTAGCATAAGAAAAGCTATGGGGTATGTTAAAAATAAAGCTCATTATTTACAAAGGATTGCAAGCATTTAAGGACGTTTGTTACATGTGCTATACTTCAGGAAGAAATCCTAAAAAAGGAAAAAAAGGTATTTGCTCTGGTCTGAGAGCATGTCTTTACACAGATTGACAAAGGGATTATATTGATACATAAACACTATGTCCACTATTTTTTTTCTTCTGATGATGCTCATTCTCTCAATTTCATTGTACCCAGTGCACAGCATGATACTACAGAAGGATTCACCTTCCTCTTATTCTCCATTCCTCTCAGATACAGGTCTAAGTAGAAACCTTTCTACTTCAGTAGCTGTCTTTGATGTTACTGCCACTTTGATTTTTGCTAAATATCTCAGAACATTTTGTGGCTTCCAAATCTCAACCTTGTTTCAGCTTCCCCAGTAGTCTTCAAGTGTTGCACTACCTGTGGTAAGGAGCTATCCTCCAGTTACAGCTATTGCTGATCGTTTTAGTGCCTCTTAGAAAAGCACTGAGCTTTAATTTTCTGTCAAAACACTGCTACCAGAGATGATGCATCACAGCTAAATCAGTCATTTCTAGTTTTTTGAAGATACTAGTGTATCTAGCCAGAAGTCCACATCACATTAAAAATAGAGACTTGCTGCAGGTAAAGAGACTGCTCTGTTATGTGGCTGCACCTACTTTTACATCAGTGGGGCCAGAAAAGTAGACTGTCTTTTCATACTCCATCAGGTATACTTGCAGTCTCAGACATAGACTAGAAAAATTCAGTAGAGCATGGAGATGCCACTGCCCTCTACAGTGAAAGCTGCTTCCACATGCTGTTTTGGAACACAGGAGGAATATATCAAGCTGTATTCTTCTCTTCTTTCATAAATGCCCCAGTGATCTCCAGGAAGAGCCACCTTGTTTGTACATAGAGACAAGTTCCCTATGATCAGTATTAATTATGATCAGTCTCTCCAGAGGATTTGCATCTGGTGTGGGTATTTGTTCTGGAAATCATCAACCTTAAGATTTTCCTGAATTCTTCTTTGGAATTTTTCTTTTTACATTCAACCATTCCTTCAATTGGGCTTGATTTGTGAGAAATTGTCACTGCTGAGACCTTGAAACAGTTTACATAAGCCCAGAGTAAGGCATGAGGAGCCTCCAATAACAAAGATGCATGAATGCTCCCTGCCTGCCAGTTCTAGTTACATGCCTTCCAGAGAATTTTGGATCAAACTACTTTCATCGTTTAAAAGCATGCTTCATTTAACAAGTCACACCTTTCCCAGGCATAACATAATAATCCATTCATATACTGGTGTACTTACAGCAAGAGCCTCATTCTTTGGACTAGGTTTGAACAAACTATTGTTACTCTCAAGAGGATGTTCCATTTACCTTCATGTTAAAACCATCCAATACATCAAGTAAAGCCCCGCTGCACTGCACATTTGCCAGGGGATGTAGAAGATGATCATTTTCACTTGCTTCTTCATCATCACGTTCCAAAACATCTTTGCAACACAGGTTGTTATCCTTATAATTTATACTTAACATCATCAGATTCCTGGAGATTATAGGTCTTTCCTGAAATCAGTTGCAAGATTGGTTACACTCTGAATCTTTACTCAGCAACCCTCAGAAATGGTGGAAACTGAGAAGTGGCTGAGAGAGATGTAATTGTTTGATGGAAAGGTTAGGGGGGGTATCTTATCTGATATGCAGGAATAAAGATGAAGCCAATCTCTTCTCAGTGATGCCTAAGGGCAATATAATAGGCAATGAGCACAAAATAAAGTACAGGAAATTTCATTTAAACAGAAAAAACTCTTATACAGTAAAGGTGGCCATACCTTGAAACTTTTCCCAGACAAGTTGTGGAGTCTGTGTTATTCAACATAATCAAAAGCTTCCTGAACAAGACATTGACAACCTGTTTTAGGTGATTGTGCTTTGAATAATGGGGCTGCACAAGTTGAACATCAGAAGTCCATTCCAACATCAACTGTATGTGCTTCTATGAAATGTTCATTATTCTCTAATCCCAAGGTTATCCTTGAGCAGTTCCATTATTTTGTATCATCTTTGAAGCCTGAGGGCATTCTTGCCTACTGTCATGGGTCTAATAGCATCAGTCACACAAATTTAAATTTTTGGTGTCTTGCAACTCGGGAAGAGTAAATGAAAAATTGAGAAAAATAAGGCTAATTTTGCAGGAGGCACTCTGAAAGCCAGCAGAGTAAACAATATTCTATGAACTGTAAAGGAAGGCCTTTTGAGGAAAAAGACTTACTGTTCAGCGTCTCAGGACTTTCAGTTCATTTCCTTTATCTTCAGCTATGCTCTTAAATTACTTGACTCCTTAGCTTTCAGGAGTTTCACAGAAAGTAGACTTTACATTAAGCAGTGAGAACAACCCTTTATGCCTTCCTTAACTGCTAATACATCTAGCTGCAGCTTGTTGCAGTGGTAGAGATTTTTTTTCTGGTTGCAGTTACTTGATTTTCTATCAGCTTTACAGTCATTAATCAAGAACATCAGGAATGGCTAATTGCTTAGTTCTTGCATGGATAAAAAGCTCCACACTCCTTAAGGCTACAAAGCCACTTTCTGTTCTTAAGGAATCCAACAATTCATTGATAAAGCGAAGTCTTCTTATCATTGCTATCCGGCACCTGGTAACTGTATAGCATGTTCTCTTCATGCGCATTCAGAAATTATATTCCAGGTTCTTTATTTCAGACTGCCCGTTCTCATTCCAAGAATTCACTGATACAGACCAAAGAGGGGAAGAAATATACTTATGCCAGTTTTGAGGACTATGCAGGTAGACAGTGTAGTCACGTTGGGAAGTACTACATGGGTACAGTAAGGGCAAATCATTCTTTATCTTCTGCATTTCACAATATGAATGTTCATATAGCTAATGCAACCCCAAGGAGATAGATATAAATAGGTAACTTGTTTTCTTGAAGTTTGAAGTTTTTGTGTTGGAAGATCACTTTAGGAAGGAATAGCAGAGTTTTAAACGTGTGCTTAAAGTAAACATGGACTAGTAAAAATAGCACAATTTTGTAACTTTTACAGCACAGAAAAGTTAATTCAAGCTGTGGAAGAAGATATTGAACGTGAAAAAGTAGTAGCAGATGACATAATAAAAGACATGTCTCCGGAAAATCAAGCTAAATATATGGAGATGAAGATTGCAAATGATAAACTCTCCCAGGTTGGTTTGTTTCATAGTACTTAACCTAAAATGTTTCTAAGCCTGGCCCTATTAGTTCCAGATACAATTTAAATATTAATGTCAAAATTGAGCAATATAATAAAAAAAATTGCTGGTATCTTAAGCAATTGTAAGAGTGCCTGAAAAATAAACAGAAAAATGGACTGAAAACAAATACTTTGTCCTTTTATATTTCTTAAGAACAAATTATGTTCATCATTGTCCTTTCTTGTTTGGGGATTGACAGACATATTCCAAAACCCTCTGTAGTGCTTAGGTGTTTGATCACATGTAAAAAGCAAGCAAAAGGGAAAAGAAATTCCAGTGGTTTTTCATTCACTTCAGTAGAAATTTTTCTTACCATTCCTAAAAATGAATCTGACTGGGATTTTTCGTGCTTCTTGTATGTTTGCATGTATGAGAAAAGTAAGCTGGGCCTTTTAAAATGTTTGTGGACTCACTACTTACAATGTTAACAAAAACAATAAAATCTTCATGGTTAGAGTAACCTCGTCTGGGTTCAGGCATGTGGTCTTAGAATGCTTCCCTGTAAAGTCTATACAGAAAGATAGGTATCTTTTAAATCTAGTGCTTCCTAGCTATCATAGGATGAACTCAATCACTAGTCCTATCTGGGGCCTATCTGTCCCTTTACTGACTGAAGAAACTGTGGTGACTAGTACAGATTTTAAAATCTGACTTTAAACTTCTAAAGCAGAAATGATAAATTCCACCCTCAGTACTAATTTTAAGAAAAAAAAATGTGTAAAAAAAAAGCAAGCAGTTCTTGGTTATTGCCCAACAGCAAGTAAGAGTAATAAGAGTTTATTGGAAAATTTGTTTTCTGAAAGTAAGTGGATATTATGTCTGAACTATTTGGAGAAGCTGGACACAGTCTTGATTTTAAAACTTTTAAGAAGACCAATGAGATATTTTACAGCATCTTCTGGATGCTAGAATGCAGAATATAAAAGCACGTAGTATTTTCTATCTAAATCTTGCCTTTTTTTTCTTTTTAGGAATTGATTGTTCAACAGCAGGAATTGGATGCACTAAACATGAAGGAGGAGTCTCTAAGAGTTGTATGTATAAAAGCTGTTTCTTTACCAATCTTTGCTGAACTCTACCGTAATAAAGAATACCTTTCTCATTAAATTTTCATTTACTGTAGGATTGTACTCTAAAATGAGAAGGCAAAGCTGCCTCTCTGTTTTCCACCAATAATTTATAATTAGCTATGGGTTAAAATGTTTTTGTTAGATGCCAAGTACAAAACTTTCTAGCTTTAGTTGGCCATATGGTTATCAAATATTTTGTGTGATGTGTGACTGATTTGGAATTACTCTCCAAAGATAAATGTGAAATTACCACTCACGTTTTTCTAAAGTAGTTGTGATACCTAATGTTTCAACATGATGTGAGAACATGATTTTCTTGTTTCCAACGCAAATGTCATTTGAAGCACGAAGTGGTACCAGCTGAGTTTTTTTTTCTCCCACAAACATGTAAACACACACTTCTAATAACACTGTTTTACATTACTAGAATGAGAAGATTCTCATATCGGGTCTCTCACAGATCTACAAGGATCCATAAGCTGAAACATACAGTCATGTATGTCTTCAGAAATACCACTTTGGAATACTTGTTGACTTTTTTCTATTCCTTTGGAATACTGTATATGGTTTATTTCCCCAGAAATTACAAAATAGCAGTAAATCTACTCAGAAAGTTGTCCTGAGAATGAACTCATAGAGCAAGAAATGCTGACTGGGATATTCTGTTCTAGAAAATGTGTTTTTGAGATTACAGATTACGTTCATTATTTATACTGCCTCTGTAGCGTTTGTAACAAGTGAGCTTCTCTTTCAATGTATAGTTAAGCATCATTCAATTAAAACAATTTTTGCAATGTTCTCTTGCAGTCTGGAAGTTGGTAATAGGTGTTTTTTTTCTCCCAACAGGAAATAGCACACTGCCTGGTGAAACAGGAGGCTGTGCAGCTGTATGAAAAACTCCATGAGCATGAGGAACGTCGAAATCAAATGATTGCTGAGGACAAGAACATGGAATCTCCACAGGAGGAAAGAGAGAGATTACTAAAGCAGGCAAGAACATAAAATGCTATCATTTAAAGGATTCTCTAAGTCAATCAGTATATTAAGGGATGATGGAGAAAGAAAAATACTTGGTTTTGAATCTTGCCATTATTTAGTCTTTAACCAGCATAAACCATCTGGAATTAAGTACAGGTAATGAATCAGCTGGAGGGGATGCTTCAGGTTCAGCCATAACGAAATTGGCATGGTCAGCTTCTCTGCTTGTTCAAATTCATCTGTCCTGTTGGAATGGGGAAAATGATCCTATTGAACAGTATTATAGCATAACTAAACTGCATCATTTTGGGGTAGTGTGCAGATTTAGTAATCAAGAAACAATTTTATTACATTGCAAGGGCCTGTGCCATGTTACATAGCCATCTGTGCATGCATACTATGTGGATTATTGTACTGAACAGCGCTGATGAGTATATCTAATTTTTAATGTGTGTGGAGAAGGCAGGGGAGCATTTGGAAGAGACCAAATATAAATAATAACACTTCTCTCAGTGAACAGCTGTTGGACAATGTGACAAGAAGTTTGTGGTCTTATATGCTGAGTTTCTATTCCTCATGTTTCATATTCCTCATGAATTAAGAAATATTTTTTAGATTTCTCCTTTCTTCATTTGTAGATTTATTTCATGTTGTTATACTTTTCTCTAGGTTAAGGAAGATAGTCAAGAAATAGCAAGCATGGAAAGACAGTGAGTAATTCCATTTTATTGTTGTTACATACTGCGTTCAGCCCCTACAGAGAGATAGATTAATCCTGTCACATTTTCACCACATGTTGCATCCTCTACTGATTTTAACCTTCCACAATGAACAGGATATAGCCTTTTGCTGCAGCTAAATGATTTTTGTAGTACTGGACCATTTAGGTTGGCATACAATACTTCCTGTCTTTATGAACATGCCTTAATAATAGCACTGACATAAATTTCTTTAGGACTGCAGAACAGATTCCAAGAGCTGTTCTTTGCAAGCCTATTTTGAAGAGTTTTTTTGTATGTTTGTTTCAGTTTCTTAAGCCTGTAGAGTTACAAAGTTGCTTACAGAAATTTCAGTTCTGAAGAGTAACTGGGCGTTGCTTCTTACTTCTTGGTTACTACACCTCTCTGTAGATTTGCCAGAAGCTCTGTTAATGTTATAATATATAGTAATATGTTATGGGGGACAGATGGAGTAGTATATTTCTGTGATCCTTTATTTTTATTTTTCTTACTCTACAGAAGATTTTAAATAAATCTTACATTCTCCTAGTTTTTTTAACTAAAAAAGTAACTTAAAAAATAAAATTTAATTAAAATTTAAACAATTTTATTTTTTTCTGATAAGTACTTTCAGTTTTAATCATTGGTTAATTTTTAATGCCACATCTTTTTAATGCAACATCACCTTTTGATTGGCTAATAAGTTACGTAACGGATTTCTTGGTAAGAAGTAATAATGGAGAACTGTATTTGAGAATTTACAGAAAAATGTTACTTAGGTAGTTTTCTTCCTCATTTCAGTTGATTATCTATAGGTACAGTGTTTTATCTGGCAATTTCTTAACAGATTTTAGTGACCACATAAGTAATTTTTACATAATAGAGTCACCTGATGGAATTTGCCAATTATGTTGTACTTCTGCAGAGCTGTATAGCAAACAGCAGAGGGACCAGTTGAGTAAGGTAATAGCTACTGATGACTCAGAAAATGCTTTTAATGAAAAAGAGCAGCAGTACTTACTAAGAGGGACTATCTATATTAAATTTGTGACTAAAGTAAAAGGTACATTGCAGGTGTGACTAAAGTGAAAGGTACATTGCATGTATGTTTTATAATAACAGTAATTCTAACGTTATTTTGTTTTTGAGAAACTTAGGTTTATTAATTTTGATTTTGATTCTGATTCTTCTCTCCACTTTCCTTTTTTAAAAATAATTATTTTACAAAACAGTTTTAACCATGGATTTCATAATCTGTTTATTAGGCTGGTAGAAGTAAAAGAAAAAACAAACCACTTTAAAAAGGTTATTCAACGACTTGATATGGATCTGGAGAATCATCAAGGTAATATCACTTTAGTTGTGGTAGGCCATGCAGAGCTTTACCTGGAAAAGATGTCATGCCCATGTTACAATGTGGACATTAAGTGCTTGAAATATTTTGAGTTTATGCAATTACCCATTGCTCACTATCAGAAGAAAGTTTTGTGTCTAGGGGTGCAGACTTTTCAGAGAAGCTGAAAAATGAGAAGCTAAGAAAGTGAAAAATGACAAGTACCCACTGGATACTGGAGCATTCATCAGCTTTGTTGTGACTGGTAAAACTACCATATAAAAATAGTACAGCTGTCTGGCTTTATGTCCTAATATCTGTTTGCAAATATGAGAATGTTTAATAACTGTGTAAAGCAGCTGGAATTCAGTTTGATTTTTATCTGTCTTGGACATTCCTTATGTTGATCTCTGCAAGAAGAGTTTGAGAATTGCCTAAAAATGGTGTTAACTTAGAAACTCAACTCCTGCAAACAGCCAGTGTAGTTATATTAGGCTATGCTAGGTTGGGATTTGTTTTAGCACTGGAAGTTACAGTTCTGGAGAAACAGCTTAGTTGGAGTATAGGCCCTCAACAGCTCTGGAAGATTCTCCTTAAAATGGAAATTCATACCATGGGAAACCTATTGTTTAATTATAGTTGATTCTGGTTAGGTAGGAATTAGATAAATATGTGTATATATTTTGGAAAACCTTAGAAGCTATCTAACTTCTATAAGGACTGATAAATTAACCTTAAAATTGACCTTTTTACTTTATACATTTTCAGGGGTAAACAGTGTTAAATTTAGCTGTGAATTTCTTCAAAGTGAACAGATATTCCTAAAAATGACCCTAGGTGATCCCTCTTATCTTTTGCATTATGAAGTATTTAATTATTTTTATGCAAATAATTTATTAAATTGTTTTAGCTTTTCTGTTTCCAGACAAATAATTTTCAGTTTTACTATCCTGCTTTTAGTTCTTTTTTTTTTTTTTTTTTTGCTGTGCAACACTTTCTTTTGTTGTTGTATCTTTGGAGAAATGCAGAAGGTAGTAAGTGAGTTGTTTTACACATTTTATAGTTAGATTTGCACACACAGTAATTCACTGATGGTCTGTGCTTTTGGCATTCTAGATGTTGTATTGACAAAGAGGATTTAACACACCCATAGCAGAAAGCACACACTCTCCTTCAACACATGAGTAACAGTCAGGATATGCAGAATAAAGCTACCTTGTGATCATACCTAAAAGTCTGTATTGAGCCAGAGTTCGTTTTCCCACAGTGTTGTCAAACAAAATAAGTGTAAATTTGAACCTGCAAATAGCTACAGTTTAGAAGTGGGTTGTGCCTGGTCTTTTTCAATATAAGAGACGTGGCATGATCAAACGCCTTATATTAAGTCTACAAAAGGGGCAATATGCAGAGTGGGAAAGCATCTGCTTTCAAAGTTTGGTTGTCTTAGTGTTTGAGACTACTGCTGATATGGTCGTATCTGACAGTGCTGACACTGTGCTACCCTGCATTAGTTGTATTCATCTGCATTGTTTTAGAAAGAATGTGTGCCTATAACATATTTGTGGAAGTGGTTAACATGCATAACTTGATTGTGTATGAATGCTGTGTGTAGCAACAAAAAGAATAACTAACTCATAAAAACCTTTCTTAAATTGTTAGTAGAATCAATAATTCTTTTATGTGCTAAAGCACTTATGATTCTCTCATCTACTTCTTTGTTTTTGAGATTCCTGTCCTCCCTCCTTCCCCAGTCAACTTACTTCTGGCTCAGTATTTAAACTGCATATTTCAAAGCATTCACAAAACTTCAGGTGTTAAAGTTTTTGAGTAGAATTTAAGGTAAAATAACGATTCAAACAAACAAACAAAAAAAAAAAAAAAAAAAAAGGAAGTTACAACTAGGAAGTGTTGGAATATTTTAGGATGAATATTTCAGTGCTTGGAACATTTTTGAAAGAGTGGGAAAAACAGAATAAGTAAACTATAAGTAGGGTGGGTTTTTTTTTTCAGTTTTCATTTAACTGGGTAAGTTTTTTACTTGTTTATATTGTTTTGTTATATTTTTAATTATATGCTGCATGTATTAGCAGCTAATTTTAGTGATTAGTCAAAGTCAGCATTAACTGATAATGGAATAGACGTAGCATTTCATAAATTGAATGAAAGGCTAAAACATTGATGGAATAATGCCAGCTTTTAAAGAAAAATTCTTTGTAAGGGCATTTTAAAGATAAAGGTCTTTAATAGCTTTTTATTTAAAATATTAAAATAGCTTTTTATTTAAAACTTTGGATGATCACAAAGCTCAGTGTAACTAGACTTTTTGAAGACTACAACAGACTTTAAGTGATCAAGTATTGGAGACTTACCTTGCAAAATGAAAGAGTGAGTCTAACAAGGAATAAAGCCACAGCTACAAGGAAGCTGAAGCAGAATTACAGTCCCCTAGGGGTTTGCGGGTGTTTGTATATACTAGATAAAAGGGAAAGCAGAGGAGTATACAAGTAAAAAGACCTCGATACATTTGCTTGCTCCATTATATCTATATCTGTTATTCTACTGTTATTCTTTTTCTTTGTATTTTTTAAAGTCACTACCTCAAGCTGAAAATTAGTCAATGAACAAAAACAATTAAAAAATCAGGTGTTTGCAACTTAAGGTTGTTGTTAGGAGCTGAATTTTCTCAGCTTCTTGAAACATATGGCAAATACAGCAACTCTACCACTACTAGTACGTTTTAATTCAGAGCTGTTTATTGACAATTGTTACATACACAGATGGACTGATTATATATTGTATGATATTCATTACTCCTAATAGCACTGTAAAGAACATGTTAGAAAGGGTCTTTTAAACATAGCTGTAGAAATTTTTCTGTGCATTCCATTTTCCTATACCAGTTTTCTTGTTTATTTCCTGAGATTGTCACACTACTTTACAAGCTGCATATGCTTATGAAAGTCCATTTTAATGTGTAAAAGTGCCATAGAAATGTCCCATGTGTTAAATGAAGACACACAAAGTTTAACTAACCATGGTGCCCAAAAACATGAAAGCGTTCTTTCTCTATTGTTGAAATTCATCTGAGTTAAGAAAAATCCTGCCAACTTCCTTTGTTCAAACCAAGTACTTATCCTGCTCTTACTTATCAAAAATCCTAACCTCTAAACAGTTATAAAAATTGCATTGAGACTGGGTTATTAAGATAATTATTTTTTAATATAAAGCTGTGTATGATATATTGAATTGAATGATGATAGTAAATGACATGGAATGAGTTCTCCACTTTTTACACATGCTTAATTTTTATTTTTTTTTTAATTTGACATTTTGCCTGCCTAAAGGAATCCAGGACTGAGGTAATAGGAAGTTGAATCAATGTTACATCTCTTGCAGGGGAGGAGAATTGGAAGTACAAGGAGCTGAAGAAGAGAGAAGAAAGCATGGACAGTAAGTTGTCTAATACACTTTAATTCCACTAAAATACAGGTTTTCCTTTACCATTTTCACTTAGTTAATTTAGAGCTGAAAAGAACTGATCTCCTGATCTTTTCATAAAAGTTTCTGTGTTCTGTCTCAGAACAAGATAATTGATAAAATATGATTTACAGGACATTCACAAATATTTGAAGTGGCTTTCAAGGCTTTTCATCAAATGTTAAGTGTCTTAGGAACACAGCTTTATTTTGTGAAATAGTGCTGAAATTAATTTTAAAGTGAATTTAAATGAGATACATAAAACCAGCTGGTCAGGTCTGATTAATAGAAGCAAAACTTTAAAATTGGGATGCATAAATATCACATAAACCTTTAAAATTAAGGCTTTTCATATCTGTTTATTCAAGATGAATGCTGCTAAAGTTCTGCTCCATATTAAAGATTTCTTATGTTTTGAAGATCTCAGCAGCATCTAGCAAAATAAATAAAAACAGAAGTATTTTAAAGTATATTCTATAGCTAATATATTGTAGTAGGACATTTACAAAAACTGTTGGTCTGCTACTCAGCAAAAGGGGAGAGTGATCAACAAATATGCCATGAAGACCAAAGTGTCCAATACTTCTGTGTAACAGTGTTCTCTAACACTGTTCAGTGTAACTTAAGGCTAGCGTGATTGAAAACAAGGTCTTAGCTGACAACGAGGGTGGGAGCACTCATTATACAGAGTCACTGGATTTTCAAATTACCCGAACTTCATCAGAGGATACTGATGCAGCTCTAGAGCTTTTAACTGAGAGATTTGGGGTAACATAAAAGAATCTGGGAACAGAGCAAGAAAGGTAACTGTCTTGAAGAAGAGTAGCCAGAGAAACACAGGCCAGACACCTTAGCATCAATTTCCAGAAATACTGTGGAAAAAATAATCAAGCAAACAATTTGTCAACATTACAGAAATATGAATATGAGTAATGATAACAGAGAAGCAGGTGATGTATACATATATCAGTACATCTTCTGTCTCATGTAATATTCTTAGAAGAAAGGAATGGAAATATGGTCCATTTTTTAGCATATATTGTGCATTTCATTAACAAGTTATTTTTAAAGATTCACTGCCAAGATGGAAGGATGTGTTGAGCAGATTTTTGCAGTGTGTTGGATGTTTAGGTTGGTCAGTATTTTTAGTCAGTTGGATGACAGGAGATAGAGAAAATACATAGTTTCACAGAAAAAGCTACATTGAAAAAACTGAAATCATGATGGAGAACAAGGTTAGAATTTAAAATATGGCAGATTTAAAATGATGTAGAAAAAATTCAACAAGGGTAAGTGTAAGATCATACACTTGGACAGGGGTAATCAGCCGCAAAGAGCAAGGAGCAGTTCCTTAGGCACAACTCTGTAATAATGAAGTGATCTTGGTCATTGTGCATTAAGAAAGTGTTTGGCTGGAGTATTGTCTTTAGTTCTGCACAATGCACGTGAAGATAGAGGTTGGCCGTCCTAAGGTATGACTGATCAAGGATGTGGAAAACATGACCCGTGAGGAAATTTTAAAGAACTGGTCTTATATTTTAGAGAATTGAAGAAAGTCATCAAATACATGAAAAAGCTGTTTCAGAGAGTAAGTGAGTAATATATCTGTATATATACATGAGGGATAGAAAAGGAGTAATACACAAATAGTCACAGAAGGATTTCAGGTTGAATACTAGGAAACACTTTATAAGGTTAAAACTCACCAAGCATTGGAATAGATTGATGAGGAGGATTAGAGAATGTCTTTCATGAACTCTCCGTTAAGATGAGTGTATACAAACATCTGAGACTTTTTTTTTGTGAATCTGTAGAACATGTAGCACTTAGATGAAGCAAAGTCAATCAGACAGGTATGATAAAAAGGAAGGACGTTTGGTTGCAGGAAGACGAGATGAAAGATAAATACAGACCCTACAGAAAGTCTTTGAATAAATTGAAAGAAGGTTTAAAAATAACCTGAAAAGGTCCGGAATGGCAAAGGAAAGAAATGCTAATAAAGTCATATAGGTGCCTAGGTCCTAATTCCACAGTTTCAGACTCTGTTTTATAAAATGGTTCATTTGTGGATATAAAGTGCTTTAGTTCTAGTCTCTGGAGAATTACTAGCTAATAAAGTCTGCTGTGTGTTTCTTTATTTCACATTTTTGAATGTCTGAGAAAGCTGTTTTTTTCATGGAGTTGCTTAAATTTCAGTCTATTAGGTTTTGGCTTAAACTATGTCTTCAGTTACTAGTTCACAGCAGTGCTGGCAAAAGATAAACCTTCTTATATTCTTGCCAAGTACTGTTTGTCACAGGTGTTTTTTAGTTTGTCAACAGGACCAAAGCTTTATCTCAACTTTTTGAGCTACCTAAATTTGCATCAGAACTAGTAATTATTTTTAGCAATTAGCTGTGCACATTACAGATGTGCTGTCTAATTGGCCTCTAAGAATTCCAAGCATCTTTCATCCTGAAATCACTGCCTCAGGGATAGCCTTTGTAGTATGTAAGTATTGTCTCCTTGCTCCCCTTGCAATATAAATTATTGACACACACCCTCTAAAAGTTTTATTAGCTGTGATCTGTGAAGCTTTGTGATAATTCTTTGGTGGAAAGCATTACAGATCATGTTCAGGTATTACAACAGCTACCTTACTTACAAATCTTTCATTAATAGAGAATTTAACAGATATTCTTGAAAAATGCTAGTTACTCCATGATACACATTGCTCTAGATAGTTCTCATCCCATCACGGTTTGTTAGTATTTCCATTTAGTAATCCCTCCTGTCATATTTCTCTCTTCCCAAATGATCCATGTTGTATTCACTTTCATCTAGTCCCCCTTGTTCAAATAAGCACTTCTCGCCTTTTTTGTCCAACTAGAAATTTAGCAAGCTCTTAAGTTTCCTCTGTACTCCTGTGTATATATAAAACATATCCCAGGAGGAGAGCCATCAGGTGACAGATGATCATTAAGGTACAGACCTGGGTGGCATCTTGCTGTCCATGTGATGTGTCCAGCACCTTTAATCATTATGTCTGTCACCACTAATATTATTTCATATGCTTGGGACACAAATACAGACTGCACAGCAACATGACAGTTGTCTTGTCACATTCAGTTGGACACTTACAGGAATGATAATAAAAGGTAGATGTAAGCAAAGGAACATTACATAGCAAGGAAGAGATAATAACAAGTGGATAATAGTCTCAGGTGCTTGGTAGTGTTTGTTATTTAGTCCAAGCCTTTAGAGATAGTGAAGTTACCTGTTTCCATTAGTTGGTAGCCTGTTTTGCTATTACTCACAAAAATGAAGACCAACAGCTTCTGGGACAAGCATTCAGAAAGGTGTCAGAAATGATGGTGATGAAACTCCTTTCCCATTGAATGGCAACCTTCATCTAAACAATTTCAAAGAATTCGTTGACCTCATGTCATTAATTATTGAAATATGTGTATATGTGAAATAGAAATATGTGTATATGTATATGTCTTTTTCCCCACCTCTTAAGGTGACAGATTTCAAAGACTGTATCACCTGCTTTTTAAGTAAATTATTAATCTCAAAGTCTGAAAATATACAGTTTATCAATTTAATACAAAGATTTAACTGAAAATTACAAGGGCTTCTGCTACACCTCTGTCAGCAGCAGTCTTCTTTATCATGTTTGTTGATCTCTAGATTTTCTTGAGACTTTTGAAGACATGAAGAAGCAAGAGCTAGAACGAAAGGCCCATATAGAAGCCAGTATTATTGCACTCCTGGAGCACTCAAGCAGGGTAAGTGCATTTCCAGCCTCCTGTGGCAACCTAGGAATTTAGAAGCACAGAACAGGAGAATAAATGGATAAAGCAAGACTATGTTTTTTATATTTTTTCCAGAAAATATCTGCATAATAATCTCATAGGAGGATCAAGCAAGTACCATATATCATTGTACTAAGAAGATGTAATTAACTTCTCTTTATCCCTGGGGAAAGTCTTTTGAATGTTAGATTACGCATGTGACTGGAGTAAAAGAAATGCGTATTTCATTATATATCATCCGTATATCATTGCTATAATCCATATAATTCTATTTATGATAAACATTTCAGAATGTTGCAAATAAAACTACTGCAACATTTTGTTTATCTGAAGTCTGAAAATCTCACTTCATGGGTATTTTGTCATAACTAACAGATAAAACTGACAAATTTTCAATTGTTTCTCATCTCTATTTGAATTATACCTGAAGTACCCTGCCATGTATACTTAATAAAAACACTTGGGAAATTGTTCCCATTTGCAGTCTGCCATTTTTTGAACTTTCAAAACATTTTTCCTGTTAACATTTTTGGTTCCTGTAGATTGTTTTTTTACTGCAGTTGTTGTTACACAAATCTTTTAGCTGAGTAGTATCTTGATTATATCATCGCTTTAATTGTGTCTTGTTTCAATGTAGTATACTGTTAAGGTATGTGTAAAGCAGTAACACTTAAGTTTAGAAGAGATTTATGTGGCAACACAGTTTATCCTTACTGCATTTCTCTTTCATATTCATTGGTCTGTCAGTACATTTTTTTATCAAAAGCTGACAGAATGAAAAGTCATTAAATTTAAATTATTTCAGAATTTTTCCAGTATTTTCAGTCCTTGTGATAGAAAAGCCAAATAACAGACTATGAACATGGAGAGAAGAGGGTTTTGTAATTGTCCAGTTACCATTTGTAGAGTCAAAGATACAGCATGTTCTTGTCATTTATACCACACAGAATGTGAATTGTATGAAACAAATTTCATCTGTTACCAATCAAGAGTTGAAGATTATGCAGGAAGACCTCACTTACAAATCAAATGAAATGCAGAAGTCACAGAGCACTGCTAAGAATCTGATTACAGGTGAGACCAACAATGAATTTTCAAATTCATTCCTTTAAAAAGTTAAAATGACCTAATTACAAGTAAAATTACACTAAGTACAAGATCAGTGTTCTGTACTGGTCTTCAAATGCTGTTGTAAGTTGACAAATTTAAATTTGTATGAGTATCAAGTTGTTTATATTCCTCAAAAGCATTTTGCTTACTATTAGCAATAGCTAATAAAATACAATTAGCAATAAAAGATGAGCTTGCTTGCTCAACAGATGTATTTTAGTGTATATGCACAATATTCCTTGAGACAGAAACTTGATTTTATTAATATTCACTTTGACGTAAATATTCTTCACAATGCTAAAACAGATTTTAAGAAATACAAGTAGGGACTTGCATAGTTACCTAACCATGTATTATTTGTAAATGTCATTCTTAGTATCACTTACTCACAGTTCGTGCTTTTCTAAAGGGAAATGTCCCATGGGAGAATTAACTGGCAACAATGGTGAAAAGCTCTCAAATTCATATTCTCAGGCTTTGATTCTTTGACTCTGAATTTTCATTTTGACTTAATTTTGGAAATACTCAAGCACTTAATTTTCAATGTTGGAATTTGCAGGACCTGTAGTTTTAGAAAGCAGACAGTACTTTTCTTTCATTTCCGCAACAGGTATCTATTTAGTTCTTTATTTGTACTGTTTATAGTGGAGTTGTTCTCCTAATTCTAAACCTTTGCCAATATCATTATTGGTTCAGCAAGCCTTTCCTTGTTTGTTTGGCTGAAAGTAAGGGGCAGGAATGAAGAACCATAAATCTTTTTGTTAGAAGGCTATTACGTGCTGTACTGGGTAGTAATTTTCAAAATAGGGGCTTGTATTGTATCTTAAAGCAGATACATGTAAAATGAAAAGTTGTTATTCACAAGATACTGCAGAAATTGACTGTTTTGTTGTACATTTGAACATTTAGTGTTAATTTGTCTGCAAATAAGCATTTTGCAGTTCTAGTTTAGTTTTAAGAACTAGACCAGACCTTACAGGCTCAGATACAACTTTGTTCTTTCATGTTAGCAGCAATTCTTGTATTTTACAATATAAGGATGCTCCAGAAACACAAAGCACTATAGAAGAAATTACTGAAATACGTAATTCTCTCTTTGCAAGGGGATAGAAAGAAGATGCAGTATATAATTTTCAGCAGATAATTTAAATTATTTAGAAGTATATTTTTGAAAGCAAGGAGTCACAGATACTGTAATAGACATCAGATTCTTTGAAAAACAGAGTTCCATTCGCACAGTTGAAGTTCTTCGTAACCCCTTAATTATAGCATGGTCATCTTCAGGATTCTTTTGTTGTGACTAAAATCTGAATTTCCATATATTTGTGCCATAACAAAGATATAAAAAGTCCATCGGCAAACCCTTTTTTTTTAAAAAAAGTAAGGAAACCATGAAGAGTAAACAAAAGTGCTGATGGCATAATTTCCCAAAAATATTTCCCTGTGTCAGAGCGGTTTGGTCTCAGAGTTTGCTACTGTGTACACACTGTGAGACACTGCAACTTCGTGGCGTATCAGAAGGAACTGGGCTGCATCCTCTTCCTGTCTCTTCCCCTAGAGCAGTTTGGAGGGTTTTGTTTGTTTGTTTTGTTTTGTTTTGTTTTGTTTTGTTTTGTTTTTGTTTGTTTTGTTTGTATGTTTGTTTTGTTTTGTTTCATTGAGGTTGTTGCTAGGTAAGGATAAAATTCATCCCTTCCAGTTTATTCCCTTTTATCCAAAAAGCGTGAATGGGTAGAAATAGACCACTGCTGTCTCACCGCAGAATACCAGTTTATAGATAGAGCAGTCTAAAAATCCTTTTGGGTATTTTGGCTTGTATGTTGTTATTATTCAGTGCATGTAAAATAAATCCTATTTAGTCAACTATATATTACTTTGAAGTAGTAGAATATCAATATTAGACTAATTATATTAAAAGCTAAAATGTTTTCATTAGTTCTAAGTAAGTCTTTAAAGTTGTTTTATAGCTGTTTCCCTCTCATTTGAATTCTTTATGTATTTTTTTATTATTTTTTCTAATGTTAAAGCTCTTTTTTTCTTGAGGTTGCTAAGCATCTGTTTGTCTTTAGTGCCATAGGAACAGAAGTAGTTCGGTGGTCTGTTCAGTTTTGTTTCAGGATCTGACATTGCCCAATAACAGCCACTGCACAGTGAAGCTATGGTCAGTTATTCTAGATACAAGCAACTTGTTTTATTAAACCCTTTACAGTGGAAGAAGGCATAAACACTGAATCACGGACAAGCATTTCAGTTCCAGTACTTTTATTTTAAAATCCTTCTTTTTGCCAATATGGAAATGTTTAGAGTTTACATAAATGCTATTTTCACATTATAGGAACCTTTCAGTCTTACCTTATTGAACCATGCTACTCAAAATCTTGGCTTCCCTTTTTGTTTGTTTATTTTGAGGTTCCTGAAGATATCACAAATGCACTCTACTGTAAGCAAACAAAACAAAACAAAGGTTGATTAAAGCCAGCATTTCACTCTAAGAAAGAATGTATGGCATAAATACAGAGGAGGATAAATGAGTACCAAAATTTTGCTATATTAGGATTTTGATCAGGTGAGATTTTCCCAAATACTGCCAATAACAAAACCATACCCACAGTTTTTAGGAAGGTGAGCTCTTCCCCATCACATATGCACATCCATTTCCTTCTGCTGTAAAGATCTCTACTGCCTTGGAGAAGACGGGAGAAACAAATTTCTACTGTTTTTCCAGGGGATCTGCACATACCTGAGTGCGTAAACATAATGTTCAGTGTATGCCAAGTGCAGTTTCTTTGTGTTGTCTCATCCCTTCCAATAACTCGCTTCACCTGGTATTTTAGAATTTAGAAAATGCATTATTTGTATCATTATTCTGAGTTAAACACAGCTCTGAATCATAGAATTATGTAGCCATGTCTTTACAAATTCAGGAAAATATAAGAATGAGAAGGCAGACACCCATCCAAAACAAGATTACCCTATCTAGTCCTTCCACAGATCTAATTCCTTTCATTACATATGTCTCTATTGTTTCTTTTCAGAGGATTGTCAGAAGTAAAAGCTGAATATTGTAGCGTATGCTCAGTTTGTAAAATATGACAATTCTTATTACTGTGGAGATACGGAAGAATTTTCTTTTAAAAAACTCAAGGAAAAGCTGGCAATTTAATCTCATAAAACTAGAGCTTACCATGTACAAACAACAGAAATAAAGGCATTATGGTATTAAAAAGCTAACAAAAATAAATTTAAAAATAAGTCAGCTTTTGGTAAGGTATTATCACTGCCTTAAAACTTGAAATTGACTGAAGCTATATGCAACTTTAACAATATAAATACCAACACTGTGATGTAGAAATTCACCACGTTTCCATTATTGTTCACTTATGGGGTGTAATATCATAACTGTAATTTAACAATTTGAAATACGGGATGATTGTTAAGATTGAATTTTGTGCTTTCATTCATGTTAACACTCCTATGTATGTCAAAATCAGGAAGATAGCAAGAGCTGCTTGTATTGCTCAAGTCTAACATAAACCTTTATAGCTGTATAATGTATTATGAAAATTAAAGAAAAAAGTCCTATTATTTACTGATTGTGCATTTGTTGGTCTAGAGAGTCAAAAATTGCAGATGGACCTGCAGAAGATGGAACTCCTGGAGGGCAAGATGACTGATGAACTGGCTTCTCTTAAAGAGAAAATTGAACACACAACAGCAGAGTTGGAAGTCTATAATAATTTGCCAGCTCTGAAAGCATCAGGAGAAGAGAAGAAAAAGGTAATAATAGGAGTGAAGCATGGAAATACATGAAATATGTGGGGATTTGCGTGTTTTTGAGCACCTGGAAGAGGGGAAGCCGAGCCTATGATTGGTAATCCTGACTGAAACAGGGCTTATAAAAATGTAAATGTAGTGTAAAAAAGTAGTGTAAATGAATCCAAATGCTCCTTAGTTTATATATGTGACTTACTAAATGGGTGCATGTGGCAGGCTATCAGCTGGATACCTTCTGATAACTTCCTTCCCATAAAATTTCCCATTTATTTTACCGATTTATCTGATCTTTCTGCTGTAACTTATGACTAGCCGTAAGACTGAATGTAGCAATCTAACCACGGAATCCAAACAACAATAAATAAATCATATTGTCCTTTCTTTGCTCTAATATAAATCCAATCTAGAACAGTTCCCATTTCACTTGTGCTAAATTTTCTATAAATTATTAACATCAGCATTCACTCTTGCACTGCTATAGTACATTCTAATCTTACAACTTGTTCACCATAACTGTGGAATGTTTTCATTTTGATCGAGCATGCATTGTTAGAGAAAAGCTTTATGCATATGGGGTTGGAACTGGATCTCTGAAGTCCCTTCCAACCTGAGCCATTCTGTGATATATCTTGTTCTGAAAGGAATTAAAACTAGTATCTTGAAAGTTCAATAAAAATATTCTATCTTTAGCCCACAGCAAATGAACTCATCCTTTAATCTGTATGTGTTTCTTTTTCAAATAGAGACTACAGGATGACAAGGAAAAATTAACAAAACATAGTAATGCTTTCAAGAAAATAATGGAACACTTGAATGCAGAGTACGAGACCCTAAAGAGAGAGCTTCAAGAGAATGAGACACATTCTCAGGTATAGCTCAAGCAGTGTATCATCACTTCAGTTGTTTCCTAGCGTTGTTTCTTCATACGCACTGGATGCAATGAATCAGCTTACTCATTCTCAGGCAAATTTAAAAGTATGTGTTGTTCTGTTTTTAAACAGAAATTAGTATCATGCCATTAAATTTGTTACAAGCTTTGGATTTCAAAGTTACTAAGAGTAGATCTCTGAGCTTAAGAATTGTGTGAATCTTTTGTTTAAGTGTTTGCATTAACTTTGCTCAGAACTCTCTCCTTTCCATTACTTAAGAAGTTTTGAGAACTAATTTAGAAAGCAACTAAAGAAAAAAAAAAGTCCCTATTAATTAGAAGATCACTTTCCTTTTTAAAGGTATGCTGCTAACTTTTTTCTTTGCAACCTATGCTATTATTTTCCTTTCTTTTTCCCAATCCATCTGCTCCTGGTCCTAGTAGACCACTAAAATTTTAGGGTTTGTTTGGGCTTCCTTAAAACCAAATAACTTTTCTATATATTTACATTTCAAAAATGAATCAGAAAGGAAGATGTTTACAAACTTGTGATCAGCTTTGAATCTTCTATATTAAACACTAATTAATTCATACCATTCTGGCAACAGAACTTTATTAGGTGTGGATGCACAGGAGGAAAATGCATAACCTCAAAATAAGTGGAGAATGGGAATTATTTTCTGCATTTCACTGGTTTTTATTGTTTTAGGTTATTGAGAGCTTTGCAATTGTCAGAAGGGCAAATAAAGTATATTCTTAAAACAGCTGATTGCTCAACATGCATCATACATTTTGAAGTACAAATAGAGGTTAGATATATTGAGGGTTTGGGTGATTTTGCAAGCAGTCAAATAGATAAGTTTTGGCCTTCAAGGAATTGCTATAAAAATGCACTGATCATTTCCTTTGATGTGTATAACATATTTTAAACCTAGTCCCAATTACTGGCTGTATTGCAAATAGCTGCATCTACAAAGGATACAAGAAAATTTTTTAGTCAGAAATATCTCACACATACCTAAAGCTGTGAACCAGTGCACTTAGATAACTGTTTCTTTGCTATAAAATTTATTTGGAGTAAGATAGCAACTATTTCATATCTTCTAGTTTAAGAATAAGGTTTTAAATAGAATGTAGCAATAGCCTCCTAAATTGCTGCAGTAGTTCTCACTGAAAGTTTAGTCTCAGAATGATTTTCAGATTTTCTATTTAAAAATAATCTGCATATCTTGAAATGCAGGATCTTGAACAGTAGCATCAGAAAAACAAATATTGTAAAATTGTATTGTAAGGAAGCGGCCATCGATATAATGTCCACATTAGTTTCCTGTTGATGTTGAAATTATTGAAGAAGTGCCAGCAGTTAACCCACACTCTTACAATCTTATCACTGCAGCTCTGTTCTTATCACAGCTTCTGGCATCAGACAGGAAACTTAACTTTGGAAGAAAGGAAATTTCTTCTGTAAAGCTCAAAGTCCAAGACATTGTCAGGAAATACTGTATCTTCAGTGATTTTAGATCTTACTGATTTTAAGAAGAGATCACTTTAATGATATGTAGTATAATGAGAATTAATATCTCTCTACCATGTCCATCTTTTTCTCTCAGAGTTGCATACACCTTACCCTGTATGTACCATTGTAGTTACATGCAGTGCTTTTACATAAATATATGTATGAAGTGCTAAATTATATACATATCATTGTATCATTGGCAGCTTAAAAATCATTTTGCCATTGGTTATCTTTGCTTGTTTGTGAAGTAACCTTGATCTTACAGGTGACAAAATGCAAGGTATTGAAGCATTTGGGGGGAGATTATTTGTAGAAAGTACCTGTGTAATTATTTTCATTTTTGGCTCTTTTTTGTTTTCAGCTTACAAATTTGGAGAGGAAGTGGCAGCACCATGAGCAAAATAACTTTATCATGAAGGAATGTATCCTTTTACTTAAGAAATACAGTAAAATTCACACACTGTAGTAATTGAGGGAGACGGCTGTTTTGTCCATCAGAATAAGACAGGACAGAATGGGGAGCAGGAGACAGAGGAGAGTGGAAAAGGCTGTGCTTTGCAAGTATCTGGTTAAACACTAGATATTACATAAAACTTGCATCTGTTGTCTGAAACAATTTTAAGATGTCTTAAAGTACAAGATTTGTCTTGCAGACTGCATTTTCCCTGTTGGGTCAGTTTTGTAATTAGATTTCATATAAAGATCAGCTTTGTATCTGTACAATCTTACCTGAATTTATCCAGTGTTGAATTATTTAAAAATTGATATGGAATGGTGAATGATGAAAAAGTAAACAATGTGTTTTATGCGTTTAGGTATTTCTTATTACATAAAAGAGGAAGTTCATATCAGAGGGAAAAAAATCTGATAAACACACTAAGATCTGACAAGGAGATGTTTTAAAAAATGGGCTGGGATGGTAAACTGTGTTGTTGCTCTCTCGTTACATGGTGCTAGTTAGAGGTATATTACACTGTCTCCCTGACTAATCTTTCTCTGTGTAAGACCTTCCAAAACACCAGCAAAAACTTGCTGCAAGTGATTTTCATGAGATTTAATGATCAAAATAAGTGAAGTTTTTTAGAGTTGATAGTTCTTATCCTGTACTATTTTCCATAGCTATTATAGAGATCTGAGTATGGCATGGTTGCACATCTGTTTTATTTATTTATATTCAAAGTTAGGGGCTTTGAATTCAGTGTAGTAAATTCCTTTCTTTAAAATTATTTAGAAAACAAGAAAATCTGAAATCTCTATGGTTAATAGAATCGTTACATGTCTATAATACAAATACTGTAGTAAAAGTGAAAGCAGAACTAGACTACATCGTCCAGCACTGTGTGTTTGACAATGGATATTGCTATGCACCTGAGGAAACATCCAAAAATATATTTCAGGCAATTCTATAATAGTCTAGCCATCAGGATGAGAAAAAAAATGCAATCTCCATATAACTTTATTTTTTTCATATCACAAATATCCCATTTCTTATATCTGATAAGTGCTCTAATTCTTAGGGGAAAAAAAAAAAAAAAAAAACATTAAACATCTTGGACAGAGATGCATTTAATTATCTATCTCTTTGCTAGTAGTGAATTTCTTTTGTTATATGTTTATATTTTTTCATTTTTTAATTAATTCAGAATATTATGTGGAAAATATATATTTTTAATAATTGCTACTGCATTTAAAGGCTGGTAGAATGATTTATTTTAAGTGAAGTAAACTTTTTCTTTTTTTATTTGAAAAACAGTAATAGGCAGTTTAGTGCAGGTTGGGTTGTTCTTTGTACAAAGCACTGAGGAACAAATGTTAATGACTTTGCTTTTTCAGGTTCATAGGAGAAAATACAGCTATCTTAGGATATTATGTACCTTTGACCTGTGGGCATCCTGCTGTTCTTTGAGATAGGATTAGGTGAGTGTATGCAGACAGACCTTTTCTAGGCTCATAGAAAAAGGGTCTTCCTTTGTCAGTGATGTGAAGCCTTCTGATGAGCTGTGGCTCACCACCTCATGGCCCTCATCATTCCTTGACAGATAACAGGACTCACCAGCAAATACCAGAAGATACTGCTGACATTAACGGAATAGAACTGCAGCCGTCTTCCTCTGTGGAGAAGGCTATGCAGGAATATTTTATTAAGGCAAGAATTTTAGATCCTATCATAGTCTAAAAAGAAGAAAAACTTAACCGCCTTAAATGGTACAATGTATCACCTACTTATGCAAGTGCAGATGCTTACTTAAAACAGGTTTTTACATCTGCTTTGGCTACTGGAAAGAAGGGTCCTGTTTTTTTTTGGAATGGGATTTTTCTGGCTAGAAACCTGAAGAGCCCAAACATATAGCTTTAAATAGCTTGGAATAGTCTTGGAATGGTTTTATTTGCAGTGTAACAATGGACAGAGTCTTCCACAAGGGACCTATTGCCTATATGTATGAAAACAAAATCAACTCAAGTATGTAAGCTCTTTTTTATCATGTTTGGCATGAGATGGTAGCTAGTAAATTGCTGTAAATCTTTTACATCCATTCAGAGTTTTTCCATTATTTGCAACTCTTGTTATTTTTTGCAGAAGGAAACTTACTGTATTACGTTTCCCTTATGATCTCTAATTATGCTAATATTTATACTGGCAGTTTGTTTCCTTAATTCTTTTAATCAGTCATAGCAACAAAGAGTCAGGAGAGTGACTACCAGCCAGTAATGAAGAACGTGAGAAAGCTGGTCACAGAATACAATAAAGCTCTCATAGAAGCTTTACAGAACACCAAGAGCTGAACCCAGGCACTTCCTTCCTGCCCCCATGGACCAACAATGAGGGATGTGCAGAGGCAGCATGGAAAGCTGAGCCACTGAGCTCATGTGCTCACCACAGCTGTGACAGATGCTTTTAAAACTATTTTTCCAAGTTTATAAAAATCACAGATTTTAGTAGTACTCCTTTTTTTCCAATGTTTGAAAATATTTAGAAAAAAATATATGAATTGTAGAAACATGTAGAACCAGAAATACTGCATAATAAGTGTGTAAAATCATCAGAATATTTTACTGAAGCATACTGCTGGCTTGTGAAGATGAAGCTTTAGTATGCTTTACACAATGAATGTCTAATTGTCTTTTAGTCCTACCCTGATGAACAGAATGGGATTTTTCCCTGAATAAGGACTGCCCGATGGACTCTGAGATGCATTATCTTAAATGAAAGCATGTAAAATAAGTAGTAATATCAGCAAACCTTCCCTATTTAAAATAGCAATTCATAACAAGTAAAGGAAACATGTAAGGACAACAAGCAGCCTCTTATGACAGAATTCTTTCATATTACAAAGTCTTAAGATCAAATTTACTTTAAGGATCTGTCAGCAAATTTTCATTTCCCAAGGGAAAACTGACTAACTTGTAGAGCATGTCCTTATTTCATCTTTTTATTATAAGGACAGAACTATGATAAAATATAGTGAAATATAGCCAATACTGACCTTGTGCAGAGCATTTTAGTTTTGTGGTATTCACCAATAAAGGAAGTGAAAGGGAAAATTATTTCTATTTTCTGCAGTGTTTTTTTTCCAAGTTTTTTTCTTTTTTCTCAAGCTGCAGTGTCATATGTAAACTCAACTTCGAGATAAAAACATGTTGAATAGAGATTCAACATCGAACAAAAACAGGACTGATCCAGAAATAATGTGCATTATGATATATACATGTCAGAAAACATTAAAATTACCAGTTATGTATTTCCCTCACATTGTACCTGTAATGTAATTATAAACTACGTATTGGTAACTTCCTCTACCTTCCCCATTGTAAACTAGTCCTGATCGAGGGGAAAAAAAAAAAAAAAGACTCTAGGTACAAATCCTAAATAGACAGTAATATTAAAAAAAATTAAAAAAAAAAAAAAAAAAAAGTGAGGGGTTGGATATAGTTTTAATACTACCTTAGAAGAGTTCTTATGTAAAAGAAGAATACTATGTGCTTCACTTCATAAAACTGGGGTTGACAAAGAATTAGAAAATTATCTGTCTGTTAAAATAGAAGTTGTGTGTTTTTGTCCTTCAGTTTCTCCAAATCTGTTATCATCATTTTGAGTATATAGCAGAAATATGTAAAACAAACATACTGAAGGTTCTTGCAGAGAACACCATGTTTCCAGTTTCAGCTCAGTAAATGCTGTTGTTCTGTATATTTATGTCTGTATAATATTTAGAGAGAATGGAACAGGATTTCTGTAAACCAAGGTATGTTATCTAGGGGAAATTCCCACTAATGTCTCTTCCTTCCTGACAAAGTTTCAGCTATTCCAGAGAGAGCCCATTATTTGCTGAGATAAAGCTGAAGTCTGATATTCTCACCAATCAAACTATCACCTAGTGAGATCGCCTCCTGAATTCCATTTCTGCTACAATAACATATTTTAATGAACAATGGAAAGAAGCTGCAGACTGAATAAACAGGCTGCTTTAAATTTGCTTTCACTCAAGGCAGGGAATGGTTTTATTTCTTAGCAGTTATTCTGTAGTATAGCAGAGTAAAATTTACAGGGTTTGGTTGTGTTTTGTAATGTTCCCTTGTGATAAAAATGCTTTCTCTAGCACCCTGATTTTTGTTCTGTTGAAGGTCTCCAGGTTGCCTGTTTTTGTCTGAGAATCTTGTTTATCATTCCTCCTTTTAATAGCTCATCCTTATGGTCCTCAGTCATGTTATTAACATCTTTGGCTCATGAAGGGGTTCATCTTTGAGCCATGAAGGGGTTATTAAACTCCTGGCAGGAGCTTAAGTGTCTTCATTAATAAATTGTTCCCAGCTGTGATCTGAGTTAATTGTGTCCGTATCTAGTTCCTAAAGTCTCAGTTAACCTTTCTTTAACTCATCATTTTTTGTAGCCAAGTTTAAGTACCAAACACACACAGCATTTTTTCACCAAAGCTACTGTGTGTATGTCAAGACTCTTAGGACAATATCACTACCTGGCAATATTTTACCCATTTTATGCTATGCCTCCAACCTGAGAGGACATGGATTAAGTGGCAGTATGTATGGGGTGGAGCAATTTAGAAACTTCTGCTCACTTGTCTCACGAGGGCTAAGTAGAGGGAAGGATCACCTCCCTCAGCCTGCTGAAGACAAGTCTTCCTAATACAGCCCAGGATATTATTATTGGCCTTTTTCACTGTGAAGGTGCACTGCTGGCTCATGGTCAGCTTCTTGTCCACCAGGACCCTCAGGTCCTTCTCAGCAAAGCTGCTTTCCAACCAGTCAGCTTCCAGCCTGTGCTGGTGCCTGCCTGGGCTGTTGCTCATGGGGTCAGGACTGAGCATTTACCTTTCTGGAACTTCTTGAGGTTCCTCTCTGACCGTTTCTCCAGCCTGTCAAGGTCTCTCTGCCCAGCTGGTGTATCAGCCACCCCTCCTTGCTGTGCATCATCCACAAACTTGTTGAGGGTACACTGTCCTACCATCCAGGTCATTAGTGAAAAGTTAAAACAGTACTGGTAGCAGTACCCACCCCTGAGAGCACCATCACTGACTGGCCTTCAGCTGGACTTTGGGCCACAGATCACACAGTGAGCCCTGAGCTAGTTTTCAGTCCATCTTACTGCCCAGTTACCTAACCCATGCTGTATCTGTAAGGAAGTTATGGAAAAACAGCATCAAAAGCCTTGTTAAGGTAAACATCTATACCACTCTCCTTGACCACTGAGCTAATTACTTCATTGGAGAAGTCTGTCAGGTTGGTTAAGTACATTTTCCCCTTCATAAATCCATACTGACTCTTCCCAGTCACCTTTGCATTCTTAATGTGTCTGGAAATGATTCCAGCATTAATTGCTCCATCACCACCTCAGAGATCAAGGTGAGACCGATGAGCCCGTAGTTCCCTGGCTCTTCCTTCTTGCTCTTCCTGAAGATAGGAGTGACGTTCTTTCAGTCTTGAGAAGCCACTTCCAATCACCATGGATAAAAGAGAATCAGAGCTGTTTCTTTCAAATTGTGTTGTTTTCTTTCTTTATGTTAGTGAGCTTAGAAAACAATATGCAGTGTTCCTGTGAGCAATTTCAGACACGCAGAACACTGATATATTTTAATTATTTCTGTCTGATTGTATTGGTCAATGCTTCTTAATGCTGGAATGTACTACTTCACAACTGGAGGAATACATTCCCAAGGTGAGGTGGTTGTAAAGTCTTTCAGTATATTTCCATTTTTCTGCTGCACCAGATAGGAACTCCTGGCACCAGACAGGACCACTGGAAAAACAGACCCTACATCTGAGAGCGTTGACCAAGCGCTTCTTGAACTCTGGCAGCTCAGTGCTGTGACCACGTCCCTGGGCAGCCTGTCCCAGTGCCTGAACATCCTCTGCTCGGCTTCTGCCCCTCAGCTCCCCTCGTGAGGGAGCTGCAGGCCGCCATGAGGCCTCCCCTCAGCCTGCTTGGCTCCGGGCTGAACAAACCAAGGGACCTCAGCCACTCCTCATATATCTTCCCCTCCAGACCATTCACCCTCCTCTGGATGCTCTCTAATAGTTTTATGTCCTTCTCACACCATTCTTCTTAGTATCTGCTTTGAAGAGACCGCCTTAGAAATATTTTTGCCTCACACTGATAAGGCATCTCGGTGGAGTGGACATCACAATTGTCTGGAGTGAAAAAATAAAATAAAATAAAATAAAATCTTGGATCCTGAAAAGAGATCATAAAACCAGAGTTTACGTGAATACATTCACAACACTGAATACTAGCTGAATGCTGTAGACAGTGGTGGCAATTCCAGCCAGAGCAATGCTGCAAAGTGCAGGTTAATCAATGGGAAAGAGGACTGAACTATTTCCAAAACAAATAGTTGTCATCTTTTTCAGCTAGGAGGAAGGAAGCCATTCAGCATTTCATAACCACATAAATGATTGGAATTCAAATTCCAGCTTTGATCAATCATTTGTTGGAACTGGCAGCCATTTGGAGCAGAGGAAGAAGCATTTCTTGCCCTTACTTGCAGTCTAAACTGATTCTCATTTCAGGAAGGAGGACTAACCAGACAATATGCCATATGCCAGGAAAGTGAAATGGAGGAAGCCTCCACATAAAAATTAATTGGCAAAAAAAAAAAGAGCCAGAAATGTAAAATGGCCTGCTCTGCTTTCTGCTTTCTCTTGTAAAACTAATTCCTTGAAAGCTACATTCATTAAAAGTGACTGAGCTTAATTCACTGACCATTTGTATCTTTGGATCAGGCTGAAGATTTCTGCTCTGCAGCAAAGAACAACTAGGGTGCAAGAGATCTGTCTTGGACACACAACGTGAGTTTACTCACCTGCAGTGGCGGTGAGGCGGACTCAGCACATCTGAAAATTAAAATGCAAGAAAAAAAATGCTTATAGTAGAAAGTATCAAACAGTACTATGCATGAGAGACAAAATACCAGATTAATGCCTTCAGATTTTCAGTATCTTCCCTTTTCCTTATTTTGCCTCTAAATTAAATGAGGAAATAGTGTTTAATGGGTGGACTTGTGTGCAGGTTTGCTGTATTTAAAATTATTCAGAATTATTGACCTCAGTGTACAATACTGAAGTCCTTTATTTATACGTAAATCTACATTTTAAGTTCTCAATTTAAGAAAAAAAGTGTATTTCTTTCACACTTCCTTATTTCAAGAATGCCTAAAACTGTATTATTCAAATACTCAAAAACATTACCATTTAGAAATCTTCATCTGAGAGAGGAGAGGCTGAATTTAAAGCCAGAGCTTTCTAGTGAAGGAACTGTTACAGATCACCAACAGTGACTCTATTGTTAACCAGTACAAGATTTTAGCCAGTTTATGGGGGATGTAAATTTGGAAGCAGAGGCAGGAGACAGCAAATTTCTCACTAAGTTGCACTTGCCAAAGGCTGGTGATCTGCACTGTATTTTTGAATGAAAAAGGGATTGTTTATATTTTGGGAGAACTGTTTGACAATATAACAAATGAGTTAAAAGTTTATTCAAATCTTGGGCGAATCACTATAAAGTCTAGTAATGCAGCCATTCAAATCAAAGTTATCATTAGAATCAAATAAAGAGAGAGATGATTTCAGTGAAAAAATAGTGGATCCTGCAAACAGGATTTAAAAAATAAATATTTGTAATGTTAAAGGATAAAAACACCACCCCTGTGATCTATTTAGTTTGACCTATTTCCTGGGCCTTGGAAGCCATAGTCAAATCTGCAAACATCTTGCACATTAAGTAGTTTACACAATTAATCTTTATTTCTCTGAACTGTACAGATAAGAAACTTGCCTCATTAAGGCACAGCTACCTTATGGAGACTTATTTTTATTGCCTGACATAATTTGTGATGATTCAGTGTTAACATCTTAAAGGATATTTGGATCTACATTTGTTGCCATTAAACATTATACAGACTCATTCGTCCTTTAAAATGCATTGTAGAAAAATTAAGTAGAAAAACAGTAATAAAAGACAGAGAGGAGAAAACTTATAAGCTCTGTGGTTTCTGCTCACCTCATGTGGGATGACTTCTCTTCCAGGCTGTAGAATCCCATTTGTCTCCAGACTTCTTTTGACTTCAGGGCAGCAGGAGTATTAAACTCTCTTACACTTGTACTCCTAGAACCTGATCCAATCTTGGCAGGGAAACACAAGCTTCAATTTGGGTTAACTTAGCACATGTTCAGGATCACCCCTTTTGGCATGCATTTTAAAAAAGAGAGCAAACATGGTCTAAAATAAGGAAACAATGGGGTCAAAAAGTACTGACATCAAGTACGCAGGTTTGTCCTTTTCACCCACACAGTGGGATAAAATTAATTTGCTTCTTATTTATGTGACTTTGTACACATTTGGAACCATCAGTGGCCAGCACCACTGCTGGCCCTTCACTTCTTACAGTTTCACTCTCCAAGAAGTTCTTAAATAGAGTTGGTCCCATATGTCAGCAAAGAATTGGGAAACAAGAATTATTTTTTTTGTCCTCTGCTAACAACTGGTCACTCTAAAATCTACACAAAGCCTCTTTCAGCAAATATTAGTGACTCACAAAGCTTCCAGAATGCAGGCATCAGGCCTTATTCAATCCGGTTGATGTCCTTCTCAATGCATTTACTGATACAGAAACCTTGAGGGACTCCTGTGTGGTTTCATCCTCTGAAGCTTCCCCTTGAGAGAAACCTGAGGTTCCCAAAGGATCCTGTGTATGATTCCACTGTAGAAAATGCCATTTTCACAGAATCACAGAATCACAGAAAAGTCTAGGTTGGAAGAGACCTACAAGATCACCGAGTCCAGCCTCTGACCTAACACTAACAAATCTTCCACTAAACCATATCCCTAAGCTCTACATCTAAATGTCTTTTAAAGACCTCCAGGGATGGTGACTCAACCTGGGTAGCCTATTCCAGTGAAAAGATTTTGTTTCATTTACATGGAAAGCAAAAAAGCAAAAGCTCCCTTTGGCTAAGGCTATCCTGCAGACTGCTCAAACTCAGCCACTTCCCACACTATGGTTTCTCAAAGACCCAAGAGAAGCACCTTTCCGGCAAGGAAACAAAAAAACAAACAAACAAAAAACAACAAAAACAAACAAACAAACAAAAAAAAATCATAGCTCTACCTACACACCTCAACAAAACCTGCCTCCCCCTCCATCTTCTGTACCACCAGTGCCCGGCATGGGGCTGGAGCCTATCTGTAGCACTCAGCACAGGGACATCTCATGTCTGTATGCTGCCCCCACTGCCAGGGCCCAAACCAAGGGGCTATCAGGTTGTGGTTAGCCCCAGTGGCATACATTGTTCTGTGGGGGACAGCAGGGTCTGTGTAAGGAAGGCAGCGTAAAAGTCTGTAATTTATGAGCCTCTGCTCCACTTTAGCTGATTGCAGCAAGCAGTACCCCTGAAGGTGCTTCACTGCCTCCTGCTAGCACATATTAACATCATGTCAAGGACAAAGTAATGGCTTGCTTCCAAAAAGCATAATACAGCCAAACACTGCTGGAGGATATGTGTTTTCTGCTAACACATCTACCTGATCAAAGAAGTGCAGAGTGGCATTGTTTCTTTTTCCTCCTCGCATATTTCCATGCGCTGCAGTGTGCATGAGTGGATTGTCCTTGAGACAAGTGTGCTGCTTATCTAGAAAGGAAAGCCTGGTGTCAGGAGTTCACAGCACTTGACATATCATAAAATTAGCTTTCAGCAAACAGTTATGAAAACTCAAGTTTAATGTTAGGATTATATTTACACATTGAAAGACAATTTTTTTTCCTGCTTTAATGAATTTAAAGATGCGTGCACGCTGCCTTCGTGGGTGTGCAGCTAGATGTGAATGCTGATACGTGTTCACCAGCAGTTCACCACCAAGAAGTTCCTGAGGTAATGCTTCAGAAAGCACATGGGGCTAGGCAGCCTTTCTGAGTCCCCAGGTGCCTTTCGAATAGACAAGAGGTATTGCTTATGGGGTACAAACACAGCTGTGAACCCACCTGAGGACGTGCCAGGTGCATGTCCACTGGTCAGCCCAGAAGCCAACAGCCTCGATTAGCCCCATGTGCAAGGAAAGCGAGAGTTACTCAATACCTTGTTTTACTCTTCCTTCTATCCTCACTTTCAGCCATGTTTCTTTTACTGACAATATGGTTTTGGGGGGTGGGTGAAGACAGTTAAATATGTCAGACACTTAAATATGGATAAATCAAGCCAGAATAGTGAAATAGTTTAAATTCCAAAATTTTGTCACATGATTAATTGTGACTTCAATGGGAGCAAAAATCAAACTGTGATGTTTAAATGCCTTCCAAATAGAGAGATATAAGCTTAAACACTTGTTATGCATTAAGTAATCGTTTGCTGATTATTATATATATATATAAAATATGTATATATATGGATGCTATTCTACATTTCCTCACCAATGAAGTGATAGACTCAAATAATAATAATAATAATAATAATAATAATAATAATAATAATAATAATAATAATAATTCGATTTAAACAAACAAACAAAAAAAAAAAACTAATACATGAACCTGATGAGGCTGGTATCCCAATCAAGTTCTACCTCTTCCATTTTCAACAAGAATTGGCATTCTTCTTGTATCTGTGAAATATTACGTATCTGGGCTAGCTGTTCTTATCCCAGAGATAGCTACATTGTCAGGGCACATGAAATGACCTATAGGCACAAGCTGTTTTTGAATAATGTTGAATACTTATACAAAAAATAGTGATTTTCTCCCATAGCTGACCCAGTCACTTATATATCGATATCATCTGCAGCCCGTATGTGCTGTTGTCCACACATTACAAAGAGACATGGTGCATTGCTCCTCAGTGACCTCTTCATGCACTGGGAAATGAGATTTAAGTAAAATTAAAAAAAAAAAAAAAAAAAAAAAGTAATAAAATAAAATAAATGGATTCAGAATAACAGTCTGGAGAAGTACAGTCTTTACTAATGTTGGTTAACCCCCCACCTCTTAGCAAATAAGAAGCCAATGAAGAAAAACTGAGGAAAGGCCAAGTTAGAAGTAGGCTACCCACTAGATGGGAATTATCACAGAATCACAGAATTTCCAGGTTGGAAGAGACCTCAAGATCATCGAGTCCAACCTCTGACCTAACACTAGCAGTCCCCACTAAACCATATCCCTAAGCTCTACATCTAAACGTCTTTTAAAGACCTCCAGGGATGGTGACTCCACCACTTCCCTGGACAGCCCGTTCCAATGTCTAACAACCCTTTCGGTAAAGAAGTTCTTCCTAATATCCAACCTAAACCTCCCCAGGCACAACTTTAGCCCATTCCCCCTCGTCCTGTCACCAGGCACGTGGGAGAACAGACCAACCCCCACCTCGCTACAGCCTCCTTTCAGGTACCTGTAGAGAGCGATAAGGTCACCCCTGAGCCTCCTTTTCTCCAGGCTGAACAATCCCAGCTCCCTCAGCCGCTCCTCGTAGGGCTTGTTCTCCAGACCCCTCACCAGCTTCGTCGCTCTTCTCTGGACTCGCTCAAGCACCTCGATGTCCTTCTTGTAGCGAGGGGCCCAAAACTGAACACAGTATTCGAGGTGCGGCCTCACCAGAGCCGAGTACAGGGGGACGATCACCTCCCTAGCCCTGCTGGTCACACTGTTTCTTATACAGGCCAGGATGCTGTTGGCCTTCATGGCCACCTGAGCACACTGCTGGCTCATATTCAGCCGACTATCAACCATCACTCCCAGGAAATGGTAATATGGAAATTAATAAAATGGAAATTAATAAAATGGAAATTATGGTAATACTACTTTGTGTTCTGCCTCCTTAAAGCCTTAAAATTGAATTTTAGTAGTGCATAGGCCTCACTCTATGCTTTTCCAGGGTATTTTCAGTCTATTTCCCACCTGGTTTGGTTTCTGCTTTATTTTGGGGGTTATGTTGTAAGGAGCAGTTCTGGGTCAATGCACTGAATCTTCTGTAGGTGATACACCCTTCTGTCCACAAGGCACTAGATCTTGGGTGTGAAGGACTTCCTCTGTGAAATCTGCACCAACTAAGTGGAAAAGGTCTTCCAAATGAAATTAAACTGAAGTAGGATGAACCCACACCCTCTTTCTAAAATTATGCTGAATATTTGCTTTTCTGTACTTGTATGAAAGTCATTCTTGGTATTAGCATGTTGGCAGAACTACAGGACTTTCAAATGGTGCATTGTCATGGGTTATATTTAGTCAACTGGTAAATATAACTGCCCTTTATTTGCAACTACACTAATTTATCTGAGTGCTGCCTCTGCATTTATTTCATTAATTTTACTCATTTTTTGTGGTTTCCTTTGTATTTTTTCCTCATGTTTTGCTTCAGCTTCTAAGTTTTGAGCCCCCCAAGTGATTTGGCATTTTGATTCCACTGAAGTCATAAAAGTTCTGGTTAGGATTTATTATCATAACAAGTTTTCAGTCTGTTTCCAATTGTGAAAAGTAGAGAAAAATTGTTTACAGTAAAGCACACGAAGTAATGGGGTAGTTGGCTGGATGGTGGCTGGTGTTGGTCTGTACTGGATTCAACTAGTTGCTTCGTCAGGGTTTATTTCATAATTTTATTGCTGGATGCTGAAATGCTTTGCACTCAGCAGCTTCCACACAGGTTGAAAAGTAACTGGAAAGATGCGAGGGGCCTGAGAAACCAGCAAATCTGTGCTGAGGGAAGGGAGTGACATTTTCCACCTACAGTACCTCAGAGGAGGATGCTCTGCTGACAGTATCCCGCCTGCTGGAGGATGCCACCACTGTTCCTGTTTTGCTGACGGTGGTCAGCAGCCATCCTCTGCTCCCCCAGCAGCTCCTGATAACCATTTTGATGTATTGCTAGATGGGGCTCATGCTGCCCTGCAGCCCTGCTGATATAAAAATGCCTTTAAGATCCTGCCTTTCCCATCCTAATCTACAAAGGAAACAGGAAAAAGGAACTTAAACTCCCTGTACTCAGACAGCAATGAGACTGTTCCAGCCTGCTCCGCTGCGCTGGTTTTTTGCCTGTGACTTGTAAACATGCTGCAGCGTAGCATGCTGGAGGAGAGTTGCCAGTAAACTCCTGCTCCAGGAAAAGGATACTCCATGAGTGGCTGCAAGAACTGCATGGATATATCCTGGAAAGCATGGACCCTTTAGCACATCTGGTTCTCTATGGATTCAGCCTGATGATTTCAGGTAAGTTTTTGCTTTACTCTCTGTAGTTGACCTGTCATGCTGTTCTCACTTCCAACATGCAGGCAAAACATATGTCTTTGCTCCTCATTCTTGGAGTCACCTTTATTGATTTAAGTACTTGTGTTTGCTTCCGTGAGACTGCTTACCCTGTTGAAGCTCTCTCACAGCAAGTGAGGGGAGGAGGACAGAGTGCAAGCTACCAGGGAGCATGCTGCTGTGGCCAGAAGCTGCTGCTACCTCTTTCTAAGTGCTGAACACTGCAAAATGTTTTCTCTGCTGTCTGAGGGTATTAACTTTTTCCTAAAGCTCATTAAATTGAAATTATCAGTGCCATTCCCCCAGATTATCTGCTCTAGACACAGACTAAAGGTCTTCTGTGCCTCACTTTGTGAACTGGCGGTGCCGCAGGAAGTATTGATGTTTCCAGGTAACCCCATACCAGATTTTAGACAAGTATTATTCCAGTACAAGCTTCTAGACTAGATTCTGTAGCTGGAATCCGCATGAAAGTCAGTGGACAAAAAAGGCAGAAGAATGCACATTGTATAGGGCCAATTAATAACACTTCAAGCACAGCTGAAGAATGGTTCGATATCAGCAAATGCGATTACTTTAGCAAGTCAGCAGTTAGTCATAAGAGACGTCTGCAGAAAGGTATAGAGCAGAAATATACTAATGCAAATCTTGTTTACAGCATTCAGAACAGGAAAGTTGGAGATCATTGCTGAAGCTATCACAAGCATAGTCCTGAGAAAGCCTTGCCCTCTTCCCATGGGACTCGGTTGCTCAGCATTTAAGTATTGCTGTCAGCTCCAATATTTTGATTTTCTGGACAGTTTCTTCAGTAAAACAGAAATGCATCTCACACAGTAACCTTAGACTCACTCCAAAACATCACTGAGACACACATATGTTCTTCCAGTCTATCCCTCAGCAAAAATACAAGACGCTGTAAAACAGCAGATTGTGTTGCAGTGAAAAACAGAAAGAAGCACGAGAAGGCAGAAGTCACAGAATCACAGAATCACAGAATCATAGAATTTCCAGGTTGGAAGAGACCTCAAGATCATCGAGTCCAACCTCTGACCTAACACTAACAGCCCCCACTAAACCATATCCCTAAGCTCTACATCTAAATGACTTTTAAAGACCTCCAGGGATGGTGACTCCACCACTTCCCTGGGCAGCCCGTTCCAATGTCTAACAACCCTTTCGGTAAAGTTCTTCCTAAGTCCTTCTTGCAGGGTAACTCACTTTACAGACCTTTACAATTTAAAGCATGTTAATAGCTAAGGGAACTACTGAGTTTGAGATGTTTCTCATTTTCTAACTATTTTGGCACCTAGAAAAAGCAAGAGATTAACACAGAAAAAAAAAAAACAAAAAAAAAAAAAAAAAAAAAAAAAAAAGTGTGTTTACAGTCTGTTGAATGTGTGTTTTTAAATATTCTTATCTAGCCAGCACTGTAATAGGCTGTACATTGTTTACCAGTTCCTCTTCTGTGGCTTAAGTTTCATGACTGCTTAGCTGCACACTGATCCAACCTATGTGGCCCTCAGATCACCTCCAGCTCATCACTTCAAGGCAATTTCTGGTGCTCTAAGCGTTATGGACAGAGAAGAAAAGACTGACCAATTGCCCCAGCTCTTTATCCTCACCCCTCATGTTGCTCTAAGTGGTGGCACACACCTCAATGCCACGGAGGGTAGGCAGTGCTCATGAAGCTGCAGGCACGGCAGAAACGAGAAGTCAGCTCTGTGGACGAGCAGCGTAGGTGGACAGTGACTGCAACGAGGTGCTGACAGGCTGCCCATCACAACCCTTTCCACAGGGGGTGGCCGGTTAGGTGTGTATCACAGTCACACCCATCTCAATAGATCTGTCAGCTTTCCCGCTTTTGTTTGGGAATGATATCATGTTTCCTGGGGCGAGCAGTGGAAGACAATGTGAGCCCGCTTTCCTCCAGATACCGTAGGCGGAGTTCAGGAAAGTGGTGCTGACATTGCCCCGCAGTGGGGGCTTTGCGCCCGCTGCCACTTCACCTTCTCCTTGCTGCACACAGGCTGCTGCAGGGCAGGCTCCAAGCCCACCCACCCTCTTCCACCCTCAGCTTGGGAATATCCTTTGATTTAATTCCTTTTTTTTTTTTTTTTGTTTTTTTTTTTTTTTTAAATAAGAGTACTCCATTTGCATCCAGAGCTCAATGTCTGGTGTTCAGTACCCCAGTACACCCCCTGTCACAGTGTCCAGAGAGACACTGCTTGCCACAGCCAGCCTCCAGTTATACTAAGAGGATTAATTTAATTCTGGAGGGATTCTTGAAACTAAACTCACTGCCTGTTTGTCTTTTGGTTGGTTCTGCTCCAGTCAACACTTTGTAGAATCAAAGTAATCCTGGCACACACCCTGCAGTGGGGATATGAGTCCCAGGGCCATGCCGTGGTACAGCCCCTGATGAGCACAGACTAGAAAACTGCTCCAGACTCACCTACTCCACAACAAGTAGCCAGCCCAGTGTCACAACTTGCCTCTTGCAAGAGGCAAGCTTCTTCAAATGGTCTGGAATTCTGCTTGCAGCTTCTCACAGTGGGGATAATTCTCAGAAATGATGGTGCATGAGCCCTATCTAGGCAAATTGGCCACCCTGAGAAGGAGATTTGTGGAAATTGGCAACAATTAAACCCAGTTTCAAGCACTTTTTATTTGAGTGTTTCTGGCAGGAAACAAATACATTGTCAGATGTCTCAGTTCTCAAAGATGGAAACGTCTGTGCTACAGCTCTGTGCTACCAGTAACGTCAGATCCAGTGGGTTTCGAAAATCACTAGATTTCTTATTTTGGTGGGTGATTTTGCTTCTGGATCCATGTATGGTAAAAGACTCAAAAGGTTGCATTAGCCTTTAAAGAAAGGATAACAGTGAAACTAACAGTGTAGTGGAATTCAGTGCTATATCCCTGGAGATGTCTCAGTTTTCCATGGGATCAGTAGGTGTTATCATGAAAAATATATATTTAACTATAAATATTATTATTACATGGCTCTTTACAAATTCAGAAAGGTAAGTAGATTTTACTATACATTAAAAAATACACATAAGCACAATTATGATGCTGTATGCTCTTCAAAATGGCAAAGAAATTGCATTTTATAGTTACAGACTGCAAAGTTCTAACAATCCTGTCTCAAGATTTGTTTTTCCTTTATGAAGCCTGACTTAACCTGTAAAAAAAAACAACACTTTCTCTGGTGCACTTTCTGGTAGACTTTCTCACACATGTGCCCATGGCAGTGTACATGACTGTCATTCTTCCCATAGCTAAAGGAGAGACTAGGGCTCTATGAGCATCTTCAGACAGGCTGTCGTCTGTCTGCAGTGGCACCCAAACTTTGACCACAGCCTCTCTTGTGGCTGAGGTGCTCGCTTTTTGAGCCTCTTGACAGTTCAAGCAGCAGACACAAACCATGCCTGAGCTTTCAGTCTCAAGTTTTTTCCAAGTATAGACTGACACAGAACATTGCAGACACCTACAATTCAGATATCTTGAAGGCAAGGTTGGACAAGGCTTTGGGCAACCTGGTCTAGTGAGAGGTGTCTATGGTAGAAGGGTTGGAATTAGATGATCTTTAAGGTCCCTTACAACCCAAACCATTCTATGATTCTATGTGTCCTTGCCCATGGCGGGGGTTGGAACAGGATGGTCTTTGAGGTCCGTTCCAACCCAAACCATTCTGTGATCTTATAACTCTATGATCAAACAACTACTAATGCAAATTGCAGAAAAAAAAAAACTAAAAAAGGCTGTCACTCCTGAAGTGTATTTGATATGTGAGATCCAGCAGTTGCATATGCCAGCCACATTTATATAACTTACCCAGAGGAATCAGTGTCCTGTTGTTTTTTCCATGAGCCTCAAACTTAGATAGAATTTAGATTCTTGTTGAGATATAGCCTTCATTGAACCCAGGACTGATGGCCTTCCACATAAATCACTGGTTGAACCTCGGTGACCTGCTGACTCCTGGTAACTCTGCACAGGTCTCCTAAGACAACCATGACTACAAAACAGATGTATCTACATTTTGGGAGAAAAGAAAGCTGTTCTTTCTTAGCTACACTGCTGACTATACGTTTGTAAAGAAAAATATTCCAGCTATGACCTAATTCACTGCCCCTGACTGTGCAGCTAGGAGCCAAAACCAACAGCTTCAGCCTGTGCAGGGAGCTCTGTGCACCTACCCTACATGGAATTACAAAAGTCAGCCAACTGTCTTCAGTTTTCTTTTTAGCTTTATAGATTGCTTTTGGTGTGTGCCTGGTTCAGCCCCAGCGAGAGGCAGAGTGGCTCTCAGCAAGCATCTGTGCCCAAAGGCCATTCCAGCAGCTGGGAACAGTCAGGGGTATAGAGGCATTGCATCAGACCCAAAGGAATCAAATCTAAAAGGGAGAAATGAAATCATGCTACATTCACAAGTGTTAACATAGGGTATTGGTTTAGATACAGATTATGTACATATATATTCAATTGTCTGGATATTTAGTCATGATTAAGTTGGTTGGATGGATAACTTTTTTTGCTGAAATTTCACTTTAAGGGGGAAAAATATGAAGCTGAAACATTTTTACAGAGATTGTCTGATCCTCACATATATTTAATCTGGAAAGCTTTAGGTGAAGAAAAGGGAGCACGTAAGTCAGAAAGACTGACTGCAACTGAGCAGCAGGCTTTAAGACAGGAGAGACGTGGAGCTGATCCTTCGTGTGTCACCTGTGTGGGAGACCTGCTCTGTATTGGTCAGGTAGACTTCAGCCTGCTTGGCCCATTCCTGTCTCTTAAACACAGATTTCCACAGTAGTCATTGTGGTGTGGAGAGTGTTGGGTGGGCACAGAACAAATACACCAAAAATGGATGCTTCTACCAGTTCTCTGGGATGGACATACAGGTCCAGTGCCAGCTCCCACCATGATGCAGGGAAGAACATGTGACATGGAGGGGCATGTACCTTGTGCTGTTGAGCTCACTGGGGAGGATGCTGAGTCCTTTTTCAGTGCTGGGTTGTCCATCCCAGAAGATTTGCTTCTGGAATTCCTTCATGTTGTATTTGTGTAATATACACGTGGGACCCAAGGGATGAAAACAAAATGTGTTAAAAGAAACTGCAGTGGAAGACTGTTCTCTGAAGACATTATCTACCTTATGCTAACAAGGAAGATAGTATTAAGAATGCTGCTCCACTGCAAGTTCAGTGGAGACTCACAGCAATGAACCAGATTTGGTAATTTCTACATCTCCCTCAAGAGGGGAGCGGAGGGGCAGGTGTTGAGCTCTGCTATCCAGGAACAGTGACAGGACCCAAGGGAACGGCAGGGAGCTGGGACAGGGGAGAGTCAGGCTGGGTGTTAGGGAAAGGTTCCAGGCTGGATGCAACTCTGGGCAGCCTGCTCTAGCAGTTGGCAACCCTGCCCAGAGCAGGGGGGTTGAAACTAGATGATCTCTGAGGTCCTTTTCAGCCCAGGCCATTGTATGATTCTTCACCCAGAGGTGGTCGGGCACTGGGCCAGGCTCCCTGGGGCAATGGTCATGGCATCAAGCCTGACGGAGTTCATTAAGTGTTTGGACAGTGCTCTCAGACATAGGGTCTGGTTTTGGGGTTGTTCAGTGTGGCGCCAGGAGTGGTACTCAATGATCCTTGTGGGTCCCTTCCAGTTCAGGATATTCTACAGTGTTTTACGATAGTTTTCTATGATTCTAACACCCAAACTAAGAACATGCACTAAGAACATTAGTAAAGGGTCATATCAAAATGAAGTAACAAATCCCAACAAAATTCACTTTCTAGTTCATCACTAGGAAACACAAACACTTTTATAACACAAGGATTCTGGGTCATTGCTAAGTTCTGAAGGGATTTTTGAAAGACAGGTTCACAAATCTGACACTATTCATGGGTAATGTACTTAAACTTTCTGCTTCAAGGTCAGTTTTTTCCTTGTCTGGTATTTATCTACTTTTTGCACTGTGTCAGCTTGTCTAACATGGTGGCATGATAATCTCCCTTTTGCAGTCTAACAAGTTTCTCTAGACAATTCAGTTCCATTTGCACTTCTGACAGGGCTGGTGGTTTTATCTTGCATTGTTTGCTGTCTGTTCATCCTAGGCCTGCCACTGCTCAGGGACAGTCACAAAATGTACTCATAAATAGAAAAAACCCTACTTGGAGAAGTCAGTAAGCAGCAACATGAGGATACACGATTAGACAGGCAAAAAACATGTCCATCCAGCAGCCAAAGCCCATAGATACTTCCAGGCACTGTTAACCTTACATGTGCTATCTGTTCCGATACATCCTATGATGACAAAATTATGGCATATGTTATTTTGTTCACTTCAGCTTAGCACACGCACCCAAAAACCATGCCTACATGGTATACAAAGCAGCTTCATAAAACAACAAAGGACCATCCTTGATATGGACAAACTTACTCTTGCCTGCAAGTACTTTCCTGATGGTAGTACACATATTTGGATGGCTGCAAATCCCACTGGATTTAGCCTGTTATACCCAAGCCATCCCACATTCTTCATCTTTTTTCAGCATTACCTAGCATGTTGTCAGCTGCTTGCTCAAGCAATTTCTGCTGATAGTTTGTTTTCTGCTTTACTTGCAGAAATCAAAACCATGCGGAAGGAGAAGTCATGAAAAAGCTTTTTTCTTCTCTCTTTATTTTTGATTACTCCACACAGAATTATTTAGGCACCCTCAAATGGGAAACAGCAAACAAGTTGCACCAGTATTTCTTTTCTTGCTTTTTCATCTTAAAAGATTGCTTTGATAAGTTGTGAAACAACTGGAATGTAGAAAAAACAGTTTTGTTTTCTTCTGAAAGTAGACATTCGCATTTCCTTCAGCTGCTCCAGATGTACCCAAGGGCCCTTAAGAAAGTATTAGACGTGGTAGCTTTGGCACACTATGACATTTTTCATACTTGTGCTCAGGTTTTCCCACTACCACTAAGTAGCAAAATGATGTCCTGTCACTAATTTTTGCCTCTTTTTAGTTTCACAATGCCTTCCCTCACAACATAATGCCCAGTTTATAAGGGTAAGAAACATTGACTGAGGTGCAAGCTGTCCCACAGCTGCCTAGTAGCATCCATGAGATACAAGTAGTGAGAGTCTTTTGATGGGACACTTGCGACAATAGAAATTGTTTTATTGGCAAACCTGATTATTTGCTCTTTTACAAGCTGTTTATCAGCAACATTTCTACATTTTATTTATTTATTTATTATCCTGCTGCTGCTGCTATGTGCTGGAGTGCCTTAATCTGTTTAGGGTAACAATAATCTCTGCAGTGTCTTCCTGTTGAGGACTGAGCTCTAAGAGGAGAATTTGACTCACTGTTAGAAGTCATCCAAGCTGCTGTTGTCTTTGCATCCCAGACGAATTTTCCAGGACACCAAGAGAAAAATGAGTCCATAAAATGAACATGTGATTTCAAAGGCTCCCCAGATCACTTACTTTTTTGGAGAACAAATGAAAAAAATAAGCAAAATTTATACAAGAAATATTGAGTGCACACCCCTCCCCTCAAAAAAATAAAAAAATAAAATAAAATAAAAAGAGGAAATAATGATTGCCAAATTCTGGCACAACATGTATTCTATTCTTCACATGAAAAAACAGCTAATTTGGGGGGCCAGTTTGTGGCTAATTTTACTATTAAGTAAGGAGTACTCGTTTCTTCTTTCTTAGGAGTAACGGATCAGGTCTCTATTTTGTTAACTTCTGTGTATTTCAGCTGCATTATTTCAATCTTCCAAATTGATGAATTTGTTAATAAATAGATTTCAACATAATTTATTCAGCAGTTCTCTAAGAGTTAATCAAACACTATACTTTTGCAGCAATATTGCTTGTATTTTTGCTGTTTGTATTCCTAAATAGCTTAGTTATATTATTCTAATTTGTTGTGTGGTTTTATGCAGTAAAATAGAGTCAAGGAGTGCACAGCTGAACAGGTAAGTACAAAATGAGATACAAGGATAAGTCTGAGGTATGGGAAATTTAGCAAGCTAGATTTGCTCCATATCAAAACCACATACTTTCAGGCTTGGTGGCGTGGTGTTTTTTTTAGGAAACATGAAAGAGAGGGGGGTTGGTGACCTGACAGTCTGTGATACACATTTTCACCAGTTTCAAAATAATTATTGAGCCCTGCGGTTAGTATTAGAACTGAAATATGAAACTGATTGCTTTGCTCTCAATATAACACCAAACATAAGCACAGATTCTAGTATAGTACCAATATGATTTATACTCATATTTTCAGGTAGTTGCTAGCAGAAATAATTTGCATTCCAAGCAATAACAGTAATAAAAACAAGTAGACAATTCAAATTTACATCACCTTTCTTTCCTCTCACTATACCTGATGAAAAAAGAGCTGGAATTTACTGTGTAAAAACCTCTCTCCTTTCTGCTTTCTCCTCACCTCCTCTCTTAATTAATTAATTGATGTCTCCACCCACCTCCTACAACAGCTCTTCCTTTTCTTTATTATGCTCCAGATGCAAAGGGAAGGACTTCCATTGTACAGCCACCTCAAGCAATTAGTAACAAAGCTCTACAAAGGAAAATAAATGTATCATTAGGTTTTAAATAGCTGTAGAGCTGTGAATTATTTTTTCCTCCCACTACTACCCTGTATAAATAGCTAAAACATTTACTCAGAACTTTGCATTCTCAATGAACTCTGCAAATTTGGACTGATGGTTAAATATGTGTTTGGGGTGTAGTGGGTTATGGTTATTGTTCACCTTGATGAAGCTGACTGCTGTGGCTAACTGCTGTGGTGGAGGTGCGTTAGCCACTGCACAGTACTGACAGTTTTCCAGTTAACAAGGAACTTTTCAAAGGCCTCGTGTTAGGTAGAAATTATAATGAATATTTCCATTATTTCCCTGGAACCAGACAAGTGTAAAGTATAAATCAAGAAATATTTGAGCAGCAACTTTCTGAGATGAAAAGACAAACAATAACACTTTTCTGTTCTCATAGCACTTACTTTATGTATTCATCTATGGCATTAAGTTATATCTTCTTGAGACTGCCTTGTTGTTTTGTTCCCGAACTAGTGTCTAGCACCAGTTCTGGTCCGGGGAAGTGATGTTTCAAACTTTATTACAGAATGTCTTGCTCTTTGAGCAGACCTGTGTCTGGGATATGTTCCATGGAATTTCCCAGAGATGTTTGATCAAGCTTCTGCTGAATTTTGCTGGTGTAACAAATCACTGAAAACATGTTGATGGTGTGCCTGTTCAAATGGCATTTTGATAGGGAATGAGAATGCATAGAGGTTGCAGAGAAAGCATGATATACACTTATCCTCTGTTTGGTGTGATTTCCCCAGAGCACTGTGCGGCAGAGAAGCTGTGAAAGACCAAGGAGAAAGTCTTGCTGGTGCTCCCCAAGTCAGTACAGCCCAGTATTAATTTATAAGAGAGAGCACAGTTGTGTAGTTAAGGCAGGGGCAAAGGTCTCCCTCCATATGTTTTGTCACTTGGGTTTCAGTGGGTGCACTGTAATTTAAACTTACTGCTCTAGAGGATGCCATTTTCTCTGTGCCAGGAGAGCACAAAGCCCTGTACAACAATGAACATGTCATAAATATCAGGCAATTAATCCTTTCTGCATGGCATCTCCTATTGTCTACACCAGATTCTGTGAGTGTTCTCTCTTCTCTAGATCTATTTGCACACACAGCAAATTGCCTTCCTGATAAGGTCAGTCCTTCAAGGACCAGGGCAGGAGTCAAAGGACTTTTTCAAGGAAACTGATTTTCAATTGTCACTGATACAGGGACAACCTGTTTCCTGTCTATATTTGTTGTACTTTTCTCAGAGAGCCAAATCCTGTTGTCCTTATTTGGTCCTTGCATATTCAAAGTCTTCATTAATACCAAGGGCAGGATTTGTCTACTTTTTGCAGCCCTAGATAACGAAAATTCCTTCTCAGCAAGGATGGTTTCATCCTTGCTGAGATGCATTACCAGAAAGACATGCTCTAGGAAACCCTAAGCACAAAGCATATGTAGATTTTACACTTTTCTGTTGTTCTTTTTGTTGTTGTTTTTAGTTGTTTTAGTTTTGTTTCTGTTTTTCTGTAATCTGAGCACAGGAACTCCCAGAGGAGTCAAGGATAGCCTTCCTGTCACCTCAAAGGCCTTAGTCTGACTTCAAAAGGCCAGTCCTGCTAGGCTTGAGTTGAACCAGTGAAACGCTTTCAAGTAAACACACTGCAGGGGTCAATCTTTTCAAAATACACTTAAAGTCTACCTTTACTTTGTGCAAAACTTTCACCTGGATGTATTTTAATTTCTGCATGCAATATACTCCAGCTGTGAAATCTTAGCTGCCAAATCATGTCTGGGGAATGATTCAGTACTTAAGCATAAATGTTATTCCCTATTAGACACAGAAAGGTCTTTAAATGCTGCTCCATAAAGACATGAGACTCCAACTGTGTTACATCAGCATCACACGTGTCTGAGTTGCTCTGCAGGGTTTAATATGCCAAAGGACATCTATGTTTAGACAATCCACTAGAACACTACTCATCCAACTGAGGCTAGATTTGGATTCCTCCAGAATAATCACAAGTAAAAAAAATGAGTGATAGGCCTGAGCTAAGGTTGTTCTATACCTTGACTTACACAATTTGTATCACTCCAAAGAAACAGAAAACTGCAGCAAATGCACTGAATCTGATATGATAATGCTTTGCTCTATCTTGCGTAGGGAATCAAGGCAACATGAAAGCTAGTCCTCAAAACTCAGATTTCTCCTACTACTTCTCAGCATACTAAAAGGTTCAGACACAGGGCAAGAAGAGGTGTTATTTTCACCTTTCACTTTATTTTGGAAGTGAAGGAACAGAGAAATGCTGGGAGCAGAGAAATGGAACCAGAGCCCTGCATGCACAGCAGCTCCTGAGGGACCCCAGCAATGTGGGCCCATCACGCTGTATATTGTGCCCTGTGGATGCCAGGCAGAAACATCAAAATACTTCAAATCTAACCTGCAGCACCCTTCCTGATCTCAACTCAGATCATCGTAGCAAATCACACAGTCTGGATCCAGATTTGATTCTGAGCTCTATGGAAGTCTGCCAAAATCAGGACCTAGCAATTTATGATTTTATGCATATCTCCACCTGGCATGTGAGACCATGGAGCAAATCCCTGCTAACATAAAGCTCTCTGCCTTCAGTTTTGGTGACTTCTGAACCACATCTGCCTACATCTGGTGTGTCAGACCCACAGTTAAGAACACAAATGCTCCTCAGATAAGAAACATACTTAGACAAATGATCTGTAAATGAACACATAAGTCTGGCTTCACTTCTATCACACAGCTCTTTAGCTTCACGCCAAGGATTCACTTTTGTAACGCATGGCAGGATTAACTGGCTCTGCTGACCCCTACTTTTATGCAGTGTTTACGGTAACGGCATGCTGCATCCTTTCCAGGAGGTTTCATTTCTCCATTGTGTAACTCCGAGTTATCTGGGCTGGCACAGTGCAGGGTGGTGGCTCTTGCAGGGCTGGGTGTGGTGACTGTCAGTGCGCTGGTGAGATACTTCAGTCCCCAGAGTGGCTGCTGGCACGGCGAGCAGAGAAGGACCTCCTCCCTTGGCCCTGAGCTGCAGGGACACACGCAAAGGCTGCAGTAAGCACCGAGACCTTCTGGCCTCCCTTATCTAAGTCTATACCCGTTCCTTCCAATGAGAGAAGCCGAATGGCACTAAAATGTTGGGTCTCTCTGTATAAATACAAAGCATGGTTGTGTCCAAAGCAGGAAAATAAATGTGATAAATAAAAGAAATCAATTATTCTTCCTGTTTCAGCTGGAAAAAAATGTTACTGTTTCCCTTCTCCTTACCGTGGATTTCAAAGTTGAAGGGACACACCTATTATTTGCAAAGCATTGATTATAGGGGACTTTTATTCCCCTGCTGCCATCCACATTTGAACAAGTAAGTCTAGCAGTAAAAAAAAAAAAAAAAACACTTTTCCAAAATATTTGAAAAAGTATTCCAAGTGTTCAAAATACTATTAATTCCTAAAGATGAGAGACACATCCTCCTAATATCAATTCATACATAATAAATCCATGTAAAGGACATAATAGAAACACTGTTATGCTGACGACCTGATGATAACCAGTCCTCTCACTGGCAACGCACCACACTTGAGGCATTTGTGTGTATGTCCAGCTAACCAAGGAACCATCTGCGTCTGCAGCCCAAGATTTTTCATGGGCTTCTGCAACAGCTTGAGGAAGTACTTACACAAGCCTCACAGGTTTGTTTCCTCTTCTGAGAAGAACAAAGCTTATCTGTTCTTGACATATTAAGTAAATCCTAAACTCCTACTAACTCTAACAGAACAGTTAATCTGCAGTCTTTTTATTTTGCCCTAAAGCTGTGTAAGACCCAACCAGAGGAAGCCTGCGTACTGGATGAAACAGCTTCTCCAGTGATTTGATTAGCTGCAAACTGAAAATCTCCAGTAATTTTTTTTTTTTCACTTGCTGTTTCTTTTTTCATAGGTAAAGTGGAAGCAGCCCTGGACCTCATCCTGATCAACTCATTCCCTCTGGTGGGCAACTCAGAGACATCACTCATCTGTATCACTTCTAAGTGGCGCTCCCATGAGTCCATCACAATTGACCGGGACCATGAGGATGTGACAAACCAGCACCGAGAGCCACTGGAAGTGAGTGAAGACTCAAAGAGAGCCACAGCCAAAACAGTGGTGTGGAAAAGGGAACAGGCCAGCGAAACTATTGGAGGATACTACTGTGAAGGGAAGCTCAAGGATGAGGTGATGAGGATACACACCATGAAGATGCCACTGGGAGGTACAGCACAAGGATCAGAGATTAATTTTGCATGTCGCTGCGTGCACACCCTGGTTAACACAAGTGGGCACGAAAGTGGCTCCAGAGCTGGCAAGGCCATGTGGAGTCAACAAAACTAGACTGGGATCGAGTCCATGTTTTTCTTCTGAAGTGCAGAGACAACTGGTTGACACTAGATGCTAGTCATTTCCTCATGGAATTTAGTCAGACATCTATAGGTGCTCTGCATCTGGCTACTGCCAGGAACACACAGTCAGGTGATAAAGGCTCACTGATGCCAGGAAATAATGCACATGCAAACCCCTTCCCTGCAATTTTCACACTCTAGACCCTTGATTTCTAAATACAGTTACACTTCAAATCTTGACAGGTCTGGGATGTAGACAGCCAGACATTGCTGTCTTTTTTCTTGGTAGAAAACCTAAGCCTGGAAAATAACTGCCCACAGTTCGGCACAGCGACACATCAAACACTTCCGATCTGCACAGCCTGTCAGCACAAAAAAAAAAATCCAGCACAATGATAGAAAGAGACTCCAGGGAAGTCTCTCTGAATCTAAGAAAGGTTATTCACAAAAATGCACTGCATATTTCATTTTTTATTTGGTTTGTGTTGTAAGGCTGTGAACACTAGAAAAATTAAATTTGGCAGGGAGATAAATAGTGGGGTGCAAAGGTGAGGTTCCCAAGGACCAGCAGTCTGTCCAGTGAAATGACCTCATGAGATTTATAGGACAAATTATAAAGCACAGAGATGACCATAAACTACAGAAAATTTCAAGAAATTTTAGCTAGTTTTATTAAGAGGAACTATCATCATTGGTATCTCCCAAAATTATAGTCTTAGAAAAAAAACAAACATCTTAGAAAATGAGATTTTCTTTTGTCTGAGCTATGGCTGGTTTCCTTTTGTTTCTCTTGGTATGGGAATGTTCCAAGACAGGTGGGCAGGACAAGCACATTTTTATTTGGCAAGTGTCTTTTCTGTCCCAATGTTGTCTTGAAAGGTTTTCTTTCACCAGCAAAGCTCTGAGTGTGCAACTCATTTGCTGGGCAGACAACTCTGTTGTTTCAAAGGAGGCTGCAGCAGGGAGGAGGACGTAGGATAACAGTCTGTTTAAGGCTCTGGAGGAGGGAATGATGTCTTCATTTTGACCCTCCCTCCAGCAGAAAGCCAATGAGCTGAATACAGTTCTGGCTGCCATGTACAGCAACCTTCATGTGTGGATGCATGTCCTCTGAATTGATCAATTTTTTGCAGTTGCTATCTGTGCAGCTAGGAGCAGAGGAATTAAAGTAACCAAACTCTGAGAGCTTCCTATGTTGCTTTTACAAAAGAACAAAAAGAAGTTGTTCTAACCAGAAATAACGCAGCATTCATGTCAGTAGTAGGTAGGCTTCTATGAATCATTTCTGGGTTTGAGTCTGTTCCTCAGATTTTCCTTGCAGAAGCCTGACTAACAAAACTTGAGCTAGAAACTCAGTGTTGAAAGTGTGTAATCTAATCAGACTAGATGGGTGAGAAAGAGGCATGACAGACATTCTCAAAAGTATTAGGTCCACAGAAAGTGGAAGGAAAGTTCAGTGAAGGACTGTGCAGCTTGGCAAAGCATCTGTAATTGGAAAACATGCCTTTTTGCCCTTCACTGTTGTTGTCTGAATTATTTTTAAAGACGCGGTCTGTTGTCCAACACCAAAAGTTGATCAAGAGCTGAAATGTGCTCAGTTTCCCACTAAGGACACAAAAGACACAGGAAGGAGAAGCACTTTTGAAAATCCAGCCACTGTTTTACAGCCTCAGGCCAAGAAGCTACTGATACACTCGCTGAGCATCAATCACTTGGGTAGCCCCTCTGACTTCATTGCAGGGGGAACTGCCACCTGCCTAATTATGTACCTGTTGTCAGATGTGAAGATACAGTGAAGACTTTTGCTATATAATAAGAAGGATAACAGATTAACTTTCCTGTTTTACTCTATACATGTGCCATTCTGAAAGTAAGGAGTCCATTCTCCTGAATTTTTTAGTATTTTAGCATTATGGTTACACATGTAATATTCATACATGCAATAATAAGGAACAGACTATGCTTTTTATGTATATGGGGAGTTACTATTTTACTGTATATAGCACACACACCTAGAATAGAATGCTATATAGTTTGCCCTGCATCTTGTCATACACAATTTGTTCAATTTTTCTACACAATAAATACGTATTTTCATATATGTGATGTGAGGCTCTCCTACAGAAACTCTCCAGAGCAGGCAAAGGGACAATAATGGAAACACTAGTAAAAGAATGTTACAACACTTATCCTGCAACTCAGTTCATTATGTCTCTATAAGGAATTGGCACATTCAAGATGTGAAATCATGAAATACAACTCACAGTCTAAAAATACTTTGGAACTGAGCCTACCAGGGACTGTGGGTTCCTTTCCATTGCAACAATACTGTGAAGAAAAAGTCTTGTGGTTAAGCTAAACAGCATATAAAGAAAAGAAAATGGGAACACAAAAGTTTCGTATCTTGTTAAAACAATTAATTAGTAATACTTCACAAAATGTAGTCCAGAAACCACTACAACTAAAACACTTAGGATCATTTGTAACTAACCGTTCACTTTTGTGAAAGCTCTTGAATTGTCTTTTCCTAAATAGTTCACGCCTTTCACCACGTATTTTTTATTGACAAGTAACTTCTAACTCAGCAGCTGACAGAAGCTGGGACTGCTCCTAGTTTTTGTTTTCCCGTTTTTAATAAGAACTTATTTCATTATTCTATATGAGAATTCTGTTTCTCTAAGACATAAATTGAGATACCAGTGCCTTGGTAACATGGCAGAAGCTCAATGAATTCCTGCTGTACCATGCATGTGCTAGGTAGCATGCAGGAAGAGTCTTGCTGAAATCAGTCAGATAGTGCTTACCGAGGAAGGTGTGAAAAATGTGCCAGAGGTTCATTTCAGTTAGAAATAAAAATTTTAAACATCAACATTCACAAGGAAAGAAAATTCTGGGAGAAAGGCTGGCTTGGATTGATAGAAATGTCTTCATTTTTTCTCAAATTTTCCTTATTATTATTTCATACAACATAACACAATCATTTTGATTTTAAATCAAAATGCTATTATGAAATTGAAGTATTAATATATTATTTCCTCAAATATTGCAAAAATACTACTTTTATTTTCCCTCAGATTTTACAAAATACTATTCTGGAGATATCAACACCATTATAGCTTCATATCAGCTTTGGAGCAGCATCTACCAGATGTTTACTTACAACTCTACTACACGTAAAATATAACAGGAAGTTAGTTGATTTTTTCCATGTTTTCTGATCCTATCCCTCTATATTTATTAACAAACAAATTTCAGTCACAGACTCCAGATTTGTTTTCTGTGACCACTGGCAAGAACCAAAGTAGTTCCTTGATGGTTTTCTAAAAATGAAACAGAACAAAAAAAAAGAGATAAATGATAGATAAATGGAAAATGTTATTATTAAATTGCTTAGTAGTTCACACTAACTTGTGTAGGTGTTCCTTAAACAGCATATCCCATGAAGTAAATCTAACTTTAATAAAAATGGAACCTACACAAGCACAGAGCCAACCAGGAACATGAACAGCTCTGGAGCAATCCTTTCCAGCTGAGGCTCAGGTGAGTCTTTCTGTTGGAGATGTCCCGTGCACCTCCCTGGTAAGGAAGGGCAGCAGCACCAGGCTCCTGCAAGCTGAACAGAAACAAGAGGCTGACCCATGAGGAGCATGCACAGGAGGGACTCTGAAGCTAAACAGACTCAAAAGCAAGAAGAGAAAAGGGGCTAGTAAAAAATCAATGTTTCACATCTCTTGGGCACTGTACAAAGAAGAGTACAAGGATGTAGCAGGCTCTATCAGAAAAAAGAGCTGATTAGGCAACTTCTAGGAAAATTCAGACTTTGTTTGACACATGACATATCAGTACCAGTACAGCATTAAAACTCAGGGCTAAAACTATCAGAAAATATGATTTTATTCTAAAAAAAAAAAAACTCAATTCTCCCTAGGAAATATCCATCTAAAAGAAAGGAAGCATCTTTAATTTCACCTAACTTGTTTCAAAGTAATATATTGCAATTAAAATGAACGTTTCACTGGTTATAAAAAGTACATTTTTTAAAGGTTCTTCTGCCTCTACCCCAATTGTTCTTTTGACCTCTCTTCCACTGATAATGATATGTAAAAGACAAAAATTTTGTGAAAAACCCTCGATCTACTACTATCTTCTTTTTCTTAAATCAAGAGCTATAAACAAACACATAAAAGTACTTTTCTTTTTCTTTTTTGAGCAGGAAAATGAATTTTTATTTCCCTAAAAAAGCCCTAAACTAAAAAAAAAAAAATTAAAAAAAAAAAAATTAAAAATCAAAAAAATTGAAAGTTTAATTCAATAATTAAAGTTGAATGCAATTCCAGTTGAAAAATCCACTAGAAAACTGAAAAACACCACTGATCTAGAAAGCTCCTCCCACAAAATCTCTATTTGAATTAAGTTACATTTTCAGATGAGAGTATTTTGGTAAAAATAATGAATACAGTTTCTTCTTTTATTCTCAATGCAGGTTAACACCCTCAGCATTTATAGACAGCATGTTGAGCAAACACAGGATGAGCCACTCTACCTCATTGGCTCTCCCCCAACCCCCACAGTATCCTGATCTGTCTCAACTGTTCTGCACCAGAAAGTTGAACCAGAAAAGAACAGTCACTCAGCCTATTTATTTGTCTGCCAACGACTGCTTGTTCCCTACTATACATTTTCCAGTACTTTATCCAGTCTGTTTGAAAAATGTCTCATGGGATGAAGGTATGAAAACACTTAGGAAATAATTTTACAGCCAGGTGCAGCTCCTAGTTAGGAAGTGTTTCAATTATTCAGACAAAATCCATTTTTCTTTTCTTTTCTTTTCTTTTCTTTTCTTTTCTTTTCTT
>CM021797.1:69858677-69914726 GCA_011076525.1 Nettapus auritus | reverse complement strand
TCTTTCTTTCCCTCTTTCTTTCCCTCTTTCTTTCCCTCTTTCTTTCTCTCTCTCTCTCTTTCTCTCTCTCTTTCTCTCTTTCTCTCTTCCTTCGTTCTTTCCTTCCTTCCTTCCTTCCTTTTTTCCTTCCTTTCTTCCTTCCTTCCTTCCTTCTTTCCTTCCATCTTTTTTTCCATTTCCATTCTCCAGGTTCTAGCAGCACTCTGATGTTTCAGATTATAGGTGAGTTTGCAAAAGCACAGAGTAGAGATGGCTGATGCTAAATAGTATGTGCAATAAGGCAATTTAAACATCAGAATCTAATTGGGGTTATGCTGTAAAACCATTCCTAGCTTCCAGCCCAAAGATCAGGTAGAGATAACAACTGCTGCTATTTATCCTAAACTTATGTCCTGTTCTGTTTTTAGCTTCATTCCATCCAGTGGCCTTAACTGTTACAGCAAACAAGGGAGAGCATGTGAATATTTCCTTCATCAGAATGGCAGCAAAAGAGGAAGATGCAGTGATCTACAAAAATGGTAACTAACCTCTTCTCTTCCTACTATCATTGTCTTAGCCACCTGCCACATTCCTCTAGGCATAACTCCTGTGCATCTGATGTTCCCTAAAGGAATTATTTCCAATATCTAAATAATGAAATTGATAGATTTATTTCTCTTTCACCAGAATGTCCAATGCCTTTGCTTGGTTCCTTGTTTTCCTTTTTAACTTCTTTCCCTATTCCCTCATATCTTTTTCACTTTTTTTGTATTGTTTTATTTTTATTTTTTACCCTTTGAAGGTTTATTTATTGGATCTCTCTTTGCATTTCGCAACTGCCATCCCCTCTTCAAATGGATTTCATAGGCCATTGAGCCTCTGTGACGCTTTTTAGATCAAGAAATTAAGCACTAGTAATCTGTTGCTAGAAAGGCAGAACTGTTAACAAAACCTTATCTTTCCTTCATCCAACTACAAAAATAGTCAGATTGTAAAATTTATGACACCAGCCTTTCTATCTAACATAGCATCTAAATCACATGTAACTCAATGCTCAGGTGCACATTGCTACTGCCCAGCACTTGGAAATACATGCAGTTTGCTGTGTTCCTTCTGTAGAAATGGAGGTCACTGAAATTCACACTGCAATCATATTTAATCAGAATGTTAAATGTCAGCAAATTCTAGCTGTGGAAAGCACATGTAACAATATTCTGGTCCATCTTTGTCTACTGACAGTCTAGCTTACAGTGAGCTACCAGGAGACAGAGGGTAAGAGAAGGATGATGTATGTGCCAGCACACTGCAGAGGACCATGCAGTCAGCTTCAGTCCCACTTACTGAACACTCAGAGTTCCTTTCTGCAGGCTGGGAGAAAAAAAATCACTTGTCCTTTCAGGGTCCCCAAGGAAATTTTGTGACCCCCCCCCCCCCCCCGTCAGCATTTTCCCATGCAAGTTCCAGCTGATATGTTGGTGCAGGAGTGTGTATATCCTGGTGCTGCCTTAGCTGGGGCTCCAACTGGAAATCTGGCAAAGAGCAAATTAACTCTGGACAGTAGGTCAAGTCCTCCACCTGAGACTGCAGCTGAAATATCATCACAGAGGATTCCTAATACAGCACCTGGCAGAGAACAGAAAAGGCATGTCCTGATATATTTAACTGTTGCTGCCTTTCACCTCAGTCATTTAAAGTAATGCTTCCCCCTTGCAGACCTTTGCAAAGGTTGTCCAGTGAACAAAACTGGTCTGTTAAACAAAAATACATTAAGACATTGGCATAACATGGGCCATCGCAGAAAACGAGCCACAGAAACTGACCCTTGCTAATGCAATGTTAGCATAAGGCTTTCTTAATACTTTGCTGTCAACATTGTTTGCAGATTGTTGCTCAAAAGACAGGCAAACAAACAAAAACAGTTCCAGAACGAATCCCTTGCAATCTTTTTCTTTGGCCTTGTTTCCTTGAAGAAGGAAACAGACTGCTTATTTCTAGCCTGTACAAGATTTCAGCAAAGTGAAAAAAGTTCTGTGACTCCTTACCAGGTTCCATTACCACAGTAAATGCACAGAGATGCAGAACATACAAGCATTTGGTTTGTGAGAGTATCATCTGGTTCACGGTCACTCAGCATAAAAGACTAAGATGGGAAATAAGATAAATAATAAATAACCAGAGGCACAAACCCTAAGGAGCAGCAGATAACAGAGACAACATTGAAGGCCAGAGCTCCAGCTGCTGAGAGGCCACAGGGGGAACAACACAAAGCCCTGAGGAGCTTCAACCAAAGCTGATAAGAAGGGGGATTATCACAGATCTCAAGGGAGGAGGGGCAAATTTATGATGGGTTGATCAATGGGGACTGGGAATGTGTGAAATAATCACATGTTTAGGGACAGAGCTGACAGGGAGAAAGAGAGGGATCAAAGTGAACTGGAAAGGAACAAGCATGGGAGAAAGGTGCAGGAAGCAGGTAAAAGGCGTCACTTGCACCAATGCACACTGCAAGCCAGGACACTCGCCTGACACAGCCCTGATCTACAGTTTGTCCAATCTTATTAAACTGTATTCTTAATTATTCTTCAACATGAGTGTGCACATGCACTGTGCATGTCTATATTCTGCTGGTGACCTTCAGATCAGAAGGCAGGTAGCACAACAGGACTGACTCCTTGCAACTGGAAACACATGCCTAGGGTCAAAGGGTCTTGTAAGTGTGGGGCCAGCAACTGGTGACACAGGATGTCTATGTCCAGTTATGGCAGGGACCTTTGTGAGCCAGTGTGTGTGAGCATGTACACGTACATATTGGTGACAGCTGGCTGGAATGGGCATCAGCAGGCTGCAGCAGCCTTGCTGCAACAGATTGGGGTGGGAGGATTCCTTGGAGTCCTGAAGTGCACTGGATGGAGCTTCTATTTGACAGCAACCCAAGCAACCCATGTTCAAATGTCGTTACTCGGTAACCACATGACCACTTAGTCCATCGCTGCACATGGTTGCTTAGTTCATCCCAGCTGTCCTTCCTCAGTGACCAGCTCAGCCTTGCTCTGGCTATAAATGCTGAATTACTTCTGTCCTCTGTCTCTGTGTGTGCCTTCCCCAGGTTCCTTCATTCACTCCGTGCCCAGGCATGAAGTGCCAGGCGAGCTGGAAGTCTCTTATCCTCATGTTCAACCACAGGACGCAGGGGTATACTCTGCCAGATATATAGGAGGAAACCTCTTTACATCTGCTTACACAAGGCTTATTGTAAGACGTAAGTTCCATTTATCTGTGTTAATGATTAATTGTTTAATGTTGTAATCAATCTGACATGAAATCTACACTGTGCCCAAATAAGGCCCAAAATCTTCCTTGGCATGAGCTGCCATCAGATTATGTCATAAGATTTTTTTTCCCAACAATGTTTGGTATAAGCTGATCATGACTTAAGCAGCTGAGAGAGAAAAAAAAAAAAAAAACTTCAGATTTAGGTTAAATTCATTTTAGCTATCGCCAAGAAAGACAGCCTCTTTTCTCAGCAACTCAGCTTATCAAATATCAAGCAATTAGGATCAAAGAAGGTGGCACAGGGTCTCTCATGAATATATGATATGGATATGAGCAAAAAATACAATTTTTCAAATGTCTCTGTTCTCTATGGTAAGTTACATCCAAACTCCATCTATTCTAAAATAATATTTAGTGTACAGCATTGCAATTTCACAAACCACCCCAGTTTGTTTAAAATTGCCACAGTTAGCCATTCAAGCTCATCTCCCAGAGGAAAACTGGACCACTTCACAGTGCAAGTGGATATTTTTCATTAAGTATTCTCGATGTCTGGTAGACCATGCTGCCATGCCCAATTTCATCAGATAGAAACAAAATTATATTCTATTAACACTAATAGAAATTTAAAACTGATGTGTGAAAATAAATAGCTGTTAAAGCATCTTACATGGTGGAGAAAATGTTTCTGAAAGTAAAACAGTTTACTTGCTAACATCCACAGGATATCCAGCAGTTGCAAATGAATCAATGTAAAGCCCCAAATTTGGATTCTGTAGCTATGGCCAGCTTACTAAATAAAACAGCCCAAGGTCTGTTCTCTGCTGTAGTGCCAAGCTGCACAGCAGATGACTTGCCCATACACTGCCCATAAATTCTCTCCCATGCCTTGGAACAGGTCAAAAGCCTTGTCCACCCTGCCTATTGGGAAAATTCCTTGGGTGTAGTCTAGGAGAGTCGTAAGGAGCACACTAACAATAAAGAGAAGGAATGATTACATGCCACTGCTCAGACACATGTTCAGGCCTTCTCTGAGTTACTCTTATAGGCATAGATTGATGATTTTAGCAAAGGTTGTTTGTTTGTTTTTCCCTAAGTATGCACATTTAGAAATTTCATTCTGGGAGAAGGAGAAAACAGAGCTCTAAATACCATGTTGACTCAATTAATATACGCTGAAATCTGAAAAAGCTGTCCCAAGATATAATTAACTGAATTACTCCAGTTCTAGTGAGCCTAATTCAGTTTCCAGTTTATCATCTTCTCTGTTCTAGTTTTACAGCAGAGGAAGTCATGAAGGTCACTTCCTGTGATGTACAAAACATTGTTACAAATCAAACATTGAAAACTACAGGCTCCTCTCACCACTAATTTCAAAAGCAACTCAGTGTATTTTGTATCTTGCAGGGATTTGTTAAGCATTTGCATGATGGGGTAAAACACTCCCGTAGTGAACTTTAGAGGTTAAGTTTTGCTTCTTTTAAATCAGCGCAAAACTCTCACTGGCAGGATTCATGGTAGCAGTATTTTTTTAAATTAGGAAGTGGGAAAGAAAATCCTGACATGCATCAAAAGTGATATATATACTGACTGCTCTTAGTCAATTTTTTCTAGAAACATGTCTTCAGTTGATTGATCTTTACAGAGGCCCAGTGAAGAGAGTAAAGATATAGCAGAGGTGAACCTGCTCTATTGAGCTTTCAAGAAAAATACTGCTACAGAAAAAAATCATCACTTGCCAAATGCTGATACAATGCCAGTGATGCCCAGCTCAGACCTGCTGGCTTAATATTAGTACAGCCAGGTGCAGGTGACCCCTGGAGCTTTCGTAGGTCTCAAATCCCTGCTATAAGAACAGAAATATTAAATGAAACATCTTTGCCAACTTCAAAACTTACTTTCCGATACTAAAAAAATAAAAAATAAAAAATAAAAAATCTACCTCTGGTTTCAAAAAAGGAAGACTTTCACAGTTCCTTCTCTGAAAATGCTAGGTGGTGTTGCTGTGTACTACACAGTAGATCTGCTCCAGAAACAGGAAAACTTCCACAATCAAAGATGTGCCTCTCTGGTTGGTCAGCCAGCATTTTGGGGTAGGGGCATATGGATCATACTGTCATTTATTTTACTGCTTGACTGGTTATTGAACAAGGAGACAAAAAACATGTCATTATATTTTTGCAAAAAAGGATGTGAAGCTCAGAAATGGGGCCCTTCCTGTAGCTCCCACTGCCCTTCCTGCATGAACAATGGCATTTGTCAAGAAGATACTGGGGAATGCATCTGTCCTCCAGGTTTTATGGGAAAAACATGTGAGAAAGGTAAGTAAATACTCTTTTCACAGATTGCTTAATAATTTGTGCACAGTAATAGAAGTTGGCAGAATGCAGTAGCCCTGTCTGAATCTCTGAAGCTATAGCATTTACAGCTGGTGCTGGAGCCTAGGACAGTGTTGGGTGAGATGAACCTGGAATTAGCATAGCAGCTCTTGTAGTTAAGACAAATGTTTCCAATTCCTCTGCAATCAGCATGCTTGAAGCTGCTGACTGGCTGTTAAATGCATGATAGACTATGGGATCTTAAGCATACACTGGCACTGGGAAATGAAGCTCTATGACAAAGATTCCCAGGCTACTCCTGAACAAGCTGCCACCTGGTCAGAGGGTGATTTGTCTATGGAGGGGTGTATCAGTAATATGTGTGTTTGTGCATATCTGTGTCTGTGACAATTAGTTTGGATTCTGAAGTAATTGGAGCAGGGCACTGCACACTGATCTGTCCAAGCAACTTGTGAGTACAATGCTAAATATGTACCTTAATATTCTGACTAAATTGCAATGCTGCAAATATTACAGCTCAACTATTGGAATAGCTGACACTTGAACCACTCTAATTAATCACTGGTCATAGCAGAGAAGCGAAACCTTGAGCAGTTTTATATGCACTGGTCTCTAAGAAGAAGATTGGGTTTTCAAGGCAGTGTTTGTCCATTCAATATTAGAAAGACTTATAAAGAGGATTTACCGCTGAAGCTCTATGCACAAATATCCAAAGCAATAGAGGCTTTGATGATGGATTCTTTTATGGCAGAAAGCAATGTTTGTTTCAGCTGCCAGAACTTGCCATTACTGCAGCAGTGCCTTAAGATGTTATAGAAGTTAACAGATCTAGTATCTGAATGGTAAAAATATAACTTTTCATTTTAATTCATGTTTTCAGTTGTCTAAAGCTGTATAATTGGAAGCATTAGCTCTTTTGCAGACTTAATGCTCTTGGGTCTTTCACTCTCTCCATTCAATAGCTTGTGGAGCCAATACATTTGGCAAAACATGTGAAGAGAGCTGCAAAGAAAACTATGGCTGCAAAAACTATATGTTCTGTCTGCCAGATCCATATGGTTGTTCTTGTGCCACAGGATGGATGGGACTGGAATGTGATAAAGGTATAGTCAAAAATATGGGAGATGGTGAAGAATGATTAATGTGCTGCACATATGAAACACAGAAGGAAACTGAGGAGAGTAAGAGAGAGGAATTTTTCCATTCTGTAAAAAAGGGATAATAATATTTATTCATCTCAGAGGAGCATTTCAGGTCCTCGAAACATTAAGCTAAGTTGCAAACTATTCAAATTATTCTGCAATGTGAATTGATGTTGTAACATCAGTTCTGGTAACAGTTACAGCCCTGCTGTATTTCTACATGTCACATGAGCAATTCACTGTCAATCACATATCCAACTGCTGGGCAATAATTAGCCTTGTTCATTTCTATTAGACTGAAATCTCTTTGGGACATGATCCACATCTCCATGCATGTGTAGGTACTATGGTTCATTGGTGCTGTTAACACATGAAATTTTGGAACTACCACACTGCAAGTGTGAAACCACAGTGGATGTTGAAGAAGCTTGCACATTTCCATCTAGAGCATAAATGACAGGCATGGATACAAATGTGCTGTATATTTCATGTTATTTGTTCTCTGGATGCTCTGTGGATGACTTAGTGCTGCTACATAGAGTTTCAAACTCAACCCAATGGAGGGAAGTAAACTCTACTGGAGAGAATTGATGCATGAAATTGAAAACTTATGGAAGACATTATCTAGTACTTTTACACTAACTGGAAACATATGTACTTGCAGAGTGCAAACCTGGTTTTTATGGTTCAGATTGCAAACTCAGATGTAATTGTCACAATCGAGGGACGTGCGACAGATTTAAGGGCTGCATCTGCTCCCTCGGATGGCATGGTCTGCAATGTGAAAAAGAAGGTAAAGCAAGGTAACACGGTAGTAAATGACTTTTTCCCAGTGTAGCTGAAACAGATCTTCATGCTGGTATAGCATTTCCACTTCAGGCTGGTATCCTTATGGTGTCAGTTGCACTCCATGAGCCCACATGTATCTGCATACCTTTACTGAAGTGCAGTATTTCTGAGTGCTATATGCTGTGTTTTATAGGCTGGCGTGCTACAGTTACATCTGACTTAGAGCAGACTTATATCTGCTGCTTACACCAGGTAAAGGATTGCCAATAGGTTGAGGGAGGTGATCCTACATCTGTGCTCAACATTGGTGATATCATACCTGGAGTGCTGGGTCCAGTTCTGGGATCCTCATTACAACAGGCCACCATACCAGAAAGAGCCCAAAAATGGCAAAAAAGTTGATGAAGGGACTGGAGCACCTCTCCCACCAGGAAAGACTGAGGGAGTTAGGACTGTTCATCCTGGAGAAAAGAAGGTTTGGGACGATATTATTAATGTGTGTAAATACCCAACAGGAGGGTGCAAAGAAAATGGAACCAGGCTCTCTCCAGAGGTGTCCAGTGACAAGATGGAAGGCAGAGGACACTAAATGAAACACAGGAGGTTCCCCCTGAACATCAGGAAACGTTTCACTGTGTGGGTGATCAAGCACTGGCACAGGTTGTCCAGAGAAGCCATGGAGTCTCCCTCCTTGGAGATCTTCAAAAGCTGCCTGGACATGGGCCTGAGCAACTTGCTCTGGGTGTCTTTGCTTGAGCAGGGGGTTGGATCAGGTGACCAAAAGAGGTCCCTTCCAATCTCAACCATTCTGTGATTCTGTGACTTACTTTCATTAAATGTAGTTTTGCAGTCCTTACTCTATAGGCCAACTTACTCTATACACCAACCTTAATAGCAATTACTGAAAGGAACTGAACATCCAACCTGCATGATCAGCTTTTGGATAGGTTCATGTTACTTTACCTTTAAGGTTTACTGCATACCTCTTATACAGCTGCATCCACTCCCATTCCACCTGGTTCATGATCTGAAATTGATGAGGGAGACACCAGGACTACCCCAGAGTTTAAAGCAGCCCTGCCTCTCTGACAGAGTTAGGCTTTCAAAGAAGGATGTACTTCATTCAGAATATCTTCGGATTCAGGCAAGGTTGGCTCACAGTATTTTATAAAATGCACTCAGCAGCTATAATTTCTGCTTGAAAAATACAGTGCCACATCTATTGTTAATTTGTAAAAGTTTTCAAACACAAAAAACAAGCCATGACCCAACCAGCCGAACTACACCCTTGTGATCCAGCTGCTCTTGTGAAAAGACATAATGGAGAGCTAATAGTTACTACACATTCATTGCAAATTTTGTGCATGATTTTGCCATAAATAGTGTGTGCGCTTAGAATATAAAAAGGAGCAAGAAAGACAGGGAAGAGGAAACAAAAGAAGCATGGATAGAAGGGTTGTTTTCTTCACACATGCTATTTACTCTGATATAACAGTGTTGACTTTGGTAAGCTTTGGATATCCATGGGTATGCTCACATAAGCGAGGGAGGAACAGATACCTATGCTGCCTTAGCTTTCCAGTGTGCATGTGCATTATATGCCAAAGCATGCTTGATGTTGCCTTTTGAAAGTTGTTTGAAGAACAACATTAAAATATTATATATATTCTGCAGGTTCAGCAGATCTTTCACCTCAGATAGAAAACTTACTAGATCCTGTGGAACTCAATTCTGGTGTCGAGTTCAAGACTTTTTGCATAGCTACTGGAATGCCACTTCCTAAATCTGAAGAATTTAAACTTCTGAAGCAAGATGGAACTGTCCTAACGGTAGGCTCCTGATTAATTGGTTCCTGTTATTTCTGATATTTATACTGACTTTATATGTAGTTAATGTAAACTCTGCTTTTTAAGCATAACATGAAAATTCAGTATTCTGAGATTATCATATTGCTTATCACACTGCTCCTTGTTTGCTGTTCTTTATTCACTGAGTTCCTGTTCCAAAAAGTTTAAAACCTTGCTAGAATCCACATGACCTACAGGGCTAGCAAAAACAAACAAACAAAAAGGTGATTTTTATGAATGGCCCTCACTAGGAACTAGGACGAACTTGAAACTAGGCTAGGAACTGTTGAACAACCAAATTAGATCATGCTGACATTCCTGAAAATGAGAAAAAAATCTTGACTTGTTGATAAAATGGTAAATAATACTTTGAAATATATATAGGTAACTTAATTTTAATTCTGCTCTTCCGCTATGACTAACTGGTAAAAATGTAAAATATGACACTGAATAGAGTAGAAATTAATCATAGTCTCTGAAATACTTGTGATTATTTATTTTCCTATTTTCAATTATTATTTTTTAATAATTTTATTTTTTTATTATTATTCAATCTACACTGTGTATTGAAGTTATGTTTACAATGTAAACACTAAAAGAAAGAATACATATACAGCCTTTGATTTAAAGAGATTGAAATCAGTTATATGGATCAGGATTTAAAGAGAATGAAATCAGATACATGATCAAACACAGCAGTCACCATGTGAGCTTCCTCCATTGTGGAAGCAGAACTCATGCACTGAAACATATGTGAATCTATGGAACTGACCTCTATAGAGTCTCTCTAGAGACACTACTATATGCTAAATGAATTCCTAAACTGTGAGAAAGGTGGAATGGAAAAATTCCTTAATGCCCACAGTTTTCAGGTCCATGTCTTTTGTCTTTTCAGCCTTCTCTAATTGTAACCAGTAATCGCTCTGAAGCTGTGTTTACAATTAATCGAGTCCAGCCCCGTGATACAGGAACCTGGGTCTGCAGTGTACAGACAGTAGCAGGAATGGCAGAGAAACCATTTCAAGTTACAGTTAAAGGTAAGACCATAATCTTTTCTAATATCTTTGCCTCTCTATTTTTAAAACAAGATTTATAGTCTAACATGGCACGGATTTCCATTCCTGAGCTGCGGGAAAATGTCTGAATAAATATCTACAGTCAGAATATAAGCAGGACCCTCTTATAAGCAGCACCCTAATTAAGTGTATTGGGGTATAAAAGTGTGATGGTAAGGATTAAAAGAACAGGCAATTTTTTACACATTTTTTTTTTTTTTTAAGGATACAAACTGTGAGTTTTAGGGTCTAAACCCCCCCCACCCTTTTTTTTTTTTAAGAGTTTGGAAGAGCATCTCCTATTTTCCTGTAGATGTAGGAAGATACCAGAGTTTTACTGATGTAGGGAATTAAAAGGCTGGTTTAATACTTGCATTCTTGCTCAGTTCCTCCTGTGCCACAGTATGCCCCACGGCTGACAGACAGTGGACATAATTTTCTCATTATTGATATCAATGCTGAGTTACATCTCGGAGATGGACCTGTTGTGTCAACAAAACTCCTGTACAAGCCAGCAAAGCGCTATCAGTCCTGGATGTCTGTAGAAGGTAAGATTCTCTAATTCTCTCAAACAGACTTCATCTACATACTGAAACATAACCTGGTGTCTGTCCTTGACCCAGATTCAAACTGTAACCCATAAAACTTAAATCTTTTATGACTGGCCATGTGGCTTTGTATAACAGTGATGTATAATGTTAATTTGAGTGTGGTACACCAAGAGTGGTGGAAAGTGTTTATTCAATTTCCATTAAGCAAAATGTTCCCCCCTCCTGCCCTTAGATAAACAGTACTTAATGCTGGGCCCAGGTGTTGAAAAATCCTGTGCAAATACCAGGTTTTCAAAAGCAGTGAGCAGTATAGAGTGGTCCTGAAGCATCTGTTATCTTCCTTTATGCTTACTGTGTCATCCACTGCAAGAAATATTTTATCTAAATATCTATCAGGAATGGTATGGGTAAAGTGAAGCCTGCTTGTGAGTGAGATGACCACTTTAATATTTTAGACATTGTCTAATATACAGAAAACATTACAGGAAATTCAATAAGTAAACAATTGTTACACTAATTCATGGTAACCCAAGATCTGCATACAAAAGACATACTGCTTAAGTAACCAGTCCTGCTCTGACCCAAAGGAAGGACACATGGAAACATCCCTTGGGCTAGGTCAGAACCCAGTGGTTACTATGGGCTTACACTGCATACATTTAAAATCCATTTATTATATGCTTCAAAATAGCTTATCTTAGTGAATTGGGAACAAAAGAAGAGCCTGAGTATCTTGCCTTCCATGTGTAGTCATTCAGGAATATTTTCTTGCCCTTTTCTTTCTTATCATTTTTCAGTATGAGGTATACAACTTTACTGTTTCTTTCTTCTTTTGTTCTCAGTAAAAGGCACAACGAAAAGACTGGACAATCTGGAACCAAAAACAGAATATCAGTTTTGTGTTCAGCTGAGTCGGCAAGGGGAAGGTGGGGAAGGCCATCCTGGACCACAAGCTAGCTTCACAACAGCTGCGCTTGGTAAGTCATCCTTCACCTTGGCTTTTCAGAAAAGGGCTATTTCAGAGGGTTATCTCTGTGGTCTGCTCCCTGATCAGCAAGAGGACTTTCATTTCAGCAATGGCAGCAGCTAGATGTAAAAAATATAGAGAGTCTTTTGAAATAATTTCAGGCAGAGGGGGAAAAAGAAAAAAAAAATGAGGTGAAGAAAACCACCCTATATGTAAGACAGTCCTATTATTCTCCCTGATTTAGAGGTCGAGTATCTGGGAAAGGAAAATATGCATACTTTGTCTGACTAAGCAGAATTGGAGACAGAAAACACTTCTTTTGCATGCTAGTCCTTCCTTCTAATACCAGATCGGTCCTTTCTCTTACTATTAGATCAATTTGCTTTAAAAATTAAAATGTCTGTACAAGCAGATAAGCTTTCAGATCACTGAGGAGACAGCCCAAACTGAATGTACAAAATAAATGAAGATTCCACTACGAATTACATAACAAGACAGCAAATTTCTGATAACTGGGTGGGGTGTGGGAGGGGAGAACTGCCCTTTGTCACTCTAAGCTAGGGCAAGTGTTTGGGAATAACTGGTATCCCTGCTTTGGTTTACATAACAGACGTGAAATGTTGTTCCCTGTCTCACTGTGGCTTCTCCAAGGTCTTCCTCCACCAGAAGGTCTCACACTCCTTCCAAAAAGCACGACATCACTCAATTTGTCATGGCATCCTTTAACTCTGAGGACAGAGGATGACATTCGTGTTGAAGTGGAAAGGAAGAGCGTGAATGACAATGGTGATGAGAGCAGTGTTATTACTCAAGTGCCAGGAAATATGTCCATGCTGATCATTAAAGATCTTGAGCCCAGACAGCAATACATGTGCAGGGTACGGGTGAACACCAGGTCCCAAGGAGAATGGAGCAACTACCTGTACGCATGGACTTTCAGTGACAGTAAGTAGCTGATTCACTTCCTTCTGTTTAATTCTTCCTCTTTCCCCCAGTGGTCAGAATGACTGTTTCTTAATCACTACATTAAAACTAATCCTTTGTTTTGGTAACACTCAGTTCCTGATGACAACCTGTCATGGTTGCTATTACTATTATTATAAAGAAAATCTCTGTATCCACAGGAATTCTCACCTTGGGAATTCTCAGGAAATGATGATGAGTTTTATGGGAAAAAAAAAAAAAAAAAAAAAAAAGGAAAAGCTTAGGAATTCACATCTTCTTAGTATCAGTGTGATTCATGCTTCTAACACAAATAGCACTTTTTTCTCCTTGTGATGATGAACACACAGATTTTCATAATCTAAGCTCTTTTTTAACTCCAAAAAAAAAAAAAAAAAAAAAAAAAAAAAAAAAAAACACTCAGACCCTGTAGTTCAGCCATGTCAATACAGAAAGAGTCAGCTTTTAAGGAAGGAAAAGAAGATACAATGAAAGGTACACATCCCTGTGAGCAAAGTGTAGTTTCATTGTAGCTATGCTCAAGACCAGTGCCCATGCTTGAATTCCTGAGTGCAAACAGTGTCCTTTCACAGTGCCAAAACAGATGCCTGATCAGAATGAAGTCTGCCTGGCTGATGGGTGCTACTGCCCAAACCCTACACTGGAAAGGTATGCTTCTTCCTCACAACAGGTCATGTGAGGAAGCCCTCAATGAAACCCTACACATATTAAAAGAAGTATTAGTGGTTCTCATGGGACACCGCAGTATCCCAAACTGCACAAAGAAAAACTTAAGGGTACTTTTTTCCAGCAGAAGGTACTTAGCATATCCATCATTGCTGTGTCCAGAAGTCCAGAACTCACCTCTACTGGTGTTTTTCTGATGAAATTTTGGACTTGATGATCCTTGTGGGTCCCTTCCAACTCGGGATACTTTGCTAAACATCGATAACAATTTCCCTTCCTTCTAACAGCCTGTATCCTGACAGGGAACTGCTCCATGCAGTAGTGAGGGTGCTCAGAATCACATGGGGATGATGATTCAGCACAGAAGTATCGAATTAATTTTAAAGCAATTATGCTGTCCTTGCAGAACAGCTTAGAGCATTTGTATACTTTTTGCAAGGACAGGGCTATACTATACTGAATACTACTCCAACCTCTGCTGGAAGTATGGAGTACTGCAATATGGGTGACTGCACATGGTTCATAATACAGTTGTGCTCAGTTACCGAAGCTTGTCAACAAAATTCTTCTGTTTAGCACAACAAAAACACTGAGTAAAGTGTTTGGCCCCTGAGGGAAGGCAGAAGAGGTGATGTGCATTCCAACACTTTGTGTGTGTTTATGTCTGTTCTCAGGAATCCCTCCTGCACCATACAACATCAAGTTTTCTAACACCACTGACACATCTTCAGTCATCTCTTGGACAACTGCTGAGGGTCACTCCATTTCCTCCATCATTATCAGCTACAAAATTTATGGCAAGGCTGAGTACAACCACATCGACATTATCATTAAGAATACCACCATTACTCAATACCATCTCAAGGGCCTCGAGCCAAACACTGTGTACCAGGTTCAGATTAACGCTCAGAACAATATCGGCTTAAGCAACCCAAACACATCCTTTGAACTGAAGACTCTTCCAGAAACTAAAGGTTAGTTATTCCAGCATGCCGGACTTGCACATACCAGGGCTGATGGTATAAACCAATTAGATAGAGCAAAGTCACAATATCCTTTCTTTGACTCTCAGTTCCCTACACGGCATCAGTGAATTGGCAACATACAGCATTCGTATGTATTCATTAGCAAGCACCCAAAAGCTCATAAATTAATGGAGTTAATTAGATCATTGAATGTGACCTCAGCTCTGCTCTCCGTGAAATAAGCACGTGCTCACAAATCCGAAAATCAGAGCATACAATATCCATGACATTTCTGTAAAACAAGGGCATATACCTATATGTCTTTATAAGATGGGAGTGTCTAGCTATGCATTGTTCATGGCTTTTTCAGAATTAGCCGGAAATAACAAACTCTTCATGTGCTTCCTCAACAGCTCCATATGAATCAAAAGGAGGCAAAATGCTGCTTATTGCTATCCTTGGCTCTGCAGGGATGACCTGCGTAACGATTCTCCTGGCCTTTCTCATCATGCTGCAGTTAAAGCGAGCCAACTTCCAGCGCAGAATGGCTCAGGCTTTCCAAAATGTGGTGGTGGGTTTCTAGCTTTCCTCTGGCAGCGCAGCTAATCATTTTTGCCCCATATTTTGCAGATGTTTTTTTTTGTTGTTGTCATTGTTTTTGTTTTGTTTTGTTTTGTTGTTGTTGTTGTTTCACTTCCTTTTCTTTGGCCGTTCCAAATACAATCTTCTCTTCATGTGTGCAATTAGTGCTGTTGACAGTGACCTGGAGCTAAGGCAATCATAGCTATAGGCTACGAGACAGACAACCTGACTTGAAAAAAGATACAATTTATCCTTTTCTGTCTTGTTGCCCCTGTGTATGACAAGTACAAGCCATGAAGAATGGAAGAACCTGTTTTCCTTCTGTGAAGTTATGCCCTGTTTTGAAAACAGCAGTACTTTTAAGCATTGCTTTTGAGCATCAGTGACTGATCTGTCACATCTTTTTAACCTGGGGAGAGCACAGCAGGGATCAGTCAATGGCAACATCATAGCTTTGGCAGTGATGAAATTGTTGAAGTTTGTAGTATCATGTAGAGCTCTCTCTCTGCATATACTTGTATCCTGCTGTAGCTTCTGCCTCACTCAGTTTTCCAGTGTTCTCTCTCACTTCAAAGGGGAACCCATGAAGGAGAATGAAGCTGGGCCAAAGAACTCCTCCAATTGGATCTCCACAGGTTATTTCTTAAAAAGCGGACCGGGGGTCCCCTTTTTAAAGGGGACTCATTCAAAAAGACAAGTGCTCTCCAGGCCACAAAGAGAGTCCCCAGGCCACGCAGAATAGCTCCTGCTCCTTGTCTTGAAACTTTTCCCCAATTAAGTGTTTACTGGGCACGTGTGGCTGAAGTGGAGACGTCTCAAGTATGGAGGAGAATCATTTCCTCTTTCTTTTCTTTCCTTGCTTTGTCTTTCCTCAGTCTTCCTACTGAGCCTGATTAGCACAGAATTTACTCAAGACAAAGAGATAAATCTTGCCCTGAGACTTAAAACTGGTTCTAAGATCAATTTTATCAAATGATTTTTGCCCATCTCTTTCACCTTCATTAATTAGAACATTGTTCAGAATGCCTACTACAAAGGTACTTATGCATAAATTAGGAACCTTATTAATTTTGTAGATCTAGGAACAAGCGCTTGATGCAGCCAGTGTCTAAAGCAGGTATAGTTTGCTAACATGCTCATACTCAAGCAGGAGATGGTTCAGGCTGTGTGTGTGTACCTCAGTGAGCACATACTCACTCAGGGAGGGTAAGCATGGTATTGCTCAGTAAAGAAGAAATCATACTTCACGTAATTTGCTTAACTCTATTACAGAGGGAAGAGCCAGCTGTACAGTTTAACTCCGGTACTCTCACTCTGAGCAGGAAAGCCAAAAACAGCCCAGACCCCACCATTTATCCAGTCCTTGAGTGGAATGACATCAAATTTCAAGATGTGATCGGGGAAGGTAACTTTGGACAAGTCTTGAAAGCACGAATTAAGAAGGATGGCTTACGCATGGATGCTGCAATTAAAAGGATGAAAGGTAGTAAAGATCAGACCCTGAGACTGTAGACTTCTCTGCGCTGTTTTTTTTGTTTGTTTGTTTCTTTCTTTCCACAAGTGTTCCTCTGTCTTAAGAAGTGTTTAGTAGTCCCCTCCTAATGTTTAAATAAATATTCAGAATTACTAGTGCCATTATAATGGCTGATACTAGGCCAAGATTTGTGTTCTGGCAGACTGCGTTTCTGCTCTGTCAGGTTGGTCTATTTTTCTCTTTAAATGCTAACGCCATTAAGGATTATGAATTTTGCACTTCACAGGCTAGTATGAACTTCACATGTGAGTTTATTTGCAAAGGAGGAGCCATTAAAACATGCATTTGATAGAAACACGTGCACTGAGCTAGCCTTGAGGCACAGCATTTAGTTACCTCACTTACCTCATCCAGTCATAGAAAACTACATCTCTGCATCTGTACATACATACACTAACTCATGGGTACCCTGCTTTCTTTGTACTCACTGGGTCTGACTGCCATGTTCCAGAGAAAACTACAATGCATGGAATACTGCAATAACATATTTTTTGTTTGTTTGTTTTGTTTTGCAATTCACTAGATCATTATCTAAGCAAATTAGAGACAGTCAAATATGATCACCCTTAAAAAAAGAGCCAAGGTCTGTATGCAGGCAGAAATAATCAAAAGCACACAAAAGGAAAGACTTTTAGGCAGTTAGCTGCAGTATGATCTGCAATGACTTTTTACCTTTTGAAATAAGTGAAATGACAGATGTGCAATATTAAAATGCTTTCTTTCTCTGGAGATGGCTGCTACAGACATTAGATTCTCTCTCTCTTTTTTTTTTTTTTTTTTTTTTTTTTTCTCTTTGATTGAAAAATCATATTTCTCTAGTAACTATTAATGTATCTTAAGAGTTTTCCTCTTTCTATTGGTTGAATGAAGCTGTAGTGCCCCAGGCAGCCCAGAGTTCTCATAATTAACAAAATAATCCTAAATTCAGTTCAAAGAAAAACATAAATGCACACTGATTTGATTTGCAGAGTATGCCTCAAAAGACGACCACAGAGACTTTGCTGGAGAACTTGAAGTCCTTTGTAAACTTGGTCATCATCCCAACATCATAAATCTTCTGGGAGCATGTGAACATCGGGGTAAGACACTACTGAATACATGCACTTCAAAAAAATCAATAAAAACAACAACAAAAACTGTAGATTCATATTGTCCATAGGAACACCAGCTCAGTAACAGGTTTTTCTGTGCAACATTCACGTTAAAAAGCCAAATAAACTTGGTGTTGGAGCTACAAGTCCACGTTAATCCATCAGAAATGATGTTCACCAGTAGTTCTAAATTCTCCATTACATGTAGGAGTTACACTGTTTGATATTTCCCCCACCAATATGTTTTATGTTTATTTTATTTTAACTTACATCAGTGTAGGTTTCCAAATACTATTGCTGAACGTCTTTTATTTTATAATCTACTATCTGATTTTTCATTAGGATATCTTTACCTTGCCATCGAATATGCCCCCCACGGAAATTTACTGGACTTTCTTCGGAAAAGCAGAGTGCTAGAGACAGACCCAGCATTTGCCATTGCCAACAGTACCGCATCTACACTCTCCTCTCAGCAACTTCTCCATTTTGCAGCAGATGTCGCTAGAGGGATGGACTACCTGAGCCAGAAACAAGTCAGTCCTAAGTTTTCAACCCACCGAGAGCAGAGTATTTATTTTTCGGAGACTATGCTTTTAAATGAGATCAATATAAGGTTTTAATTTTAGCTTCTATAGCACACACTGGGTGACCATTATTTTGTTGTGTTCACTCAGCCCTATCAAATACTGTCAAAGGGAATCGAGGAGGAGGCATTAAAACTTAAAAATGACATGGTAACTAACTGCTTTCATCTTTAGCTGAAGTTTAAAATGTTCTCGGTAGTGGCATACTATGCCATTAGTTTTGCTTTTCATTTTTATTCTGAATGCCTACAATTTTCAGTGGAGCATTCAAATAACACATTTCAAGCTCACAGATACCACGGTGATTTCTGTTTTTAAAATTTTAGTTTATTCATCGAGATTTGGCAGCAAGGAACATCTTGGTTGGAGAAAACTATGTTGCAAAAATAGCTGACTTTGGGTTATCCAGAGGTCAAGAAGTTTATGTTAAGAAGACCATGGTAAGAATCAAAAGCCATATAGTCTGTTCCCATTTTTGTTTTCTTGTTTCTTATTTTGTATTGTAATATAAACAAAAATATTAACTCATAGGTACTACAGAACTAATTATACAAATATTTATAATATACTAACACATATAAATATTTATATTAACTATTAATACACATGCATTACCTGTAAATCAGCTCTACCACATGTTTATAATATATATAATTGAAGATCACTTCTACAAATATGGATGGCTGTAAAATAACCAATTTTGTAATCAGTCATGAGATTTAGTTCAGTTCTACATAGAAATACAGAAAATATATATTTGATATATGAAGAAAATGTCTACCTAAACAGCTGTGAGAATTGAATCTTTGTACCAGAATTTATCTGGCTGGGGCAAGCTAGTTTAATTTTATTGAACAAGTGCAGATTTAACAAAACAGTAATAACAGACACACCAGGATCTATGAGTTGACAAAACAGCTGTCCAGAGCTAATGCTCTGGAAGACATAGAAGAGAAAGATGTTTAATAAGCAAAAGACAACTACAGACCAGGAATAACACTGGGTGATCATGGGAATGGGACTGCTTAGAGATGCATGACATTACTCAAGGATTATTTCTAATTTGTCTTGAGATACTCGTTGGATATATTTTGTTAGCTTTAGCATGAACTGTCCCTTCGGTATATAAATATACAAGTCAAGACATGGAACAATTAAAGTGATAAGTCTTAAAAGTAAACTTAGGAAGTCTTAAAAATAATTAAAAGTCTTAAAAGTAAACAAAGTTTACTTGCTTATAGTCAATTTTCATAAATATAACATGTAGAACAATTGCTGGGGATTAAATTGTGGTATCTGTTGGAGTGGGTCCAGAAGAGGGCCATGAAGATGATCAAGGGGCTAGAGAACCTCTCCTATGAAGACAGGCTGAGGGAGCTGGGGCTGCTCAGCCTGGAGACAAGAAGGCCCTGGGGAGATCTCACTACGGCTTTCCAGTACCTAAAGGGGGCCTACAGGAAAGATGGGGAGAGACTGAGGGAGTACAGCAGCAGGACAAGGGGTAGTGATTTTAAACTAAAGGAGGGAGGGTCATATTAGATATAAGGAAGAAATTCCACACTGTGATGGTGTTGAAGCACTGGAACAGGCTGCCCAGACAAGTTATGGATGCGCCATCCCTGGAAGTGTTCAAGGCCAGGTCAGATGGGGCTTTGGGCAACCTTGTCTGGTGGGAGATGTCCCAGTCCAGGACAGTGTTTTGGGGTGGACTATATGTTCTTTAAAGAATCCAATCCAAACCATGCCATGATTCTATATTGTTATTCCAACCACCAACAAACTTTCATGAAATAATTTCCAGGGACGGCTTCCAGTGAGATGGATGGCAATTGAATCTTTGAATTACAGCGTTTACACCACTAACAGTGATGTGTAAGTATGTTTTTAAGTGGTCTTTTTAAAATCAACTTTTTTTTTTAATATCAAGGACAGTTTGATAGCAAGTATAAAGACATGCACTTGAACACAAAAAAAACTCACAAACTATGTCAGTAGGTATAGGCAAATGGCAAGAAAAAATGGAAATCAACAGCAAAAATAGTTACTTTATTAGAAATGTCTGAACTCATGTCCACAAGCTAATTAGACTTGGGTTACTAACAGAGGTATATTTCTCACTTGAAATAAAAAAATCTTCTGAATTCTCAGGTGAGTCAAAGGAAATCAGTATTTTAGTCAGGAACCTGGAACTGATATTTAGCAAAGCAATTCTGTAAGACCGTTATTCTGGCTCAGAGCACTTAAGTCTAGTCAAGAACTCTGTCTGATGGACTTACAGGGAATTAACTTTGCTAACAATCTTGTTCCAAGCGCTCCAGTTCTACGAACCCTAAAATTACACAAAAATTGATAAGAAAAAAAATAGGGAGATTGACTCACACGTCTTTATGTTCTCTGATTATTAGCAAAATTACCTACCATTTTAAAATATGGCTTCTTGTTGCATTCTGGTAGCACTCAATAATACTCCTCTCTTGTAGATGGTCATATGGTGTCCTATTATGGGAAATTGTTAGCTTAGGTAAGTATGTGGATTTTGTTCTGCACAAATAAACTCATCTGAGTCAAGCAACCTCTACTCATTCAGTCAGCTTACAGTTCCTTGCTTTGCATCACACTGCATTTTTTTTTCCTGTTTCATTTGACAGATTTTTTTTTTTGCTTCAGTATTCTTGGAAATACAATCATCACTTTTTCAGTTCAGATACCATTTTAAATTAGAAAAACATCATGACTATATTTTCATGGCACTGTAAAACCCAAGACATATCTAAATGTAAGATTCAGCATATCACATGATTTGTAGCCTTAATCCAAAATGCTATAATGTTGATGTGTAGCTTTTGATTATCCCTCTCAATTTTAAGTCAATATTTACATTGTAAATACTTCTTTTTGCCAAACTTCTCCAAGTACTGTTGAAAATTTTTGAACATTAATAAAATTTGAGGGGTTTGTTGGTTTTTTTTGGTTGGTTGCTTGGTTTGGTTTTGTTCTCAAGTAGTTGAAAAGCTACTGTTTTGTTGTTACTGCTTTCATGCTGCTTAATGCACAGTTTGAAGAGAAAAGTGAAAGACAGTATAAATTTTTATCACCTACAGGGCTGGTACAAAAACATACTGTCTAATGCTGGACTAATTTACCTGTTACTGAGTCAGTCATTGTTTTTCCTATCTGCTATGAAATTACGTTTTTTAATTAAAAAGAAAAAAAAAAAAGTAGTGTTCATGACAATGATTAAACCCTGCTTTAGGTGGAACACCATATTGTGGAATGACATGTGCAGAACTCTATGAAAAATTGCCTCAAGGGTACAGACTGGAAAAGCCTCTCAACTGTGATGATGAAGTGTAAGTAACTGGTAACTGTCTCAGCAAACACAAAATGAAACACAATATCATCTATAGGAAATAAACAGTGTATACAATAAACTTTTTTTTTTTTTTTAAATAAAAACAAAAATTACATTATTTCCACTTGTGCACCCTTAGATTTTTAATTATTTCAGGCCCCTTCTGCCCAGCATGCACTGTTATTTGCAATGAGCCCTTTCTGAGGCTTCCTGCCAAATATACTGTTCTCTATGCAATACGGCTGGGCTTTCACTCAAAGAGAGGTTCTTGATTATTCCATAGAAAAATAATTTTTTTCCAGACAGAAACCAAATGTTGAAAATATAAATCCAGATATGCATACAAGTCCACTTTTATTTTAAAAATAATAAATAAACAAGAACTAATGGCTCTAACTTATGTGTCTAAACCATTCTGTGTTGGTGTTTGCTTTTAAAGGTATGACCTAATGAGACAGTGCTGGAGAGAGAAACCATATGAAAGACCATCATTTGCTCAGATACTGGTGTCACTGAGCAGGATGTTAGAAGAAAGGAAGGTAAGAATGAATCCACAGAAATGAATCACGCCATGAATAATTTCAATATAGTTTAGGATCCTTGAGGTAATGCAACTTGTATCACACTCTTTGCCTGCTTCCTTCCCAGACCTATGTGAACACTACCCTATATGAGAAGTTTACCTATGCAGGCATTGACTGCTCTGCTGAAGAAGCTGCTTAAGACAGAAGAAATCTGCATTCACCAACGATGTATTAAACAAAACCAAAACTCAATCTGCTGGAGCCCAAAATGTGATGTGCTGTGTAGAACCGTGTATAGATCTAACTGTATATAATGCAGTAATACTGTTTTACTACAGATATCTATGTGTATATCACACAGTAATCCCTGCCTCCACAGAGAGTAGAAGTGTACAAATTGCTCAGAGTAGGAATAGACTGAAGTCATAAAATATGCTGTTTCATATGCAGGGTATTCTTTTCTAGTCATGTAGATGAAGTGTATACATTACAATTATTGTAGTGCATTACATGTTGCCATCTTAGACATGTTTGATACTTTTCAAGAGCTACTGACAGCAAAGTCAGTAACTTACAGCAGTATTTCATATGCATTTTAATTGTGATTCAAACAAAAATGTTATGCTCTATGTGATAGTAGTATTTGCAAGCAGATGCCAATCCAGTATTGTCACCAAGAATACTAAGATTCCTATTTGAAAGTAAAAGTAAGGTTGTAGAAATAATCTGTTCAAAAATTCTGCAAATACTTGTAAGATATAAGGAATAATATTGCTTTTCCAGAGTCCAGTTTGACGGTGTTTGCCTAACTTCTAAAAACAGGCATATATTTTGAAGTGTTTGATGCTACCTGAGGCAGCCATATAGCAATTATCATGAAGCACAGGACTGAAGAACATAATACATCACCCTGGAAATAAATGAGGCTTTTTCAATTTGTATTTCATTTAATAATTACACTGCATAATTATAAATTACTACCTATTATGTACAAGCAGGATTTACTTACTTTTTCTTATTTTATCCCTTATGCAGGTTATTGTATGGTATGGCCTCTTAGAAATACTTTACTAAAATGCTTCCAGCTCTTAGGTGAGACAAACAGAGACAGGATTGGCATTACCTCCTGGCATGAAGTCAGTCACTTGGGATCCTGCAGACTTACCTCATTCAAACTTCACACATCTGCTAATTTCATGCTTTGCACAGATGTTCCCCTCATCCCCCAGGGACTCACTGGCTCATAACTGCCCACTGGATCAGTGACTTTCTAGCTGAGTGGATCTCATCAATTCCTAGCACCTGGAAGAGGCTAGAGGGGACAAAATAGAAAGGTTTCCTTCTGATGCTTAGTTTGTGGGTGGCTTGGTTACAAGGCAGGGATACCACAGCAGAATATAGGGTTACATTACTGGCAGACAACAGTCCTGACTCAAATAGAAGCAGCACTAAAAGCTTTATTAAAAGGGAAGTCCAGCAGCAAACAAGGACGCTGAGATCACTTGTGCTGCCTTGAGATTGGCAGAGCACTGTACTTACAAATGCTACAAGCTGGGTTTACAGAGATTGCACAGACTCACTGGACTAAGGCAACCTCAGCAGAACTCTTCAAAAATTGGAAAGAAGAAACAAATTCCACAAATTCCAGGTATTTTTCTTAAAAGACTACCTTTGAAGTATGGGGATTGCATTTGGCTGTCTGACCAGGTTTCTACAGGTCAGCAACATGAACAGGAAGGACCTCTATAGATGCCTTGGCTGAGAGGCAATGCTAGCTAATAACTTCTGGTAGAAGTTCTCCACTTTCTGTAAAGAATTTTTCATGGGTCCAAAACAGCTTGTTGTCCCACATGTCTGAGAAGCAGACACTACTGACTGTTCTACTGATTGATGCAAGCCCATTTTTCTGTGGCAAGCTTTTATTTTAAGCAATGTCATGTAAGGAAAGATCAGTCATTCACAAGCCCAGTAGGTCTTAATGCTGTCTGCATTTTAATTGTTGAAGTCCTCTGCAATTTTATCTGAAGGTCATTTAAATGTCTTTGTAAATGTTCTTCAGAACCTCATTTAACGTTGTGGTAACACTGTGGTATGCATAAACTTTCTGATTTGCTCTAATGAAATTTAAAGATTATATTTAAATTGTCATTTGAAAAATATACAGAAGTAATAACCCCAATACACAGCTTGAAATATCTCTATTAGATGTACACATCACAGAACTACATCTATTAATAGATTACACAGTGCATGTTGCAAGTGGAGAAGTGAGTGTTACACATTCAATATCTAGATATTACTCTGTTAACCAGGGCTGAAAAATCTGATTTATGGCAGTTGGTGGCATAAAGAGGTTTCCAGCCTATCCATTAGTGGTTGTATGCTCTGCCTTCCACAACACATTATATCAGACCCCATGTCCCCCCGTATCCTCAAATGTCTTTGTTTCTCTGCTGTTAAGACCGTAACATTATCTGCTCCCAACAGTTACTAGTCCAAACACCTCACATCCCAACATCCTTTATGCACTTCTACATATTTACACCTGCCTACTTCTATGCACAAGCTTACTCTGTCAGCAGCTCTTCTGCACACTGCTTTTTGATAGTACTTCCTTAGTTTTCCCATATTTTTTCACATACTGTTACTAAGCTCATACTCAGGACAAGTGTATGCTTGGGACAGAATAGAAGAATTTCAGACAAGTGAAGCTGGATGTGCTTTGAGGAGTATGTGACATACAATGGAAAGGTAACTGCTTACAGTCAAGCATTATCCATAGTTTGAAATTATCAGACACCTATTCAGAGACAGAGGAGACTTAAAGAAACAAAAACATAGAAGAAACACTTGCATACAACTTCTCCCGCAGAAATTCTCCCCATCTCTCACTTTGGTTTAGTGCAACAGTTCTCATTGTTCAACAGTGAGTGCAGTTAGACAAAAAGCAAGTCCTTAACACTTCCAAGGAAATCTCAAAAGCTATAGAAACACATAGCATATTTGGCAGGAAAGCTAAGAAGAGATCTGAGAACAGACATCACCTACTAGAATAACAAAAAGTTTCACCAGACACCAACTTGGGGTGTGTGGGGGGAACAAGTGTCCAAACAAGAACCTCATTAAATTGGCCAAAAAGTAAAGCACAATTGCCCTGAGGCTGTCTGAATTCAACTACTGTACTCAAAGGTTGCACTTCTCCTACTCAGTAACAAAAAAAGGAAAAACGCATCCTGTCTCAAATGATAAGTATATTCAGTTCCTACTTCTCTGTGGACAAATTGACTTAAATTTATGTTTGAAGTCACACACAGCCCCTTCTCCACTGCCCAAAAAAAAAAAATGGTTGGGCATTTGCTTAAAAAAATACAGTGATGACCATTACATCAGAATGTGCATAAGTACCTGGTAGAAAGATGTTACGAAGATGGAAATGTGCTCTTCTCGGCAATATCCAGTGACAGGATAAAAAGCATTGGGCACAAATGGAAATACAGGAAATTCAATTAAGGGTGCTCAATCCATAGAAGACCTTGCCCAAAGAAGTTGTGGTCTCCATCCCTGCAGATTTTCAAAACCTGACTGGATGCAGCCTTGGTCTGAGCAGGAGGCTAGACTAGATGATCTCCCAAGATTCCGTCCAGTCTCAGCTATTCTGTGATCTCTGAAAGACTGGAAAAGGAGAAAATGCATAAAATAAGCAGAGGCCCAGATAAAGCAACTAAATTACATAGGCCTAGCTCTACAATACAAGTTTTGACTCTTACTGTTAATTCCCTTCCTGTGCTGGTACGTGACAAGCCTGCTTCCAACACACCATTATGTCTTTCCCTGAACCATTCTGTGCTTCTAAGCCATGTACTGATCAGCCATTACCATGTGCAATGCCACTGCTCAGTCACAGGGGAACTCAGATAAAACAATAGTTGGAACAAACAGCCTGGAGCGGTTTGGATTGCTAAATCAAAATCCTCAAATGTAGCAAACTTAATAATAGTGTTTCCTTATAACACTTCAGAGCTATTTCACATGTTCCCTTACCAGCACAACATACGATATAGGTGGTGATATTCCCCCAGTGGGAGGCAGAAGCTTCAGCAAATCCCTCCCAACTGCAGATTACAATCAGACCACGCCAAGTCTCCCACATCTCACAGACATAAGCTAAAATTCAGGGTCTTGAAGATGCTGTCTCATGTTTTGCAGTAAAGTCTGCATCATAAATATACACAGGGAAAAGTGTGCTTAGAGCAGCATAAAGATGACTCAATCCCTGGAGCAATGACTTAAGCCTAACTGCTTTTCCATGCACAACACCTTTCAGTTTTGGTGAAACTTCATTACTTCCAGGATCAGAGGATTGTTCTGTTTTGCCAATTTTACAAAAAAAAAAAAAAAAGATCAAAAATTCTTTGACATGTTGTGCATAGTATTTTTTATCAATAGTCAACTACACAAAAAAGGTATGAAGAGGACAAATCAGACAATGGATGTTCTTTAGATTGCCTATAAAGTCTGAGTTATCAGCTTGGTCAGTGCTAACATTTCGTAGAAGAACCTGTGTTAGTCATCCAATAAAGAATAACAAATCCTATAGAGTAGGCATTCATCTCATTCCTCAGATCCACTCAAAGCGAAATAGTAACAGCAATCTTCCCCAAAAAAACTTACTTTCAAAGCTAGAGTGCCAGGATCAAGTATATCCTCCCTTAAAGAAACAAAAAAACATTTCAAAGCCATTCTATAAGCTGTCGTAAGGTGGTTTTGTTTGTTTGTTTTAACCACAATCTGAGTATTGAAGACAGAAGTAGTGTTGCTTGTTAATTGTCCTAACTACAGATATTACCTGACAGTATATCACAGAACAGGAGACATGCCTTAGAGACTGAAAAAAACATAAAAATCAAGCACAACATGCAGTTTACTCCTTGTTATTATGCACAGCATGTCCATGACAACTGCAAGATCTTATCTACGCTACTCATGTTACAGGGACCTCAGTCAAGATCATTTTCCCCACTCACACAATACTTTTTCAGGAATCAATGCAAAGCATATCTTCATCTTTATGGTCCTGTAAAAACAGACATTTTTTTACATTTTATTTTATTTCCTTCACAGAGAAGTGGCAACAAGACTTTAAAATCTTGAACTTGCTACCTTCACAAAGGGATGTGGATGCTGAATTCTGCCTTAAGAGGGAGGCAAGGAATTACAACTTACAGTGTAGTCCAATTGTAGTTGAAGCAATAAGCATGTTTATTTCTTTAGATAACTGTGCTTTTAGGAACCCCAATAAAGCCAGTAAAGCACAATGCGTTTTACAGTTGAAAAGCTTCCTACAGGGTCTTTTTTTTTTAAAAAAAAAAAAAAGAGACCAGTTTATTATGCTCTATAAATGATCCCATTTCTAGTATTATGCCTTTTTGTTTCAATTAACATAGTTGTTCATTGAAGTTGACTAGGTTTACTTTCCCTCTCTCAGGAAGCAGAGGTGAAGTGAAGCAGGTAGGGAAAGAGAGAAAGAAAACAAAACTTAAATCAGGCTTTCATCGCACAACAGAAATTAGAGCACTGAAGCTTTATTTGCTGGAGACTGAACAAGAAGAAATCAAATTATCTCCAGAACTTTAAACAAGTGTTTTCAGTCACTCTGACTGATAGTTTACAGCTACATATAGTAGTAAGGATGATTACAGAAAGTATTATTTTAACAGAAAAGACTTGCTATTTAACACAAAAGCATTTACTCGGTGTATCTTACTTGTATTTTGTGCATTTGTTATGTTCTTTACTGTACATCTTAAGTGTCAAAAGTTGATGAAGTATGATATTCACATAAGGTTTTCCCACTGCCCTCTTTTACACCCAAAAAAATAATTGTTACTGAAGCATTAGAGTCAAGTTACAGTCATTAGTGAGTCAAATCAAGGCTGAATTTTAGTCCCACCATCCTGTTCCTTCAAAGCCAAAATCATCATCATTTTCTCCTTTTATTGTCCTCCTTTACTTTCCAGAGGATTAGTTCCATACATGCAATTGCATCTTCACTGGAATTATGGCCATCAACTAAGGGAGAATAAAAATATTACAAGTGTCAGATTACACATTTCTTTATAAAATAATGGTAGGAATAATGGTAGGTTTGTTTATTAAGAAGCTGAACAACTGTTAATAACGTTAGAACCTGGCATCCAGTCAGTTTATGGTGCAACTTCTTGCTACCAGAATTCAAGATACCTACCTGTAGAAGCTCAATACTGTCTGGTAGTATTCCATTTCCTGCCACACCCTCTAGCATCAATATGCAGGTGAGCCTGGGTTAGCAAACTAGAGCATCCAACATAACTGTCTTTGGAAAGTCAGCCTCTCCAAATCTTTTGCAAAATCAGAAGTTGAAAGAGAAACTAAAGACAACCTGATTTACAGCTAGATGATAATTTTCTCCTCAGAGACAAAGGTCTGCTGAAAGAGCCCACAATATCTGAACAAAATGGTGTTAAAGGAATTAAATTATATATGGATATACATTTTAAGAACATGTTTATTCAAAGTTAACAATTTAAAATAACAAGTCCACATATATTTTATACCATTCCTGTAACTACAAGAAGTACAGCAGCAAGGTTTCAATGCATTCTGGCTGCAAAGTGGTAAAAGCCGCACAAATAGACTATCTGTACAACATTCATTAACTGTCACTTTACATAGGCACCAGAATACCCTTCCTAACATTAAGTCAATGAAAGAAAATGTTGGCCATCAGGATAACAGTATGTAATTATGTATGTAATTAAGTATGCAAATTCTGAGCACTCCCTACTGAAAGCCAAAGCTGCATATTGAAGTAACTAGATTCTATCAAGTCTAGGATAGGTATACAATAGACTTCTGTATTCAGCTGTCTCCAAACAGAGAAATTGGTTTCAAATTGAGAGATTTGAATTTGTGTACATAATTTACCTCATTAAATCCTAAATAGGCTAAACCAAGGCAAATTAAATCCTGGGGAAGAGAAGACTCTGGGGAGACCGTAAAGCATCCTTCTGGTACCTAAAGGGGGCCTAGAGAAAAGTTGGGGAGGAACTCTGTCAGAGAATGCGGTGACAGGCCAAGGGGTAACAGCTTTAAACTAAAAAAGGGTAGATGTGTACTAGACATAAGGAAGAAATTCTTCACCATGGCGTGGTGAGGCACTGAAAAGAAGAAGCTGTGGGTGCCCCATCCCTGGAGGTGTTCAAGGCCAGGCTGGATGGGGCTTTGAGCAACCTGGTCTAATGGGAGGTGTTCCTGCCCATGGCAGGGGGGTTGGTCTAGGTGACCTTTAAGGTCCATTCCAACCCAAACCATTTTATGATTCTGTGATTCCAAGAGTAGAAGTTTTAATAAAGGTACAGAAGATGTCTAAGAAGTGATTAGACTGTGCACTTAGTCATATGGTCTAAACTTTTGGGTAGGTCTGTGCGGTGTGAGGAGTTGGACCTGATGATCTTTATGGATCCCTTCCAACTCGGGATATTCTATGATTCTACGTCAGTTAAACAGGTTTGGGATGTGGGCTGGTGATTCAGAAACCCAAACAGTTGTGGAAAAAAAAAAATGACATCATAAAGTTCAGCATTTTACTTTGAAGGTGGTAAAAAATACTGTCCCCCATCTATTTTGAGATGATGGCTAAATAGGCAAACAGCATGGCTTCTTTGCATTATAGCACTGCAGTAATGCACTGATTCCACATATGTTTCAGGCAGGGGAGAGCAACAAACAGTACAATACATTGACAGTAAGGGCAAATAAAATATTCAATTTAATTACTGTGTTCCATTTCCAAAGAAGCAGAGGATTTAAGTGCTATTGTAACAAAAGATGACTTGATAATAGAGGTACCACTTTCTAGCTCTCTCTTGTAAAACTTAAATGCTGGAGATTTTATATCATTTGCCATATATAGCAGCCTAGACTCAAAAGGAAAGATCTTCAGATTTGTTGTTGCAATTCAGGTATATATGGGCATACAGCAGTGAAGCGTTTCCCTGGATGTGTATGTGGCTATACTTCCTTCCCAATGAAAACATAATTTACACAGTTGTGACTGTCAAGCTGGTGAAAGCACTCACATAACACACCAATGTCATTGCAAATACAAGAAATATCACTGCAAAAGATTCTCGTACAGTACTTGTACAGCTTCTGTAAAGACTAGACATATTTAAAAAAGCCAAAGACGCAGACCGAGGAGTCATAATCCTGTGAGCTTTCCAGACCATCTATTATCTTTTGTCAGAGAAAGTTGCATCTGCTTCACAACCCAGACATACCATTCCACCTTTCAGATGCTATTTTAACTACTCAAGGAAGCACAGCCTGTATGAGACAGGTGTTTGTCTTTCTTTCCAAGCAGTCTAGCAAAATTCAGTTATTAAAACCCTAGTTTCCCAGCCAAATCAAGTATTTGGTAGTCCGTGATACAAGGTACCTCAGCAATGGCAGCTCTTCTGACTAGGACACCAAAAATACTGAAGTTGAGAACCTTTAAAATGACACTCCTAGTTACTCAGTTTTCTTGCTAAACTCCACTTCGGGGTATTCAAGAGAAGTCAAACCATCAGTTCAGTTCAGAGGAAGTTAAGTCATCAGAGACCTACTGATTTCAGACAGGGAAAGGTGCTTCACTCTATCAATCCCCGGGTTTACAAAATAAAATAAAAATTCAAATTTCAATATAGTTATTTTCCTCTTGTAAGAGACAAAGCAGCAGCAAAAAAAAACAGCAAAAACACAAGGAGGGGAAGTTATGTGTCAGGATTATTTTTTTCTAGAAATAGCAGCTATTCAGCTCTATAGGTTAAATTTTGAATTTAGCTCACTGGCGATCAAAGAATGATTAAATCCAGATTCCAAGAGAAAATACTGGAAAATGGCAGTTTTTACTATTTGAGATAGCCATCTAAAATTCTGTACAAATAACTTTCACATTCCCTTCATTCCCACCACAGTGCTGTGCATAAGACTGTTAGTGCAAAGGAAGTCAGAAGATGTTACAAGCTTTCAGTTGCAAAACCCAGCTCCTCCCACTGTCTATCAAAAGCTCTCTAGTTTTGCTCACTGTTACCATTTATCTGTTCCATGGGCAAAGAAGACACATTAGCAGAACAGAACTTCATCAGTGAAGCCTTCTGGAGAACAATGAAGAGCAAACAGGCAACTGTCAGTTCATTAGAAGAAACTATGTTTGAGCATGTAAGATCAGACTTAAAAAAATTGTTCACAGTCAATACAAACACATCTGCAAATGTACCATTTCCGAAGTATTATACACACAGCGTAGAACAAGCTTATTCATTTGTCTTTTACAGCCTAAAAGTTTACTCTAATCTTAGTACTGAAAAAAACAGTATTTGAATTGAAGAGTTCTTCTATCAGCTTGATTAAGCCACTGAATCTGTAATAGAGGTTAGCCTCTTCACACTACCTTCAGGATTTTTTTCCAATGTCCCTTCTATAAGGCAAAGCAACTGTAACACTACTGTGTGGTGATCACTTTGACAAGTCAATCACCTTATGTTTCAGGTACATCCTCTGCATTTACTGTACTGGAACAAACATACCCAAGACAAAGCTTTAAATTACAGAAAGTATATTATTTTTTCTTAAATTTTCCTGGGTTATTCCTGTCTACCACTTCATGACACAACATACTGATCGCTTAGTAAAAACCTGCGCTCTTACCATCACCCTGATGAATTCTCATGAGGTAGTCAGCCATCAGACTCCGAAGTGCTCTTTTGTGAGGCAGACCTAACCGATGAGGAAATATTAGCGATGTGTCCACTACTGTGTCATGAATCAGCTGGAAAAGAGCAAAGGCCACATCAATGATGACATATCCAGTTACAGTTTGGCACCTCCTTTCATTTATTAAAGAAACAACATGAAGGATCTAAATTATTTACTTTATGAATAATACACCCAAGCCAATCCTTGAGCCCTTACTATCTCATCTGTCCTGTGTTGCTGTAATCACTATAGAACAGCAAGCTGTGCTGCAAGAACTGTGGAAGAAGTGTTGTACAGTGATTGCTGTACATTTGTGCATTGACATTTGTTAGTTGTGTATATATGAGGTTGGCATCCCTGCCCATAGCAGAAGCATTGGAACTAAATGATCTTTAAGGTCCATTCAAACACAAGCCATTCCATGATTCTGTGGTATCACTAGTATGAAATTCTATTAACCCTAATTTTAATTCCTTCACTAGTAATAATGGTAGAAGCACAGAAAGGTTGAGGTTGTTAGGGTCCTCTGGGGATCCTCTCATCCAAACAGTCTATTCAAGCAGGGCCACCTAGAATAGCTTACCCAGAACTATGTCCAGGCAGCTTCCTCCACAGAGGAGGACTCCACAGCCTATCTGTGCATCCTGTGCCAGTGTCTGGTCACTCACACGGTAAAGAAGTTTTTCTTGATGTTCAGAACCCTTAGGGCATCCCTTGTGTTGCCATCCCAGTTTGTGCCCATTGTTTCTTATGCTGTCATTGGGCACTACTGGAAGAAAAAAAAAAAAAAAAATCTAATGATAAAGAAAAAAAAAAAAAAAAAAAAAAAACTCTCTCTGTCTTCTTCAAACGCTCCCTTCTATTAGTTAGAGACATTGGTAAGATTCACCATAAGCCTTTTCTTCTCTAGGCTGAGAAAAGTTTGCAGATGATTGTGTTCTTCATGGAATATTGCTACCTTTGATACATAATAGCATAATCTATCTATTTCTGGAAGCTAAGGTGATTACTTGACAGGCAGCGTTGTTGCTTACAGAGATTCTAAGAGCAATACACTGGTATTACTTGTGTGTGCCTCCTACAGTTTTGCAGTCAAAAGTTCAACAATATCAGAAAGCAACAAATTTCAGGTTTCTATCAACCCAAAAATAAGGATATCATTATTGTGTAGCGATACATGGTTGCCTAGTTAGAAGCACAAAACAGCAGAGTGTTTCCACTCTGCCCAAGTGTCAGAAAGTTTACCGTGCCAAAGATTTATGTCTCTTCCTTCTATGAATGTAATTTTATCTTCAGCACAATTGTCATATACAATCATGTATATTTCATTTTCATGTATTAGTCTGCTGAAATGCAACATTCTTTTTCTTTTTGAAAGTAATTACACAATAACATGACAAGTAGTCAACTCCTAAAACCTGCTTCAAACAGCTTATTTTACCTTGAGAGCAAACAAATCATTTTCTAAGCTATGTCCAATCAAAACTGTATCTGCACTGAACAAGTTCAGCAGTATTGCCTGTACATCCCGAAGAGTTGTTGTAGTGTTCTTCAAGTCATCCTCTGTTACTCCTGAGAATCTAAGGACAGGTTTAGAACAACTTCATTAACAGAGACAGGTAAGAAATGTTTCCCTAGCACCTAAAGTTAACCCTAGCTGATAAGGCATTTTTTCCATTCTCCTCCTTTTCACTTAGATTTTATGAGATGATTTAATATGATGTAGCTTTGTTCAACTTCACTCTATCACTACAAGCAACTGAGCCTATTTTTTAGGCATAGACTGAAAACAGGTCTCTGAGCAAACTGTTATTGCTGCCAAAGAAGCAGGCACACGTTATGCTGGCTCTCCTCTTTTTTATTTATTTTTATTATTTAAAAAAAATATATATATATTTTTTTACAGGCAGACTCAAAACTTGTTTCCTTTCAGAGCAGTTGCAGGATTTCAAGGAACTAACAGGAGTCTAAAACTTTTTTCTTCCCAGATCTCAAAAATAAGACACAGTAGGAGGACAGAATGTAAGTGGGCTAAATGCAGCCGAATCTTATGTAAAGTTGTTGTGGTTTAAACCAGCCAGCAGCTAAGCACCAGACAGCCGTTCACTCACCCTCCCCCCTCCCTCGCTGGGATGGGGGAGAGAAACGGGAAAGTGAAGCCTGTGGGCTGAGATAAAGACAGTTTATTAGGACAGGAAAATAATAGTACTACTACTACTAATGCATGCAAACAAGTGATGCACAATGCAATTGCTCACCACCCGCTGACTGATGACTAGCCTATCCCCGAGCAGCCAGACCCCCACCCCGGCTAGCCACCCCTATATATTGTTTAGCATGACGTCAGATGGTATGGAAAACCCCTTTGGCCAGTTTGGGTCAGCTGTCCTGGGTCTGTCCCCTCCCAGCTCTTGCTGCACCTCTAGCCTGCCCGCTGGCAGGACAGAGCGAGGAGCTGGAAAGTCCTTGGCTTAGTGTAAGCACTTCTCTGCCACAATTAAAACATCAGCATGTTATCAGCACTCTTCTCATCCTAATCCAAAACACAGCACCCTACCAGCTACTAGGAGGAAAATTAACTCTATCCTAGCTGAAACCAGGACAACAGTCTTACAGATTCATTAGATGGCTTATGACTATACTGCTCTTCAGTGAGACATTTACAGATGAAATTTGAAATTGCTTTTATTCTTAGGGAATGCAGCAAGTCCTGGGAGGTTAAACCTAATGTGTTGTTGTGGTGGTTTTTTTGTTTGTTTGTTTGTTTTTGTTTTTTTAAGGAAGGTGGCGAGTCTTCAGTGTAGAAACAAATTGTTCAAAGAGAAAAGTCTTTCTTAATTGAGCCTGCAAGAATGAAAGCCTCATTCCTGACTGAAAGTCTTCAGGTTGTATAACTTGAAAAAATAGGCATTTAAGAGATGCAGGTTTCTGCTTACATCTGAAGTTCACATCTGCCAATTTAGGGTGTCTAATCCTCAAGTAGTATAGACAGAATAGCATACCTTGTATTGTAGTCTATAACTTCACTATCAGGTTTAACAAATGTATCATAGACAATCTGTAGCTTATCATCAACCACTGTCACTCTAGTAAGTTCCAAGCCTTGGGTCGTATAACACTGAAGAAAAAAATAAATTTAATGAGCATTTATTCATCACCAATGTTTCCTTCTAGTATATGGCTGTACAAAATGTAGAACCAGCTACAGCATCAAGAAATCCAAACAGCTTTGCTTGCTGCATATTTAACACAGAAGGTCCATTCACTTACAGTAACCAGCCAGAGTTCTGCAGGCCTCTAAGAGCAATGAGGGCCAAACTATTCCACCCAGGAAATTGCCTCGTAAGTAGCAATATACTTTTAACTGAACCAAATTTTTAGGTTGTTCATACCATGTCGCAGTCCAGGGCATATATACCATGGTTTTTATCAGAAGGCGGTGATTTAATTAATGTCTTCACAAAGCCGTCCAACTTCTCCTTTCTCCCATCATGAACATGAAGCTGCAAGGTTTCCATGAGTGTTTACATGCAGTCTTTCTAAACTTATCTCACTTAAATTGCCAGTCTGTTTCTCTAAGGAGCATATACATTTCTTGTCAGTACGTGCCAAAAAATTTATTAAACCTTAGGCAAGTAAACCCATTAATCTTATACCAAGTTGCTTGCAAAAAGCTACAACCCAGCTTCAAGTCAAAAAGGACGCTTATGAAATCTGAGATACCACATTGAAGAACATGAATCCTACCTTTGCAATCTGACACCCAGCAGACCCAACTATTCCCTCACAACAGCTATAGCGTTTTTCCAAGCCACCAGGAACTGTCAAAAAGAAAAGTTGAAAGTGGAGCAGTTTTGCAGCAAATGGCACTGGCAAGGAAAAGAAAAAAATCAGCACCCTTACTCCTTTTCCACTTTCTCTTGAGACTGCACTATGGAAAGAGGTAAGCCTGAGTATTGCTTGGTACCATCCAGAAGATGGTGCTATGTCACTTGTACCTCAATACAAGATTGTAAATCAAAGAAGATGCCAACAAATAGGAGAAAGCTGTAATATTCCCTATGAGGTTCTCACTGTGGGAAGCATTTAGTATAGCTTTGAGTACTTAAGGAGTCTTAGCAAAGATGACAATGTTCACTTAGAGGTCAATACAGGGCCACACAAGGAGTGTTTTTCTCCTTTCTTTGCATGGGGTTTTATCAACATCAACTTTCCTGAAGTTACAGCATATACAGAGAAAACAAACTTCAGTAACTAGACAGATTACTTAGAGGACAGCAGAATGTACTTCACCTGAACCTTGTGCATGAGACTTCACTCTGATTTTATTCAGTTTTGAGATGAGATATCACGACTTGTAACAGCTTCCACAAAGACTGAATACCAAAGAATACCTACCTTTTTGTTCCAATATTCTACCAGAATGGTAGCTGCATTCTTTAAGTCTACGTTTTCCTGAACTAACAGTAAATACTTCACCACACCTACAGCATGTTCTTTTGAAGTCTAAAAAAAAAAAAAAAAAAAAGTATTTCCTCACCTCAAATACTGCATTGAAGTATGAAAGTTAAATGAACAGTAATTGCAAGACCAGCATAAAAGACCATATAAGCACAGTCTCCCAGGACTTGCTATGAGTTTAAAATAAATAAAGCTCCTCTCTAGCACTTTCAGAACGTCAGGTTTACATGCAAGATCAGCTGCTGCGCTGATGAAGCATCATGGTTTATTTACAAAAGCTTGTGAAGTCATTTGAGGTCCAGGCACTAAGTATGAAACTACTTTATATTTTGTATGCATGCATATTTTAGTTTCCTGTGTAACAATGACTCAAATTCAATTTTTTTATACTTACTGTCTGAAACAGCTTTTTTTGTAACCCCATGAAATATAGCACTACCATTTCTTTCAGGATTTGGTCGAGGGAAGTTATTTTCATTCAGTTGTTGCTCAGTTAGAAGGTAATCTTTTAAAAGTTCATACAGAACACCACCTGTGAGTACTGAAAAAAAAAAAAAAACAACAAAAAACAACACAAAAACACCAACACACTAAAAATATATAAACCAACCCAGAGTTTAAACAATATTAGACCAAATATAAGCAGCACTTAAATATCCCAATACTTCCAAAATAAATTAAAATTGAAATTGGATGATGTGCACCTTGCTTTACATGCAAAAATTTCCCTCAAACAAATTCGAAGCTATTAGAGATCAAGAATTGTTTAAAACAAAGGCACAAAACAATAGAGATGTTAAATTACTAGCTATCCCAGAAAGGCTAGGCAAGTAACACCAAAGAACATGCTCTTTTCAAACAGAAGTTCAGTATTTTTCCCCAAAGAATGAACCTTAAAGACAAACAGCAAACTGTATTGCAACCCTTGTAGTAGCTAACGGATAAAACTTGAATAAAAAAAGAACAACATTTTCACACTTCCAACATTTTCATTTTGAAATAAGCCCATTTACGTGCAAAAGTGCAGAACCAACATCTCCATTCTCCTTTCTTTACCTTTCTCTTTGTCTGACTTTAAAGATCCAGCACCACTGGGAGTCTTGATGTCAATAAACTGCCCTGAATTCAGGAAAGGATATTTTTAGCACTTCTGAATTTCAGATTTCCTGTTAATGTAGGAAAATTAATATCTGCTATAGAGATATTTATAAACGAAAACATCAGTTTTTATTTTGGTGATATACTTCTACAAAAGAAGAAGAAAATAATCAGAAATCTCTCTCTACAGTAAAGAGAAACTAAATTATCCTTATAATCCCTCTCCAGTCCTAACTTCCATACATGCAACCCATTTAATAATCTTAATTGAAAGCAAAACTACCATGATCTCTCAGCTTTTTCAGTGTCTTTACAGCAAAATTCAAGTACATGTTTTTACTGCCACAACGATCATAAATAGATTGCTCTTCTGTCTGGGCCTGTATGAAAAAGAAAGACTGAGTGTTAGTGGGGTACTGCATGTGGTTGGTGTTTATTTTTTGTTTGGCTGTGGTTCCCCCCACACACACCCCAAACACAGGAAGAACTGCCATCCAGAATCTGATGTTTTGAACCTACATGTAGAGACACATATTCTAATAGTGTCCTAAATCTGAAGTACAACAAAAAACACAGAAATGCATTTGTTAAAAAAAAAAAAAAACTTCTAATACTAACATACATCATTTTTAAAAGATAACTAGCAGTGCTAAGAAAACTGTTTTTGCAGGCAGAAAACTGCACCTGATTGATAACATGAGAAAAGTGTAAGATCTAGTACATTTTAACTTCTGCTTCCTGAAAAGGCTGAAATATTGATCCTAAACACAAACAAACAAACATGTTGTGCAATTTAAAACCTACTGACTTTAGAAGAAGAATTGTGAAGACCTGTAAAACATTACAAACCTTGCCAACAGCTTCATTCACCGTGCTACAAATTTTGAGGTATTGTTCAAAAAAAATTGTGAAATATCGCTGCCTTATCTCCTGTGGTACTTTAGATCCTGATTCAGGAATGGAAGGCTTTTTCTGAGTAGAATCCTAAAAAAAATTAAAAAATAAAATAAAATTAAAAAAAAAAAAATGCAGTAATCTGATCAATATGTAACAGCCCAAAGAACTAAAACCAGGCATTCTTTTGCCCATCCTTAGATAAAGTCATACATTACTGAAAAGCCATTATAAAAACTTACACAACAGTTACAGAAGGAACCTGAAACAGCCATCAGAAATACGAGCTAGAGACTTTTCCTGTTTGAACTACGCAAAGTAATTTTTCACTCAAAGTAAGTTGTGTGAGACGTTAAAGCTACTTTTAAACTTCATTTTTGTTAGAAAAAGTTCAGTCCTTCCGTGAGCACTGTCAGTTCAGCAACAATTTAACAGACAGGTTTTCCATCTGGTGTTCATTGCAGGTAGTATTTCATTCAAACCATAAACCAAGGACCCAATGAACTAGACCAAAAAAGTTTATTTTGATGGAATTTATTAACTTTCGTAGCCAATGTAACGTCAAGTTCTTGCTAACTCTGAAATACTTATTTTACAATAAAACACAGAAGCTAAAATCATCACATTTAAAAATCCGACAGTAAGTTAGATTAACCCTGGCACTGTTGCAGCCAAAAAAGGTCCAGACACTTTAAAAAGATACATGGTGTGTATCAAGCAAGGAGTAGTATTTCTGTACCTCCCTTTTGTAATCTAGGAAAGCTCACTTTAGAGTAGCATTTATATTTGTATACTGCTACCAAAGAAAGTAGTAGTTTTGGCATATGAGGAGCAAAGGCAATGCATACTACTGTCACAAGCTAGTTTTACCTTTCCTGAGCCATGGAGTAAGATAGTCAGGAAACAATTAATTTACATACTAGAGATATAAAGCACAAAGTAATCCATACATAGTATCTTAGAAAAACATCAATAACCAAACTGACTAAAGCCATAATATTTGTTTGTTATAAAGCTGAGTGGTGCAGTTGATACCAAAGAAGGAACAGATGGCATTCAAAGGGACCTGGACAAGCTGGAGAAGTGGGCTGATGTGAACCGCATATGATTCAACAAGTCCAAGTGCAAGGTGCTGCACCAGGCTCACGGCAATCCCCCAATGGCAGGGGGTTGGAACTAGATGATCTTTAAGGTCCCTTCCAACCCAAGCCACTCTATGATTTGACATTTTTGATAAGAAAACGAAGCACTGACCTTGGAATTTATTTTACCTCAGGAAATCTTCAGTGACCTCTGCTTTAAAGAAATTTCAAGATTAGAGCCAGAAGTTCTGAGTAGGGCAGGGACATCTCTAGATCAGACTGCTCAAAACCCCATCCAGCCTGGCCTTGAACACCTCCAGGGATGGGGCATCCACAGCTCCTCTGGGCAACCTGTTCCAGTGCCTCACCACCTTCTGAGTGAAGAATTTCTTCCTAATTCTAATCTAAACCCACCCTCTTTCAGTTTAAAACCATTCCCCCTTGTCCTATCACTACCTGTCCTTGTAAACAGTTTCTCTCCATTCTTCTCATTAACCCCCTTAAAGAGTTGAAAGGCTACAACGCAGTCTCCCCCGAGCCTTCTGCAGGTGAGTTAGCAATTTATACAAAGTATTGCTTACATCTGTACAGTGCAAGCATGAAAACAAAAACAGTTTGCATAGCAACCTCATTTACCATGGAGAAAAACAGCACTTTTATTAGCTGCCATTAGTGTGATCAGAATTTCTTAAGTAATTCTAAGTAAGTACTAAAAGACTACAGGAGTTGCACATTGTCTCCAATCTCAATAGAATTTACAGAATTTTCACCTTTGGAAAACCACAGGATTCAGTACACCCTCACTGCAAGGAATTCACCTTGCTGACCATGTTATTTCCCTGTTTTCTTGTGGATATGCTGATTGGTCTGAAGCAGTTTGAAGCTGGGTACAATTTCTTTTGGAGAAGTTGCTGCAAAAAAGCAAAAATGCTTGCTTTTTGCAGAGATGCCTAGGAAAAGGGGTACTGACAGCATGTGAAAGCACATATTTAACAAGTGAGACACACTGCATAAAGCAATGTTAGGAGACTCTTGTGTGATTTCTCACAGATTACTGAAAAGTATTTTTTCATTAAGGAAAGTACATCATAGTCAGGAAATAATCAGCAGCTATGGAGAAGAACAGGTACAAATTTAACTCAAGTTCTACAAGCATGCATCTCTTTGAACATTACTGCAAGACATTCCACAAGTGCATACATGTAATCTTGATTTGAAATGATTTAATGCATACCATGATCAGTTGTGTTTTTTTTTTTTTTTAAAGCTAAACTGGTATATCATGTTATTGACATATATATATACATTCTAGCATACTGTCTGAAATTGCAGTTTTTCCACCTCTGTTCCCTTTCATATACCAAAGCTCTGTAACTCTACAGTACCTCGTATGGCATGACAGCAGTCCTTTCAAATGAACCAACGGACAGTCTGCATGGCATTACTATTTCAGCATTTCCTTCAATTGGTATACACAGTTGACCACTGACAGTTTCAACGGGCTGTACTTCAAGCAAATTTAAAGAAGCTGGAACACAGAAAATACAGATTGAATCTGAACTGTAATGGAATTTAAATAACAGTTACCATTAATCTGTCATACTGTTATTTCACTGCTCCTTTAACACAGAGCAGGGTAAAAAAAAAAAGACTAAAAAACAGAAGCGAACTTGGAGCTTCAGGAAACATATTAAGACCTCACTTCTGCCAACAAGTTTTATCCAAAGCATCCTCTAGTATTTCTGAAAACCTTAGATGGAAACAGCCAACAGTCAAGTTAAAAAGCTATTTTGAAGTTGTAGTGATTGTGATTTTTAAGCACGAAATTACCTGCCTTCCCTGTCCCCTCCCCCTCCTCAACCCACAAAAAAAATTTTAACAAGTTAAAAAATAAAAAACAGGAAAGCCATCATTCTAACCTAATTTTCCAATGCAATTAATAAGTGCTTTGATGTACTGCTTTGTCTTTTTGAACCTAGAAAAACTACAAATCTCAAAAATGAAATCTGTCATGAGACAAAAAGCTCACCTGGAGCCAAGGTATCAGCATCTGACTTGAATTCATTCTATTTAACTTCACTTGCAACAACACCTATCATAAAGCCACGCGTGTGCAACATGAAAAACATTAATCCATTTTTGCTCTTACTCAGAAGGAATGCAAACACTGGAAAAATAACTCAGTTTTACATAAAGATTTTTCATTCATGTGTTTTTATTACTAAAACAGTATTTTAGGTTTAAGTCGCTAGGTAGACTACTTGGTAAGCATATATTTTAAAATACCAGTAGAACAATTGGAGGGGAAATACTGTTCAACTAGTACGTAATACTGAAAATAACTGCTTTGTCAGTATTTTCCACATATAATGGAGAATTTAAAGGGAGAAAAACAGGATTTTCAAATCAAAAGACCTAATAAATTGTTTCAGACAGTCTAAATGCCTAAAACTAGAACCCTAACATTTGAAATCAGTACCAAAATGAAACCTGGTAGATTTTCATTCTTTTAACTTATGTATCGATACAACAAATATTTTTTTAAGAATTTTGGTCAAAACTGTAAATGTTGAAAGACTTTTCTGTTACCACTTCAGCTCATTTGAAGTACTTTAAAGAACTTCATACAACTTTGTAGTTGGACAGGGTATTTATTTCCCAAGCTAAGTGTCCACCATCACTCAGCTGACAATCGCCACAAAGTGAACGTACTCACAAGACGGCTAGCAAACAAAATGAAGTTTAGTTCGTCAAGCCTACAGATCAAGTTTTCATACCAGCTGATCTGTTACTTTGGACTTGAATAGCTGACCATTCAGACATAGACTTCTGCCCAGAATCTGTAGCAATAGAAGCTGTTAACTCCCTTGCTTTCAACTGTGCTGTCTGGACTCTTGCATTCTTAGGACCCTGCTGCACAGATCCTCTGAAAGGCTCCATTTCATTTTTGTTATGTACCTGTTATGAATGCACACAGAAACAGATGGGTTAGGAGTCAAGCAGTTCCAAACCACAGCAAGATGGTGTTAAAGGTAACACCGAATTTTGCTATCATATTCAGAGCTCAGCTTGCCGCCCCAGAATGAAAAGGCCAATCTGAAAGAGGACTGAGGGGCAAGAGCTTAAAGAATTATACCTGCTGCTTTTAACATTGCCACCTAAAGCATTTTAAGAGCAGAGAAAGTATAAATCAATTTTGGTTTCCCACTGCTGTATCTATAATCTCAGTACAAGCCTCCTTTCCAAACTGATTTTTCAAGGCTCTTTTCTTTAGCCTCAACAGCCCTGGGTAGCAACTTAGTTCACCTGCATCAGGAACTAACTCCAAGTTCTGTGATCACATATTTGCTTCAATTTTTAAAAGCAGAGGCGACGAAGCATTTGTTCTATTTTGTTTTAAAATACTTTTAAAATTACAAGACACCAGTACTAAATAGTTAGTCAATATTCAGCACAGCTCAGCCACAGTGCTTCAAAGCAGGGTAGTGGTACTCAAAGTTCCCACATTCATTTACAAAATGAGCAGGAGACTACTGAACATACAATTGCCTCTAAAACTTTGCTTATAACAATAAAATTAATAAAGCCCACCACAAGGCAGCGAGCTATTGGGGCAATTTTCTACTTTAGGAAACATACAGATCACCCAGTGTCAAACCAGACTAGAGTCACAAGTGTTCCTCATTAGTTCATCTACTAGCATGGAAGGCTCAACTATTTAACCTTTATTAACACAGAAAAGAGCATTTGAACTTGACTATATAGATAACATTCCTCCTCCATATGTTCAGAAAAAAAGGGGAAAAAAAGAAGCAAGAACTTAAAGAGAAGCATAATACCTGCTTATCACTGTCTTTCTTTTGTGCCTCTCTTTCAAACTCCTCAAAAATCCTCCGACATTCCTCTATAGGATCATCTGATTCTGAGAGCTCTGTGTCCTCCCCACTGGATTCCATTTCTTCAGCAGATGAACTCAGAATTATTTCACCTTCTTTCTGGTTTGTGCACGCAGGTTCAACAGAACTGCTTTTATCAGTGTTTTTGGTTTGTAAAACTGTACCAGAGCAAGCCTCCTTGCCCACATTTAAGAAATCAGTTGGATACGAGCACACATCCTGTGGGCTATCATTTCCCCCATTTTTATCAGTGCTGCGATTTTTCTTTGTATTTAATATTATTTGCTTGCCAGGTCTTTCTATTGTTGTTTCATCTCCAGACGAGTGACTAGTACACAAGACAGACTGTGTAACTCTTCCACTGCCTACACAGTTTTCACTAGTAGTATATTCCTGAACAAATTCTTTGACCAATATATTGTTTTCTGCTTCCTCTTGCTTCAGAATCTCCTTCCACGCATCGTAGGTACAAGCACTTCTCTCTCTCTGCTCAGAAATCTTCAACATTTCAGTGTTTACATCAGGTAAATCAATTTTATTTGCTTTCAGAGAAACACTCCCTGCTTTTTCAGATTCATTTAAGCATTTGCCACTCTCCTGCAAATCAACTATTTTCTCTGATTTTTCTGCTGTATACCCAGGATCGTCTGTTATGGCACTACCATGAAATTCTTCTGCACATATTACAGCATCCAGTTCTTCTTCTCTATTCGAGTTTTTGTAGTCCCTATTTTTTCTTGGTCTTTTATTAAAAAGTGGTGGCACATTAATGATAAGATCACCTTCATCATCAGATTCTTCAACTTCCACCAGGGAATAGTTTCTTGACCTCTTTGTGAATTCCCTCCTAAATTGAGACACTTTTGAATTCCCCTCTTGATATTCACATGGTAATACTTCTGTTGGCTTAGCCAACTGCTGCTTAGCATTTTCATCTTCTTTTGTTATGGAAGAGATAGACAGCCCTGAAAATAATTTCATAAATATTATTTTCTATTTTTCCCAATTAAAGGAAGAGACATTATTTTTGTACCAGGAAAATCATATGTTAAAAAAAAAGCTAGAAAAAAGCACTAAAATGGCTTCCTTACATGAAAGTATCTTAAGATTATTTTCAAGGGTTATAGGATTCTTAATTATTTAAACTGTAAGACTGGATTGAGAAAGTTCTTTCAGCTCTTCAATTTCAATCTTGAATTTATCTACTGCTACTTCAGCCCTTTTAAGTTTTTGCAAATCACTAGCCCATGTCAAGGAAAGAAAGCTACGATATCACATTAAGTCACATTAAGTTGCAAACCATCTACTTCTTTTTCCTCAGCTGAAATACATAATCTGCTTTATTAATTATGAATGAATCTCATTGTCCCAAATGTCCCCAGTAACATTTCAAGCCAGACATATTTACAGTCATGCACAAACTTTAAGTGGCCTTGAAAGCTGAATCTTCCAACTGCACATATAAGAATCTAACCTTTTCAGGTTTCAAGAATTTCAAGAATCTAATTTCAAGATTCATTTCAAGAATCTAATCTTTTCAGCTTTTACAGACTACAGACTGAGTTATGGTAAGCTAACATTTTCTCAAGGCTCTGTCTTCATCCTCTCCTGCATCTTCTCACTGATTACAGTGTAGTGGTTATTTCCCAAAGTTTCATTGGCTGACAGGGTCTCAGAGATTTGCAAGTATCAGTCTAGTGTTTTTAACAACAGTATTTAATAGAACTGTACTTTTAAAACCATATATAACCACTTGTTTTCAAAAAAAAATTGTGCCCATAATTACAGAACATTTCATGGACCTACTAGAAAGTTACACTTTGCTGGTGAACAGCATTCTTTCCAGGCTACTCAGAAATCTATAGCTTTGGCATTAACATAACAGCACACAAGCACAGGGAGGTACCACAAAACCTCAGCACCCAGTTGCTGTGGTTTAACCCTGCTCACTCCCCCAGTGGGACAGGGAAGAGAATCAGAAGAGCAAAACCAAGAAATCCCATGGACTGGAATAACAACGGTTTACTAGGAAAAGCAAAAACTACACACACAAGCGAAGCGGAATAAAGAACACTGCTTTCCATTGGCCAGCAGGTGTTTAGCCATTTCCAGGGATGCAGGGCTTCATCACACCTGATGAACCACACAACTAGTACCTGGGAAGACAAACACCGTAACTCCAAACACGGCCCCCTTCCTTCCACCCCCCCTCAAGCCCCCCGGGTTTATTGCTGAGCACAACATCACAGGGTAAATTACTCTCTGCCTCCAGCTGGCTCACTGGTTGGGGCAGTGTGAGAAACAGAAAAGGCCTTGATGCTGTGCAAACACCAGCTCAGCAACAACTAAAACACAGGTGTGTTATCTAGGTTGTTTTGGCCCAAAATCCAAAACATAGCCCCATGCAAACTGCTATGAAGACAATTAACTCCATTCCTGCCCAAAACAGTACTACTATGTACCCCAAATAAACAGTCTGAGCCACTCTGAGGTAGCAATTGTTCTTATCAGAAATACAAATAGCCTGGCAGAAGTAACGTTTCTATGACTTTTATAGAAGACATCCTTTAAACTTTACAGTAATCCATGCTATAGGGTTATTCTTTGAGTAAACTGAGAATAAGCAGTCTGCAGGGTTCAAGCTGGCTAGCGACTGCAGAAGCCATTTAATGAAGCATTCATGAGACGCCAATGCAAGCCTTCAGCAAGTCACATCCTGCTGCAGAGGTGGAAGTCAGGAAGGGAAGGACTTCACGCCACAGGTTGCTTTAACCCCAACTCCTACTGCTGTTAGCGACCATCAGATTATCCAAGTCTTTCTACCAGGCTGCAGGTCTTCATGCTCGAGTGCAGCAAACTTGCAGAAAGAAATAAAACATGTATAACATATCACCCTTTATTGCTAAGTGTGAAAACCCAGGCACTTACTGTGAAAAGCAAAGCTCTGATGCACAGAAAGACACTATACGCTTAGTGAAAACCTGCACTGTAACACAAGTGTAGGCACTCTTGGCATGAAAACAGAAACTTAGTCACACCTACATAAAAGCCACAGATATAACAGATAAGAAATACTTTGATAATTACAGATTTGTTAAGCAGCTGTTACAGGTAAACCATCAGTGCAGTCCACAGCAAATGACGTGGAAGAGATCCAGCAATGTTCAAGGTAACCTGAGAACCACGTTTTTAGTAATGCACTTTTTAAGTCCAGTTCAGAAGCATATTTTTTTTCCCATCAACAAGGGCTATTGCCGCTAAGCTTTGTGGTTTGTAACAGGAGATCATTTTAGCACTCTGCCCCTTGCACCTCACCCATTCGACTTTATTACTCTATTACCTCTCCAAATGACATCTACCCCACAGAAACACTTGATGGAAGAACCATAGAAGAAAACTTACAAGTCTTATTGCCTGTTAAACCTCAAAAGAAACCCGAGGTTCATGTCAGCACCATAATAAACCAGATTCTCGGCAGCACACGCTGGTTATTCCCTGCTGTGTAAGCAAGCCCTCCACGGGTTGCTCACCGTGGACTACGACTAGCAGAGCTGCTGCTATAACCTCTGAAGGGGAAGGGGACATTTCCAAGCAGGGGACCTCACCACCTGCCCCGCAGAGCCCCGCAGCCCTCCTCCGCTGCTCCTGCCCCTGCTCCCCGCGGCGTCCTCACCCTCCGAGGGGCCGGCGACGGCACACGGACACCTCCCGGCCGCCGGCCGCCGCGACGCCTCGTGCAGGTACTGGCAGTGCGGCCGCCAGCAGCCACCGCCCGCCGCGCGGTCGAAAGGGCAGGGGAAAACAGCGAAGTAGCCAGCGGGGCGCAACATTACGACCGTCGGGGTGCCGCGGGACGACCCGGCACAGCGTCGCCACCGCCCGCCCTAACCGCACGCAAAACGAGGAGGCGGGGATGGGAGAGCGGGCGGGGCTGCCGCTGAGGGAAGGTTGCAGAGGGCTCGCGCTGACGGGTGAGCAGGGTGAGGAAGCTTACCACAGAGTCCTCAGGGTCTTGGAGAGCTTTATGCTGAGGGATTTCAGTGAAAGTCTCTCGCTGCCAGCATGCGGTGGCTCCTCCAGCCTGCCTTAAGTGTTCTAGAACAGCCTCTGTTAGGTATCTACAGACTGGTTCAAAGCCGTGCGGTTTGGAGCTCATCGATCGTTTCACTGGCACAGGTGGTTGTTTGCCATCTGTTTTAGTCATGAGTTTCTTAAAGCGAGTCTCCTTCCACCAATTGCACTTTTCTAGCTGGCTTTATGGTTGCTGTTGTTGAAGCAGTTCCGTTATGTTTGGTGGTCTCTGCTGCCCTGCCTTGAACCTTGAAACACCATGTCCAACCTTTCCTAAAACAAGAACAAGGGACCAGAATTGCTCTTGGTATTCACGGTGTGAATTAACTAGGAATTTGTAGAATATATGTATAGAACATAGAATATATTTGTAGAAATATATTTGTTTCCTTTATAGCATCTTTATATGCTGTTCTGCATTCATTTCCTATTCTTGTAGGTTGTGTCATCTAAATTGTCAACACACACACATAGTGGGGTGATCTTCAATACCATCCTTAAGGCAACAGTTTAAATTCAGGTGATCAGGGACAGTTTCAAAACACTTGGGCTGCTAATGTTAACTGTCTCCTGCTAGCCAGTAACGTGGCAGGAAAAAGGAAATCTGCTCTACGGGATGCCAAAGACCATAACAATTAGACATCCATATATAAAAAAAGTATGAGGAAAAAGGAAACTTGCATCATTATCTTGTATTTCTGTACTGTGGGACAAAAATTTTTTCAAAATATAACTCATTATAGCTATTTATGTGTAAAAGATGATGAAAATTAATGGAAAGATTCCTGTGCTTTCAGCTGGCTTCAGAAGACAGCAGCCAAGCAATTTTTCTAAATCATTGCATCACCATAAGGAGCTACATTTAGCCTTTGATGTGTAAACCTCAGCTTTTCATGCCTCACTGCTTAAAATTTCTTAATAGAAATTTTTTATAGAACCTGTCTCTACTTCTGATGTACAAGTCTCATTGCACTTTCCTTCCCCATGTCAGAGTAGCATCAATGGAAGAATTGCTGCTGCTGGGTAGGGGTGGCAAAGTATTATATTACGGTTGTACTGGGCAGAGAGTGAAAAATTGAGGAAATAGAAAAATATTGTTCTAATTTGAAAGATCTACCAATAAATCTTTTTTCTGTTAAAAATACCTGCCTTGCTGTTATTTGGCCCTGCGTGTTATGGTATACATAAAAACAGCATACAAGGCTGTCACATGCACAAACATTCCAAATGCAGAGATTCTTTCGTATCTTTCCCAAAGGAAAGATATATTTCAGAGATAACATTTGTTAATTTTCGCTCAGAAAATATTTGTTTAGAAAATAATTACTGTTCAGAGATCTCACCACAAGATTTCTACTCAGTGTGAGCGACAAATGTTGGATTGGTTGGATTCATTTCAGAAAGTAGTTGTGACAGTATTTCAGCTCTTCTTTTCAACTTGAGGAGTAATGTGGAGCTTGCCATAGATCTACCCCCTGGTGTTTTATTCTGAAGTAGTTAATGCTTGCCTGCAAACATTTGTGATCAGAACTGAAATCTACATCCCTCTCCTATCAAAGCATAAAGCTTATTCTATCCTGTCATGAGGTTTCAAGCTACCTATTTAGTGAACCATAAGCACTATTTCATAACCACAGAATCATTAAGGTTGGAAAAGACCTCCAAGATCATCTGGTCCAAACATCCCCTTACCACCAATATCACTCACTAAACCATGTCCCTAAGCACCACGTCCAACCTTTCCTTGAACACCTCCAGGGACGGTGACTCCACCACCTCCCTGAGCAACCTGTTCCAGTGCCTGACTGCTCTTTCTGAGAAGAAATGTCTCCTAATTTCCAACCTGAACTTCCCCTTGATTTCTAGAAACATAGTTGCATATAAACCAGCAGATGAGTTTGAGAGCTAATTGGTCATGGTCAGTAAGTTTATATTTTATTAGATATATTTGTTTTCATTTTTCACTATGATTATATCATTTCACTAAGATTATTAGTTTTCATTTTAGTCCTCAGATGAAGGAGTATGATTATGATTTGGTTCATCAGGAATCGATGGCATATCAACTACTGAACTCATGAGGGGTACGGTTTCTGAGATAGAGCCTTTCTTGTGTGAGTCACTCTGCATATCTAATGCTTTTATCCCACCCTGTGCCTCCGAAGCAAGTCTCTGCTATTCACATGAGCATCTGATTGTATGACAAAAATTCCTATAACAGAGAACAAAAATAACGTTATTCTGACTAGAGGAATTCAGTGGCAACTTAACAGATACCACTGCAGATGGGTAACAAATTATTGAACTTCAATTTTTTCAAGATTTGGACTGACAAAGAGGAGCATTTCATCTTATAATGAAATACTTAGTACGCAGTATCCTGGAAATATATATATATATATATATATATATTTAAATCTGCTTTTACTTTTCATTTGCCATTGCAGCCTTTCCCAGCTTTTATCACATTTTTGCATATTTTGTAATCCTATGTTTGAAGTAGAACTTAATTTTGTTATCCAAAAACCAACAGTCCTGTCAATAGCTGTTATTTTGTTGCGGGAGGTGTTCTACCAACCAAAACACAACCTAGTAATTGATAGAATATTGTAGGACCTTATTGCTGCTTCCGCCTCTGGTTCACTGAGAGTTCAGAGGTGCTCTAAAGGGATCTAAATATTGGACACATATTGGTATTGGTATATGACTAGAAAATCTACCCTTTTGGAATTCTGTGCTTGATAAAAATCACACCAAAAAAATATCATAAATATTAGGTAGATGACAAGAGCTGTAGATGATTCGGTAGGCATTACTTGCACTTCAAAGTCTTTCTGGCTTGTTTGTTCGGTTGCATTCCTTTGGAGCAAATCAGCGTTGTCTGACACTACAACAGTAAAGCACATCACACCACTAGTATTTGAACAGGTAATGCGCTGCGCAAATGGACATATTATACAGATTATACATATGCATTTTGCAAATAAATGTGAGCATGTCCTAGTAAAATGACTAGTTCTACAAAAACACAGATCCATGTTTAGTTGTCAATGACTTGGCCCAAAGTATACCTCTTCCAAATTTTCTAGACCTTACTTTTTCCCACCATCAAGGGAAATTCTGACAGAAGTTTAGCAGTTCCATCAACTGTAGTATTTTGAGTTACTAACTGTAGTTTGTATTTTGAGTTTCACTAAAAGTCATTTTTTCACCTATGAGGAGAGAGTGGTGTCTTAAGTTATCTGTGGAACCACTGAATCTGCATTTTCCTAGTTATCTGTGTCCAAAACCCATCAAGACTGCTACACCATATTGTTAGTTGGCATTTCTTGAAGAACTACATCACTTCAATGGTATCTGATGCCACTGAAACCAGGAACTCGATTTACAAGCACTGGACTATTCTAGAAGGATTTTAAGTAGTTTGTGCGACCGCTTAAAAAAGTTACAGTTGATTGCAGCATTTTATTACTTCTCTTGCCTGTGAAAACCAATGAAACTCAGAGCTCTCCTCCTTGAGTTAGTAGCTGTCTTTTAATATTTAACATTTTTTTTCTTCCTACATCTGTCTACGTGTCAAAGTTTTGGTATAATCTACATAGATCTAAAACCCACTCAATTTCTTCTCAATCTTGTTATCTTCCAGATTGCATTTTTTTTTTCTAATAAGCAGTACCAATAATATCAAGATCTTTTGGTGTCAGCACTGCATAGTTTTTAAATGGTGACTTATTTACAGTGAAAAAGGGTTCTGAAACAGTCATAGTAGTATCTGAATCTATCCAGGTAAAATGTTTGTGCTCTTTTATTTTCAAGATGTACTCATAAGGATTCAAAAATTTGGCTGGTGGATCTAAAATTTATAAGATACACTAATACTCCAGTATTACATATGGAAAATCTCACATTTAAGGAATAGGTTTTTATCCTAATTTTTATGATCCTATATACAAGCATAACAAACAGACAAAGCTTCTAGGATAATGTATTTTCTTACAATTTGGCTTCTGTAAAAGTTTTTGCTTATTAGTCCTTTATTAAAAAATGAGATGAGATTGCTCTATTTTTCTTAATTAATCAGAAATAGAAGTAAGCTAATTTATCTTGCCAGAAATAGAGAAAGCAAATACTGCTGTTTCATTCGTGAATCATTGTAAAGAACATACAATCTCAAAATACCTATTTGCACTATTTTTATTATACTTTGTTAATACGGCCCATGCTAAGTTTCATTATATTTGAGCTTCAGTGTGTCTACCTGCTAATACCCATGTATCTCAAAGACAGGGCTTACCTAGCATTTTGTACTTGTTCTTTGGTTCCCAGATGAAAATATGACAAAGACTCTTGATTTAAATTTACTTTTTTTCATTTAATTATTGCTCACCAAATTGAGAATTGTTCTTATACTATTTAGTCTGAAAAATTAGAGTCATATTTAATATTTTGCTGAGTTCTCTACCATACCATCCAACGGCTCTTCTTCGCTGTGATTCTGTGTAGGAATGTTATGATAATGGGGTCAAAATCTAGATTCTGGAAAGGAAAAAGAACAGCTACAAAGATTATTCCTAAGACAGAGCAGAGCGATAAAAATCAGAAAGTTCAGTATCTGAGTTGAAAGGCAAGGAGAGGAAACATGCTTACAAATACTGTGTCATTACTGTCAAAAGTCTAAAAGCCAGAAAATCAGAAACAAACAAAGTTCACTAGAAGACCTGACTGAAAAAGTGGTAAGATAGCTTTCTTTAAACCAATGACAACAACAAAACATGTTTTATTCTCTTGGGCTATGCAATTCTGCAGTGATTAAAAAATGGAGCACTTGAAATAGCTTTATTATGGGCTTAGAAACAGCAAAAGAATACCTGGTCCTGAGTTCAGTGAAACTGGAAAAGTCATCATCAGATCGGCATTTCAAAACATTTTTTTTTTTTTTTAGTGCAATGGTAGAAGCACACTAAATGCACTAGAATATACTAGTACTAAATATACTAGAGACACTAGAAACCCCAATTAGAACAGCAGTTAGCACCAATTACCTAGTGTGTCCTCTTCCTGAGAACTCTCCTCTTCATCTCCTACATTGGAGAAGATGAAGCAATAATAACAAATAAGTTGAAGTTAAGCAGAATTAATCTCTTAAGGATAGAAACAAACTACTTATAAAAATCCCAATCTTTACATGTAGATTTTAAAGCAGAGCTATTTTTGTGTTTTCCAGCTTCATGTTTGCTTTTTGATGGCTCAGTCTGTACATAAGGCAATGTGTAATTGCCTGTGGTATGATGGATAGGGTTAACAGTTTTCACCTGAGACCAACTTTTGTGCTTCTTGGTAGAACTGATGAGTGTCAATATGTCACTTCCAATAGAATCACAAAATCATAGAATGGCTCGGGTTGGGACATAAGATCATCTAGTTCCAACTAGATAAAGTCAAGAAGGGGGGGCTTCCAGGGGCAGGAACACCTCCCACCAGACCAGGCTGCTGAGAACCCCATCCAACCTGGTCAAGATGGGACATCCACAACTAAATGCAGTTACTTACCCAGCAAAAAAGTACATTGGTATTACGGTCCACTTTCACCATCCTTGATTGTTAAGTTAAACTGTAACAGAAATATCTCAAAGGAATAAAGCAATCAGAACTGGAGGGACCATGACATTCTGTGAACAATACAACGTGTGTTGGCAGGTACTATGGTGTTACTTCTTTTCTACAATTAATTCAGTTATCTTTAAACAGGAACCATGAATGGTGACTAGGTGATCTGTAGATAAGAAGAAATAAAGGAAATGCTTCCTTGTGAAAGGAAGCAGAAACCTGTGGGATCTGATTTGTCACAAGTCAAATTATGTCTATAAATTTATTTTATTGAAAGGTGGGAAGTGAGGTCATTCATTCTTCTCTCTCACCTACCATTCTGTAATTTTGTTTAGAATTTGGGACTAACTTTGGATTTCTTGTCCTAACTTCTCAGCAATTTATCTGGTTCTTAGAACAGCTGTATTGGTAACGAATGCAGCATAGGATGTAATTTAAGGCGAGCAACTGCCTGATATGTGTGCCCAGCCAGGCTCTTTCTTCTGGACTTTACTGCTACTTAATCAGTTCTATATGGTTTCATACTGCAAATTCTGCAAACTCTTCTTTAACAGATCCTGTTCATGATCACGTCAGAACACAGCTGTCCTAGCAGAAGTTTCTAAACGAATGCATATTCAGTTAAAATCTTGCTTTTGCCATATGTCAAAAGAGCACAACGGGAGTATTTTCAAAAACACATCCAAGTAAGAGAAGTGCTTTTTAAACTACCTAGTTGTGCTTTAACTGATCTGTGTCAGATCAAATGCAGTCATTCTTACAGAGAAGCCAACCTCTTTGAAGGTTGGCCCCTTCTGATTCCCCTCTTTGAAGGTTTACATAGTAGTATTCTGTAACCGCTACAAGTGACTGATCTGAGGGCCTGTAGTGGGTTAACATGGCAAGGTTTCGGTAGCAGGGGGCCACAGGGGTGGCTTCTGTGAGAAAGATCTAGAAGCTGCCCCATGTTTGATAAGGGCCCCACTGCTGACCAGAGCTGAGCCAATAAGCGATGTTGTTTTGCGTCTCTGTGAGAGCATACTTAAGACAGGAAAACAACAACAACAAAAAAAACGCTGGGCCACACAGCAGCAGGGAGAGTGAGAGGAGTGAGGAACAGCCTTGCAAGCACCACGATTGTGGTGGAGCTCAGCTGCCCACCCCAGTAAAACCACCACAGAGGGTAAACGAAAATTCAGTTGCAAAGGTTCCTCATTCTCTCATTTCAGGGTCAAGTATTCAACGTTTTCTGTGAAGTGGAATTCTCCCGTTTATGTAAGATGAAATTAATGCTTGCAATCTGTTCTCTTAATATTCTCTCTCCACACTGTGGTCGCCTCACAAACTAATGGAACAGCTTATACATTAACACTATTCAGTCAGGAGTTTGTAGAGAAGGGATGGCATGAACACATATAGGACCTCAGCCATGTCATCAGACAGCACCCTGCTCTCTAATGAGTGATGTGCCCAGTGCTTGTAGCTGGGAGAGAAACAAAAAGTCTGTCTGCTGCAGGAAACAGAAAAGAACAGAATATAGAGCACCTCAAGGACAAAGTCTGCCTGGCAACATTTGAAGTACATAGATTTGTAATACCAGAGCATTGTAATGATAAAAAATGGAATTACAAAATACCCCTGAAAGGAGATGATTTCTGTTAACTGGTTTTTCTTCTCAGGTATCAGAAGGGGGATATGGAAGAAAGAGGAACTGCGCTGCCATGAACAGTCCTTGAACTACACATATTTAAAACGTACACTATTTGTAATAAGCATATTGTACCTGGAAATAAGGTTGTAAGTAAGAACATAAAGGAAGAAAAATGTTGTATGTGGCCCTCTGGTGGTTTTACTCGGGTGAGCGGCTGAGCTCCACCACAACCGCTCTCTCACTCCCCCTTCCAAGACGAATGGGGAGAAAATACGATGAGAAGGGCTCAAGGGTTGAGATAAGGACGAGCAGATCGCGTAGTAATTATCATGATGGGCAAAACAGACTCAGCATGGAGAGACAGTAAGATTTACTGCTTATTATTAACAAGCTAGAGAAGTGAGAAACAGAGAAAGAAACCAAAAGCACCTTCCCCACACCCCCATCCACCCTCTTCCACCTCCTCCCCCCCGAGCAGTGCAGGGGAACAGGGGAATGGGGGTTATGGTCAGTCCATAGTACTTCGTCTCCGCTGCTCCTTCTCAGTCACTCTCGTCCCCTGTGCTGTGGGGTCCCTCCCACTGGATGCAGTCCTGGGTGAAGAGATCCAGTGTGGCCTGCCCACAGGCAGCAGCTCTTCAAGAGCTGCTCCAGAGATGGGTCCGTACCACAGGGTCCAGCCCTTGGGAGCAAACTGCTCCAACCTGGGTCCCCCACGGGCAGCAGCTCCTGCCGGGTCACCTGCTCCTGCGTGGTCTCCTCTCCACGGCCTACAGGTCCAGCCCAGAATCTGCTCCAGCAGGGGTCTTCCACAGGCCACAGTCTCCGTCGGTGCAGATCCACCTGCTCCACCATGGTCTCCTCCACGGGCTGCAGTGTGGAACCCTGCTCCACCATGGTACTCCATGGGCTGCAGGGGGACAGCCTGCTTCACCATGGTCCTCACCACAGGCCACAGGGGACTTGTGCTCTGGCACCTGGAGCACACCTCCCCCTCCTTCTTCACTGACTTTGGCACCTGCAAGGCTGTTCCTCACTCCTCTCACTCTCCCAGCTGCTGTTGTGGCCCAGCGTTTTTTGTTTTGTTTTTTTTTTTCCCTGTCTTAAATATGCTCTCCCAGAGGTGCAAAACAACATCACTTATTGGCTCAGCTCTGGTCAGCAGTGCGGCCCTTACCTACACTGCTCGACCAAGATGCACACCCCACAGTCCCCATTCAGAGCTTATATCCCCTCTATTAATGCATATTCATTAGTGGGCATGTCTTCCTTCGAGCATGCCCCCTTTGTCTTCTGGAATCTTCTTGAATCTTCTTGATGCCAGACCATA
>CM021797.1:69821162-69849642 GCA_011076525.1 Nettapus auritus | reverse complement strand
TTTTTTTTTTAATCCAGAGCCAACATCAGCAAGGAGCACCGGTATGGACCTGTGTTGGAGAGGACAAAACCAATTCACCCAGTCTCTGGCATCGCACGCCCACTAAGTGAGAAGTGGGACCTGGAGCCCATTGCTGCTCCTACAGCTGGGGCTCTGCCTTCACAAGGCATTGTGGAGTAGCCTTGTACCTGCTTCTTGTCTCATAGCAAGCAGACAGCGGCTTTATGATAAGTTATGTCACATATTATTGCCAGTCAATGTGAGCTTTTGATTACTGACCTAGAAACTGAGTGGGAAAAATATTAATAATTTTAAAAAGCACTTAGGGAAGAGGCACATTTTCCCTACTCCCCCAAGGGCCAAGGTCAGCCAAAAATCCATTCCCTCATCCCCCAGCTCAACTCCCCTTGTTTCTGCCACACATTACACTTTTTTTTGGTGTCCCCTACACACACCTTACAACAGACAGGTGTTCAGCTTCTCTAAGGAATCTATGGAGTTGGGCACTAACACCCTCCTGGAGGGCTCAGCCTTCTCTCCCTATTGCTGTATTTATTTGGGGCTGCAAGGAAAATCTAGCACAGAAGCCAATAACGAAAGATGACCTGTGACTGAAATTTGCTTACTAAAAACACCAGCTCTGTTTCCAAGGCTACATGCATCAGCTTGAAAACTCACTGTAACAGCAGCCACTTTGAGAAGGATAAATGCCATGCATTACATTTTTAAATTTGTTTGTTTGTTTGTTTATTTAGATCCCCAAAGAGTTTGTCAACTAATAAAAGTAATTTTTCTCCTTGTGCTTGATCATGTTGTGACTACCTAAAAATTAAGCAAGCAGGCAGATTAATTGGGCATGGTATTAACACAGTTTTATGGTGGCAAATGGGAGAGCAAGTGACTTTTTCTTAGCCCTAACTGTGCAGCTCTGACAGACGCGTGCCACTGAAGCCACCTCTAACTGTGAGAGTTACGAGACTGCATAGTTTGTGTGTTTCTCTGATCATTCACTAAGATAAACTCTCATCCAGTCAAGTCAAAAGCAGGTCATTCTCTCTTTCCATTAGCACAGCATAAATTGCACATGCATTTATAGTAATAACCACTCATTGGCAGGAATCAGAACAGAACAATTTGTGAAAGCATCTGATTTCTACCTCCTGAGCCCAGGAGAGACCAAAAGACTGTGAGAGAAACACACTCCATTGCAGCAAAAGGCTGAAGGACTGTGATGTAATTCTTCTTACAGCCAGAGAGTGGCCCGATTTACTGCTTCTGCAAGGAGATGCCACCTCCCCTCCTAACCGCTGCCAGTCCTTGTGTTCTATTTATTACTGAATGGTTGATAATTACATACTGCATGGTTTTCAGGGACCTGAGAAACATGCGGCTTTTCCTCTGCTGATAAAGATGCCATGCAGACACATGCACCCAGCATGTGACACCTACCAGCCAATTAATCCGAATTGCTCTAAATTGCTGTGATCTATTAAATGCAGTCCGAGGGCTCAAATCACGAGGTTCATCTGCTGCATGTCAGAACCACCTTTTCAGTCACTCAGAGCTCTCTGTTTTCCATGGCATCTCCTACTTGTTTTGCCTCACTGCTGCTTTATGCTTGCACTGAGGGCCACACAGATTCAGTGTGGCTGAATCCTGCTTCGCCACTGCATTGTGCAGCAGCAGACAATACCACAACATCCCAGTTACAGTCGAAGTGACACAGCTGACCCAACTTCTCTGGTGTAAGAGGCAGCCAGCCTGCCCTCTCCCCTGCTGCTTCACTCCTCAGCTGGCCCAGGAGGTGACTTTCCTGTACGTGCTCCAGCATCTCCATGTCTCTTGTTTTGGGGAGCCCAGAGCTGGAGCCAGGACTCTAGCAGTGCCTCGCCAGTGCTGAGCCAAGGGGCAGGGTCACCTCCCCTCCCCTGCTGCCTCTGCTCCTGCTACTGCAGCCCCCAGGGGCCTTCTTTGCCACTAGGGAGGGTGGATGAGTCATTGTCAGCTTGGTGTCCATGAGGACCCCCAGACCCTGTTCTGCCAGGCTGCTGCCCAGCTGGGTGGCTCCAGCCTGTCCCCAGGTGCAGGACTCAGCTTCTCCTTTTATTAAACTCCATGGGGTTTCTGTTTTCCCATTACTCCACCTGTCCTAGCATCCGAACACTCACCTCCCCAAAGAGAAGCCCAAACAGAGCTCCTCACCCCAAGTCTGGTGTCAGGTCTTCTCTTGTGGGCTCTGCCTATCCCAAAGCCACTACTGACCCCTGTTCCTTCTCCTCACTGCTCCCCTCCGGCTCTGTTACTGACCCATGTCCAGCTTCTGCTGTCCCATCTTCCTGCAGCATCACAGGTGCCCCGACTCTCGCTCCCCCTCCAGCTACGCTCCCATACATAGGTATATATCTTGCCCATATATCTTCCTCCCAAGATATAGGAAAAAAAAGTCTGATCACCGACCACTTGTCTACATCTGATCCCCCAGTGTCATCCCCTTTCTAAAGCACTTGAAGCATATCATATCTTATGTAAGCTACGCTTACATAGGCACAAGTCTATCAAGAAATTTCGCCCTGCAGCATGGAAAATGCGGGCATTTTCCTTCCCAGAGAATTAAGATTCCAAGCAACTTCACAACACTCCTATGAGATTGTTTTTTTTATTTGTGATGTTTGGATTTTATAGCTTCATCCACCAGGATTGGTTTGAAAAGCAGTGTTTAATGGTGTCCTTTTCTTTTAGTGTTGGTCTCTCTTCTCACACAGCTGAATCCCCATTTAACAACAAGCAGAAGAAAAAGAGACTAAGACACATCTGACATAATTAAAAAAAATATTCAAATACCAAAGAGCACTGACGAAGAGGAAGAAGAATTAAGCACTTATTTGTTAGAAATATCCCCTTAAAAATAGCAAAAGAAATATACATATTCTGTGGGAATGCGTGGAGAGTGTACGCATACCTTTTTACACACTGATACTTGCACATCAACATCTTCATCAAAACATATATGCACACATGCACACACACACAAATTAGACTGGAAAAGTAATTATTTTTTATTCTTTGTTGTTGTTATTGTTGTTGTTTTGTGTGTGTGTTGTTTTCTTTTCCCCTGGCAGAATATTGTTGCATCTCTTTACTATGTTGTATCTGACTTTAAAACAGGAAAACTAATTAAAACAGAAAAGATACAACTACTTTTAAGAGCTCAAGCTTATTTGATTAAAACCCTGAAAAATACTGCTTTTCTCTTAGCATCAAATATGTGAAAAATCAAGTTTGATCATTTTGGATTTAAATGTGTACAACTACCCGGTTCTTACTACTGATTTGGCTTACTTTGCCCTTGGAACTATTTGTGTAATTATTAAAAATGCCTTAAATTCCTCCCAAGAAATAGGAAAAAAAAAAGTCTGATCACTGACCACTTGTCTATATCTGATCCCCCAGTGTCATCCCCTTTCTAAAGCACTTGAAGCATATCATATAGTAGCAAATATATTCCTGTTTTATACATAGTGCATCTTGTTTTGCAGTGCTTGAAGGCAATTCCTGCCCTCTGCTTCTGCTCTTCTGAAGAGCAAATGGAAAACCAACCCTTGGTGTTATCTCTTCAGAGGGTGTAGGTGAGAGCTATCCCTTCTGGAGGCAGAGAGAGGCAAGAAAGCTCATCTTCAACACAACATCATCCTTGGAAAGGTACAGAGAAGATTAAGAGGCAGAAGGTCAGCTCTAAGAACTCACATCCAAGATTATTTACAGAAATACGAAGAACATGTAGGAATAACAAGAAGCAGTGGGTGGCTCCAGAACGTGTAGTTTATTCAACCCAAGTGCAAAGGTGCCAAAGACTCTGTTCCATATTTTGAAGAGAAAGCAACCAGAGACCTTGGGCCTTCATCTAGATCTCTCTGGCTGAGAGAAGGCTGCCTTTAGCTGGAAACACCCTAGAATCCCAATTAGTAAGAGCAAAGACCTGTGAGGTTATTGCTAACACCAACTTGGCTACTTGCTCTCCAAATAACAAGGGCTCCTTTGCCCCCGTGTCCTTCCCACATAGCCCTGGGAATTTTCGTGTCATGATCGCTGTGAGGGTGGTCAGCATTCACCCTTAGGTCTCTGCTTGTCTTCAGTAGTTGTCTGTAGGTCCCACCGAGTTACATTAACTGCTGGTCTCCTGTCTTCCTACCCTGTTATTAACAAGTCAGGAGAATTGAACACCTTGTGCAGTACAAGCTTTACTGCTTAGAGCTGAGTTCTTGGCAAAAACTAATTTCCAGAAGTACCCACCTTCTCTCAAATCCAATGGAAATCATCAGTTTCACTGCTATCAGCAAAAAAGCTCCCCAGTAGCACCTGGGACACCATCCTTCCTACAGCCTAAGAGAGGTTAAGATCTTTTTCAAGTAATGTTATCAGTGCAGTGTAGCACTAACTTATGTTCACACAAAGCAGCAGTTCATTACAAAATCCCTTATTACAGAAACAAATCAATGAAGGCTATTAAGTCTATAATCACTGGTATTACAGAAGCCTTTCACACTCTGAAGTAAAGCTGGCTGTGGCCTCAATCAGTTAAAGTGATCCCAATGACATTGCCTTGAAGCTCAGCACTAACAACACCTCTTAAGCTAACTGCCAGACTAGAGAGATTTATATATATATATATTTTCTTTTGTAGGCAGAGAGAAAAAAAAAAAAAAAAAAAAAAAAAAAAAGACCTAATTGAAAGACTGGAAAGGTGAGTAAAGGAAACAAAATCAAACCAAACCAAACCAAACCAAACAACAAACATGATCCCAGAACCACATGAAATGCTGTTAAAACACAGGCTGGGGAATGGTTAGGAACATGTGTAATTGGTAAGATCAAGCAAAAGGATTTTCTCAGTAGGTGAAATGTGTGCCTCAGTAGGTGAAATGAGTGCCTTTGCATACAATCGCATTTAAACAATGGTTCTCATAACATATCCTGAGGAATTGCATAAATCAGGACCTGTGATTAACAATCAAAACAAGACTCTGTATGTGGCCCTGAGCAAATTGCTGCTGAAGCTGGTATCTGTCACATCTGGATCCAACAGGGTGAGGCCCCTCTCCTCCAGGGGAGGAGGAAACAAGGCAACACAGCACTGCCATGCAGCGATGACACCTTCCGGGCATCATTCCTGTCAGTACATCAAATACCAGGCACAGGAAAGGGAGAGACAGCCCACAGCATGGGATGGTGAGGCTGTGACCCAACACCTCTGCAGCAAAGGCAGGGCTTGTAGGGAGACAGCTGGGCAAAGGCCCAGGCCCGCCATGTGGAGGAAGTTCATTTCGTCACCTGGCAGACTCCAGCCTGGCTCCTGGGTTCTCCGCAGTCTCTCCAGCAGCAGGCAGGTCTGAGACACCCAGATGTGAGCCCACACTTAGCCTGGCACAGATGGGAAATGAGGAGCTGCTGCCCTGCCTCCTGCCTCCTGTGCCAGGACTTGGGCCAGTGCCCATCACCACACCATGGGTGCTGACTGCAATAGTGACAGGCTCACAGGGAAAATACAAGCTGGAGCAAAGCACCAGAGTGAGGTAACCAAACCAAGCACGTTCTGTGGCTGGTTCAGCTCCTGGGCTGGAATGGCTTTTCTATGAGACTCACAGGAATTTTGTCCAGGTCCAGCACAAGTCCCTCAGGAGTCCTTCCACTCTGTGTTTCCCTCCTTTGTCTCACAACACGTGCTTCACCACAGAAGGGAACACAAGAGCTTAGGAAACTGACAGACTGTTAGAAGAAGGAAAATACTCCGGCAGTTTTGCAAACACACTAAGATTAATGCATTTACAAGATTATTTAAAAGTAACTAAAAGCAACTAGGAACAAATTCTGCTGTGTTTTCAGACTGCACTACAGAAATTAGACTGAACACAGCGCATGGCAGATAGCACAATAGAATGAAGAGTAGATTATTTTATTCATAAAATACTATCTTTTTCAATTTATGTAGCTCTGATCATTAATCTTTAGCACAGAGCATGGCAGTGCTGCCCAGCCATAGAAGCACTAGATGGGACTGACTGCAGTGAAGTTCAAGCGCAGCAGGACAGTGACTATGCTCTGCGCAGCAGGGTAGAAGAAACCCTGCCACATGTAACTGATGTTGTAACTCCAAGCAGTCCTCATCCACACATCCTGTGAAGCCTTCTTCCACTGACATGTTTATCCTCCATCTTTAAAATGAAGCAGCGAAGCTCAGCAGTATCTACAGCAGTGAATTCCACAAGCTAGTTATATCCTGCAAGGGTGCCAGCACCCCAAAAATTATATGTGTATTGCAGTCCCCAAGAATTAATCTGATTGCAAAGACCACTGAAGGAGATAGGACACTCCAGCCCGCTCCCTTGAAAGCAAAGGACAATGCTCCTTGTGTCATCCTAAAGATGCAGAAGTGTCTCCACCTAGCTACGTAGGATGTTCAGACAAAGGCCCTTTGTCCCAGCAAGGACGTGATCACCAACACTTACAAGCTCTGTTTTAAGCAAGCAAGCAAATCAGAACACACCGTAACATGAGCTAGGAAAGGGTTGCTGTTATGCTTAATTTCTGCTACACCCCTATTTCAAATGTCCCTGACACTGGATGGTCTACGAGATATGCTTCTGACTATGCCTCAGAAGAAACAAAGAAAACCAACACACCTGAGGGGAAGGCAGCAACAGGGTTCAGCACTCACCAAGGAAGAGCAATCTCTCACTATAACAAAAATGTGCAAAATGCATTAGAAGGCACAGAATACATAGGTGTGTTCCACTTGATCCCCATTTATTCAGCTAAATTTCCCTTGCAATCTGTTAAGTATTGCTTAAAAAAAAAAAAAAAAAAAAAAAAAAAAAGCCTTTTATTGGGCATATTTACATAGAAGACTGGATTTACTGCAATGTAACCTTCCAGGCTGTCCACCAATGTGTTATTAAGTTGAACTGGGAAGTGGAGAAAAAAGTGTGAATTATTCTGGTGGGAAAAGGAGCCACACAGTTGGACACTGTTTAGATGCAACAGAGATTTTCACTCAGTCCCTCCTGCCCTGACTGTTATATTACTCATCTTTACTGTATCTTTATCTCCTGACTGCAAAAATTAGATTTATTTCTCCTTGAAAACCTTAAGGTGAACAGGTGGGGTCCTTTCTCTAAGGAGGACATCAATTACAGGACAGATCAGTGCACTTTATAGGGTATTTCATGACAATGCTGACTACTGAGTTGCTTTTTTATGTAATGCAGCAACACCAATCAGTTTTCCTGTCCGTCACAGTAAGAATTCAAAGGCAAGACATCAACACTGCAGTGCTGTATCTGGATTCCCACTCATGTAGCTGGGATCAGAGGCTGTCCCACTGTCACCCCATTACAAGTCACACTCAAGCACAAACCATCTGATCAGCAAACGGATGGGGCTGTGTTCCTGGAAAGTCACGGCTCACTGGAATTTGAGAATGGTGGCCAAGCCTTGGGTGGTCCTGAAGGGAGGGAGACATGAAAGGCTGTGAGTCTTCTGCAATTCCAGGCTGCCTTGATATTCTGCCGCACTTAGGAAACAAAGCACATACCAAGGAACAAAAGAAAAAGAAAACAACATTGCAGCTAATAATAGCCTTGTTTTAAAATAACGAATCTGGAGATCAGCCCAGGGACCCAAATTTCAGTAAAGCTTTAGCAGCAGTCTGTCATCATTCGTGGGTGAAGAGGTTCTTATCCCTAACAAAGGAGCTAGAACTAATATGAAGTTGATTTTTCTTTTTCTCACTAACCCACGATGCTCAGCTGAGGTTCTAGCAGCATATTCAGGGTTGAGCACACGGACAGCAGTGGGAAGCTTTTGTGAATGTAACTGTGGTTCCCAACTTTTCAGCTTTCCTGGATTAACAAGCAGGTTCATGCTGCGAGGACTGTCATGTTCTTGAACTCTGCAGCAAGACGAAAATTGGACTTTGCTTTTCTTCAGTGGGTGTTTTTAGTGACACATCCTGGTTGTCATTTCTTTCTGTAAAACAAGAGGGGGATTAAATAGCAAAGGGCATTTGTTGTAAAGTGTGCATATTCCTCTTCCCAATTACTATTTCGGCATCTGTGCAAACTCACATAGTTTTATATGCCACCATCCTTCTGCTCCTCTCTGTCACTTTCAAGGACAATGAACGTAATTGGCAATTAGTGTGCTGCATTCTGTCACTGTTGACAGCTTTAATACCTCACTAATTCCCTAGCCCTGCCATATAAATGGTGCTGCATCCCACACAAAAGGAATATATCACCTGAAAACGTACTCCAAGGTAGAAAACTTCTAACTTAATGTAAGAAAAAGGATTCCAACTGTTGTCACTGCACCTGCAGCCAACAGGAAACATGGAGATACATTTTTACCTAATAATTTCTGCCCGCACATGGACACACAGGACAAAGCTCTTCTGGGACTCGACCAGAGCTGTGGAATTTGACTCTATGATGGCATCTGGGAGTATTCAGTCTGCATTAGGAACTGGGGCCTGTGATCCACAACAGGATTTTATTTGATTTGACTTATTTATGGGCATTTTGATGCACATTATCTGGTAGCTGACTACCCTATTCTATACAATCCTTCATGCTGGTCAGCAGAAGTATCAGCTGGGTCTGTTCTTTCCTAAATTTCTGACAGAATTTGGAGGTGAAAATGTGTCTTGCTCAGAACAAAGGTCAGCTCTTCTCTGGGAACAGGGGCATGTTAAGATCAAAAGTCTGTTAGTTTGTATGGGTTTTGGCAAAAGATGAAGGAATAAGGAAAGAAGCCCCAGATTTGAAAGCTTGAAGGGCTGAAGCACCTATGGGTCAGCAGGGCCATGCAGTATCTCCAGACCTGTACAGCATTTCCTATGGAAAATCTATTTAGATTTACCAAGTTGGCAGAAGTTTCTAAAAGCTAGAAGTTTCTAAAAATCTTAGCTTGCTTGAATAATTTGTTATTTATAACAGAATCTAATGTATAGGCCTTCTTGGCAGTCTCTAGGCATAGCAGATAATTTATTTCTTAAGAAATGGAATTGTAGGATTTCCTTCCCCTTCCAGAGTTTTAATTGGATTTTATTTCTGGTTGTTTCACAGACTATCTTACATCACCTGTTATTTTGCTGTCATTCAGGTAACAGAATGGGATATTGTCATTTGCAAGTGCTATAAAGACAACACAACTAGTTCAGCAGTTTATAGTGTTGTCTGTAATACCCACAGTGATTCATACAGTAATCCAAACGGGTACTTGATTCTCCCTCTCATTTGTTAAAGGTGACAAAGGCAAATCATCATGGAAGGATCTGTCCCCTTTTCATGTTAAATGTTGGATGTGCTCTGGCACCTGGGATTTTTGGTTGCGTGGTGATGTCCCCAGGGGTGTTCATGCCAGCCAGGACCCGCGGTGTGTCTCTGTGCTCCCAGCCGCCTCCACGTGGTGGTGCCAGGCTTTCTGCTATGGCCCGGGGAAGGACCGCCACTTGCGCAGCATCTTCTGCAGGAAAATCTTTTATTTCCCCTATCTGAAGATAGTCTGTGCGATGCAGCACCACCGCTCCTTGCTGCAGCTGCTGCCCAGCATCCACTTGTGGTCAGGCAGCGGCACCTATCTCTGCAAAAGCAGCAGGATGACAAAGCAATACCAGGGTCACTGTAAATAAACCTGGCCGTACATGCTCCTTCTGATGCAGTGGGGGGCAGACTCTTCCTCCCAGTGAAATAATAAAACATTCTAAGCAACTCATTCAACATGCAAAACACATTTCCATTCCTAAAGAGAAAAGTAGCATCAGAGGTAGGAGATGAGACGTGGTTAAATATATCCAGGCAAAGGAAAGAATAGGAGCCTGTGTTAACTGTAAACTAGAGTGCTTTAAACCAGCTTGCTATGTGAGCGTCTGAAACGTTTCAGCATCAATAAATTGCCCCTGCAAGTTTCACTGCCCGAGTGTCATGACCCATGAAGCTATGATGCCACTCTGAGCTCTGCAGTTAGGACTGAATTTATCTCTTACAGTAACACAAGTTCTGCCCACGCCTGTCCCTCCCTTTGCTTCTGTGATGTTGCTTAGTTATAAAATCACACTCATGGTCCCCTTTGTCCACCGTCGTCCCCTCAACTCCTATTTCCCCCACCCAACCCTGCCACAACAACGTTGCTGCAGAAGGCTCTGCAAGTTTCCTCCCACCTTCTGCTTAAACAGTCTTCAAAGTTACAAGTCAGGAAAAGAAATCCTTGAAACCTACAGAGTATCATTATCTCTGATGCACAGAAACCTCTTCTATATTGACCTAGATTGTCATAGGTAAATGAAGGACACAGAAATACACAAACACGGTCACACTGCTTTTCTGTATATATGTGCACATTTCTACTTATTTCAGACAATGAGCTGAAAATGCTTTAAAAAATAAAAAAGAAAGAAAAACTGTGACCTTTTGAACAGTAAGTTGGTCCATGCTTTGTGAGAGTGACCTACTTCTAGCTGTTTTTCCTTACAGGAATTTACAAAAGGGAAAGAAATGATTTTTTTTATTATTATTATTTTTATAATAATAATAAAAATAATAATAATAAGACTGATATAATTATGAAGTTGGCAAAGGGCAAGTTAGCCTCAGCTAAAATTCTGGTGCGAAGAGAGGCAAGGCGGTACCCAGCTGCGGAGCCTTTCATGGAGCACACCTGGTGCTGGGACCTCTCCCAGCCAGAGACTGTAGCAGACAGTCTCTCCCTTGGCACAGAAGCTGCACCAAAATCTCTCGTGGAATTTGGAGGTACCAGGGAGACCGACACAGCCCCATGACAGTTAAATCAGCTATGTCCCTCTCAAACCTCACCAGAGATGTGGCTCCTCAGCTGTCCCGGTAGTGTACAGCAGAGATGGGCACTGTCTTCAGCACAAGCTCAGGGCTAAGTCTTCTCCAAAGCTTCTTGAGTCTTTCTAGCTCTGTACTTCTCTGACACCTAACAGTTCGTTTTAATTGGGGAAAAACACAGAGGTACGCTCTTGACTAATAATTACGCATCAAAAGCATGTTAAGAGTACTTCCCAAACTGGGAAAAGGACAACTGTTGTGGTCTGCCTGCAGACTGAGAGTACTGAATGCCTGGCAGATACTACAGGGACAGCCAACCCCTCTGGAGGATGAAATGTCAAGGCTAGGCAGCAAGTTGGATAATCAGGCCCAGACACGGACAGGCACATGCAGGCATTTTCAAAGGTATTTAAAACTTTCAAAGTCTGCCTGTACTGACCAAACACCCAGAACAAGACTAACAGAAAGCTCTACACCTGAGCTTGTGAAAACAGATGCAATTCCCCTTCAAAATCCATTACCAGAAATTCCAGAGTATTACTCTGTACCATTTCATTCAGGCTTGTTCCTTCTCCCAGTTTTGGGCCACACAATTAATTCAAAAAGCAAAGGCAGAAATGAATGGTGTTTTCAAAGCCAAAATACAAAGCAGATATTAAAGCTTTGACCCAGTCTGTGAGATGACTCTGCCCAGAGAGCAGCCACTAAGGAAAATTTATCACTAAATTACTAACTTCTAGGTAACTGAAAGAGAAATAATTTCCTATTTGTTGTCAAGACCTTAAAATACTCTCATTTGATGGGGTTACCCTAAGAAACAACTGTAAATACCAGAAGCCTGCCTGCCTCCTTACTATTTGTGCTTTCACAGACGCATGATTGCCTTACTACTTTTCAGGAAGTTTCAAAACAAGAAATAAAATCTTATTTCAACAAGATTTCCCAGAAGAAAGGAAAAAGACAACACACATTCTTTATCTCTGGTGGATGTCTGATCCTCCCCCCTTACCACTACCCTAATAAAGGAAAAATGCATTCAGCATGTAGATCTATACCCAATTATTTTAACTTCTGCTCCCCAGTTCACCTGCAAATTAAGTGAGAAGAGGATGGAAAAAATCCATCTGCCACCTGACAGAGTTCATGAGAAGCTGAAGAAATCTCTTCTCTATGGGACAAACCTACCCATGGGGATACACTGAACAAACCTGAATGGTCTACATGAAGATGGGTTCCCCCCCCAAAGAATGATGTTCTTCTAAGAAAATGGTGTTGCTATGGGTGTAAGAGTCAGAATTGGAGTGGCCAAAATGTAAGGCATAAAAAAACAGACATCACCCCAGCACCATCATTTAATGGAAGCAAGGGGGATCCACAGTCTGCAAAAGCTAATGGAAGAGTGGGTGAATTCACACACGTGAACAGCATGAACAACATCACCCTGTGAGGATGCCACTGGTGCGCTAATTGCCCTCACTGAAATGAGCACAGATCATGACTTCTGCCACTTTTGCTGTTGTGATTTTCCCCACAAAGATTTCAACAACTGACAAAACACCATCATGCAGACAAAGGTCTCAGTATCCTACTCACAAAGGAGGCTGTTTGCTGGGAGTAATGCAGATCACGCACTCTAAGATCCAGCATTGCACAACTGATCTATATTCAGACAGCTAATTATCCTGCATAGGAATGCTAAAGCCATATTTGTAACAAGTTATTTACGAAACTCCTTTTTTTTTTTGGCATTTTTAGAGTCATGCCTTGAATCTTCATTTACAAATTGTTTTCTCCAAAGTTATTTTACATTTTTTTTAGTTGCCACTGTCTCTGCATACTGATAGAAAAAAAATGACACACTGGTAATTGCTATCCAACAGGCAAATTGATTATTTGGGTATTTCCTTTGTTAGAACTTCTTTTCCTTGAATGAGTCTCAATTATGATGATGCTTAGGAATAGATTAATCCCTCCCACAATCTGCTTGGTTTCAGGGTAGCTATTTCAAAGCTATGCATGGCCTGATGATAACCCCTGTTGATCACTCCTGAATTTGTACAGCAGCATTTGCAGGTCACAGATAATACCCTGTCTGCAAATGTAATCCCTTATCACTGGTGACAAAAGCACTTTATCAACTGACTGCAAGTGGCAACAGGACCAGGAAATTGCACAAAGAAATGCACCTGTAAGTAGGGTCAGGCAGACGATACACACAATGTGCATCTGGGTAACTGACTTGCTTAATTATGCTTTGTTCCCAGGATGTGCCTTCACCTTCTGCATCCTTTTTTTCCTCTGTAACGATGGAACAAACCTGCTTTCACTGAGAGGGTGGTTGCACACTGGAACAGGCTCCCCAGTGAAGTAGTCACTGCACCAAGCCTGTATGAATTTAAGAAACGTTTAGACTGTGCACTCAGTCACATGGTCTAAACTTTTGGGTAGACCTGTGCGATGCCAGGAGTTGGACTTGATGATCCTTATGGGTCCCTTCCAACTCGGGATATTCTATGATTCTATGATTCCTTCTGTGGCTGGCTTTTGTGTATCTTTACCTTGGCACTGAGGTCATGCAGAATGAACAAGCAAATGTTAACTATCTTTAGTATAAAAGTTTGCAGAATTATTTTTCAGAACACACCAGTTCTGTACTACAAGCTACAATATGGTAGGTGTTTCACATAAATCATTTTGTACGCTAACAGATCTATTACAATGGTACAATAAACACATTTTCCTATTTTCTTCATGTTTTTACAATTATAGATGGAAAAACCTATTTGATAAAATTCTGGACAGTTTTGCCACCATCTGGTTCTACCTGCAGTTATTCCCCACAGTTTCCCTGTGGTGGGGTGTGAACTGTAACCCTGCCTCCTGCCTCCCATCTGCGACAGGGCACCAGAAGGTGCCAAGGAAGGTGTCCAGCTGTGGTTCCAACCCAACAATCCTGGCTCTGATTCAGCCAACAACTTAAACACACGCCTAAATCCATGGGCAGGAAGCTCACATGTGAGCAGAGTAGAGGGAATGCTTACCTATCCATTATCAAAGACAGAGTTTCAGGTTTCCTTTTCATATCATACCTGACCTGAAGTACCAAATAATTATGGAAAGGATTTTTTGACTGTCATACCTCTTCTACTATAGCAACATTGTAGGAGTTCCTGGTAACACAAAAATGAAGGAAGAACTGCAAAAGTACCAAATGGATGCTACTGATAGTTGTTTTCTCTAATGTTTTGAAGGACTCAACACAGTTGGAAGACCAAGCTCCTTTGAAGTTTCCTGTTCTCACTTTATCCTAGACTGTTAACCCTAACTCTTTTGATCTGGTATTAATAAATCTCTTTGAAATACAAATGCGTTGTTGTTTATCACAAAACAGGAAATGTGGGCTAATTTGGAGAAGACCTTTTAATTCAACAGGCTATAATTTACATTAATTAGCTAAACTCTAAAACAAGATTCATGTGGTGTCTCACCAGAGAAAGAAACATATACTTATGTAGCCACAAAATAGAACTGTGTCAGAGCATGAAATGGCACAATGGCTATTCCGAAGCACTAAACAGAACCACCCCAAAACCTCTGGTGAATCACTGACATGCAGAAAATTTTCAGTAGGACTGCCCTTCAGCCTTCCTATTCTTAGCACTGTATGTTTGGATTCAGTGTAAGCAAAGCAGCTGATGTGATAAAAACAATCATTAAAAACATGCATGCCAGAAAGGATCTACTCAAAAACTCTGGCAGTGCAGTGTATCTTATGACTCTTATGTTTTGGAGCATCACAGTTGAGAATTCTATTTTTCAGCAATGTTAAATACTGATGTTCTCATCTGTTTCCATAATTTCTTGCAGGAAGTGGAGGAGATGAGGAAAAAATATGTCATTTCTTTATATATCACTTATGTCTTTTTCATTTAAAGATCAGATTCATTTGTTGAGAAATTTTGGTAATTTGTACAGGATAAAAGAAATCTTGCTGCATATTATCACCATATCTTGTTGAAGTGGAAAAAAGGGACTGGCATCAGGGAATGCTTGGTTTCTTCCTTTTTTTTCTTTTTTTTCTTTTTTTTAAGGAAAAAAAGATACCAATGGCTAGTTAGAAGCAGTGACATGCCTTGCCTGAATAGGAACTCTTTATTTATTTTTGGACAATATTTAGACAAAAAGTAAGTCAGCGTACCGCTCTGAAATGAGTGAAAGAATTTATAACAACCATGAGCAAGAACCTCTCAGGGAAACTACTATTAATATATAAAATAAAACTGACATACAAGTACCTGAGTTATGAACATTTTTAGAGTAGCTGTACGCCTGCCTGCATTACATGCACTGATGCATGCACTGTAAGCTCTGGAGGGGGCTACTGCTAGATGGGCCATGTTTACAGTATTTCTGCAACATCTATGGCATTTCTGGCAATGAACTGCCTGATGAATAAACATTTTTTTTGGTGTGGAAGACAAAGAGGCAGCAAAACTATTAATTATTTTGTGAAAAGATGTACTGTTTGCAGTAAACTGGATGTCTAACAGAAGCTACTTGGGCTTCATGCACAGTAGTGACAGATCTGGGGACTGATTTTTATGCCTTGCTGTACCTACCCCTGGTAAAGCAAGAAGTAAAAACAAGAAACTCGCGGTGTTAACCTGAACACCATTTGCTTTGAGTACTGCTAAATACCTCATACTGAAGCAGGGTGAAGGAAGTTGGTTGACTTCTGTGTGATTCCCTCACCTGGTGGCTGCACCAGCACAAGAAGCTGCTGGAAGCCCAAGCTGCCACATGAAGCTGAGGACACTCATTTGTCCAGCATGCAGGGGAAAGACTAGATTTTTGGCTGTACTTGTGCTGCCATGAAACTGACAGTCACTTTGTTCCATTTTTCCCTGGCTCCATGTTTTCACCATGTGTACTGTGCGGATACAAGGCTGTGTGCAATTGCTCCAGAAAGCGTCTTGGCAAAAAACATCAGTTTTGGCTGAACTGCTGGTGTTCAGTTGATCGGTCCTTGGGTCTGATGATGGTAATGCAAAGGCTAGTTCTGACAAAAGGAGCAAGTAGCTTGGGTGATAGGAAGGGCAGGACCACATTTTTCAGTTTCAGGCTGCGCTCATTGTGGCATAACATGATTGTGAACCCATACCTTAAGTGATTTTTTTAAAATAGTTTAAAGAAAATACTGGTTGAATGACCTGGAGGTGAAAATACTGTCTATTCACAACAATGCCACACATACAGCATCCTGGCCTGTATAAGAAACAGTGTGACCAGCAGGGCTAGGGAGGTGATCGTCCCCCTGTACTCGGCTCTGGTGAGGCCGCACCTCGAGTACTGTGTTCAGTTTGGGGCCCCTCGCTACAAGAAGGACATCGAGGTGCTTGAGCAAGTCCAGAGAAGAGCGACGAAGCTGGTGAGGGGCCTGGAGAACAAGTCCTACAAGGAGCGGCTGAGGGAACTGGGATTGTTCAGCCTGGAGAAAAGGAGGCTCAGGGGTGACCTTATCGCTCTCTACAGGTACCTGAAAGGAGGCTGTAGCGAGGTGGGGGTTGGTCTGTTCTCCCACGTGCCTGGTGACAGGACGAGGGGGAATGGGCTTAAGTTGCGCCAGGGGAGGTTTAGGTTGGATCTTAGGAAGAACTTCTTTACTGAAAGGGTTGTTAGGCACTGGAATAGGCTGCCCATCCCTGGAGGTCTTTAAAAGACGTTTAGATGTAGAGCTTAGGGATATGGTTTAGTGGGGACTGTTAGTGTTAAGTCAGAGGTTGGACTCGATGATCTTGAGGTCTCTTCCAACCTAGAAATTCTGTGATTCTGTGATTTCTGACATCCCAGCTATATACAAAAATAACTCTTCCTTTTTCCTGCATCATTTTTGGCCATTCTGCTAAGTGTGTGCACAAACCTGCCATTTAGCACATCCATGGGGTACAGAAGCATAAAAACCAGTACATTGTGTAGTACTGGTGTTGGTGACAAAACAGCACATGAATATACCACCCAAGACTGTGGGGCTACAACTTTCCTCTGAATTTTGTGGGAAGATATCAAATAATCCCACTGACTGAGAAGAAAGTGCTCCAGATTCACGTCAGTGTAATCAAGGAAACAACATGGCTCTGAAGCATAAAATATGGGAAGGTAGAGCGATTACACAAACCTCACTGTGAAATTTTCTGAATGAATTTCAAGTTTGAAATCCTACTGTCACTCAGACCATGATAATTTTTTGCAATTAACATACAATATAGTTTGATAAGGGGGGGAAAAAATACAAACCCTGAACACAGTTTAATGCTTAGGTTGATGTATATTAAACACTCATCTCTTTACTTGCTAGACGGCTTGGAAAAACACTAGAAGTTACATTGAGAAAGGAAGTTTCGTAGAGAGATAAACAAACAAACAAAAAACGTGTTTACTTTTAAGCAACTCCTAATATTGGATGAAAATGATATCAGAAGCCAATCACGCCACAAGGTCAATGGAAGATTTTACATTCAGAATTATAGAGAATAAGGAAAGAAGACCTTATTATCTTTGTTTATTCTGCAAATGAACTCTATCTCCATGTAGGCAATTACCAGTTTGTCCATTTTCATGCATGCAGCTTCACTGACTGCCACTACTTCCAAACCCCAAATTATCTATTTGCTATCATAGCTGATTGTCTCCGCATCAAAATTAAATCAGTATTTTAACAGTTATCATAACAGCATGCATAAGTAAAACCCTTCTCTGTTCTTCTCCATCCGAATGTAGTTATTACTTTCTGTTCTCATAAAACGTTAACCAAAAAATTACTTCTGAGAGAAAGGTCAAAGTTTTCAAGGGATGGGAATTATTATTAAAAAAAAAAAAAAAGATTTCTAGAGTATGAGCAAAGCAGATGGCCACATTTTTCTGTCTTTTATCCCTGTCCTCAAAGGGAAATTTCACTGCAATCAATAGTTTTTAAAGTTGCGTAGGAATCTGCTGGGAATCTGACTGGTTTGCTACGTATTTTTGCATATTTCTGAAAGAGCACAAAAGATACTCCTTGCTCTGTAAGAGGACACTGTGTTGGTTAAACATAAAAATGTACAAAAATGGCATATGCTGGTATCTCTATCTGTCTGGCCAATAGCTGTGTGCATCTGACAATTCCTGGTAACTGAGAGAGAAGCAAATGGACTCAAACCACATGCACCCTTCCGTCATATTTGCCAGCATTTGACCCCCTTGCTCATCACTTTCCACAGTTCTTTGGCACCAGGTGAACTCCTGACCTGCCCACGGTTCTGAAATGTACATGTTTTTGCCACCTAGATTTGTTATTAGAACACAAGTTTCAAAGTACGTATTGAATACACAGGCCATGCACAGATTTCCAGGCCCTCTATGAACTTCCTCAAATTTGCACAGCAAGAAGACCAAATAACACTTTTTTTTTTGAGAGATGTACCTTAAGGTTATGCTAACCAGTAATGCTTAGTGGTGAGAGAGACAGATAGGTCCACAGCTCCCACAAGGAAAAAAAATGTCTTAAGGACCTTGCTCCTTTGAATGAATTTACACTATGCTCAGATCTTTAAATTTAACACAGAAATCTCACCATGCTTTGGGGTGTACTTTTTAATTTAATCTAACTCTGACAAGCACAAGGCATACTGAAATAGCAGGCCAGTGAAAATGCAGAGATTTAGAAATCAAATCAAGATACTGTAACATATATTAAGAAGTTGGGAGCAAACTGTTGCCTCACCTGTTGTCATGCTGTTACCTGACAAAATGCTTTGCACTGAGGCTCAGCCACAAATCTCTAAGGCCTCTGAATCTAAAATGACTGAAGAAGAGGAGAAATACAGCTGCAGGATTCTTTGCCTCTGTGTCCGTCTGGCAGGCACCTTCTGGCTCAGTGGAAAAAAACCACTGTGGTTTAATGCCTGCCTGGCACTAATTTTATTGCTTTTGAGAAGCCTGTTTTTCCCCTTTCCTTTACCAGAGGACACGTTGCTGTGGTTGTGCTGATCCTCAGGTTTCATGACATGATCACTGCCTCTCCAGCTAAGCCTGGAGCATGGCAATAAACAGTCTCTGTGATCACCAAACCAGGCATGCAAAAAGAGCCCCCTGCCTTCAGGAATGGAAGGAGGAATTCAGCTTCTTCGAAGCAGCAGAGCCAGGGAAACTGCTTCTGTGACCGGATGCTGTGTCATACCTAACAGACACTTTCAAAAGATAAACTCCTTTACAGGGAGGCTGCTCCACCTGCAGCAGCACTTTATTCCTGCTAGTTAGCCTTTCTCTTCTGAGATAAGAGTAATGGAAAGAGATGCGTATCAGGGAAGGTACTCACCTCCCTTTACAGGAAAATCAGATTTATGACTCAGCTCACTAGGCTGAGCTAAAAAAATCAAGAAGTATTTGGAAGGGATTGTGTTGCCTTGCATGCAGCAGCTTGTATTCCTTAAAAATAAACAAACTGATGATCGACCTGAAGGGAGGAAGATGAACCAGGAGCAAGTCCTACTCTTATTACAGCTCTTATTTGGTGGTACCAGAGCACTTCACAAATACTGATGAATTCAAGCTCACAATACTGTCTAAATACTATATCCACTAAATACTATATCCAACAGAGTGAAACTCATGAAGAGAGCTATTAGTTTACCTGTTGATAGGTAAGAAACACAAATTTGAAACAAAATGCAAGGCTTCACCCAACAGATTGCATATGACAACTAACACTTCCACCTTACTTTGCAGAGGGTTCTTTGTACTGGGCTTAACCGGCAGGGTTTTGGTAGCAGAGGGCTACAGGGGTGGTGGGAAGCCCTGTGCCACTCATACCCACTTCCAGCTGGCTCCAAAACTGCCATAAATAACCCACCATCTGCCAGAACTTCAACCAGAGAAGCCTGTGGCTCTTCTGTTCACAAACACTTTAGAAAGAGCAGCAGCTGCTAGAAGGCGAGGACACGGGGATGGAGGCACTGTTGGGGTAATGGTTGGAGGTGCCCCATGCAGAACAGGCACACCTCTGAAGGGACCATGGGCCATGGGCAGCCCATGCCACAGCTGAGACACCCTGAGGGGTGTAAACACATGCTGGAGGGGAGGAAAACAAGTAAAAAGCAGCAGAAATAAAGCATTGCATAAAACCCCAGCCTCCTGCATCATCCCTCACCTCACCAAAGGGACTGGCAACGTCTGGGTGTAACATAGCAAAACCAGAGTGGAGATTCTGAGGAGGGGAGAGAAGGTTTCTGTTAAATTTGAGCCTGGGGAAGAAGGCCTTTCTTTCCTGAGTGTTTTGTTCAATTACTAGTCTTTTTTCCCCCTTGATATGCATATTAGTTATCAAAAGCTGCTTTTTTTTTTTTTTTTTTTTTTTTTTTTAAACTGGCAAAAGACGAAGCAGAATTCCCCAGCTCAGGACTGTTTTGCTCACTATGTGCTTACAAGGTGCTTTGGCATGTTCTTAAGTCCTACATACTAAGAATTCAGTTGTTTAAAAAGAAGAGTGCAGGAGAAGAAAGCAGAAGAGCATTACTGCTTCTGGAGCTGCCCTAATAGTCCCACTAAAAATCACATTTAGATTAAGTGCTTCAAGCGTCCTGTGTAAGCATCTGCATAAGGTGAGAATGGGACGGAGGCAGACATCGCCCAGCTAGACAACTTTCAGCCACCAAAACAGGCTCAGAGGTAAACTAAGGTGAATTGTGACAGTGGAGGATCAACTCAGTCACTTGGAGCCAGCACAAAGCAGATGCCACATCTTAAATTCAGATCTTTGTTTATTTCCTCATAACTTCCCCATGGAGACAGACCGCGAGATTCTTCTGAGACCTCTCGTGGTGCACACTGCCTGTCTGCCTGTCAACTGTGCGAGAGGCTGGGTATGTTCTCAGACTTCTTATTTCCTCCCAAATAAACTGAATGGCCATGCCTTGTTTTCTTCAGGACCACCTGCAAGATCAGAAAGTATGCCAGCTTCCATTTTTTTTCCTCCCCAAGCAGCTCTGTGAAAGACTCAGGGATCTGTCAAATTAACACAGCCTCACGGACATGAAAAAGATAAGGAGCATTTTAGACTACAGCCCCACTTTAACTGAAGCTATGCAACTCCTGAATGGAAGGGAGGAACCCTATTTGACTAATTTGCTTCATTTGATTTTACAGCTGCTGCATGGGGTTGCAGAAGGCTGATAAAATCTGTTTTAAACAGACAGAGTAAGTCCTGCCAGCAGGCTAATATTACTATTCATTTACTGCTTGCTTTCCTCATTATTCCCCCTTTTTGAAGACACGTTGATAAGTCAGTTGCCTTCCTGTTTATTAAAGCATGTGGCAGTCTGTTTTTTATTTAATCAGCTCTTGGCCTATTTTCTAATTAGGAAGATAATGTAGGCTCATTTCCTGCCACAGTGAACCTGGCAGGGCACAGGTTGTCCTCAACTACCACATTAGAATTCAAGATTATTTGCAATGTCTGCTGTTGTTTGGCAGCTACTCCCCTTCTCTCTGCCCAGCTGAAGACAAAAGTACAGGCTTTTTATTTATTTATTTTTTTCCACATTTCCACGCTGCTGACACCCACCCAAGTGGCAGACAGGAAAAAGAAAGACGCAGGTGGGGCTTTGTCAGCTGGCTCACATGATGCCCTCCCAGTGCAGGTGGAACAGTTTTTTGGAAGACCATGAAGCCCAGCAAAGTTCGTAACGCTGCATCCTGTGATAGCACTAAGGGTAGTTCTGTGAAGGGAGGGAATAGTGGAAGGCAAGGGAGAAGCACACATCAGTTGGAGCACATTATCCTAGCCTGCTCTCCTGCTAGGCTTCCGTCATTACACAGCATGTACACGTACCACCCCTGCAACAGCTCAGACTCCCACAGAAACACCACTTTGCCACAGGAATATTCAGGAATATGGAGCAGATTATCCTGGGCGTCATCATGCGGCAGTTACAGGGCAAGCAGGCAATCAGGCCTAGTCAGCATGGGTTTATGAAGGGCAGGTCCTGCTTGACGAACCTGATCTCCTTCAATGACAAGGTGACACACTTAGTGGATGAGGGAAAGGCTGTGGATGTGGTCTACCTTGACTTCAGTAAGGCTTTTGACACCGTTCCCCACAGCATTCTCCTCAGGAGACTGGCTGCCCATGGCTTGGACTGGAGCACGCTTCGTTGGGTTAAGAACTGGCTGGATGGCCGGGCCCAGAGAGTCTTAGTGAATGGATTCAAATCCAGTTGGAGGCCGGTCACTAGTGGAGTCCCCCAGGGCTCGGTACTGGGGCCAGTCCTCTTTAACATCTTCATCGATGATCTGGATGAGGGGATCGAGTGCACCCTCAGTAAGTTTGCAGACGACACCAAGTTAGGTGTGTGTGTTGATCTGCTCGAGGGTAGGAAGGCTCTGCAAGATGATCTGGACAGGCTGGACTGATGGCCGAGGCCAATGGTATGAAGTTCAACAAGGCCAAGTGCCAGGTTCTGCACCTGGGGCACAACAACCCCAAGCAGAACTACAGGCTGGGAGATGTGTGGTTGGAAAGCTGCCTGGCAGAGAAGGACCTGGGAGTTTTGGTTGACAGTCAGCTGAATATGAGCCAGCAGTGTGCTCAGGTGGCCAAGAAGGCCAACAGCATCCTGGCTTGCATAAGAAACAGCGTGGCCAGCAGGTCCAGGGATGTGATCGTTCCTCTGTACTCGGCTCTGGTGAGGCCGCACCTCGAGTACTGTGTTCAGTTTTGGGCCCCTCGCTACAAGAAGGACATGGAGGTGCTTGAGCAAGTCCAGAGAAGGGCTACGAAGCTGCTGAACAGTCTGGAGAACAAGTCTTACGAGAAGCGGCTGAGGGAGCTGGGACTATTTAGCCTGGAGAAAAGGAGGCTCAGGGGCGACCTTATCGCACTCTACATGTACCTCAAAGGAGGCTGTAGCGAGGTGGGGGTTGGTCTGTTCTCCCACGTGCCTGGTGACAGGACGAGGGAGAATGGGCTTAAGTTGTGCCAGGGGAGGTTTAGGTTGGATATAAGGAAGAACTTCTTTACTGAAAGGGTTGTTAGGCACTGGAATAGGCTGCCCAGGGAAGTGGTTGAGTCCCCATCCCTGGAGGTCTTTAAAAGACGTTTAGATGTAGAACTTAGGGATATGGTTTAGGGGATGATTTGTTAGTATTAGGTCAGAGGTTGGACTCAGCGATCTTGTAGGTCTCTTCCAACCTAGACATTCTGTGATTCTGTGATTTAATACCATCTCCTTGTGCCTTTATGTGGAATGATTGAAAACCTGCCTGGAGATGGTCGTGGGCAACCTGCTGTAGGTGACACTGCCTTCAGAGGAGTGGGCTAGACTACAGGGTGTCCATGGGTGCCAGCCAGCCTCAGCTGTTCTGTGCTTCTGCAGGAAAAGAAATCCCAGTGGTTTTAGCACTGCATAAATGAGCTGTATGATAAGTACTTTCTAAACCCTGACCTGTGTAGAAATGTTGCCCTGATCCCTTTTAAAGTTGGCTAAATGACCACAGTGAGGGTTTGTACATCAACTGCTTTCTGAACTGTCCCATGCTTTTACTTCTCTGTCTACACTTTTATTTTCATTTAAGAGCAACAGAAAAAGTGTTTCAATTTCTGAAGTCTTACTTTTGGATACAATGAGTTTCATATTGATCTACGTCAGGCCAAAAGGAAGTGTCTGGTTTTGTTATGCTGTTAATTTTCTGAACCTCTGTCTCACCTCAACTGTTTCACTTGGATCCAGATCTAACACACTCAATACTTTCACAAACACCTACTTAGAGATTTTAAAAAAAAAAATCCCATTTCACCTTTATACAGACCACTGTTCCCTTCACATATATTCAGGTGACTGCTATGAGAACCATGCTGTTACTAACTAGTGAAAAAAAAAAGAATAAAACTCCATATAAAACATATAGTACAGGAAGGAGCAGAATAAAAATGAACTTCTAATTTCAAATGACAGCATTCCCCACCTTGCATTTTTCCATACAAAACACATTGCATTTTTATGTTTTGACTGAGCCTACTGAACACCCCACAAATGCTGCAGCAGATGGAACAGAACTGTGGTCAGAGGCAAAGTTCTTCCTTTTAAATTGCCTGTGTTCAACCACTAATTTTATTCCCAGAGGAAATCCACTGCAACAAGTGTGGGAAAGGCTCAGTGAAGGGCAGCTGAAAATTTCCTAGAGCTTTCTCCCAGACCTCACACTTACCAAAGGCTCAAGTTCTTTGCGGTCTATCAGGTTGAGCTCTGTCACGAAGTAATAAAAATGCTTGTAACAGGTATTGACATGGGCCTCAGCCCCCATAAGGATGATACGGTCAAAGTGATGAATGTAGACGTGAACAAACACCCGAAAAAGCCGGCAGAGTATCTTCTTGCAGATCTGAAGGAAGTTCTTTGGAAAAGGAACACCTGTGAATAGAGAAGACAGGGTTGTCACAATCATCCTGTCATCTTACAACGACAACAGCTTTGGAGCAAAGCAGAAGTTTGTAACTACAAAAGAGGCTATGACTTCTTGGGCCTCCTTTCCAACCCATGAAATCACTTCATGCATCTGTTTAGCTTACTGCTAGCACCAAAGAAAACCAGATACATAAGCATTTTAATAGCTCAAGACCAATAGGCACTGAATCTTTTTTCCCTTAGTAGTTTAGTGGAGGAACAGCCCGTGTTTTAACATTCAGTGATTTGTACTGAACTGCACACCGCCTCCAATTGCTTTACGTCGTGACGTGGCGCTTGCATACTTTTATAGTTTGTCCTAGAAGTGGTAGACTGTCTTCTGCCCATCTTACTCAACAGCAGCAAGTTCACCATGTCAGATTTAATAATGAAGAGAGATTAAAGGACCATTCCCTTCTCTTTCACCTTCCTCTCAGTTATGTGTACTGCGATGACGGTTGTTTTATAGAAAAGCTCATAGACCTGCATGTTTTTGCAGATACCCAAAAACAATCATCCCAAAATAGCTTATAAGTTAGACCACTCTGCAGCTGAAGTCTCTGAAGCAGCAGCAAAAGCAAGATTTGCAAGTAAACCATCAAGAGTCCACAATGTATTGCTAACAGTGCCTTCAACGCTCCCCTTCATTAGAGACTTATCTCACATGGCATTGTGTATCATGGAGCTGCCACAAAACCCTGAAGGATTCATCTTCTTCTACGGCTGTGCCCTGGACATGATGACTTCAGTGTCATCCTCAAAACTCCAACGTTTCTTTGCTTTTTTGCATACCCTCCTGATTTTTCAGTTATATTCCATATTTTAATCAGATCTGAACTACATAACTGCAGTTATTACTTCTCTAAAAAAAAATCTCACAGCTTACCAGCTCTGTAACCACTGGAAGACAGGCTCATGTTCTCAACAAGGAAAATGCTTATTATTTGCAGAAGGAAGATGGAGATATTAAATTAACATTATAACAAACTTTATAGTTTTAAAATTTTAGTATCCTCTTACATAATACTCCTCAATACTCTATACTCCTCAGTACTCAATTGGTGAATTATTATTATGAGGACATACAGTGAGACTTTCAATGCTTAAAAGAGAATTTTAAATAAATTGTCAGCTGTGGTTGTATCCCTGTGGGTCACAAAAGGAATACACACCTTACTCTGGACTCCTTGGTCCCATACATGTTGGTATCCCAGGGTGTATCTGTGGCTGATGTGGGCAGCACTATGCCTCTTAACAGACAAGTGGGGAAGTCTCAGCACTCAGATGTGTCCTGATGTCAGTCCAGCAGGCAGACCCTAAAGGTATGCTCCATGTTGATTGGGAGTAGGTCCGAGCAGAAACTATGTTTAGGCCCAACTAATCCAAATAATTTCTTAGTCATCTGGAGGATCCTAACATTCCCTCAAACTAAAATGAGCCTTTTATATTATGCACATAGCAGCCTACACATGGTACAACACGAGTAAGCATAGCAAGATTGCAGACCCCAGTCTCCAGCAAACACAAGATTAAAGGTCTGAGCATGTGAAATCAAGAGAGCCATCAAGGAAGCTCTGGTGCTCTTTTTCTCACACTTTTCCTGAGCAGTAACAAAGGCCAGCAAAGCAGAACTAATGTACAGTCAATTAATAACATTCAGCTTATCACACTGAGGGACAAGGTATGGAAAGTGGGATGGACAAGACTGGAGGGCAGAGTTCACTCTCATTATTCATTTAACAGAAATGCTCAGGACATCTCTGAACTACACCCACGTTTGCCATCACCAAGGTACAGATGACATGCCAAAGTGCCTTGGTTTCTTTGGCCTGTTCTGGCTCATTGGAGGCAAATCCTTCTGACATAATTTCAGGCAGCTTCAAAGAAACAGCCCAGCCTTCTTGCTCCTGATGCACAAACTAGGGCCCAGAGAAATAACTGCATCTGTTGAAGAACAGCTACTTTAACTCCTTTAGAAACATTTGCTGTTGGTTGTCACATCTATTCGTAGGAATTAGTTCATCTCAAAGCCAAAGTCTGAATCTCAGGCCACAAAGGAGTAGGCTTAAATGCTCAAGCCATGAGCTGAGACATCTTTAAGCTACGTAAATCACAATAGGTGTAGCTAGTCTTGGCAGTATTTGAATCAAAACCCCACACAGTTAGCCAAACACCTAGATTATTAAAAGTGAGTTGTCATTTCCAAAGGCAAAATAAATATATCCAAAAGATGTAACAGAAACACCAGTTAGTTAACCAGATGGATCACATTTCTTCAGGAACAGCTAGAGCAGCAGCCTGATTTACAGTTTTGTTGATCTACCCAAACCAGAGTTTTAAAGACACCCTCTAAAAATATGTAAAACTTAAGAAAAAAAGGGGCAGGGGGAGTTCCTGATGTTGTCACTGCAAGCTGACCTGAGCAAGGAGGGCAGAGTTTCCTAGGCCAGAACATGCACGCCCCAAGTGCAGAACAAGCAGGTCCATCCCTGGGGGCTGGCAAGAACAACACTGTAATGAAGAAGGTCTCACTGCTGCCACAGCTGCCGAAAGCAAGCCCAAGACATCAGACTGGCAATAGGCAGATCCTTGCAGTCCATTAAATTAGACAAGAAGGGTGGCAGAAATGCTATCTCAAAGGAAAAAACATACCTAATACAACACAACAGATCCTGAACTGAGTTACAGCAAAATGAATCCAAAGTAATGCCATCAAGACTTGCAAAATCAGAGTGAGCTGGTTCCAGACTTATACTCTGAGGTCAGAATTTGGCCTAATGTTTTCTTCCCACTGAACTGTTATAAATAAATCAAATAACGAGCGCAATCATTACCAGTGACCCTTGGGAAATCACTAGCTTAGATTTAGATCCTTGACTTGCTGAGGAGCCAACAGTCCTTCAGCTGAGCAACAGTAGCCTTTGCCTTCACCCCCTCCAAGCTCTTTTCAGCATGCAGTCTGTATTTCATAATGTGTTACTTGGAAATTCGAAATTAGAAAAACAGGGTCCAAGTATTGAAGTCTGAGTGCTTCCAAGAAAGATGACTGTCTCCATATCTGCAAGGTGATAGAGACAGAATGTAAAACCACCGAATTAGATTGCTAAACCATGTTATTAAAAGACAAAGGGATACAGAGATGACAGTGATTTTTTTTTTTTTTTTTCAGCTAGCTGCTATTTGCTGGAAAAAGAAGTGTTTCTAGATGCATGAACTGTCAGCTTTGATTCTTCTGCAGGCTAAGACCCAGTGCTGCTGTATGAGAAAAACGTAACAGGAGGATCCTCTTTGTTGACCTGGAGCTCAAAACCCCAGAGCTCCTGATAATGTCCCAGAAAGGTGCCAAGTTATGCAAACGCTCTCAAACATCCCAGTCACGCCATGCAAACTCCTTTACTTCAGGGTTATACATGCAAATGGAAAACAATTCAGTGGAGGATAGATAAGTATAGCATAGCCAGCAGCAAATGTGGCCAGTGTGGTGATAACCATGTATGTGCTGGTCTTGCCAGGGCTAACAACAGCTTCCTCTTGCAGAAAAGGAGGTTGCACCAGAACACCACAGGACAGCCACCTCCACCTCCTCGCTCCCACCTCCCCACAGTTTCTTGGCCTTTTTGCTAGTTCAACATGGCTAAGTGCTGGGTCCTGCACTTTGGCCACAACAACCCCAAGCACCGCTACTGGCTTGGGGCAGAGTGGCTTGAAAGCTGTGCAGAGGAAAGGATCTGGGGGTGGTGGTTGATGCTCACCTGAACATGAGCCAGCAGTGTGCCCAGGTGGCCAAGAAGGCCAATGGCATCCTGCCTTGTATCAGGAATCGTGTAGCCAGCAGTGCTGGGAAGGTGATCATCCCCTTGTACTCTGCTCTGGTGAGGCCGCACCTTGAGTACTGTGTTCAGCTTTGGGCCCCTCACTACAAGAAGGACATGGAGGCCCTGGAACGTGTCCAGAGAAGGGCTATGAAGCTGGTGAAGGGCCTGGAGCACAAGACCTGTGAGGAGCGGCTGAGGGAACTGGGGTTGTTTAGTCTGGAGAAGAGGAGGCTCAGGGGAGACCTTATCGCTCTCTACAGCTACCTGAGGGGAAGGCGTAGGGAGCTGGGGGTCGGCCTCTTCTCTTCTCTTCTCTTCTCTTCTCTTCTCTTCTCTTCTCTTCTCT
>CM021797.1:69761022-69821152 GCA_011076525.1 Nettapus auritus | reverse complement strand
CTTCTCTTCTCTTCTCTTCTCTTCTCTTCTCTTCTCTTCTCTTCTCTCTTCTCTACCTGTCTTAATTTGCTGCCAGCAGATTTGTTCCTTTGCCTGAGTGAGTCTCTAGACCTAATCCCTTTCCACCAAACAGACATTTAGCCCAGTATTGACACTACTGGCTTGTGGTCTCGTTTCTTTGAGTAATCCACTTACATGGCAACAACAAACACTGTCAATGCCCACCTGTCAGGAAACTCACTCTAGAAAAGCAGTATTGTTATTGCCATCTGCTAAAAAGGCTTGTGCAGTGTCCACCAGTGAGTTAATGGCCTATTGGTTTAAAACACGGAGATGTTTTCATGTCGTGATGAAGCCGTCGATACAAAACCTGTTCTTTGTGTGACACGGAGTATCAGTGGAACAAGAGAGAGACAGAGATCAGATGTTAAAATAACTAAATTAGGCAGGGATAAAAGAGGGTGACTAAAGGTCTGAGATGAATACAGCTGGCAAAGAGGCTGTCTCCTTTGACACAAAACCATCGTGACCCCCTTAATGTCAGCACATGTAATGACCTCCCCCAGAAGCAGGTGACCACCTCAGGAAGAGAGTCATGACACATTATTCTCCTTGCTGCCTCTTTTTTCTTCTCTAGGCAAGCAGAAAAACGCATGCAGTTGCAGGAAGCTGGGGCTGAGGAACAGGCCATGCTCCTCAGCCTTTCTGCCTGCAATGCTGCCATCGGCTCTGGGCTGGCTCATGCTCCTGCCAGCAGCTTGCAACGAAAGCGCAGCCCCAGATAAATCTTCTTCGATGCCAAATCCATGAGCACTTCTGACCTTCTGTATTTGTGTGGTCTGAAGACTCGCTTTACCCAAGGGAAGATGGTAAGCCCTTTGGCAATTGTGCACAGAAATAGCACCGTGCATTTTATGGTCCTTTAGCAGGCCACAGTCGTAATTCATTTTTTTTTAAAACACATATGGGAAAAGAAGAGGGACTCCTTTCTCCATTGGCAAAAAGGATGGATAATATACTACTGCAAATGCTGTTTAAAAGCATGCCACTCTGGGAAAGTGGGAAGTTTTTCAGTTTAATAACGGAGAGAGAAAGCAGCGTTATCAGAAGCCAACAACATCCTCCCTTTGTGTTTTCCTCCTCCTACCCCAGCCCCAAGTACAAAAATTTGCAAAAGATGCCCTCAGTTGTGGCTAGAAACTTTACTGCAAAAACACCTATCCCGATCCAAGCAGATGTTTAATGTTACCTCACTGTGTTACCCAAATGTCTGTCTCAAGCACCAACAAAAAAAACATCAGTCTTGCAGGACATTGTTCCTCACCTAAATAAGCTGGCAGGTGCACAACACTAGGGATAAACTAGACTGCCATGCACCTACATCTTCCTGATACTGACCTCCTTTCTGCTCTCATGCCAGAGGAAAGGAAAACACTCTTACATGACATGGCTTTCTAAGATAAATGGTGTTCTTATCTTTTTTTTAAGCAATGTTGCCACTAACTAAAGATACTGATGAGGTGCTCTGGAAAGGGCTGTTTAAGTGTTTAAGGGCACACATCAGAGAATTGTTTGAATCTTGGCACTGCCCAAGCATACAGCAGCTCTCTCCTCTGCTGTACACCAACAAAAGGATGATGGCAGCACATTTTGCCATTTAACTAACTCCACCAGGTGTCTTAGAGGCACGTAAATACCTGAGTACACAAACCACCTGAACTGGACGCCCTCCTGCTGCCTGTCCCAGGCAAGGTGAGCTCTGCCCCAGCCAACAGCAGGCCAAGAAACCCATTAGGGCAGATCTGCAGGCCCACAAGGTGATAAGGAAACCGAGGGCCATAAAAAGCAGCCGAATCATGTTTGTGTGTGTGACAGTGCAACTCATCAAACACATCTGTCTGCCCTGGAAGAACCACCTTCACCATAGAAACAAAATTAGATTTGGTGGAGCTCTGCATTTGGACAACTGTATATGGCATTAATATATACACAGTCTAAAGCAGGCTTGGAGATGCATCAGAGTAATTTATTGCTCTCTCTGCCTTAGCAGGGGTTATATTACAGATCAACAAAAGGCAGCCACTTCTGGGGCAGAAATCACAGTCGTTTGGCAGAGTAACATGTGACAGCTTAGGGTGGGAAAAGAGAATTTAGCAACTTGCTGAGACAATGTTAGAAAAAAGGAGGTACTAACATTGGAGCCTGACTAAGGCATGGGTGGAAAAACTTTCCTTCCCACCTGGCACGAGTCTGTTAACAGCTTCGACCCTACAGCACCTATCACAGCCTGACAATTTCTGGGTAATGACTTGGTTTCAGCATCCCATGCTGAGTACATCACTGCCCAGCATGGTTTTCATTTTTGTTATTAACTTCTGATATTTTCAGGAAACAAACATTCTGGTCTCCCATTTATTTCATGAGAACACGCTGTTCTGAGGGCCCCCCTTGGGCTTGCTGTTGCAGTACAAAGAGGCAATGTGAAGCATTACTGGAAGCAGCAAGCAGCCTGGTCTTGGAGAAGCACTAAGACAGAACAGCCTGCTATCCCCAGCACATGCTGTGTTCCAGCATCTAACTAAAAGCAGAGGTCTTACAGCTGCCCAAACCTACAACATGACGTTAACAAGTCACTGGATTTGAAAGATCAACAGGGCTAATATCACTAAAGCAATGTTTGCTCTCTGAATGACTGTTGTGCACAATTCCTTTCCAGGTGACCATTCAGAAAGGTTCAGAAAGCACAAATAACTCAAATCACAGCCCTTGTGTCTCTCCCAGGGCAAGCCATTTTTTGATCCTTTGATACCAGAGCTGAGCTAGGAATTGATTATCTGCACAAAGGAATCTTCAGTGTATATTGACAATTCTTTGGAAAAAAAAGATTTGTAAGTTTTAAAGAAGTAATTTTTCTCTGCAGTAAAATGCAGCTCTCTCCCATGAGACAGGGAAAGAGAATTAAACAGCAGCATGCAAGGGAAATTCAGTGGGAGACCGGGAGACCTGGTCCAGAAAACTAAGAGAAAGCAGAAGAAAATCCAGATCCTGACTCTGCTTGGGTTAACCGTGACTTACAACAGAGCAGCCTCGAGCGAAGCTCGGTGTCCTGGGAGAGAAATCCGCAGGCTGGCAAGCAAGAATCAGTCAGGGCTTCCCAAACTGCTTTTAACTACTTGTGCTTTTACAACACCACGTTCGGGGGTAACATAACAGATGGTTTTTACTACTCAGTTTTTACAGCTGTTGAAGGAGTTGAAAATTGAATGGACCCACCAGCTGAAGAGACAGGGACCAACCCAACCCTCCCCACACGCCTGAGCACTCAGCAGTATCCAAACATGAGCTGGGCTCACTGCACACAGGTTTGAGGCTGCAGCCTCAGCAACGCTGCCCTTGTTGCCCCCAGCCCCTTCCCCTGCTCCACTGGGACCTCTCTGTGCTCCCACATTTTCCTTGCTTTGTTTTCTCTGAACTGCCTCTGTAGAAGAGGCTGGCCTCTGGCTCCCTGCCTCCCTCCTCCCCTGTAAACATACACCAGTGTGGGTAAAGTCCTGCTCTTAGGAGTGCTCCTGTTTTCTGCATTAACATGTTTGTCAGATAAAAGGAAGACCATTTTCCATCTCACTGGAGTAGGAACCAGAGCACACTGGACTTCACTCTCACAGAGGACTGTGCTTTCTGAAGCTATACTTGCACATACAAGGTTTCAGGTTATATCTACAAATCCACATACAAACATAGCCATGCACGCTCACCCTGTGAAAAAAAAAAAAAAAAAAAAAAACTCCTAACAGGTTTTGGATCCAGTGCAATTCCACAATAGGAACTAAGTCACACAAACAGAACCTGAGTATTTTGATTGCATATACCCCAAGACTACCTCTACCTTTAATGCATGGGCCAACCCTTGGCTTTATGAGGTATGCAAAACCTACTATTGTCCATACAAAGAAGCGACTATGATTTAAATAGATTTTTCCAATAGGTCATAAATAGGTGAGATCTGTCTCTTGAAATGCCTGGGGCTCTGGCTGGTACCTGGAAATTGAACGAAACTTTACTGCTAATGTCATTGAAAATGGGTCTGCAGAATCAGTGAGCAAGAGTACCCTCCTTCCTTTAAAGCATTACAAAACTAAGCAGCATAATATTATTTTAACATCACTAGCAAAGGACAATTACAGAATTAATTTCAAAAGTTGCATTAACTTGACCTTAACCAAATACTTTTGCAAGATTAATGCACTAGTCAAAGCTTTTAATGAGCATACATCAATAATAATCAAATGATCCTGTCCTGGTTTCAGTTAGGACAGAATTAATTTTCCTCCCAGTAGCTGGTAGAGCGCTGTGTTTTGGATTAGGATGAGAAGAATGCTGATACCATGCTGATGTTTTAACTGTTGCAGAGCAGTGCTTACACTATGCCAAGGACTTTTCAGCTCCTCGCTCTGTCCTGCCAGCGGGCAGGCTAGAGGTGCAGCAGGAGCTGGGAGGGGACAGAGCCAGGACAGCTGACCCAAACTGGCCAAAGGGGTATTCCATACCATCTGACGTCATGCTAAACAGTATATAGGGGTGGCTAGCCGGGGGGCTGGCTGCTTGGGGATAGGCTGGGCATCAGTCAGCGGGTGGTGAGCAATTGCATTGTGCATCACTTGTTTCATACACATTATTATTATTATTATTATTATTATCCTGTCTTAATAACCCGTCTTTATCTCAACTCACAGGCTTCACTTTCCCGTTTCTCTCCCCCATCCCAGAGAGGGAGGGGGAAGGGTAAGCAAACAGCTGTGTGGTGTTTAGCTGCCAGCTGGGTTAAAACACAATAGTTCCACAGGACAAAAACTTTTCAAACTTAACAAATAAAAGTAGTAATTTAAAACATACCTGGCCAAAAAGAAGTTGATTTGCTGCACTACCAAATTCAAATGTGAATGGGATGCACCCTGATTTCAGCACAGTAAAAGTTTATCTTTAAAAGACATTTTACAGGGTTAATGCACTCTCCATCCTTCCCTAACTCATACTGCAGCGTTCAGTTCCTGCTCACTACTGCTTAAAATTTGGAATATTTCTGACAGCTTTGAAGACTACCTTTAACAGGAACACTTCAGACCCCCACTAATCATGTGCAACATCAGAACGGGAGCCACCGACAGACCTTTTAACTAATATATAAGGAACATTTCTACTTTGCAACAGCTACAGCTGCATGAACTCTTTTGGGGTCTTAAAAATTGCCTATAAACATTTTCTGGTATTCCATTTAATGCCTAGTGAATGCCATAGAACTGAAAGGAAAATAAGGCAAAGATTATCTTACTTTTGTTTCCTTCCCTTGAAGCTCTCTTTCCAACTGCCGTTACTTTTATTTCATATAGAATAAAACAGTCAATATACCTTAAGACTCATAATCGAAAAGCTTAAAGAAGGGCAAGGGCATAAAGTATGTCTCTTTACAGTATCTGCTTTCCATACAAATTAATAAAATCCTTTTTTTGTGTACACAAGACCATTTATTTCCGTTCCATTTCACACACAATAGATTCCACTTATACTTCTGCATTTCCTTTTACCTTGTATCTTAAACTGGTCAGATCTTAAGCTGTTCAGATCCCCATGCTGATTTTATTAGGAAAGGACAATTTAACTGAAAGTGATGTATATACTGTTTTTTTTTTTTTTATGTTCTTTTTAGCACAGCTTTAGAAACCTAGAGTAAGACTAAGTGCACTTAGTCTAGCAAGGGTAATTACTGCAGTTCAGCAACAGAACTAAACATTTTTCATTTTATTGCTGAAGAGCCTGATTTATCTGTTTAAAATTAATCATCTGAGGAGGAAACATTCACTCATCTTATGTCTACTCTTTTAAAGTGTATATGTTTTCATCTATATGTTTAATGTAAGTTTACATGATCTCTGCCACTGTTCATATGGTATTCAACATCAATTACCTTTTCGGTTTATGGAGATTTATATGGTCATGCTGTAACTAACACAGCTGGAAAGCAGACTAAGATGTGGAAGTATAGATAAAACTTGTGTGTAAAACCTGACAAAGAGTTGGCAGCTTTATGTATCTGGACTCTTAAAATTTCCTGTCTGCAAGGCAGGATGATGAGAGTGTGTGGTCTTGGCTCAGCAATTATCCTGAGTCATCTTCAAGGCAGACAATAGCACACGTTCCACTTGCCACCTGTGCAGCATTCACAGGCTTTGAGTCTCCTTGTTCAGGATACAAGTACCAATGAGCTAGGTGACATACAGATCACTTGTATCTAAAAGTGCTGCTGAAGATATGAACCACGCTAGCACCTAGAGTGATGTCTGCTGTGTATTTCTGGGAGAAAAAAAAAAAAAAAAGAAAAAAAAAAGACAACCAAGAACTGGGTAGGGAGCTCCAAGCCACTACAGATTCATTTCACTGGCGTGCACTCACTAGCAGAGGTCTGACAGGTCAAGCAGCTGGAGCAGACCTTCAAAAGGGTTTCATTTTTGTATTTCGAAGAGTATCTGCAGGTGCTGGGCTCAACCTGGCTCTTCCATGGAACAGAAAGCATGAATAAATCGTAAAACCCACTGATTTTTTATTTTCTTCATGCTTACTCACAAAACAGCTGTTTAAATTTTTGATTCCTGAAATCCCAAAGACAGCATAAATACTGTTTTCCTGAAGCCTCCTCTCGCCCCAGTGAGGGTTTCCAGTTCAATGTGTCTTAAAACACAAGGTCTTCATGCTGGCAAGTGGGGCAGCCTGACAAATGATCCTTTACTAATGCTCCAGGAAGCTGAATGTTATGGAAATAATGTCTAAGAGGGTGCAATTTGTTATGACTGTGTTTTACAACTGGAGAACTCCACCTGTGACTCATGATAGATACCAACTGGTTCCTGAGATCACATGTGCACAGCACCGTGCCTTTTTCTTTCCTCCTATTTTTGAGATGAACTCAGAAGCAGATGTAGGTCTGCTGAAAGCAAAAGCTTAGCGTGGTCAAGGAAGTAGGACTGTTTGGAGAACAATAAATGTCAGCATACACATATATTTTCAGAGTAAGGAATTCATTGCTAGTAACTGCAATGACCTAAAACTGATGGTCTGCAAGGACCAAATACTTGACTTTCTCTGCTAGGATTGCATAGTTCCTAGTCAGGCCCAGAGAAAAGCAGTGAGCAAAATATTTAATCTTTAACAATAGCATAGTGTGCTTGCTCTATCAGCACACTGCAAGAGGCTTCTGCATGCAAAATGGAAGGATGGGAAGAGATGTAATGATGTGCTACACGTCTGCAGAACATTGCCTCAATCTGCAAATACACATAGGATCACTGAACCTTCAGAACAAGATTTCTACAAGTATCAACTAAGCAACTGCTCATTTAGACTATGTATTCTTTAGGCATGTGCATTCCCCAAGACCTAACTGTTAGCAGGGATCTAGCATGGAATTAATCTATAGTATTTAAGAATTAACACCTAACTCTATGGAAAAGAGAAACTTACCGAGGAGTGTCTGTGGTCCACCACTGGGATTCAGCGTGGATCTGTGCTGGGAAATACACTGACACTCAAAAAGTAATTATTACAGACTGTTCAAAAAAACTGCTACACTGAGAGTAAAAGCCTAGGCAGAATACAAGTGGTATGGAAGAGAGAGGGGACTCCATTTGCCCCTAATAGATTGATGCTGCAGTGTACTGCTCTTCAATATGTACGGCATAGAAATTCTCTCACTAATTTCTGTATCAAGTCATACCTTCTGGCTTTACTATGGTTAGGAATTCACTAATTTCCCAGAAATAACACCTTTTGTGTTAATGAAAAATGATAAAATACTAAAAAATCTTCAAAAGCAGCATTGTGTTAGTATGGATGGCATGTTATACATTCTGACTACTTTAGAAATTCCAAATTTCTGGTTAAGGAAACAGCTAAGTTTACCCTGAACCCCATGGATACAACTGCATTGCTCGCCATGGACATGTATGATGTCAGAGTTAGCCTGTTTTTTTTTTCCTTGAAAGCATCACCATACAGAGTCTTCTACTCCTGCTCCTGATTCAGTGAACTTTTTCAGTGGGACTGCTTCCTGGACAAGTTGCTGACCCAGCTAGTTGCTTGGTGAGCATCCAAACACTGCAAAGGCTGCAAGACGTTCAGAAACAACTGACTTCATCTCTAAACCTCTTCAGGAGCCTAAGAGATCGTGCTGCCTTTAGTGAGCATGATAAACTCTTGCGGTGCCATGACAACTGTTCCTACACTGGCATATTTTCTGTTGTAGCACTTAAGCTCTGGGAATCATTTGGTTATATGAAAAATTGGGCTGATTTTATACACATATATACACAAATACACATATCACAAAGTTAACTGCAAATTGTGAGTCTTCTTGATTCTGCTGAAAAGTCTGAAACATGGAACGCTAAGGATGGTATCCAGAATACTGAACAAAATAGATTTGTTAAAAAAAATGTGTTCTTTTGCTGTTATTAAGACAGACTGAAGGTTGCCTTTTAACTTATGAATGAATTCTCATGCAAGATGACTGAAGAGCAGAGGCATTACGCTGACCCCCGCTGTATGTACATCCATTTGGAATTTGCTAAGGACCATCCTTTACCAGAAACTCTGCGATGGTGTCACTTGGAGCTCCTTCAGACTCTGTGAGTCACATTAAGTCCCTACAAAAGTTTTGACACTACTATGGAGAGTACTGCTTCACAACCAGGCTAAGGGAAGAACATATTAAATATAAATAAAAGGAAGGTCTCCCTGTGAATAGATCGCGAAGCAGCATACAGAGTCTGTAACACTTTCACTTCCTTCTTAGCAGGAAGCTTTGGTTTAGAGTAAGAGCTGTATCAGTCCCTGAAGCTGAGATGTTTGTGGCACCTTGCCAATTCCAGAAATGCATTTACAAACTGAACGTCTCAGTCTGACAAAAGACATAAAAAACTAAACAACAGTAATTTTCTTAAGTGCCTTTGGGTTTGGTTTACATATTTTGAATGTGAGGATTGGCAAGACTGCAAACGAGTCTATGAGTTTATTCTTATTGTGCATACTGAAATTGCCATGAAATTTAACTGCTTCTACAATCTACTGAAAATAAAAGGCTTACGATTTCTGGGTGATCCATGTAGATAAATGCTCCTCACTCAGCAATAGAAAGAAAAAAAATGAGGTTGCTCCATCACAGGATTAGGAAAAAGGAGAATTGTAATTCTACACAAAAAATACAAGCCCCAGGAAGAAGAAGAATAATTATTCTGCATTGAGACTTTCCACATAAAACTTCTGCAAAGACTCTTTGGAGCTCCCATTTTGATACCACATAAAATGCCAAAGGACAGTTCTTCCTCCAGAAGTGACAAAATTAGTCCATATGGAAGCCCATGGTTTATTTCAGACAAAATTCCCTATGATTCCTGGGACATGTCCAAGCATCAAAAAAGAACCCTGCCTCCCCCAGAACAATTACTCAATCAAACAAATATTCTTATCACCTGTCCTTTACAGTGGCAAAACAGATTGGCTGACTGAATACATCAAAAGGGGCAGATGTCCTTCAAGAAGTTCAAAAAATTCTTTAACAAGATGGTTGCTTTGTCCCTGTAAAACTGGAGGAATTGCTGCACTGTGTGATAGCAGCTGAAGACTTACCTTTGTAAAACTGCAAAGCTTCTTAAGTAATCTTAGTGCACAACATGAGGTGACAAGTACAAGTTACATGGGATGCCCTACTATTGCAAACATCTCTCTGTGCAGTGTTATAACATTTCTTACCTATTACCTTCTTTGAAAGTCTAACATGAGTATCAAAAACACAGATAATGCTGATAGGACAACAACAAAAAAAAAGCTGTTGCACTCAGTGTACCACTACCTTAATAACTCAAAAGATCCGTTACACTGCTACATCTAACAGAGATTTTCAGCTTACCACTCATCAGTCTGTCTTCCCTAAAGCTTACAGCCCAGGCAGACACACCATAGGGACAGCACGTGAATTGCACTTAGTGCCACCTACCTCTCAACTTCTCTCGCATACTCTGCTACTGTTAGGGTACATATGCCCAACCTGTTTCTTTATGAAGTGAAGTCAGAGCTGGCGCACCATGCCGAGCTGGGAAGTGTATCCGTCTGCCTGGCATCACCACCAAACAGCAGTAAGCTGCCAGACACTGCCCAATATGCCTGCACCAAACCCAGCTGGCCTGCACGCCTCTCTTCTGTGCAAAGAGGTGTGCAAACAGCTGTGGGAGAAGCAGGATTTTACATAATGGCAGAATTACAGTTTTTGTTCTGTGCCCTATGTAAGGCTGCAGAACTCCACTGCTGTCAGCAGTCCCACAGTGCAAGATTTCAACCATTTACCCCTCCCCTTGCTTCCCTTTCCAGCCAATAATTCATGCGTTTATCATCTGCACTCTCAGCATTGCAAAAGTAGCTTTTTAGTATGTAAACTGCATAATTGTATCATGATCAAGAGACCACTTCATGGCAATTCATCAAAAACGGAGAAAGAACAATGACTCGATGGGGAAGACCCTGTGTACATTGTTATATAGCTCGATCAGAACTTCAGTTATGAACCAAAAAAACCCTCTATGTATCAGGAGATTAAGTGAGGTAGTTTAACTGCACTAGTTGACAAAGGAAGACCAACCAATGCCATCTACCTAGACTTCTGTAAGACCTTTGACACGGTCCCACATGACATCCTGGTCTCCAAATTAGAGAGAGATGGATTTGAAGGCTGGACCATTCAGTGGATGTGGAGTTGGCTTGAAGGCCGCACCCAGAGAGTGGTGGTCTATGTCCAGATGGAGGCTGGTGGCAAGCCGTGTCCCTTGGGGGTCTGTCCTGGGACCAGTGATGTTTAATCTTTATCAGCAACATAGGCAGTGGGATTGAATGCACCCTCAGCAAGTTTACAGATGACACCCAAGCTGAGTGGTGCAGTCACACAACAAAAGGAAGGGATGCCATCCAGAGGCAGGCTGGAGAAGTGGGCTCACATGAATCTAATGAAGTTCAACATGGCCAAGTGCAAGGTGCTGCACCCGGGTCAGTACAATCCCAGACAAGAGGACAGACTGGGAGATGAACTCACTGAGCGCAGCCCTGCAGAGAAGGACTTGGGGGTTCTGGTGGACAAAAAGCTCAGTGTGAGCCAGCAGTGGGTGCCCGCAGCCCAGAAGGCCAACTGTGTCCTGGGCTGCATCAACAGAGGGGTGGCCAGCAGGAGAGGGAGGGGATTGTGCCCCTCTGCTCTGCCCTTGTGAGGTCCCACATGGAGAGCTGGGTCCAGGTCTGGGGCTCCTAGCACAAGAAGGATGTGGGGCTGTTCGAGCAGGTCCAGAGAAGGGCCACAAAGGTGATCAGAGGGCTGGAGCACCTCTCCTAAGAAGAAAGGCTGAGAGCTGGGGGTGTTCAGTCTGCAGAAGAGATGCCTCCAGGGAGACCTCATTGCAACCTTTCAGTAATTGAAGAGGGCTTACAAAAAAAAAGATGTAGAGCACCTATTTGCTCAATCAGATAATGACAGGACAAGAGGAAATGGTTTTAAACTAAAAGAGGGGTGATTTAGATCAGAGGTTAGGAGGAAATTCTTCACACAGGGGGTGCTGAGGCACTGGAGCAGGTTGTCCAGAGAAGCTGTGGATGCCCCATCCCTGAAGGTGTTCTAAGGCTCTCCTTTTTTACTACACCCCTACACTTTTCTTGCCATCAGAAGTACGGGCCTAGGATTCAGAGACTGTTCATTGCCCTGTATCACGTGCTGCTTCCAGTGCACCTGAAGCATCCAGAAAGCAAGGCTTCTTCAAAGGTCTCTAAAGTCTGGCATTCACAAAATGACATGCTCTAATTAGTAATAATTTCTGATAATTCTGGCAGAAGTAAATACTGCACTGGTATCTTAAACGCTACTCCACGCTTTTTTTTTTTTTTTTCTTTTGAGACTATCAAAGCTTAAAGTCATAAAAGTGTTCATAATGTTTTGTGCTTCCGCATTACATTGAACATTTTTAAAGTAAAAAGACAATTCAAAACCTGACTGTGAACATCATCTGATGTTCAAAAATAAATAAAATATAAATCGGGCTCTTTGTGGCTGCCTCTCTTGGTATAACCATGTTAGCAATGAGGCAGTGTGCAGAGTTCAAATGTGGTACACAGATGGGAAGTTTAATAGGTATGTTTAAGTACCATTAGATGATTTTACAGCTGTTGCTTGTCTCTGGCCAACAAGGGGAAGCAGGCCATTAAAGGTGCAGTGCTAAAGAGGAACCATCTGCCAAAGCCAGCAGAGGCTGTTTGAGTGCATTAGCAGCTGGAGTACACGGCTGAGAGTCCTTACACTCCTTTCTTTGTCCCTGGTCACCAGGAATTAACAATAGAAAGTTTAAAAAGAAAGGAGTGTCCCTTTTGCTCAGCAGCAGGTATTGGAAGCTCACACGGAAGATGCGCTCCTTACTGGTTTGGGTTCACATTGCGAGAAACAGGTTGCAAGTTAAAACTTCAGTCCTAGGGGAACAGAGCTGGTGGAAGAAGTGCACAGCTTTTATCTCGCACATGGGTGATTTAGATATAGATCACATGAAATTATATGTTATAAAGGAAAATGCTGGGGACATACCACAGTCAAACAGAGTCGAAACACAAACACAAGAAAGATATGGCTCCTGCCATTTTGTTCAAGGAGAAAATATTATGAAAATGAAAGTATGGTTTTATATGAATTTTAATTATACTCACTGAATTTATATTAAAAAAAAAAAAAGCCTAATTCGTCTGTATATGCTTAATCTTCAAGATTCAATACTTTTTGTAATCAGCTATACTACTGGAAGGCAGTGTTCAGTTTTGTCATCTTGCCTCAATTTGTGATTTGATCCACAGCCAGTGTTTCCATCCTGTGTTTTTCTATTGTCCACAAGACATGGGTCTATCACACAAGATATATTTTCTGAACAAGAGTCAAAGGACATATATAACAAGCTACTTTCTGGGAAGTTTTACAATTGTTGATTTTCACTGCCACACCTTCTGTTATCACTCACAAGAGAGTTATCTTTTGTCTCCCAACACAGCTGCTGGCATTTCCAAATCGCTATCGACCACAATATTCCAAGGGGTTTTCAAAGACAGGGACAGCCATCCATTGTTAAAAGCAAGGAGCATTTCAGCAGCAACCAGATCAGTGGCACTGCAATATATTGGACATACATAACTCCATGGGGCCTGACAGGTTTTCCCTGCAAGTGCTGGCAGAGATGCCTGATGACATTGCAAAGCCATCACTGATAACCTTTTAGAGGTCATGGAGACTCCTGAAGGTTCATGATAGCTGGTGATCATCAGTCCTGTTCTCAAAAAGGGCGACAAGAGAGATATGGGGAGCTACATGCTAGGCAGCCTCCCTCACTCTGTAGGAGGGTGATGGGGAAAATCCTCATTGCAGGCATTTCCAACCACGTGAAGGAGAGGAGTAGTCATCAAGGGTATACAAGGGGAAATCACACCTGTCCAAGGTGATAGTGTTTACAATGAGTAGCTTGGTAGACATGGGGAGAGCAGTGGATGTATTTTACCTTGACTTTAGTGAAGTCTTTGACACTTACACTGACAAAAGAGGCCATCAGTAATCTGGGCTGCAACAGAAAAAGCACTGGCAGGAGGTTAAACAAGGCAATCCTTCCCCCTCCTCAGCACCACTACTGAGGCAACACCTTGGGTGCTGTGCTTAGTCCTGGGCTCCCCAGTACAAGATATGAATTTATCTGGACTGAGTCCAGTGCAAGAGCCACAAAGATGACAAAAGGACTAGAGCATCTCTCATATGAGGAGAGGCTAAGAGGTAGAACTCTTCAGCCTGACCAAGAGAAGGCTCAAGAGGATCTCATCTATGTGTATAAACTCTGAATCCTCTGAAGGAATGATGCTTTAATTAGAACTCTAACTGCACATGTGACCCCCACAGCTACACATCTCCAGCTATACTAGGTTGTAAGGCAGGCACAGTTCATCAGCTGTTTCCATTTCAGGTTACCTTTTGTGAGTTTGATTGCAGGATAAAGCAAGAGATTAAATAAGCAGCCCTAATTTTTTGCAGGATCTCCGTGGCTGCCAAACACAGAACACCTGACGAAGCAGAAGGGTCCGGTTGTGTTGTCCCATGCAATTGCACCCTAAACTAGGTTTGGTACACTGTGGTGGTACTGGTGTATGTCTGAGGATATTCATGTGTTGGACAAATTTTCCCAAAATTTCAGTACAGCTTTGGTTAAGTAGAGAATTCAGACTGCATCTGGGAAAAAGAATTGGGCTTTTTTTTTTCTTCTGTGCAATTTGGCCTTGGCAATCTGAATTACTTCCAGTGACAGAATTCCTTAGCTTAACGCTCCCAATTATGCTCCCAATTATGCAATATAGTATCATTTTTCCTTCAAAAAGTTTTATAGATGATTCAGATTTTAGATTCAGAAATCTCACTGGAAGTCAAAGACATTTGTCAGGGCTCGACTCTGTTCCCTCCGAATTTTTTATGTATCCATTACAAAACCCAACCTGATGATTAAAAAAAAAATCAGAAGAAATTACAATACAAACAAAACAATGAGATCCTAATAAAATAAAGGTATCTTTTGTAAATTATCCTTATAAAAACTTCTCACCTAAAGAAAAGTCTACTCAGAAGATCAAAGAAGGTGTCATGGTCAACCAACACTTACTGTAAGAATGGCAAGATTTCTTAATGCTATTTAAAAAGGATGGAGTGAAAAGAAGTTTTTTGTGCGTTAGCAGCCGAGCCCTCGTAATTGGAGACATGCTAGGATAAGCTTGGGCAGATGACAGGAGAGATAACAAACAAATCCTTCATTTCAGCTGAAGGCTACATTCCACAAGACAATTTTTTCATCTTAAATATTTACATCATCACTTGCTTTACTGTAAAGCTTCTTGGCTCATGTGTAAGCAGCTGCAGCTTCAAAGGGAAGTCCTCAGTGCCCTGCAACCCAAATGTCTGTAGGAGGCATGGAACATGCAAAATGAAAACTTTATCACAATCCTGATGGCAAATGTCCGCAAATATATAATAACTGATCTCTCTGGGTCAATAAGCTTCATGGTTGTTCCCTCCCACACCCCTTTTTTTTTTAATGCTGTTTTCTCATAAAGCAATTAAATAATGCACCATTCTTTCTGAGTCTATTAACTCATATTGCTGTGCATCTGGAAAGTAACACTTTTGCAGTCTCTGCAGCAAAAATACAAATTATTATTTAAATGGTAATCAATCAGCTCAAGGTATGCAAATTTTTAATTCCAAAATTTTTGTCTTTGGATATGACAGCTACTGTGGCATAAGGAGTTTTTAAAATACGCCTATTCCAAAACAACAGGTGTAAATGAAAGACAAAACAGGCATAAAGTTTTACACCCCTGATTTTCACTTCAAAGAAGAATGGAAGGATGTATCTTTGGCTACAAGCCAAACTTACCAACTACTTTTTTCTTCACCTGAAGAATTTATGGACAGAAATTCTCAACTGCAGAAAGCCCAAACCATTAGAAAACTAAAACGAGCAGAGCAGAGAATCAGCAGGAAGATAAAAGAGTAGGATTGCCATTTGTGAGATGCTCATTCCTGCCACAATCTCCCAGATCAAAGGGTGTTCTGACACAGAGAATCTCTAAAAGCGAGTTGTTGAGTGCTAGGAAAATAGTACCTTGCCCTTTTCCTGCATTCATCTTCCAAAGACATCCCCTACTGGGCTGCACAAATTCCTGCTCTGAACTTGTACAGTCACTTTTTTGAAAACCATGTGCTCAAAATCCGTGGTTCTAGAACAAAATATTCAAAACACTGTCATCTTGCAAGTCCTGAGTAAAAAACCAACCAGGTAAAACCTTCCTCTATTTGCTCTGCAATTTTAACTCCTCCAGAAACTTTGACATGGTTTTTCCTTTAATTTGAGGGCTAAAAATGCATAGGGTTGGAATCTTTCTGAAGTCATTAGTTTGAATTTTGTTTACTCCGAATTCATACATAAAAAGCTGATGTTTTAGGAACAGATAGACGGTATCTGGAATCCCTGATTCTACCTGTATCTGGACACACCAATGAGCAGCTACATAATACAAGAAAAATCTCTTACATAGACTACTTTGATTACCTGAGCTTTGGTCTCTTACCTGACAGATTAAATAGTTATAATCACCTTGTTCAACAGGGATCTTCAGAACTAGTATCTTTAAAAAATAATAATCCAGAAGCAAGCCCTAAAACTCCAAAATAAAGGCAGCCATGGTATGCTACTAATTTTGAAGCACTTAAATTCTAAACAGAGGTTTTAATGCCCAAATATTCATTGGCACTTTTCTAAAGCATCTGATTTCATCCAGCATGTGGTTTGGAAGTGTCTCTGTTGTTGAGTATTTTAGTGTCAAGCTTTAGGGATTTATCTATCACAAGGCTGACTTCTTTCTATTATGGCTGATTAGAGCTGACACTGTACAAACACCCATTACCACCATTTCACTATGCTAAAGTTGATAGTACACATTTATTAGTAAGCTGTAACGTTTCCCTGTTTAGCTGAACATCTGCCTCTTAAAAGTAAAGGTATTTTTTTTCCATATCCAGATGGAGTTTTGTCTTTCAAAGACAATCTGTTCATTGTCTTCCTTTTTCCCTTCCAACTATTAACAGACTTTTGATTATTTCCTTCTTGAGCATCTCTGATTTCAGATGGCTCGGCAACCTTCCTTTTATTTCTCATGAGTCAAAGTGCCACTGATTCATATTATGAGAAGAAAATAAAAGTTTCCACCATATATTTTTAGGCTTATGAAAGGGCACAGCCCCCCTAGTGTTCCTCAGACATGTGACTCACTGTGAGATGGAAAGAATCAAAAATCCTCTGTGTCAGCACCACTCCATGCTGAGTTGCTTAGATGCCCTGAACATTTGTCAGGTCTTAATCTTCGACTTTTCTGAAGCTGGGTTTTTCTTCTAAGTAATACAAAACAGTCATCAATCAAGTACCAAGGCCTGCATATATCCAGCACCCTAAGGACTCTAGAGCCCAGAGGATTTTCCAATTAAAACAAAACTTTTGAAAATGGAGACAAATGAAACATGTGGTATATCTTCTGCTGGATAGCATCCTATGCCAAGTCTTCAGGGAAAACAAAACCACTTAGACCTTGGCTTCATGGTTTCCTCTACATGAAAAGAACTATTTAAAGTTAAATGTGTTAGCACAAGACTTTGGGTCACATACAAACAGTGTCAAATGCTGAAAATGATTTATTTCCAGTGCTGCTGGACATAAAGTTTGGTAGCACACTGCCTACTCTAACCAAAGATTTTTTTTCTGTAAGTTTTTTTGTCTGTGACACAGAGGTTACATCCCAGCCCAAGAACGAGTGTCAGGCTGCAGAGCCTTCCTCTGGGGACCCTGTGTTACTGTGAGTCACAGTGTGAACAGCAGCTCAGTTTCTCTCAGTGTATTGCTCTGCAGATTGAGGCAGCATGGACCAGCAGCCAAGAAGAAGGGAAATTAAGACAGTTCTGACAACATGGTTGGTAAATGGCAGAAATGAAGTTAATTACCTCACTGTGACTCATTAGATTTTTTTTTTTGCAGGCTGAAAAAACAAGATCTTGTCCTTTTGCAGCTACATTGTTAAGACTGGCCTTCATCTTTCGGTTTCAAATGTCAAAAGGCAATATGCACGATGCTAGGTTTGTCTCCTCTTTCAGTGCTGGCTGCTTTTTGACTGTGTTGGCTGATAGACTCCAGTCAAAACCACCCAGCTTAGGGAAAAAAACAAACAAATGTAAAAACCAAATAATTATACCAGCAGCTACATATATTAGGAGAACATCCAGGATGCAAGAGAATGTCAATGAAATCCCAGCCTTTGCTGTGTGCCTGTGCACTGTTGACAGCCAAACAGCAGGCAAATCTTTGTGGGGTAACAGAGGCATAGACGTTCCCTGAGATCAGACAGAGGCATCTGGTGGAGCTCTACAGTGTTCCGAAATTCTTGAAAGGTATACGGTTGTATATGTCACATACAGCCATAGGACAGCTGGTTTAGGAGCAAGACTCAAGTCACATAGAAAGAGAAGCTTGCATACACCAGCAGATTGAAAAGTACAGCTCACAAGTACCATGAAACCCCTCCACCCACCAGCTCCAGAATGCATCTATGGACATATCTCATGTTGGACACACTTAGATAAGTATTTGCATTACAGCTATGGCAGGCCGGCAGCTAATATGATTTCTGTTCGCATTGCTGCAGGACATTAACTAAGGCAGATGAAAACCTTTTCTTCTCTGCTTTGGCAGACCTATTGAAGCTCTGAGGCACATGCCACTGAAACTTTCAATTTTTCTTTTAATTTTCCTGAAGTCAGGTGGTCTCCTGATTACCTACACATAAAAGTTGGCAGCATGAGAATCAGAGCACACACACACTCTACTGAAGCACAGAGGATAAGCTGACATACATTCATTTTTGTTCTGTTCTTCCAGTGTTTTCAGTTATATTTTGTCACTTGTTGTGGATCGATACAGGCACAAACAATTTTTCTAGATGTACCATCATCCTTGGGAATGAATGCTGCAGAAAGTATACAGTTACCTTCTTCCAGATCACATCCAGATTTCAAGTTGTTTTCTTCAAGGTATTCAATAGCTAAGGCAGTGAGCATTTGCAGTCCCCTGTGTGAAGGAATACTGTGGCCCACAAAACACAGAAAGGGCAAAACTAACCACCACAAAGATGCAGAGGAACCAATCTCAGGCTCAGAAGTTCCCTGCAGAGCCATTGCCATTGCCTCCTCCCCCAGCTTCACTTCTGGTCTGGCCTTTTCACAGAATCACAGAATTTCTAGGTTGGAAGAGACCTCAAGATCATTGAGTCCAACCTCTGACCTAACACTAACAGTCCTCCACTAAACCATACCCCTAAGCTCTACATCTAAACGACTTTTAAAGACCTCCAGGGATGGTGACTCAACCACTTCCCTGGGCAGCCCATTCCAACGTCTAACAACCCTTTCGGTAAAGAAGTTCTTCCTAATATCCAACCTAAACCTCCCCTGGCGCAACTTAAGCCCATTCCCCCTCGTCCTGTCACCAGGCACGTGGGAGAACAGACCAACCCCCACCTCGCTACAGCCTCCTTTCAGGTACCTGTAGAGAGCGATAAGGTCGCCCCTGAGCCTCCTTTTCTCCAGGCTGAACAATCCCAGCTCCCTCAGCCGCTCCTCATAGGACTTGTTCTCCAGGCCCCTCACCAGCTTCGTCGCCCTTCTCTGGACTCGCTCAAGCACCTCCATGTCCTTCTTGTAGCGAGGGGCCCAAAACTGAACACAGTATTCGAGGTGTGGCCTCACCAGTGCCGAGTACAGGGGGACGATCACCTCCCTAGCCCTGCTGGTCACACTGTTTCTTATACAGGCCAGGATGCTGTTGGCCTTCTTGGCCGCCTGAGCACACTGCTGGCTCATATTCAGCCGGCTATCAACCATCACTCCCAGGTCCTTCTCTGCCTGGCAGCTCTCCAACCATTCATCTCCCAGCCTGTAGCTCTGCTTGGGGTCATTGCATGTTTCCAATGTGAATACATGCAAACACCCTCAAGAACAAAAGATAAAGCATGGTGCAGCGAACCAAAGAACGGCAGTGCACATATAGTTCACTATTTGAAGAGGAAATGAAGGATGCAGCCGTGTAGACTGAGGGCTACTCACTTCTTGTGCAGCACCACCAGAGAGCAGTGAGGTGGCTGCAGTGGACCATGTGACCTGGAGCAGCCAAAACAGCCTTGGCAGGAGCCACGCTGAACAGCTTTTTTCTCGGGAAGTTTTTCTTCCCACAACTCCTTACTGACTTACGTTTAGCTGAGCACCTATTCTCCTCTGTGCAGGGGACTGCTGCGTAACTAGGCCCAGAAATGTACCACTACATTTGTCTGCCATGGCAAGTACACAGGTGACAGCCACACTTAATACTGATAAAGAAACTTTGATGGTTTTCTCTGAAGCATTCTGAGGAAGAAACAGTGCTTACAAATGTTTCAAATTATCTGAATGTCATTCTTGTTTTTATTTTTTAAAGAACATAGGTTCACACATGGCTTTTATCAACAGAAGGAGTTTCTAACCACATAATTTTTTAAGTACATACTTGACTTTCCTCCAAAAATTATCTATAAAAGACAGGAGGGCCTCACTTAAAAGAAACTAATGATTTTTTTCCTCTTAAGATTTCTCATGTTGCTCTACTAGACACTAACTGAAATGAGAAGACCAAGCCAAACTTCTGTTTGAAAGAGGAAGGTCAAACTTAAAGGCAGTGTTGGTCAGTGGATCTATCTCTGGCTGGCCATGCCCTTACTGTAGGCTTTCCAGAAGTGCCCTGAAAACCACCCTACCGCAGCACTCCAGCAGTTCCACAGTGAATTCTCCATGCAACTGTGCTTCGAACAGGACTAAATAATTTTCAGACCCCTCTGACCACACATGATTCTAACCATTCTTATCATGTGTCTGGGGGAGCTGAAGACCACACTGGCTTATCTCCCACTTCTTGGCCAGATTCTGCCTAAAAAACACCCAGAAGTACTCCTGTTGTGCTCGAAAGATTGATCTTGTGGATGAAAATACATTGTGGGAGAAAAGTGAATTTTCTACAATCTTTCTGAGCTTAAATAACTAAGATTTGGCAAACTAAACATGGATAAAAAGTAGAAACTAAAAAAGGTGGTATTTGTGAATCTTATTTTGTTTGGGTTCCAGAAAGTCATTCAGCAAAGCAATTACGAACTGTAAATGCCACTCCCACGCGTGCTCTGCTTTACAGCGTATCAGACAAAGACTGTTTTATACGTTTTATATAAGGAGCTATTCTCCTTTTTCACCAGGGCAAGGAATGCACATTGAGGCTGTGGAAAGCCAACGGATCTCACTTCTAGAAAACCCACTTTCCAAGACAAAGCATGTTCAAAGACAATGAATTTTCCACAGCTGGAGCTCAGCCCAAGCCCAACCCCAGCATCCCTGACAGGACATGCTGCAGACCTCAGCCACGCGGCGAAGGTAGATGAAGAGATCAGGTCACACGTTCAGAGAGGGGAGAAGCTGTGATGGTGAAGCTGCAGATCCTCCAAGAGACTAATTCAAGTGACATGCAATCACAATGTGCTGGAAAGCTCCACTCCTGAAGAGTGAGTGGTCTCACAGCTAAAGGATAGAGACCTCCAGCTCCCACCAGGGTCACCACACTTGCTGGTGCACTGTACATCTTGCTTCTTGCCTCTGCAGCAGTAAAATCAGAGCAAGCACAAATTCTGAAATCTTTTAGCCTTTACAGAGCCAGCCGACACGCCCCTCTGCCCAGGAGCTTTCTCTCTACCACTCATGCTACCACTTAAGTCTTTATTCTATTTTACTTTTCCAGTTTCTGTAGCATGGATAATAGAAGAAGAGATCTGCTTTTCTGCATGTTAGCAAAGATGCTTTTTAGCCCTTATGGATGGCTGTAATACAAAAATCTGGCATGTGAGGCATCAGCCTTCTAATGCCCATTCTCCAGGTGAGGAAGGATTTCTTCATACCAGCAGTGCCAAATCCTTCCCTTGTAATTTGCACTTACTTTCCCTTGCACTTATCTTCTATTATTATCAGAACAAGACTGAAAAATGGGTTAATATATGTGCTTTAGATAGAAGTGAACCAGAACATTCCTGAAATGGCACATCTAGCATCAGATCAAGAGGGTACACAGGGGAGATCAGACAGCTTTGGGAGCACACTCACCTACCGGTCAGGCACCTGCACTCTGAAAATGGTATTTGCTGCTGCATCACTGAATTTTTGCACTGTTCCAGGCAACGAGCTTGTTTGGGATTTACAATATTCATGTGGTGAGACACATTTGCATTTCTTCAGCTCATGCATGAAGGCTAGCTAGCAATTTTCTGCTCTGCTTTGAGTGATTATGAGTAGCATGAACCTGGTAGCATCCCGGAAAACTTCCCCATCCTGCCTTTCTCCAAGATAAAGTAATGTGCTATTAGCTGTTACTAGCAACAGACTGCTTAATGCATGCCCTGCCAGCTAAGTTAGGTCTGTAGCACAGAGTGGGGAAGAACATAATACTAGTGGTTGTAATGTAAGAGATGGGGCAAAGAGCCTAATTTCAAAATTCCAGGTTGAGGTAGCCATTCAAAAACTATTACTGGAATATGGAGGAGGCAGTGAAAAATCACTTGGAAGGAACACCTCTGGAACACTTTGAAATCCACTGATCACTTAAAACAGCATGATATTCCCAGTATTTCCTCTGACACATAGCACTTCTCTACCAGACAAATAGTGGAAAATCCAAACCGCCTATGCCTTTAATCCTCATTATTTTTAGCCAAATTAAAAAAAAAAAAAAAAGTTCAAAACTTGGTTAAAACTGCATAGCGGACTGCTGCACGATCTACATCACTCCCGACTATTACCTCAAGTAATTAGAAGTGATTGGGGTTGAGTACTGTCTAGAGTATTCCTAAGATTCAGTCCCTATTCTTGGATAAGCAGAAAGCCTGGACCAATCAAGGCATTTTAGATTCCAGACAAAAACAGGGAATCAAACTGCTCCAACGTATAATCAGTCAGCGAGAAAGTAATGCAATGCTTAAAAGGCAAGATACTTAACTATCTAGTAAATGACATGATTCATCACCCAGATGGAGACAACAAAATGCTTATCAACCTTCTTTGACGGTACTCTTGAAATGGCAGATCCATCTTCCTGTTTAGTTTATAGAACAGTATCTGTTAGATCCTGAACCATGGGAACGGAAAAAAGGGAAGAGAAGGAAGAGGGTTTTGGCATATCAACTCATTTTAAAATATCCGTGTGTTATTTTCCAGGCACGTATACTTCAAGACTCCAAACTTCTTAAAAGGATAATTGTGCTGCTGCTATAACTTTGCCCTAACATACATATAAACATGGAACTCACACTGTTTCATGACTACAGAAAAGCCACAGCATGCAATAACCTACGTCTTGGGGACATCGTTGTGGGAGTCTATTACAGACCACCTGGCCAGGACGATAACACCGTTGAATTATTATTTGCAGAACTGAGAGATGCCTTGAGATCAACTCCCCTTGTCCTTATGGGGGACTTCAACTTGCCAGACATCAACTGGGATCACCACACGGCTGACACAAGCAAGTCCAGGAGGTTCATAAAGCACCTCGATGATAACTTCCTGGTGCAGGTGCTAAGGGAGCCAACTAGGAAAGGTGCCCTCCTAGATCTGTTGCTAGAGAACAGAGAGGGTCTTGTGGGAGGCATGACAATTGGCAGCCATCTCGGTCATAGTGACCATGAAGTGGTTGAATTTAGAATTTATGGTGACAGAAGGAAAGCTGCCACCAAAACTTCAGCCCTGGATATGGGGAAAGCAGACTTCAGGCTGCTCAGGGAACTAGTCGGCAAGGTCCCCTGGGAAACTGCTTTTGAAGACATGGGTGTCCATCAGTGCTGGTCAGTCTTCAAGCACTGCCTCCTAAAAGCACAGGATCAGGCAATTCCAAAATATCAGAAGTCAGGCAGGCAGGGCAGGAGGCTGGCCTGGCCGACCAGGGATCTTCTACTGAAGCTTAGGAGAAAAAAGAAAGTGTACGGCTGCTGGAAGGAAGGTTGGGCGACAAGGAAGGAACACAGGGATGCTGTTTGTGTTTGTAGGGAGAAAATCTGTGTGGCCAAAGCCCAACTAGAGTTGAAGCTGGCCTTGTCTATGGGAGACAATAAAAAAGGTTTTTTTTCAGATATGTGAATAGAAAAAGGAGAACCAAAGAAAACATAGATCCACTGCTTGATGGGGAAGGTCTCCTCGCAGACAATGACGTAGGCAAAGCAGAGGCGTTTAATGCCTTCTTTGCCTCTGTCTTCAACGCTGATGATGGGCTTCGGGACCCTGGGTGTCCTGTGCTGGTGGACCATGACGGTGGGAATAACAAACTCCCAACCGACCCTGAACGTGTGCGGGATTTGGATCCATACAAGTCCATGGGTCCGGATGGGATTCATCTCAGGGTGCTTAAAGAGCTGGCGGACGTCATCACAGGACCTCTCTCAATTATTTTTCAATGATCTTGGGAATCTGGAGAGGTCCCAGTAGACTGGAAGTTGCTAGACATTGTGCCAATTTTCAAGAAGGGTAAGAAAGAAGACCCTGGCAACTACAGGCCTGTCAGTCTCACGTCAGTGCCTGGTAAAATTATGGAGAAGATGATTCTTGAAGATGATTCTTTGAACTGGGTGATCACCAAGACTATCATGCATGAAGTCTAACAAAAGCAAGTGCTGGGTCCTGCACCTGGGACGAGGCAACCCTGGCCATACATACAGACTGGGTGACAAGATGCTGGAGTGCAGCCCCGCAGAGAGGGATCTGGGGGTCGTGGTCGACAGCAAGCTGAATATGAGCCAGCAGTGTGCCCTGGCAGCCAGAAGGGCCAACCGTATCCTGGGGTGCATCAAGCACAGTATTGCTAGTCGGGCGAGGGAAGTGATTGTCCCGCTCTACTCTGCGCTGGTGCGGCCTCACCTTGAGTACTGTGTGCAGTTCTGGGCACCACAGCACAAAAAGGACATTTAACTGTTGGAGAGTGTCCAGAGGAGGGCGACAAAGATGGTGAAGGGCCTGGAAAGGTAAACATGCCAGGAGCGGCTGAGGTCACTGGGCCTGTTCAGCCTGGAGAAGAGGAGGCTGAGGGGGGACCTCAATGCAGCCTACAACTTCCTTGCAAGGGAGATTGGAGAGGCGGGTGACCTATTCTCCATAAACATCAGTGATAGGACCTGTGGGAACGCGGTGAAGCTGAAGCAGGGGAAGTTTAGACTGGACATCAGGAGGAGATTGTTCACTGAGAGGGTGGTTGTGCACTGGAACAGGCTCCCCAGTGAAGTAGTCACTGCACCAAGACTGTATGAATTTAAGAAACATTTGGACTGTGCACTTAGTCACGTGGTCTAAACTTTTGGGTAGACCTGTGCAGTGCAAGGAGTTGCACTTGATGGTCCTTATGGATCCCTTCCAACTCGGAATATTCTATGATTCTATGATTCTTGCTGAACTCTCTCTTCACTTCATTTGCACAAAAGATTACTCAAAGCTCTTCTAAGTACATACATGTGCTGAAGAAGGGACCAAGGGCAGGCAGCAACAGCAGAAAGAATAAAAGCTTTGCAAAACAAAATTCTTCTTTAGCCAAATGCAGCATTGACCTAATAGGTGTAGAAGAAAGAAAGGAGTGCGTGGAGTTCACAGCTGCCTTCAGCTGGTAGCTAACAGCTATATCCATCCACCACTGGAGAACTGAATGACCAGCTAACAGCCAGCAATCCGACCAGCTCCCTTCAGCCCTGGCAAAGCTTTGAGATACATTAAGTTTTGAGATGAAGTCTTGGGCATTTTAAGAGTGTGCTGCCATTCTGAGAAGCCATAACCAGGCTATTTGATTACAGTAATGCCTTTGAAATCCTACTCTCCTAGCTTAGAATTGATTTTGTATTTACACTAAATGCCAAACTGCACCTTCTTAAACTGCTTAATCAGCTTCTAATCAGTTTAGCTCCTGTTCCTTAAGCATCCTGTCAGTGCTGAAATTAGAATTAAGAATCATAGGACAATTCAGGCTTGCAGGGACTCTGGGAGGTTTGCAGTCCAGCTTCCTGCTCAATATAGCCATAAGGTCAGAGCAGGTTGCTCAGGGCTTTATCCAATTTGGTCCTGAAAACCCTCAAGGATGGAGACAACACAGCATCTGGGGCCCCCTCTCCACCATCAGAGTGTCTTCATGGGGTGAAGTTTTTCACTATGTCAAGTCAGAAAAGTTCATGTTCTTGTTTATTTCAGCAGAACTCTGTCTTCTGTACCATCTTTGTACTTGAAGCTATGGACCTGACGAAGAAGTCATGTGGTGACATTCTCCAGCCTGTGCTATGGTGGAGGTCACATTAGAGTAGATGAAGATAATCCTTTGCGGACTCTGTATCTGTGCATCTTCCCCAGATACTCTTAAACAGGAAAAAAGCATTTCAGTTGCTTAAGAATCTTAACAAGACAGAATTGCTCCCAATTTAAGCCTGCAACGGGGAGAAAGAAAAAAGGCAACCAACTCTGTCGTGTTTAGGAAGCAGGGCCTTGAAGGGAGCACAACAGAATAGTGCTGCTTTATTTGTTAGCTCCTTCCTCTGCCACTGTCCAAGCCCACATGGTGAAAGCAGACAATTACAGTTCAATAAAAACTGCAGCTGCCTCAAAGACTTACTGCTCCAAATGACTTCTTCAGCCTGCTTACCAAAGTGCACAAAGATAAAGCAGAAAAACATGCTTTGAGGCAATGGACTACAGAAGTCGTCCTTGTGACCCATGGAAATACATCCCTTTAAAGGTGTTTAAGTAGTGAGGCTCCTAGGTATCTAGAAAAACAATTAGTATCATGGAAAGGAGAAAAGTTTATCCCAAAGCTAAACAAAACCCCAACATGCTATAAAAATCCATGCTGGGACCTACCACTGAGAGCTTCACCAGAGTGACCTGAGCAGAGTGAAATCTCCTCTGTCCTGCTCCTGCATTCCCATTCAGTGAGGGGCGTCACAGGTCAGGGAGTGTGGCTGGCTTCATACAGAATGCGTTTGCAGAGCTGTCAGCTGCTTTAAATCCACTTAAAAATTGATAAAGGAAATGAGGAATAATGGAAATATGAACAGGGTCATAATCAGTAAAATACCCTACAGGCTGTGAGTCTGTTTTCCAAAGACAGCCCTTAAAACTTTGCTTCAAGCAAAAGTGCTCCTCATATTCAGCACTTGTTTTCGTCACCTTCACACAACTCTAAACAGCTCTTCGGCTCCCGTACCAGCCCTCTTTTCTCCTGCCACCAGTTCAGTATTGGCAGGAGAGCGGCTGAAGGAAGAGGCCTTTCACCAGCATGACTGGAGAAAGCAGAGAGGAGCCAGAGTGCAGGAAGCAGGCAGGCTGGTGAGCAGCCACAGGCCAGTGGTTATGGTGCTGTTGTAAACACCGAGAGGCATTTGTGTTAAATATGGTATTCACAGCTATTTATAACTTGACTGCATGTGGTTAAAAGAAAAAAATAAATAAATAAAATAAATAAACAAACAAAGGAAAGAAATAAAGCAAAAGCACACCAAGCTGGGCTATCCCCATCCATCTTTAAGCAGTTTGCCTGAGCTATGTCAAACAAAAGAGGGTAATTTTAATTAAGGATTAAGCTGAGAAAAATGTGTACTAGCTCCTATGGACAGCTCCTATAAATCTCACTCTAGATCCCAAACTTACCTGCTAATGGAAAGGCCAAATGAAATCCCATCCACTGGACATACGCCTTTTCCAGAGTAATTGTCTGCAGGCCATATGCTGCAAAGATTCAATGCAATAAATTTCCTAAATCTCCTTAAGTTATACCCAGATACTATGTTTTAATACTGATGTACTGTTAGTAATGGCATACCTATGCCAGTTTTGTTTTGACATTTGAGTATATCGTGTTTCAAGCTCTATTCTGACTACTTTGAAGAAGGAACAATCTTAATTTTCACTGCCATTAATCTCTCTGAACGAAAGCAGAGGTCTGCATTAATGCTAAACATAACAGCGACCCTGTGGTGCATTTAACCCCAGGCTGCTGTGGAACAGGCAAGAACAAATGGTGTCCAGCACCATAACAAAGCTTCTCCCCCTGGTCAATTGTGAAAAGCAGAGCATGTAACAATACACGTGCTGAGCTATTACATTTCATTCAGCTGGTTTACTCACAGTACTTGTACAGGCTGGTAGTACCCATTTCCATTTTACAGGTAGGAGAAATCAGAAAGATTCCTTTGAAAGAAAAGCAGTTTACCATGGAATGGGTCCCAGGGTCCCCGATGACTTTTCCTACCTTTGAGGCTACAGAATATTGTCTTTGTTGGAGATAACCTGATCCAAATATTCCTTTGAATTTTTTGTGTGCCTACTTAGGGACTTGCTGAGAACAGAGGTACACAGAACTAGAACTCCAGATTCAACATGGTGTGCATCTCCTTCTCCTAAGATCTATGGCCTCCCAAGCAATCATGCCAACAGTTTCACACCACAAATGGGTGAATCTGGAAGACAATAAGAAATGAATGGGCAGGTGGTCACAATGGTATCTGCAATAAATGCTCAGGAGGAGTGGAAAGTGGAATACAGATGCAAATGCTGCCTCATGGAATAGTGCTTCAAAGGTTTTATATAAAACATCTTTATGGGACTTTCCATTCACCTTCACTTCTAACACAACCATGGCACAGTCCAACACTCCACATAAGCTCAAGCAGTCTCTTTCTCTTCCCTGAGGTCAATTAAGGAGGGGACAAAGACTTGTAACAGACATCAAGCATTCCTGCTTGTATCAGGGTCCAGCCCCATTGCAGAGACCACAACTCTGTTCCCTTCCTCAGTTTCATCACATTTAATTCAATCCATAACAGTAGTAGCGGCTGGGAAGAGAAAAATGGTAGAGGATATTTACTGATTCCTTTTTACGCTTGCAAGAGATAAGTCTTCAGGATAAAAGTTCCTCCAGATGTATTTTACTGAAAACATAAGGGGGAAGACACTAGACCTGAAAGCTTGCGTGCTATATTTTTTTGTTGTTGTTTCAGCATGCCTTTGTGTTACTTGCTTACCATGCCCATGTTCAAGCCACAGACATTTTCTGCATATACAAACTGCAGTAGCATACCATGACCATGGAATACTCCAAGACCAAAACTTGATATGACAAAAGAATGCAAAAACACCAATGGAAGAAAAAACACATATTTCACTGCACCCCAACCTGCAGTCCCACCTTCAATTCCAAAATCCATTCATACCAAAGACACAAAGATAACAAATGCTTTAAGAAATCAAACTTATTTTTCACTATACAAAAAACATAGTGCTGCTTCCTGTGAAATCTTGCTTCTTGCTAAATTGGCAAAGTATAGCTAATAAGGCATAGCTATATCCTTCCTTCTACCTACTTGTTTAGAAAAGAGAAGGGATAAGGTACGGGAAGCAAACCGCAAGTCTGGCCAAGGAAGCAGCAGTCAAGGCCAAGAATAAGGCATTTCAAAGGTTAAGAAAGATTACCAGTACATGCAACCTTTTGATGTATCATCTCCTAACAATTAGCCACAGGCTGTAACCACATAAACTGCAAAATATTCTGTTGAACTAATTTTAGCATATAAGCACTCTTGTTTATTACTAATCCAGGTATTTACATATCATCTCACAATTCTGACAAATAGCTCCCAGTTTTTACACTTGCAAGAAGTATATCAGGGCTCATAAAATAAAACTGCTAAAGTTTACATAATTACACTGACATTGCTAAGGTTACAGCATCCTTTCTCACTACCTGCAGCAACAGCAAAGATTTAGGATCTCTACACTACACAATGCACTCTTCTGCAAACTCCTCCTCCTCCAGAGCAAATTATTAAAGCAAAGAGACTTCCACTTACTTGCCTACTCTTCAGAAAAACTAACTATAGTATTAAAAGGAAAACTGTGCTGATCTTAACAGCTCCCTTCTCCAGGCTGTCTGCCTATATAGTTAGTAGGCTTTGCTATGGTTTATAGAAAACTACTCTTCTTAGAAACAGTAATTTGGAGAATAACTCACTTCCTAAATCATCTTTTTTGGGTGTGAAGTCACAAGAGGGTGGGAGAGCAGAGTTCTCTCTGTTCCTGACTCTCCACTGCCTTGTATTGAACAGCGCTGTACACACTTCTACGGGAAGATACCACTCTAATTAGGCTTTGTTTTCCATCTATGCTGCATCTGCTTAAGTGGACAGACGAAGCACAAAGCAATTCATACTTGATTAGCTTTCAATAAGATAATAATGAAATATAGACCACCTTTAACAATTGACCTGAGAAGCAGAAGTTTACCAGGGACAACTGGCTCAAATAAAAAACTTTTATGCTACAAACCCCACTGCTCCCCATATTTTGCAGCCACAATTAACACTTCATACATTTCAGAATATTCCTGCAAAACCCTCTCACTCATACTTGCTCTTTTAATGGCTTGGTTTCCACAGTCCCTAGAAGTGAGGTCAGGAAGGGAACATGCTAAGTACACAGAATGAAACGGAGTTTACGGTTCTTCCTTGCACTTACCTACACTTGTTGGAAATATATCCTCATTGTTAATTTGCACCTCAATCCAGTCCATGAGAAGATTCATGTACTGGGGTGCTGGCAATGCTGTAGGCTTCTTGTACTTCATGTCATCCTGCCACCGGTACTCATACTTAGGGCCTCCAGACATCACAGGGCAGGTCCTCTCTGTGCAGAACTCACAGATAGTTCCATAAATGAGATTGATCCTGTTGAAGAAGTCAACAACGTGGACAGCTACCCAGTCATTTTGGTCTTCTCCACTGGGCAACTGCACAGCTGCTTTCAAGTCCACACCTGAGTTCAGAGAGGCTTGTGCTCGTTTATGAAGCTCAAACCTCTGGGTTCCAGGTTCAAACTTACGTTTTGGACGGAAAGTCTTATCCTTATTAAATACTTGTTTGAGCGCTATGGACATGTCTGGTAATCTGCTCTGCAGCAGATGGCAGAAAAGCACTGTTGAGATTTAATGCAAGTAACTGAAAACAGTTGCTCCCTGTCACAGGTCTTCCAAGTTCTTTTCGTCACAGAAGTTTGTAACGACTTCAAAGCAGTCTACTAGCTCTTCCACTTGAAAGCCTTCCCGAATAGCTTCATGTCCCTAAGGATATGGAAACAATATATATTAGTGGTAAGCTCAAGTCTGGACCCATCCGTTCGTTACTGTTTTACCAACAACTTCTAGTAATTATGAGCTGAAAAGCAAATATAGAATCCAAAACAAGCCAGCCTTAAAAACCGGCCAGTCCTAACCTGAGTTAAATGAAAAGCTTCATTTTATTTGAACTATTAAGGAATTAACATCTCTGTCTTTTTAAAATATCTACACACACAAACGCTCTTAAGTTATCATAACGATGGGAATTAGATATATCTTGTATAATCTTACCATCTTTATACCATTTTTAAACCTACCCTTCCATTTTGCTGTATTTTACAGTGATTGACCACCATACCTAATATATGTATAAAATTAGCAAAATTCCACTTGACTATTCAGAAGTCCTATCCACCTGTTCCTAAAGTGACAACCCGTGGTGATGCGTATCTGTGATAGTTTTACTCGGGTGGGTAGCCAAGCTCCACCACAACCGTTCTCTCACTGCCCCTCCTCAAAGAGGAACAGGGAGAAAATACGATGAGAAGGGCTCAAGGGTTGAGATAAGGAGGAGGAGATCACCCAGTAATTATCGTGACGGGCAAAACAGACTCAGCATAGAGAGACAGTAAGATTTATTGCTTATTATTAACAAGCTAGAGAAGTGAGAAACAGAGAAAGAAACCAAAAGAACCTTCTCCCCCCATCCACCCTCTTCCACCTCCTCCCTCTGAGCGGTGCAGGGGAACAGGGGAATGGGGGTTATGGTCAGTCTATAGCGCTTCTTCGCTGTCGCTCCTTCTCAGTCACTCTCATCCCCTGTGCTGTGGGGTCCCTCCCACAGGATGCAGTCCTGGGTGAAGAGATCCGGCATGGGCTGCCCACAGGCAGCAGCTCTTCAAGAACTGCTCCAGATATGGGTCCGTACCACGGGGTCCATCCCTCAGGAGCAGACTGCTCCAACCTGGGTCCCCCACGGGCAGCAGCTCCTGCCGGGTCACCTGCTCCTATGTGGTCTCCTCTCCACGGCCTACAGGTCTGGCACGGAATCTGCTCCGGCAGAGGTCTTCCACAGGCCAGAGTCTCCGTCGGTGCAGATCCACCTGCTCCACCGTGGTCTCCTCCACGGGCTGCAGCGTGGAACCCTGCTCCACCGTGGTACTCCATGGGCTGCAGGGGGACAGCCTGCTTCACCATGGTCCTCACCACAGGCCGCAGGGGATTTCTGCTGCAGTGCCTGAGGCACCTCTCCCCCTCCTTCTTCACTGACCTTGGCACCTGCAAGGCTGTTTCTCACTCCTCTCACTCTCCCAGCTGCTGTGAGGTGCAGTGTTTTTTTTCTGTCTTAAATATGCTCTCCCAGAGGTGCAAAACAACATCACCTACTGGCTCAGCTCTGGTCGGCTGTGGGGCCCTTACCTAACATGGGGCAGCTTCTAGATCCTTCTCACAGAAGCCACCCCTATGGCCCCCTGCTACCAAAACCTTGGCATGTAAACCCACTACAGTATCTCTCAGGATTCACCATAGGAAAAAAAAAAAATCCACGAGCAAGTTTTCTACATATTTGTTTTGTATTTTTAATTAATGAGCTATTTGTTCTGCAGACCTCACAAAATCTAGTTAGAGTGGAACCTACCTACAGTACAGCACAGAAATAATTACTGCATTGCACAGACCTGTACAGAGGTTGTTATCATTCTTGACCCACCCTCAGGAATTCAGCAGCAGTGTTAATTTTCCACTGAACTGCGTATAATGATTAAAAAGCAATGGTGAAGCTGTCACTTTCTTTATAGCTCTATTCATCTTCTCCATGAGGGAATACTTGGAATAGTGGACCTATGACTCAATGCACAGCACTGTCAATGGAAGGGATTGTCCTGTTCTGCTCTGTGCTGGTGCGGCATCACCTCAAGCACTGTGTGTGGTTTTGGAAAATACAATTTAGGAAGGACATAAAAGCATTAGAGAGTGACCAAAGAAGGGCTATGAAGATGGTCAAGGGCCTAGAGGTCAAGACGTATGAGGAGTAGCTGAGGCCCCTTGGTTTGCTCAGCCCAGAGCAGAGCAGGCTGAGGGGAGGCCTCATGGCAGCCTGCAGCTCCGTCATGAGGGGAGCAGAGGGGCAGGTACTGAGCTCTGCTCTCTGGGGACAGCGACAGGACCCAAGGGAACGGCATGGAGCTGGGACATGGGAGGGTCAGGCTGGGTGTTAGGGAAAGGTTCTGCACCCAGAGGATGGTCAGGCACTGGGACAGGCTCCCCAGGGCAGGGGCCAAGGCACTGAGCTGCCGGAGTTCAGGAAGCATTAGGACAGCACTGTCAGACACAGGGTCTGTTTTTTGGGTGGTCCTGTGTGGAGCCAGGAGTTGGCCTCCGTGGTCCTTGTGGGTCCCTTTCAATTCAGAGTACTCTATGTACATACTCCGACTTGCAACAGAATTATTTTAGCAAAAGTAGTTTTAACAGCCAGCATGACTGGAAAAAAAGTAAATTACTGCTTTAGAGTCCTGTTTCTTATTACATATTCAGATGTGTAAAAGAGTATTAGCATCAGTAAATGCAGGCAGTTAGTAGGTGATAGGATAGATAGGGGCTAGCTCAACAAGAATTTTGTTTTATTATCAAAGGATTTACAGGTAAAGACTCAGAGAGCAAACATTTCATGCTGTGCATTATTTAAGTTAAATAACACATTTTACATTTGCACAGTTCTACAAAAATCATACCCTATCAGTGCATAATTAATACTCTCCGAGGGATTATGCATGCTCCACTGTTTTCCCTAAAAGAAATCACATCCATGAAAACACTGCTAGATTGTGTGTTGAAAGCACTGAATTATTCCAAAGACAGTTGCCCAAAGCTTTGCTGAGGGGCAGAAAGGATTAGAAAAAGGTATTTCTTTTTTCTTAAGCACCACAAGGAAGTTGCACATACCTAAGCAAAGAGAAATCCAATGTGCTAGACCCCATCTCCATGCAGTAGAATAAAAGCATAATGAAAAATACTCTCCCAAATGGCTGGAAGATTAGCATCTGCTCAGTTTACCAGCAAGTGGATAAATAAAACCAGCAGAGATGTGTTTGCTTCTCCTTTTGCTGATGGCACATCTTTACGCTACCATGTAGAGATACTCCAATCATAAATTCATAAACAGACATACTTTCTGTGCCAGCAAAATGTTAGACGTTCAGGGATGAACTCCATGTAGACCACTGTCAGATCTGACATGGCCCCTGACACAGTTTTCAAGCACAGTTTAGAGGTGCTGAAACCTGATGAAGGTCAGGGAAAGACTTGAAATAAAGCTAGCCTTGTAACAATTTAGTTAAGTGTCACTGGCAGGAAATGAGGGCACATTAAAGAGACAATTTTTGCCCTGTTCCATCTCTCTGATGCTTATAAGCTCTGTGGCTGTTTATTTAACACCCTTTCAAAGGACTGGTGAGTACTGCTGCTCAGACCAAGATGGTGAGTGACACACTATGAGATAGCATCGAGCCAAAGTCCCAGTCTGCAATAACAAGGATGCTAGCAGTGGAGCTTTACAGCTCAGGTAACTAATTTTTCTAGTCTGACACACTCTAATGTGGCCCCTCGGATTCCCTTCCTCACCTATAAACATTCACCATAACGTGACAGGAGTTTTTATGTAAAACAGCAAGCTGAGCACCAAATAAAACTCATCTTCAAAATATATATTTTGAAGCAGAGTACTCACTGCTGTTGAACCTTTTCCAAAAAAAAAAAAAAAAAAGGGAGCCATATTTTATAAGCTATTTTCTACTGAATATACTGAATATACAAATACGATCATATTGAATATGTTCACTCAGCATGCATTCAGTAAGTTTGCAGAAGCAACCAAAACATTCACCAAACAACTCATTATTTTGACTCTTTTGTGTACCAAAACTTGATTTTTTTCCTCTGTCTCTTAAAACTTCACAGAAGGCTGTGTAAAACTAGGGACAGGTTACCTGCTTTCTCGTATACTTTCACATACAAGACAGAAAAGTGTATGGTCTGAATTTGACAGAAATACTACAGTGAATCAGCCCTCTGAAATTATTTTGTACATATTGCTTCCTGAGGGTATTTGCTGTCTATTTAATCCTGTTCTTCACTCAAAAGCTAGCAGAAATGAATGAAGAAATAAAGAATTTTGAGACACCACCCCACTGCTTAAACAGACCTCAATCTTGCAGGTTATACAATGCCATTACTGCCCCCACTAAAGCAACCAGCTCAGTCAGGCATTTCTAAACAGTTACAAACAGCATTGCCAATAATTTACTAGAAGAAAGAAGCTTTCATTTTACTTACAAGGGACAAAAGAACAGTCTAAACTTCAGCTGGTGGCTCAGCAGAGTTATCTGATTTTCAGTTGAGATTCACGCAGGCACTTTAGGTTTAGACTCTTCAAAGACTTAAACTAATAGGAAAGCTCTAGCCACAGTCAAGGCTTTAAAAGCATCGTTACTGCTTAGGCAATAAAGGGCTGGTACTTAATAGCAGGATGGCCACTCCTCTGCTTTGGACTGAATCACTAAACCTTTGCAGAAACTTATGCACCATTAGACTTCCAACACCTTGCACCACTGTTTGAATCAACAACACGTGATGAGAGGTTTGTCATTCCATCATGGATCACACACTGTCAATTAAAACTTTGTAGTGTTATACTTATAAAGCAAAGCTATTGCTTCAAAATCATACAGCATTATCAAAAGAGACTCATCAGATAACCTTAACAACAATCAATGAACAAAATTTCATTATTTTTGAAGTACCAAGAATGTAACTTGGCTTGCCTGTCATCATTTTCACTTCCATGACAATTTTAATCTGCAGAGAATGAGAAATACTCCCAGTTTCATTATCTGGTCTTGAAAGGGATACTTCATGACTAAATGCTCCTTGAAGTCTATGGTATAGTAGCACCCTCCTTCCACATAAAATTAAATGTGACTATTCCTAATGCATTTGGCACTGTTTTGTGTTCAATCCTCCTCTCATAGCCCAGTAATGCCTGCAGAACTACTGATCTACACTAGTGTCAAAGGCCATAGAAAATGGCTTCTGATCCTTTATGACAGATTCTAACTATACACATAGAGACCATGTTCTGGATGCACTTCTGGACTATACCCTTCATTTGTGGCTGTCCTGGTATGGGCATTGCAAGTAGATAACTCCTTCTAACACTTCAGCTTCTCCTCTTTCCTCTCAGAGTAGTGCATTTCTGAAGAGGTGTGATAGTCACCTGCAGCTTTTCTTGAGTGACTATTCCATGACATGAATGATGTAGTTTGGTGAATTCCTTTGTTGGCAAAGCCATGACTGAGAATGGTCGCCCCAGATTTGGAGATGGTCTCAGAACAAAGCATAATCTTCATGTGTGACATTAGCACCACAGTAATCAATGCCATCCCCAGTTTTGTGTAGAAACATGCACATATGGAAATTTAGGCCAAGCTCACAGCAACTCAGCATAAACAGCAGGTATACTAAGTCAGCACACGGAAATAATAAACCAGTCCTACCTACACAAATACCATACACACAGAGAAAAAGTAAAGCTTGATCAGTGTCCTGTCTGAGTCACTAATGAGTTAAAAACCTACTACATCATTTCTTCATATACTTTCTATTAAATCATAGGTAATAATAGCATTAAGTGACACACTGTGTACAAACACACACCTTTCATCACAGCACTCTAGTGAGCACTACACAAGTCTTAGAGGGCTGTTGGGAATACAGCTGGTACAATTAACGTTTTATTCATCAGGGAAGTGAAAAGATATGATCTCTCCAGCAACAGTGACACAGTAAGTTGTCTATCCAGCAAGACAGTCTGAAAATCAACTTTTCATCCACTAATTTTTACATTTTTTCCTTCCAAAATGTAAACCTTCATTCTGGGCACTTGCACTGTCTGGCTCAAAGACGGCTGGAGCCTGTAGAAAAGCACATATTAAATCAAAATCCCATTGAGCACAAACATTTTGTAGACTTCTCATGTTTGACTTCATATTTCCCTACGCATTTTACTACAGCTACATTAGACATCACGGGCAACAAATATTTTAAATGTAGACGCATATACATACCAATGCTCCTTTTTGAATGTACAGTTTCTCCACATCCAGGCTCCTTTTGAGAGCCAGGATTACAATATATAATGAACAGGTTCTCTAACACACTTAAGTATGAAGAATCGAGTGAGCAAAGGCCTGTCTTAAAGTCTGAAAACACCTTTCCTATTTACACATCAAAAACTATCCAAGTGAGAAACAATATCCCCTGTATCTTATTTACATACTTAAATTCGTGCAATTCAGATAAGTTTTTTTCTGTAATCACAAGGAAAAAAATGTTGTGTTATCATGCTGTGCAACTTCATGATGAAAAAACTTCATGAAATGAAAAGTTTCCTCATGAACAAAAAGAAACACACACACACAAAACACCTTACCAACCTGTAACATAGATTTGCATTAGGGTTTTGGCAGAGTCCAAAGAGAAAGGAAAAAAGATCAACGCAAATTTAGGTTAATGAGAAAATGGTTCTTAAAAAGCACATAGTTGGGAAACAGATTTTGAAGGTTATTGTATCTTTTTTCTACATGTTATCTCATTCTCAAGAGTCTTGCAAACTCCATAAAGAGTGGGCTCCCAGGTATTTTAAGTCTCAGAAGTACACAGAAAAGATAAACATTGACTTTGTTTCCCAGGTGCTGACTTGCATGACTTCTCCATCGTTTCTACAGCAAAAGCTTTCAGGAAGAGCCAACATTATTAAAGAAAAAAATGTCCTGCTGAAGCTTTTGCTTATGGTTTGTGTTGTTTACCTGGAGACATAGAACATTTTAATGAATACACAAAATAACAACAGAAAATGGTAGCATCCAGTGAAAGGAAGTTAAATGATGCTTGAGGACAAGAATTTGTTTATGATAAGAGAAGTTCCAGCAGCTTTAGAAGAAGTTGCAGTTTGGCTTAAAGTCCTTCTCATGAAAGGATTCCTGCGGTTTCTTCATTTCTCTCTAAAGGTACCAGGACTACCTTACATTAATCCTTATATGATAACTGTAAGAACAACACTGAGGCTTCAGGGTTCTCAGGTAGAAAGTGCTTACTGTAAAGTCAAAGAAATCAAAGGGCTGGAACACTTCTGCTATGAAGACAGGCTGAGGGAGTTGGGGTTGTTTAGTCTAGAGAACAGAAGGCTGCAGGGAGACCTCATTGCAGGCTTCCAGTGCCTACAGGGGGCCTACAGGTAAGATTGGGAGAGACTTTTTACAAGGCCAAGTAGTGATAAGACTAGGAGTGATGGCTCTATCCTGAAAGAGAGGAGATTTAGATTAGAAAGAAATTCTTTACTATGAGGGTGGTGAGGCACTGGCACAGGTTGCCCAGAGAAGCTGTGGATGCCCCATCCCTGGATATGTTCAAGTCCAGGCTGGATGGTGCTTTGAGCAACCTGGTCTGGTGGATGGCGTGGCTGCCCATGTCAGAAGGCTGGAACAAAATGATCTTTAAGGTCTCTTCCAGCCCAAACCGCTCTGTGAAAAACCTTCTATGAAAAGTCTTCCTAAAGTCAGAAACATTTCCCATATATAGCAACATCGATTTGACGTGCAAGAGCTAGCCTTTGTGCATGGGGAGACAAAAGGAGCAAGTACTTTCCTGGGTCTACTAAAAACCACACCTGTAAAAGATCACAGAAAACAATATAAAGAGTATTTTAATAATTGAGGTGTCCAGATTCAATGAAATAAATATAATTAAGTTTTGACTTGATTCTTACCTTGTTTAGAGCAGTAACTTCTTTTTTGTCCCTCCTCTACCTCATTTCTAAGCTATAATATTGGTTAAGGGAGAGCAGAATACAATGGATACCTGTCTATAAAAGCTGTGTCCTTCAAAAATGAACATACGCCTGTAACATTTGACAAATAGGAATTTCATTGTATCAGCTTCTGCCTGAAAATCTAACCTAAACTATTATTATGGCAACATTTGATAAAGGGAACAGAATCATGCTTTATGCTTCTGAGAAACTACAGAGATTTTCACAGGGATTAAATTTAAAAACGATACAGAACAGAGTCAGTCTCTCTGTTGTGGCTGAGTAGCAATGGCTTACACAGGGGTGAGCAGACCATACATCTTAGGTGTAAACTTCATTACACAAATGAAGTATGCTTTTCACTATGAGGATAAATGTTTTTGTTTTAACAGGGCACTCACTTCTCAACCAGTATCAGTCTTTTACGAGTATAAAAGGAATTACGTTCCATCTGATGTTCTCAAGAGGTACAATTTAAGGTGAACTGAAAAAGTTCTCTCTCAGAATTGCAGTACAGAAACTGCAAAATATTCAATGTATAGATTACACTGAAGATTACCCTGTTCCTGTCATTCAGGAACTCATGGTCTTGAGCTTCTACCGACTGACATTCATGCATGGGTATTATTGTAATTTCTTTCTGAAAAGTTCTGTCCTGCCACAACTCTCTCTTTCACATTCCTCCTTCTTACCATGCCTTCTATGATACCTGGCACCGGTGCTTACATTCCCTTGCAGGAGCTACATGAGACTCAGAACTAAACCACACCAACTGAAGAGACCACTAATTTTCCATCCCCGTCAATTTCTTTGACCCTCTGCTTGGCTATATAACACAGAGAAGAGGGCAGCATGAAGCAAGGTCAGAGGTCAGAGGACAAGGGGGAGTGCCTTTTTAGCCACAGGCATTTCAGTGAATCACAGCATTTACCATTGCCATCTCAGACCTCCCCAGCCCTTAAAGCAGGTAGAGAACTCCCTTTAGCTCAGGCAACTACTGAGGTTGAATTTTGACAGGCTGACAGATCACGCAGGGAAGAATTCAGTTCTGACAGTCCCTTTGAATGCTGTTTTTTGGCTACACACCCAGGTTCTTCCAGTTCTCTTCTTGGTTCACAGGCTTCAACTGGTCTGAGCTTTGGCTAGCATGCTTACAAGCACTGCCACACAACCACATGCTCTGTAAGTACACAAACAGCCTCTGCTTTCAGTCATCAAGTGCTTGTGACCTGCTACCTCCTTCCACCACTAACAAAACAAAGCCTTTACAAATGCAAGTGTGTGGTTTGACTAGCTGGTCCTATAACCACTGCTCTTGTAAATACTTACCATACCAGTGGATTGCGTGGTTGAGCTGACTTACCGTGGTAGGAGCAGCAACAGAACCAGCTCACTAACCCTGCTTATGCCAAAAGCTTTCGGTTTCTGTGGATGGAGTCCTTACCACAACAGGGTACAGTTCTTATACTTTTGTAGCACATTATTGCAGAATTTGCTGTGACAGAGAACTGTTATAATCTTTCATTCCTTCAGAAATATTGACAGGACTGGTGAAAGGTGTAAGACAAATATAACAGGTTTGAGAGAAGAGATACAAATTGAACTATTTGGTGATTCTCTAAGATAATACATATCTGTCTCCTCCAGTTTGCTTCATTTCTGACTCCAACCAGTTTCAACTATGCTGCAGTCAGTAGGAGCTCTGACACTGACTTAATAGAAGTAAAATTTTACTTTTACTCTCTGAACACTCTCCCTTGAGAGGAGAAGAAGAACACATTAAACTATGGTTTAACTTCATAAATCTCTTTGTCCTGTTCAGCTTAACTTGCTCCTTAATCTACATTCTGGCTTTTAAAAGCACTGGCACAACCAAGTATACAGCGTTAAAATACGACTTCCTGCTCACCCCTACACTCTAAAGCCATTCACACAATTCCCAAACACAAAAGCTTAAAACCTGACCTTTAATGTGAGTCCACGGAAGTCTACTGAAAAAATGCCCATGTCAGGTCATACAAGTGATAGGGAACAGCAGAACATGCACATACAAAAACATTCCAGCAGACTGAGATCTGAACTCATGGCCTCACTCTTCTCCTTTGTGTACAGGTTAAGCAGAGGTCCTTCTGTACACAGCGGGACAGCAGCTTATCTGCTAGAAGTCAGCAGTTTATCCCCTGGGACTTCAAGCTCCCTACTCTGCCTCCACTGGCCAAGCTCGTTATTTTTGGTCCAAGACTTAGTTTCATGAAACCACATATGAGTTCAAGAAAAAAAAGTCTAAATCATACATTCTATCTCACAGTGTCATTTCAATTGAAACCACTCATTTTCTAGCAGCGAAACAGAGGTACAATTGCAAAGTCATGTTACGTACACTGCACCGGCCAAGACAAATAACTAAGGCTCTGCTGACAAAACAGGGCTTCCCGTAACCATATACGCTGAAAAAACAGATGCCACATCTGTTTGACATTCTTTCAGACTATTTAACCTTAGTCTGGCTTCTTCCAGCAAAGTTCAAGTTAACTGGCTCAAGGTGGACGGGGAGGGGCAGGTTGGTGACAGAGAACCTCAGCAGCAGTCTGGAGCAGCTCAGGATTTCAGAGATGTGTTCCACAGCACACATCTGCCAGCAGCATCAGCCAGCATGCTGCATGCTTTATTAAAGACACTGATAACTCTCATGACAGCATAGCAATCTTGCATTAAAAACAATTACCCTTATCTCCATGATGCTGAGACAAAATTTGCCAGTCACTTGGGAGTTAATGACTGAGGTGAAGCCTGACCCCATGCAGCCCCTCAGCTGGATCTCCATGAACCCAAAACTGAGTGGGGCTGCTATGGACACTAAGAACTGCAGTAAGAAGTCAGCAAAAGTAGGTTCACTATTAACCACAGGGAGGGGGGATTTATTTATCTTTATAAAGCAGCATGAGCCCAGGCAAAATACACAGTTCTTCACAGAGAAATATAAAAATGATACCTTAATTGCATGTATTTAAATTATTTATACCATAAGTCTAAAATCTTGTCCGGAAGTGCACATTCAGCAGCTGTAGGGACCAATCCACTGACTTTAATGCACAGCTCTGCATAACTATCAGAAGAGCTAAGTAAGAAAGATCAGAAATCTTGGTTTCCCACGGTTTGGATCAAAGTACCCAATGTATAGTGGGGTAGTGAGAGTGGAAGCAACCATAGTTAATTATGGACATTTTCAAACTCAGACCAAAGAGACTTTGTGTCAAGGTATTCCTACTTGTGTCTTTTGAAGATTACAAAAGATTTCACAGATCTATTAGAGTGATGATTTTGTAAGCCAAGGTAGTTTGCAACTTGGCAAGTCCTACTGTGCTACAAAAGCATGTAATCACAAAGTGATTTTTGCAGTCGGTAGTAGTGTCACAGATGTCTGGTTGCATGATCTGTGCTTTCGGAATTCAGAAAAATGTATCATCCACAGTGTTGATTTGTATCGTGGTCTTAACTTGCAGGACTAAACTGACTTGAAAACAGAAGAGATTGTTTCTGCAGAGAACTGTTCTGATCACCACCCTGTAATTTTACCATGTTCAACCTTATCATTTGATCAAAATGACCTACTATTATGCAGAGGGAAGAACACAGAATCAGCTAAATATACGCATCCCCATAAACCAGACTAGAAACAGGATACCTGGGACAAGGCAGTCATCCACACTCCAGTGCTCTAAATCAACAGCCTGTAATTTGCAGGATTCACTTGTTTGAAAATAAACAAAAACAGTGCTTTCTTTGCCATCTGGGAGACCAGTGATATAACATAAGTGAGTAAATGAAGTCATTGACATGATCTATCAAACACTTACTATGGGAAAGAAAACTGAGTATAGTAACTACCTCCTCTGAGGACAGCCTGACTCCTCTCCAATTCACGATGATCCAGCTGTTGCTGTAACAAGGATTGTTCATTGCAACAGAGAAAATGTGAGCTGAAAACATCCTTCAGTGCAGTTTAGCAGAGCCTAAGTAGCCAGGACCATAATAACTGCACTGCTCTGCAAGAACTACCAGACAAGAGGACAAAGCACTAACACCAGAGGAGCCATGCACCAACATTAAGTTGTAGCAGACAGCTAAGGAATTGCCCTCTTCCCCCTACACTCCCAAGAAGCTTCTAGTTTATGGTGCAGCTTTATCTCTCCAGCAAAGTAAACTACTGAAGATTTCAAAGCCTTTTCTCTGCCACTACATACTGCTTAATCCATATTGTGCTCCAGAAGCCACTTAACACGGCAAACAAAACTTATACTCACCAGCTGATCTGCAAAGAGTTTCAGTGGTTTATTAATTAGCCCCCATGGTAGGCAGTTTATATGCAGAAGCACAGCGTTTAATTATTCTTTACAGTCCGGTTTTGTGGTCAGATCAACTGTCATTCGGCACTAGCTCTCAGACTGGTTTTCATGTTTCCCTACACAGTTTTGTACTCCGTAGTATGCTGCTTCCAGCCACGTACAAACAACTTTACTTTGAGACCCACAGGACCAGTCTCTCAACAGATACAGAAAGAGGAAAATATCCTTCTGTACTGGGTCTGGCTGGGATGTTAACTTTTCCTGCAGCAGCCCATACAATGCCACGCTCTGCACTTGGAGCTAGAACAGCAGTGTTATCACACCAGTGTTGTGTCTGCTGCTGAGAAGTGCTGGCACAGTATCAGGACTTTCTCCAACCCTCCTGGGGGGTGGGCAAAAAAGTGAGAAAGAAACATCACCAAGGCAGCTGACCTAAACTAACCAAAGAGATATTCCATACCATATGATGTCACACTCAGCAATAAAAGGTGGAAAAAGGAGGAAGAGGGAAGGGGTGGGCTTTCGTTGTGAAAACGTCTGTCCTCCTCGCGAACACCGGCTACGTGCGTTGAGGCCCTGCTTCAAGGATGTGGTCAGGCATCACTCATTTGTGGGAAGTAGAGAATAATTTCTTTCCTCTGCACTTCCACATAGCCTTTACTTGTTTTGTTTTGCTGTTCCCTTTCCCCTTTCTCTTTTTCCCTTTAGTTGAATTGTTAATTTATAATATTTCCTTAATATATATATTTTTTTCCCTTTAATTAAATTATCCTTATCTCAACCCGTGAGTTGTTCTTTCCTTTACTTCTTCCCCTCCTCAGATGAGGAGGGGGAGTGAGAGAGCGGTTGTGGTGTTCAGCTGCCCAGCACGGTAAAACCACCACACCTTCCCTGCAAAATAAGCATCTGGCTTCTCAAACCAAGGTGCCCACAGCTGTTGCCAGTAAATATTCAATGCTACAGAAAGAAGGGAGCAAAAATCATTACTTACACCACATATAAAATTGATCAGTGAGGGAGGGTTAAGATGGGTCCTTTCCTGACCACGATAACAAGCAGTTTACTCTGAAGCAGAATAATTGGTTACTTGTTGGGGTCTATGTGGCTGCGTCAGACAGCTAACAGCGAAAGCACAGCTGACAGTCACCGAAGGGCGACATTTGAAGGACTCCAGTCTGACCTACAGTCTTTCTCTGCCTGGCACAGCTCAATTCACCTCTAACTAAGAACTGATTGCTGATTTAATTAAAAATTTGTCTGTAAAGCTGGCACAGTTTTAAAGCAGGAGTTGTCAAGGTGGCTGAGCTTCCTCCTACAGAACTAGTTTATGCAGTGTGTTTCGCACACCATAATTTCAGTACCTCCCACACAAAATCTGACCAAGAAAAAAGAAAACATCATAGCTTCCTATTTCTACTTGTAGACTTGCATGTAGTACATACGGTAATACAGAAGCAAGGTCTCCCTCTTTCTTGCAGTCCAGTCACATCAACACCATTACAGACATTTATTTGCTTATATAACTCCAAAATTTTAGTAGGGAGGTTCTGTGGTCAGTTTCATAATGAACCCACAAAACTTCAAGGTGGTTTTCTGTCATACCTCATGCCATGACCTCAAATCTCATAAAGCAGGGCTCTCTGCCAGACAGGAGAGTTCAGAGAGAACCGCTACAAGGTATTTAAGTCCTGGCACTTTTCCCTAGGGGATGGTAGATTCTGGGGACCCTATATCACAGGAGAGGCTGTCCTATCAAACGCACATCCAAACCAATGGACAGTTACAGTGGTTGTAGCAGAGGAGGAATTCACAGCACCTCATAATAAATCAGTGAAAACATACAGACACAACCTGCACACTGAACAGTCTCATTCTCTCAAAATGAGATTTCATAAGACTCACACACTCATACAACCCTTAAGATGTCAGAGGCTGGTGCAGAGTAATTATACTAAAAAACTTGGAAGACCTCTGAAGAGAGAAAACAGGCTTTGTGAGTTTAGAGCAGGAAAGCCACCAAAATACATGGTATAAAGCTATACACTCAATACCTGACAGACGCTATGACACTGGGTCTTCTATCTCGAAGAACAACTCCCTTACAATTTGGGAATCTGAATATGGCACTTGATTACCCACTGATACTCTGCAGATGAAAAACTGATTTAAAAATACTCCCTGCCAACATCCCAGGAAGGCTGTACGATAAAATTTTTGCGGATAATTTGGAGAACCATACATAAAACTTAAGATGTACATTCAGGTTACTTGCATCTAACTGAGGACATCCTCCTAAAAATATCATTCATGGTTTGACCTTAAAAGGTGATTAACAACTGAGGTTTCCATCCTACCTACGCCCACACCTCACTTTAGTAAAGTCTTCCAGGTGGGAAGCACTTGAATCAGAAACATGCTTTTCATTTGCTCATCTAGACCATGGCCTAGGTAACAGGACCTGCCTCACACCACAATATGAACAAGAGTTATCTGTTACACTGCTGAATGTGTCCATGCCCAGCTTCTGCACCCCTTTCCCTCTCTCTCTTACTTCCCATCAGACTCACACATCCTGCAACAATACAGAAAATGGTGCTAAGATTTTTTGTTTCCACTATATAGTTCGCAATTCTACTACGTGGCTTTATTATGTTTAACATTTTAATTTATTGGTTAGAATTTTGCAGAGTCCTTAGCATTTCTGAGAATGTTGCTTATGTTCACATGCAGGTTAGCACCAGGGATTTATTTCTAAACTGGCAGCAAGCCAGGACAACCTTAGTCCAACTGCCCTTTAGAATGCTGCCGTCATTCTGGTTGCTACATAAATAAATGGTTAGGAAACTGGATTGCTACCTTGCAATAGCTATTCTTTATCCCATTTCAATCACATCTTCTGCCATCCACACATCCTATATATTATGGTTTTGATCCAATCCCAAATCATTTGATTAAACCCGGCTGTATCGCACGCAGTTATCTGCCATCAGGTAGGAAGAAACCATCATCATTTTTGAGGCAGCAATCACCGCAGATCCCAAGAGTAATCCCAGATAATAACACATCCACTCTCTGAGAAGTATGCCACCCAGGTGATTAACAGAGAAGACTGAATTCCTGTCCTACCACAGCCAGGACAGAAATCCCAGTTTCCTTGTGCTTGTTTTTTTCTTCTTCTCCCCTTCTCCCAAGTGTTTCCTGCATTCGTGTTCAGCACTGCAACATGCATTGGCTCAAATGCCAGCTAAACAGCAATTTAGAAGGCTGACAGGAGGCACTAAAGTAAATGCAGCTAGCTACACCTTGTTTAATCTCTGAGTTTCTAGCCCAGGGTTCAACTAAAGAAAATAACTAGGCAAATATACGATAAAAAGTGTAAACCACCCACAATTGCTGCTTTTGATACCATCATGTTCTGGCAGGTTTAATTATTAAATCATTGCAAGTGTGTGGGAGTACATAAAATTCGGGAAGTATTCTTCTTGCACACTTCCTCTTTTAACAACAGGACAATCTATCACAAATTATACAGCCTGTAAGACCAAAACCTATCACCCAATCCTTCACTTGCTTGTTCTAAAATAAAGCAAGATTAGCTCCATTTATGTCAGAGCCAGACTGAAGTGGCACTCCTGGGAATTCAGGATGAAAACTACCACACTGAGATTTGTTCTTTAACATACCCACTAAAGGTAAAGTGAAAAATGCAGTGTAAATAATGCATAAATTTAGTGAACATGATCACTATAAAGGAACGTGATAAATAAAAGGAGAAAAACTTCAAGTACCAACTATATCAGTTACAATTAAAATGGAATATTCAGTACTGCTGGGAAAATAGGATCTTCCAAACTCTGGAAAGCATCACCACTCTCAAGTTTCTTTCAGCTCCAAATTCTTTTTTTTTTTTTTTTTTTTAGAACAAATACAAACAACAGTAGTGTATTTTCCACTGCTTACTGAAAGAAAGAAAACTAGTGAAAACAAAATGCAGAACTGAGATGTTCTGAAAATTAAAAAAGAAGGTAACTTGCAATACAAACATACTTTCAAATTCAGCTACATTTTTCATCATTTGATTTGAATTAAAATCAAGCTTACAACAGTACAACTATCACGCTGATAAATTTCAACACAACATGACGGGTAACTCAGATGTCCATCCAGACTTCTCAAAAGGTCTAAGAATTACCCTATTATAAATATATTGATAAACTTTGAGAATGCAGTAAGCATGCAAGAGTGCTTTGCAGATTGTGAAGACCCCAAGCAAACTGTAATATGAAAAGTCCAACATAATTTAGTTAAGCAGGTAACATCTACAGAGAGATACAGATGTAATACACAGCTGCACTGGGCTACAGAGATGTAACAGGTTCCCTTTATATTCTGTATATTTTCATTTAAGCTTGAACACTCGATGTTTTTCACAAGAGACGCCACCACAGCAGCGCAATACCTGCCCAACACACTTTAAGCCAAAGGAAATAATATTCCGCAGAACCGCACAGAACAGGCATCACCCATGGTAGGCCGGACACACAAAACTCTTGCTCGTTGACAGCACTCTTTGGACATCCTGACTCACATTTCATCAGTGTGGCAGAGATCCTGTACCCAGAGTGTGAAACAGCATACTCCATACCTAACAGCTCCGCACACAAAAGAGATTTCAGCATACAGTTGGTAGAAGGTGAGAGGTAACACTACACACTTGTTTCTTGTACCACTTTGTCTTTGGGACTGTAGGACTAATTGTTTATTACTGTGTATTCCAGTATCAGGCAGATGTAAAGGAACAGCTCCACTGAAAAAAATGCAGGAAACATTACATCAAGGGCTACACTTTTTGTCTCTTCGGACTTAGTCATGTTTCTGGAGCACCAACAGGCAGACAGGTCCACATGGGTACCCAAGGACCAGCGAGCAGCCTCAGCTGGAAGAGGTCCGGGGGACTCAATGGCTCAGCCAAGAGCTGTGTCTGCATGCACAGGTAATGGGATGGCTGAGACAAGGGGACCACTGTGCGGAATACTACGTCTCAGTTCCTTCTTTCAGCCCTCAGCATCTCCAAAAACTGAAACAACCTCCGCTGTTACCCTACTCTCTGCTTTGAGTGGAAACACTGGCATGCACACAGATCTTCAGGAATAAACCTGCAGTAAAAACACACATCTTCACTTAAGCTATACTTGTTCTTAGCAGAGCATAAGAACTGAGGCATGCCTTGCCAAGACAGGTGTAACAAGGAGCATGGAATAGCACAAAACTGTCATAGAAATGCATAAATTTACCCCACAATCAAAGTAACACCTTTCTAAAGTAAAGCAGACACCTTTTTGTAGGTAAACATGTTTCCATTTAAGTTCTGTGATTCGGATTTCAAATGCACTCTCTATGCCAGTTTTTGCAGATTATCAGTTATACCCTACTATAATACCCACATGCATTCACTCCTGTTTACAGATTGGAAACAAACCCCTGACAGCATTGCAATTAGCTGCTTTAAATCTTGTGAACTTGAGTCCTAAAACGCTTGAAAAACAGCTTTTACATCAGATAAAATATACTGGACCATCGTATATTCCTTCCTTTAGTCTAACTAATAAAACAGGACTAACCTGTCTAAAGAGACACTTAGCTTCTATCATTAAGAACAGCATAAATTGTGTTGAATTTAATACTAACGCCTCGCAGTATTGCTGCAGAAATATGAATGGTGATCAGGACATAATTAAACCCTGGAATTTACAAGTGGTGGGGTGACATGAACAACATGATAATATACTATCTATCAGCTTAATTTACTGCATTACTGAGCACAAGCCTATATTAAGGGCAACTAATGGCTTTGCCTTGGAAATCTAATAATTACAAATAATAACTCACCAATTCCACCCTTCTGGACTGAACATCAGATTATATGGCATAATAAACAATCACACGTTAAATAAGCACATGAAAAAAAAATCCTGATGAGCAATTCGAGCAACTCCCAGCTACCTATCACAGCTGATGGGGATGCAGGGAGTGAACCACTTATGCCCCTCAACTGACATTGCTTAAACCAGGCTAAACTCTGACAGGGCGTAGGACTGAGTAAGTTTGGACTATATGACTTACTGGGACTCCTCCAAGGCAGACAAGCACATCCTGATCAGCTATGCCCTGCTCAGCACTGATGCTTCCTTGCTGCACATCGCGTTTGGTACCAGGATATGTGGTAGGGCTGCACCACGCTCATCAGAGTGCTTGGGCTGGGGAGCTCTTCTGGCCATCCTGTGTGGTTGTTCCAGCTCATCAATGCCCTGTCCAAGACCATTGGTGACACTAGCATGAATACATGGAGTAGTCTGGTACAGGAAAGCTGCCACCGCTGTGACTGACAACATGGCAGAAGTTTCAGCTTTCAGATCACGTGTGGGTCACTGCCATAGCCAAGTGCATAAAGCCAGCAAATTTGTTCCTCCTGTGAGGAGTGTAGGGCAGTGATAAGATGGAATGGAATTCAGGATGGAATTCAGATGTCCAAATGGAAGTATTCCTGGCGTAGATTTTGACAAGTTGGTTCTTGCCTAAACTTCCATTATAGTTAATGGAGTAAAACTCATTTCTACAACATGACTCATCTAATCATAGACATCCAAATTCCATCAGATACATCAAACTTAAAAGTGATCACCAGTCTCCTCCAGAGAATAAAAGTACCCTAAGGCAATCAGCTCAGATGTGCAAGTCTGTAAGCTGGAAGCTGCAGATCTCATCTTTAACATTCCTTCGTGCCCTCATCTCTAGCACATTGATTATAGGCACGCTCTTTTGTGTTTGAGTTAAGAAGAAAGACGGAAGATGCATATATATATATATATATAAATAAAGGTTACATTAATGTATCTACACATTGTGTGATTCTCTGATGCAAGGCATTTTTACAAATAAATATTATGTAAATAATGTAAATTAGGTCTTTATGAAAATGAATATTTCTCTACTGACTTTTAATAAAAGCAGTGAAGAAGTGCCTCCCAAAACTGGTGATAGTGCTACCACAGACCATGAGACATAAGACTGGGTATTGGTTTTACATGTCAAGGGTTTGGTAGCAGTGGGCTGCAGGAATGGCCTCTGTGAGCAGAGCCCAGCAGCTGTCCCATGTCAGAGCAGAGCCAGCTCCAGCTGCTCCAAAAGGGACCCACCACTGGACAAAGCCAAGCCATGAGCGACGTTGGGTGGGCCTCTGGGAGAGCAGAGTTAAGGAAGGGAAAGAAGTGCTGGGTAACAGCAGCTGGGAGAGAGGGGTGAGAGGCAGCCCTGCAGCCCCCAGGGGCAGTACTCCATGCACACCTCTGCAGTTCCCCTGAGGCCTGTGCAGGGAGAGGCCCCTGGTGGAGCAGGCTGTCCCCCTGCAGCCCATGGAGGAGCCCCAGGTGGAGCAGGTGGATGTGGCCTGGAGGAGGCTGTAGCCCATGGAGAGCCCCTGCAGGAGCAGGCCCCGGGCCGGAGCTGCAGCCTGAGGAGAGGAGCCCATGCAGGAGCTGGGGGTCTGGGGGGAGCTGCTGCCCATGGGGGACCCGTTCTGGAGCAGTTTGCTCCTGGGGGATGGATGGACCCCATGGTACAGAGCCATGTGGAAGCAGTTCTTGAAGTTGCTGCCTGTGGGCAGCCCCCTCATGATCAGTTCAGGAAGGATGGCATCCTGTGGGAGGGATGCCACATGGAGCAGTGGCAGAGAGTGACCCTGACGGAGCAGCAGAGATGAAGCATCATGGGCTGACCACAGCCCCGTTCTCTGCTGCCTGTTGACACTTGGGGGGAGGATGTAGAAGAGGGTGGATAGAGGCAAGGTAGTTGTAGTTTGCTTTTAGTTTCTCACTGTTCTAGTCTGCTAGCGATAGGCAATAAATTATATTAATCTCCCTACACTGTGACAGTAATTGGTGAGTGATCTTCCTGTCCTCATGTCAACCCATGAGCTGTTTTTATCGTATTTTCTCCCCCAGTTCTTCTGAAGAGGACAAGTGAGAGTACAGTGTGGTTCTGCTGAACTGCCTACTGGTGTAAAGTCACCACACATACACATGACTTAAAATGTAGAGGACAATTAAAAAAAAAAAAAAAAAAAAACCTCTTACATTTTCAAATCCCACTGGTGGCCTTAAGGCTTTAATGCAGGCACTGGTATCGTCACATATACCACATTGAAACTTTAAGGTCACTCTTTCCAGACATTGCCATTCAACAGATGGCAATTCCCCTGGTTTGATACACATAGAGAAATAAAATAAAACAGTTTGGAAATTTAAACAGGTTAGCCACTAATGTTACAGAGAGAAAATTCTTCTGGCATTCACTGAAGTAACTTTACCTGCAGAAGTGTACAACACCTGAAATTTCACTGAGTGAACATGCTGGTGAGATCTCAGTAGCAATCATTAAGCAACATTTTTAGAAATCTATTGAACAATTTGCCCTCCCCAGAGGACAGTGTCAGAAACTAATATCTCTCTCGTTCATCCTTGCTTGCTCTCAGGAAGCTATTTTTGATCTTACCTGAGGGAACTGACTGCTAAATTCACATGGCCTCCACGCATGCCCTTATAAATTCAGTTTCCTTCCAGACACCTGATTTTAACTACATTGAACATGTTTCCATGAGGACTAGGGCACGAAATTAAAAGGCTGCAACTGGTTGAATTCAGACTCCCAGGGCTAAATCCTTTATCCAATGTATCACAAGCACTTCCTATTACTGTCTGAAGCCTTCTACTATAACATAAATGAACCCATTATACCTACCTTAATCTCTCTTAGAAGACCTCAAGCTAAAATCGCCTTTTAATCCCAACCTAGAAGAGAATGGCATTATGCCTGACTCAGGAAAACAGAAGCTGTGTTGGTGGTGACTGGCACCACTACTTCCATAGGCCTTTACATATATGATAAGGCTAGTTTTACAGCCAGTCAGTTTACAAAATGAGGAAGAAGATAGTTCTGCTGCCTCATTAACAGACACCCTCTTTTCCATGTACTCTCATCCATCATTGCATCTGCATTTTGATGCCCGTATCCATGGAAAGTAGCCTTGACAATTTTGGAAACTGGCTCTGCAGCAAACCTAAGTATCTGAGTGGAAGGACCGGCTTACACAATTGTCTCCCTGTTCATGTTCTAGTTTTACCAGAAACAGCTAGATCATTAATAATATTTGCAATTCTGCCTGTAAAAAGTGTGCTGGCACTTGTGTTTGGGTGAATGTATTTTATAAAGCACTGCAAAGCAGGACTCAGGGCTGTCTAGTGGTAAAAGCAGAAGCAAAGTTGTGCTTCTTCTAAATCCCTCAAAAAGAGAGGGGAGCTTCCTAGATATGTAATCAGGGAGGAATGCAGAATTCCCAATGATTTTGTATGTAAAGAATTATTTTTGCAAATTTCTTTGCTATCAGGACATGAAGGAATCAAATTGTATTTCACCTGTGCTGTGCACTGTGGACATCAGCCGTATTTTTTTAGCAGCTCACTCTGTTAGTTCTCACTAGGGAGAAATGCATCAGCAGAAGTCTTTTCAGCCTAAGCATTTTTCTTACATTCCAAAACAAGGTCTCTTAAAGGTAGTGTCAAATCAAGATTTTATTCAGGGCTTAGAGTGGAATGCTATCACTATTCCACACACTTTACATTACATCTTAGGATCCTCTTGTCCCCTACATACCTCACGGAAGCACACTGCGCCTGCAGTCAGCTGCATTCACTGACACTGCAGAAACCAGTAAACTGCAAGCACAGAGCACTAGACAAGTTATGGGGAGAAGAAGCCCACACCTGCAAGTAGAACTAACTGTATAATTGAAGAGGTATTTTCCTAATGTAGTCAAGTTAGGTTTGATGTCTATAATCAGTACAATAAACCAAGAACAAATTAGATTATGAAAGCTACATTAGTATAAGACCTGGTTTTCAAATGGGCTCTAACAGTCCACCTGTAAGTAACTGCACCTGCAACCATCTCACATTTGGATACTCATGAATGCACACTGTTCCAAGGACTGTTACATTGCTATCCATGCATAAACACAGACTTTTGTACACATGTCATTTTACATGGCATCCCAAACCCTTTGTCTCAAAGAATATCAATTAAATTAAAAAATAGTAATCAGTTATTTGTTTAAGGTAAGCTCTGCTGTAAGATGTAACCACAAACTTCTTATCAAAACCAATCCCACTGTCCCTTGTGTAAAGTGTGTTTCCTCAAGCATTTAGACAGCAGCAGACGAAAACACAAACCACGCGAGTAGTCATCTGCCCAAGGTCACACTGCAGGCCGAGAGCAGGACAAAGTACAAAACCACAGTTGCCTCATTCAGAGGGCTGCCATCTGTTCATAAGGTAGACTCCAAACACATTCTTGAAGCAGACTTTGGCACCTCTACTTAACTCAGTTTGAATCTGCTTAAAGAAAAAACAATTTCCATTGGACAATGGAGGCCTTTGGATCTAATGGATTAACACTGGAAATGAAATAAGTCTGGACCTTTAAGATGCCAGAAAAAGTAGTACAAAGTTATCATCTTCTTATCCCTCAGGAAGTTTTGCCTCTAATCTGCTCGGAAATTGCACTTTGTTTAAAGTCTCAATGTCTTGAAACTAGAATTAACATGGGTCACAATTATTAAACAGCATTTTCAACCTGCAAGCAGAGCAGGAAACGGTAGAAGTGGGAGAATATGCCATCTTAAGTTTTTGGGAAAAGTATGGACACGACTCCTATGGTTTTCTGGGACAGATAAAGATTAGAGAATGAATTTGATTTACTTTATGAGTTCACTGTTGTCTCCTGCGTGTACTCCACTCCTTCATTTAATTGGTTAATAGCCACCTCTCTTTCACTGTCTTGTTCATTAGCCCTGGAAACTGTACTACTTTTTGAAGAAATAGCAGTATTTTGTATTGAGGGGACTTAAGGCATCCTCTAAATCATTGTCTGAAAATACAGAGTTCTGAGGATCAAAAAGACAAACGGTAAAGGGGGAAACCTTGGAGATGAGAGAAAATGCAAAAGGCTGTCTCTGAGGTTCCAAGGCCCAGCATCTTCCCTCCCTTACCTGCGCCTTCTTCCAACATAGCACCTCTCTCCATTGATCTGTAACTAACAGACAACAAAGCACAGTTACTCATTCACCTTGGGGCACAGAGTAAAGATCTCTATGTTTGAACTTATGTAGGTGATTCTCCAATTTGTGTGTACGTGTGGACTCTTAAGACAGTGAACAGCTTTCTGGAACTAGAATTTTTTGGATCAGCTTAACAAAATGCATCTCCTCCAAGATGAAATATCATTATCCCATTGAAGGAAGAAATCAGGCCTCCAACTGCTAATAAACACATCTGGGGCTGACAACCACAAGAAAGTTAAGGGAAAAATATTTTAGTTCAGGAAATTATCTTCTACAAGACTCCATTATAAATATAACAAGTTGTTACTTATAAAGATGTAACTTATAAGGATATGTATTACTTAAAAAGATATTAATTACAAGAAACTAAATTCCTTCGAAACTGCTTACCATCTCCTCTGTTCAATATCCAAAGGCCTATGTGTATATCCCACCCCAAGTCTCTTTACAAAGATGCAAAACCTCAATTAATTCTTCTGCCCAAATTCTATCCAGAGTGAAGAAGCTCAGTGCTGAGCACTCAGAGCGGAGAGTTTCCCTCCCTTCTTACCCAATGCTGGGAGAGGATAGGTACATCATGTTATTATTATTTGCTTGCCAGGCAACCACTACTGTCAACACCCTTCCTGTGGAGCACTTTAAATTAACCTGATGCATAAGCTACGGAAGGACAACAAAAGCCTGCATGAAGTTAATGAAACCCTTTGCCACTGAAATAACAGGTAGCCCTAAACAAGGAGATAAGGAGGAAAAAAAAAGAAAAAAAAAAAGAAAAAAAAAGAATAGCAATTTGAATAGCACTTTCCCTCCACTTAGTAAAATATTGTTGTTTTTTTTTTTTTAAGTAGGAAAGAATGGGAAAAAAATCTTACCCCTTTTAGTACCACAGGGATTTGATGCAGGTTACCCACGGTCACTTCTCTTCACAACCTCACCAAGACACAGAAGGTTGTAGATATAAAACGTGTTGCAACCAGAGGTCCTGCAAGTCATTGCTTTCCTCTGAGACAGGGAGTGGACAACTCTGCTTACAAGTCAAGGACTTTTAACCAGGTGCAGTGTCCAAACTGGTCAGTCCAGCCTACTGCTGCCCTAGTTGCCTGGAACCAAAATGTCGGTGAAAAAGAAAGGCATCTTTCTGACAGTAAAGGGGGGGAAGCAGTGACTAAAGGAAAGGAGAGGTAAATACAAACTCTGCTCTCTCCCCTCATCTCTCAAACAACATAGGCACTGAGCTGTCCCTTCTTGCCTATCATCACCAATAGAAAGGAAGCATTTAAGTGGAAATTGTCCTTTAAAATTGGTCTTCCAAATGCAATTTTGCTCCAAAGAATTACTGAAGAAGACCTCGAGGGAAATCCAAACACACACAAATGCTACGCAAGAAAATGACCCACCTGAAGTGAAAACTGTAGCTCTGTTGTGCTGCCCATGGTCAGCCCAGCCTGAAATTAGATCCTACTGCATTTCTGTTATGAAAATAGTTCAACAATCTTGAAAAGTGCTGCATACAGTACTAGTTCAAACTGAAGACTGCTCTAATCTCAAACAAGTATTAAAAAGGTCAAAATGTCTATTTCATAGACTTAATCATATCCCATTTCACCTCTTCCACTGTCTGGATTATGAACAGAAAGATGGGTGCCACACTAACTGCACAGTTGCAGACAAGAACTGAATGTCAAATAGAGGTATCCAGACCCAGAAGCTCCTGTCTGAGTTCAAAAATGCAGGACAAACAGAATTGTTTTTACATTTTAAGCAATGCAACCAAGGAATGTGTGCAGACTCCTCCTTTTCTGCACAAGGAAGACTGTCTGCTGCTTTCTCAACTCTTATCTGCTGGATGAAAGTAATTATCTTCCCATATCTTTAAACTAACACAGTATAAAAAAGGTCCTACTGCTGAACAAGTTTTTCATATAGAACATTTCTATTTTTTTATGTTAACGTGTCATAGCATCAGAGGTAATCAAAACTGACATAAAGCTGCCAAAAGCAGTGGTGCATCTCAGGGGTTCTCCTCATACCACCTTGTGGATTGGGACCTGCGGGAGGAACTTCAGTTGCTTCACCCACTTAATACAGGGATGTTGCATGGCAGATAAAACCCGCTGCATTCACAGCAGCACAAGGTGATTCTCAAAAAACTTTTAACATCCTAAATATGTAGTACACAGTAGGTGCGTGTTTTAAATCTGACAATAAAATACTGTTATCAGCTTGAATTCTCCCCCCGTCTCACTAAGATTCTGCTGTAGATCTCTACAAAAGCACCAGTTCTGCTTCCTAACAAACCAGAATTTGTTAGGAAAGAAGCTTTAGGAAAATGTGCAACTCTCAGTGTCTCCAGGCCACATTAGTTTTAGTCAACAGGAGTACTGGACTACAAGGGATCTCGTTCACTGAGCCCAGTTTTATTTTTTCCAAGAAATGATCAACCTGTCCATGAACTTGCTAACATCACTGTTAGAAATAGTTGCAGGTTTTGTGCCCAGAGCTGCGTCCTGCTTGCAGTGCTCAACCACCCCAAGAGCAGTGCTGCCATGTGTCCAGTCAGCTAATCCAGACCTGAATCACGGTTCACGAAAGGTGACTGCTAAGTTACTAGCATAACACATTTATCTTCCATAATTTACTTTTACATGTGTCTTAAGGGCTTATTTTCAGGCCTTCTAAGAAGGGTCTTTTTTCTTCTTCTTAGCCAATAATCTTCATAGAGTATCAGTATTTCAAGCTGTTGCTCACACAAGTATCTTCACAAATGGCTGCAACAGCTCTCTAATGAATTGTTGTTGCAAAAGGACTTCACACCCTTTTTCAACAGGATCTGTGCAAAGACATATTACATTACGGAGTACTATTTTTGTGGACCTGATCTTTTCTTAAGACAGCAAAAAGATTATAATGAAAGCAAGGCCTCTGGAGTGACAGGGTGGCTGTTTAGTCAATACCTGTCGTGGACATTTACCACAGTACCTCTGCTTGCTCAACATGCAGGCGTCCAGACAAAAACCTGGCCAACTATTACTCATTATTCTGTCACGGGTTTTAGAGCTGTCACTCCTGTATCCTTCAAAACAAGTGTTACAGTAACTGGTGTGCAGTTTTGGCACATCAAAAATTCCTGTACTTGGATGCCATCCAAAACATTGATCTGTCATGCGCTCCCCTGCTCAGTTGCCTGTCGTGTGCAGAGCAATTTCAAAATATGCACTGGTGACAGAAGCCTAGACCACTTACTAAATGCACTGCATTAAAAAGCACATGCCCCAGTCACTAATTCCAGCAGCAATCTCCTCTTGTTTTGTCCAAACAACCTCCTAATACGCAAAGACTGATAAAAGACTTAAGAAACCCACGTAGCTCTTTCACAGAGACTTTAACAATACCCCAAGTAGCAAAACACAAACTACCAATAGCTCTTCACTCTGCAGTGAAAAAAAAAACACTACACAGCAAATTTACTGAACACCGTTGGATTTATTATGGGACTATAAGTGGGAAGTCTGAACTACTTCTGATGTAGCACATGTTGTGAGAATGGATGGACCCCAAACACTCATATGTACACAGCAGACAGGACAGACACGGATGTATTTACATGGAGCAATGCGAGCTGTTCCTAGAATCTGTCCTGCTGCAGAAACCTCTGCAATCACAAATAACCACGGTGACAGACCAGCATCTTTATGACCATTTACCACAGTCCTTTAGCCAAGATCACAAGCGAGACAGGCTGCTGGAGCTGCCAGTAATGACCATTTTCACAATATGACCATTTTGTGGCAGACAAAGCTAACTTGACAAACTAACATTTGCTGTGCATAGTTAAAAATAATAAAAAAAAAAAGCAGGAGTGGGCTGGGTTATTACTTCTGTTGTCCATCCAAGTCAATATCAGTACTCTCTGTCTTAACCTCACAGCATGTTTGTTCACAAAAACTCCACTGCAATTACAATTGACAGCAATACTCAATTCCACATACATACTAACGATGCATGTTTGTAGCCTCTAATGCTCACACAGGCTAACTAACACACAACACTGATTTTTATTGGCATCAACTCCGTAAGAGAGAGGACAATACCAAACACTGCACAGTCAAAAACTTCAGGTTAAATTTGGTTAGGTTCTTCCACTTCAGTTGCTTCGATTTAAAATGGCTTTGAACTGTCCTACATTCTGCAGCTGATTTCAGACCCAACCACTTGACACAAGGAACTAGGACACTTTGCAATATAGCTAAAGCTTCCATCTTGTGGAAAATGGGATTTGTGGATGTCACAATGAGAAAAGATCACACAAATGCTTCAGATTGATTTCTACCCACCCCAGGCTCCTCAGTTCAGAATACCAGGTTTTCAGCCTTGTGGTGTCTCAGTGTCACATCTCCTTTTAAAGAGGTCTGAAGGCAAAGAGATCTGATCCAAATTGCCAACATCACTCCAAACACTAGAGACCCTACAATGAGAAATAAATAACCTAAAATAAATAAACCTAAACTTACCATCTCAGTGACCTGTTGAAAGTAGGTCCTGCCCCCATGCTAACAGCCATGCTCTTCCAGTCTTCCCTATGTGCCAGCACCAGCTCTACTCTAATTAGCCTCTTGAAGCTACAAAGGCACCTGGATAATAGTAAGCTTTCCTTATTACATTTATTGGATTTGGTGATTCAGGTCTGAGGATTTTTCACATCTGAAACAAGATATATAGAAATGTTTGAGGTCTTCCCAGAAAGAAAGAAATGGGAAAAATAAGGGAGTCTGTCTCCTGGAAAACTGCCTGGCCTCTTGGTTTCTCAACTGCTACAGCAACATTTTAACACATGACGGAACAACTTTAAAGACTAGTGATGATTATTGCAAGTGAGAAAGCATCAGGAACATTTTATCTCCCATCCTTGTGGAGATGCTTTTTTCATGTTATTTTGCTGGCTGCCAAGAGGGATGAATAATAATGTTATACCAACTGCTTATTACAACTGATTGCAAGCAGATGAGAACAGTCAAATCACAGAAATCTAACACAGAGAATTTGACAGAGCAGCCAGATGGAAATTCCCTTGGAAAACCAGTCTCTGTAAGGTATTCCACCTCTGTTTTCCCAGCAGGGTCTATGTGGCCCCTTTACCTTCTCCATGACAGATGCTCCAGTAAAGACCAATCCCTGCAAGTGTTCCTTCACTTGTACAGCCTTCAGTAACGTAAATACAAGGTGAGGTGGGTATTTCATAAGCACTTAGATGAGGCTGTGGATTTCCTGTTTGAATTGCTGGTCCCCAGGTGAGAGAAAATGACCTTAGTTTTTTAGGGTGGGCAGAATCTGGCAGCCCCAGAGGCAAGGCTGCTAGAGCTGCGTGACCCCAGGTCCAACCTGCTGCGAGGAACACACACACAAACACGTACACATACATGCTCACTAAACACCCCTTAGTAAGTCCTGCGCAAACATGAAATGCTCAGCTCCTACATCCCATAATGTATCCCATGCCTCTAGGCAGCAGTCTGTAAGGTGCTCCAGCACTGGCCCATCTTGACAGGTTCTTCTCCCAGCCCACAGGGCTGAGGCTCTCCTGGGGCAGCCTGGAAGCAGCCCCTTCCTCAGTCCTTAATCTGGGTTCCCACCTGCCCTTGGGATGGGCCTTGCTGGGCTGATGGATCTCCTGATGGACCTGGGGCAGCCCATAAAAGTGTTACATGGGCTCTCCCTGCCACTGCCTCTGTGCTCTGATGTAGGCAAGCTTTTGGCCTATAACCTAACAGAGCTTATCACCACTTCATCAGCAGGCATACAGGCCAGTGTTGAATGAAACAAGGATAATCCAGAAATTCATGTAGCCTCTCTCTAAGGACTTATACTGTCA
>CM021797.1:69709563-69760922 GCA_011076525.1 Nettapus auritus | reverse complement strand
ACACATGACACTCCCACCAGACAAACTTGACACAATGCCTGGATAAAGCCTGATAAAATCCCAAGGCATGTAGTACCTAGGTATATCTACCTGGTAAAGATGCAGTTAAAATACAGGAAAACTAAATGGCAATTTGAATGCAGGTATCATCTCGGTGAATTCAGATTGGGATCTCAGTTTGATTCACTTGACTCCTAGACATTTGCATTGGACCTGTTGTTTCAGCTTTAATTTCTGAATTTTGTTTTCAGCTCCCACCTGAGCCACAAAACTTTCACATTCTCAGCTCCTCGGACACAAAATAGGATCCATGTTCCAGACAAAGTACTTTAGCCATTGCTGAAAGACAGCTGAGCTTGTGTGAGTACAACCACCAGACACTCTGCTCACACTTCTTACAAACATACAAGATCTATAGTGGAATTCAACTTGTTTTTTTAAACAACTAAAACATTTTTTATTGTTAGAGAAAATACAGTTCTTCCATGGACTCCAGTTCCTTGGACCAAACTCTAGAGGACTGCTTGAGAGGAAAGAACGTAATGTGAAGTTTCAGAAAACCTGAGCCACTGAAACAAAAACACAGATTCATAGCTCCTGCTTTGTTCAATCAAGTCATTTTTCTCATTTCCATGGGGAAAGTATTTGCATGTCCACAGTAACAGCCAACAACACATTCAGAAAGGGGCTGTGTGACGAGACTGGTCTCAGAGTAGATGGTTTGCAGTGTTTCTCTTCCTCTCTGATTTTTGAGGAAAGGAGAGTTTTAATTCAGATGACAATCTTCATGTGGGTAAAACAGATGTTCTTCAAGAAGGGGAGTTACACGAAACATTGTGTAGAGACAATGTAACTTCCCCAGGGAGCAATCATCTTCACTTGTGCCTAGATAAGAAGCACCAAGCCAATATGCCTATGATATCTAACCAAGGCCAAAACATTCATCCACAATGAACACATCTCACTCCTTCACCTCCTACAATCAACTCATCTGGAAGTGACTGTGAATGGGTTTTCCCTTGTTTCTTTTCTGGGAGAAAAAGTTTCCTCGGTTACCCTAAGAACACCTAAAAGACTTTTAATTATTGCTTAATCTCCCATTGAAAATGTAATGTATTTCACAACATCCAAATAGGTCATGGATCATCTATGAAATCACAGTGGAAGGAAGACAAAGGATGACTGGGGATGTGATTATTCACTCCTGTGTGTAAACAGAATACAAAACCAAAACCAAATAAATAAACAAAAAAAAAAAATCAATTTAACAATGGATCAATGCCTCGCAGCACAAAGCTGTTTTTCTGCGGTGCTTTTGATTTATGCCAATGTTGCTCCACTTAATGCAAGAGAGCTATGTATATAAATTGAAGTTTTGTGCAGGTCTGAGAGTTTCTCTACAAAGCTTGAGCATACGTGAAGGTGAAATAAATTGGCACATAATTCTGAACTGAGCCACCAAAACCATGGCCACAATAAAACTGCGTTCCTGTTGGTGAAGCATTTGGACCAGACCCTGGTCCCTCCTGCATTACTGCACAGACATCCTAAACGTGATTACTCCAGCTGTACCTAGACCCGGATCCAACCTGTTTTATTCCCACAGGATGCCTTGAACGGATGCACTTCAACATACTTAACTAATCTCTCACTACACACTTCCAGCCATGCATCAAGGTCTGTTTCAGTCTGCTACTTACTTTTGTTCTGCTCAGTCAAGGCAATTTAGCCAGAATCTTCTGACACTAACTTCAATTGAAAAGGACATGCTCTACTGCCTCTTTTTAGCTCTCACCTTGTGTCAACATAAAAAAAAAAAAATCAAAGCAGAGTAATATTTGCTTCTGATTTAGACTGTGTGTACTGACTAGTAAGTGCATTGTGCACTGCAGTCTTTTGTGACAGATGCAGTTTCAGAACTGTTATTCCTCCAGTATTAAGCTTCAGTAATCCTTTATCACAATAAACTTCAGTTAGACATTTTGATCTTCAAAGCAGTACATGCTAATTACAGTTTAGCTTAAATCATTTCGATACGTGCACAGACCTCAAGAAAATGTAAAGACATACAACAAAGGCAATGCCTCCAATTAAGTTTAGATCCCTTACATACTAGATGTCACATGTGTCTGTGCTAACAAGTACAGATACAGCAAAAAGCTAGAGAAACGTAATAATCCTTTCTTTCTTTAAAAATAATAATAATAACGGAAAAATAAAGTAACTGAATGTCTCACCAATGAGTTTCTGTGGCATATCCATGCATTAAATCTGCCATACCCTTCTTCATTCTGTGTCCAGTCTTTCAATCACAAAACCACACTTCCCATAACTTCATTCATAACTTAACTTCTCTGAAGATATCTCGCTGTTAATAAATTATGACAACACCACAATTATTACTACAGCCTCCCCATCAGCAGTAGCAAAACAAGGAAAATAACCACAGGAGCACTACCACATCAGTAGGGTCCTACTGCATACCTGCTAAAGTCATCATTGAGCTAAAGAAACTGCTCATCCACAGCAATCTTTCAGTCTGTCACACTGTAACAGATCCTCCCAAGCATTAACAGGATAATTTTAGCAAAATATTTTATAATCTCAAGAGCATCCAGGAGTTCCTTTGCTGCTCACATCAAACATTCTTGAACTTTTTTTGACATTTTCCATATCCTCTTTGAAATATCCCTCCAATTATACAGGGTGAATTAGATGAGGGCACATCCCCCGGCTTTGTCAACTCTGTACATTTCAGCGACCAGATCAGGTCAGTTCACATACAGATTTAGCAATCCTTAGAGATTCCCACAAGAGAGGAAAATCTGCCCGCTGAACACCTTGTAACTTCTGCTCATGTGAATACCCAACCCAGTCTTCCCACTCAATCTACGTTGAGTTCCCATACTGCAATCACAGGATCCAGATAAGTGGGCTGACCCCTGCCTTCATGGCACCTCCCTGGAGTACATTCAGGAGCTGACACACCAAGTGAGCCCTCTCCTGCCAACCCGCAGTGTTCACGCTTACATAGGTTGGTCTCAGAGCTGCCACCACAGCAGGACGGGGCTGCTGGGGCACTTCAGTCAGCACAGCCTCAGGCAGTCTTGCTACCAGCTGGCCCACAACCTCAATACCCACAGAACTGCACTGGCTTGATACTGGAAGACCCATTCCAGCATTATTCTGGCTAGTGTGGTCCTGAAAACATGGTATTTTGCTACCAGCATAGGTAAATTCAGTCTCCGAGAGAGCTTATCTTCACAGCAGGAGGCTTCAGAACAGCAGCTGCCTTCTCTGCACCATAAGGAAGTCCTCTTCTTTACCTAAAAGAACACCTAATAGTGTCAAAAATTTAGTTTACAGTGTCAAAAATTTTGACTAAATTACGGATTTAGCCAAAATCTAGGCTCATTCACCTGATAATAAAGTAGAAGAAAGCTCTTCTGAGTAGCAGATGATCATAGATACTGGGGAAAAAGGCATCTGTCCTAGGAGTTGTATACACTTTTTTTGGCCAATATCGTGATAGCAACAAATGCCCTAGTGAGTTGATGCTCTTGTGTCAACAACAGTGTTCTTCTGCTAATAAAATTTAAGCCACTCCCCAAACAAAACAATTTGTCCTACAAGAAAAAAACATCTGTTTTTAAATCAATGAAATTACGTCTTGCTTAGGGCACATAACTGTTAGCTAGGGATCTGATCCTTTTTCAGACTGTTCTCCAACTTAAGCAAAAAATAAAATTTCTCAGCATAAAGCAATTCTAGTAAGAATAACAAGATTAAATGTCATTATCAGATGTTGATCTGCCCATGTCCACTGACTAAGCATATTGATTCACTTACTCTTAATGAAATGAAGTTACAGTAGAAACGAGCAAGCCTTTGCAACTGAAAGCAATAGCAAACCTCGGCCAGAATCACAGTTGACAGAAACACAATTCCTACAAAATGAGTAATACCCAACATGTCACACAGGGGAAATAAATTCAGAGTCATGAAAAAGCAGCATGTGAACACAGAAAAGACAACCAAGAAACTGCAGGCTCACAGATCTCCACAACAGCAAGTAATGCTGACCACTTCGTCAGCATGATCCTCTTGGTTCAGAGGAGTTTGCTGCAAGTTTGCATTGCTTTGGCCTTGTATACCAAAATCTCACACCCAGTTTGCCTTTTCCATGGAATCAGAGCAAACTACCAGAACATGAACTTTCTGCGCAAAATAGGTGGATATTTTTCTCAGCAGTGTCTCAACAAAACAACTGATTTCAGATTTCCCATTTTGATTACGAAGGTCACAAAGAAGAATATCACAGTGGTTATCTATGAGTTCCTCCAACAGACCTTCCAGCTATTCAGCAGAAATCTTCCTGAAGGTGCTTGGAGTACAAGCAATATTGAGAAATTCCAAAATGGAATTCATCATCAAATTGAAGAATTGGAGACGTGCGTGATAGAAGAGCTACCAAAAGCAAAGAACAGCTTTCAGACGTGGATCCTAAAAAGCACAGGTCTTGCTGTGAAGAAGTACTTCCAAAGAATCTTCAGCTTCCTAAAAGATAAGCAATACAGCCACTGTTCCTGGGAAGCTGTGCAAATGGAACTGATATCATGCCTTAGAATTTTTGACAGCCTTATGAAAACCACACATCATAAAGAGGTAAAATCTTTTGTATTTGGCTTCTTTGTGAGAATCTGGTAATTTTCCCCTTTCTGGTAGGTTTTAAACTTCTGCATTTCAAACAACTTCAAATTGGTACTTGCTTACAAAAAGCATTCAGTGCTCCAAATTAAGCAAGTAGAGTACTTCAGTGAATGTTGGGGCAGCTGGTATCATCACCTTCTGTTGAAGATGACCTTTTTAAAAAGGTGTGCATAGTGCCTCTACAAATTCTCTCTCTGCACTGCAGAGTGTTTTGAGGTCTTCCCACAGAATATGTCAGTTGTTTTACAATCTGAAACTCTTGCATTCAGATGCTGCATTGATTTTACTTCTATATTACCTCTCCTGTGCAGAAAGAGGTCTGAGGTGCAGAGATGCATAAGATACACAGACCTTCCTGGAGTCCTGTATGCTACGCAGATCTTAATTTACAAAACGGATGAGAATATAGCATGACTCATCTGTCTGACATATTAACAACAGAACATAATAACAACAAAACTCCTTAAACTCAAAAGTCAAAAATAATGGTACATAGAACTTCCAAGATCAAGAAGTCCAGCCTTGATCCTTATCTTGCAAACAGACACATCCCTATGAGATACAGAAACCATCTTCCTCTACAGCATATTTAATAACTACAGCATGGCTTTTTAGGATAAGTTGAATCACATTATTGTAGAAAACATCTCTCTCTTCTATCAGCTTTCAGTTCACAACCAGACAAGATTAATCTGAAAATACTTACAATATGGATATAGATATAAACAAATTTATTCCACTCCCCTACCATCTTTGCTTCCTCTGTACAGGCAGAGCCAGGCTGTGCTTTAAATCACCACCTGTCTTCTTCAGTTTAACTGCTTCCCTAAAGACTTTGAAAGCCTTGGGCCCCCATGCCATTCTCTACGAATGACAACACTTCTCAACATGGATTTTTCCCACTACAGATTTCTAATAATATCTGATTCCCAAAGTATGTTCACCATAATGGAACATGTTAAATCAGAATGCAAGAGCTAAAAAATACATCTGCGGCTATATGGGAATGAAAAGGGAAAATTCTAAAGACAAGAAGTTCAATATGCTGCTATTACCTGAATCTCAACAGTTTGCCTGAGAAGTGAGGGGTTGTACAGCAACTGTCAGTCAGTATCTTTATATAAATGGAAGAGATATACCGAAATCCATTCTAACTTCGGAAAAAAACAAGGGGGGAAAAAAGGAAAACTAAGAGAATAGCTACAACTGCCTAATTTTATACATGCAAATTAGACGTAGTACTAAGGTGACCAGGCCCACACCCATTGCTCTCATGCACGCCTGTTTGATAGAAATGGAAAAAAGGGAATGGATTTCAGACTCCCACAAGTGTCTGCTCTCAGTCATCAATGTAAAAGGTCAGTTCTTTCACCGGTTGCATAGGGAGCGTAAATTCAATTAGGAACATTCACAACGAGCTCATTAATCAATCTCTGAAGTGGAATCTCTCTTTTGCTAATTCAAGTACTCTGCAACTAAATGGGGACCACAGACGCTTGATGTTTTTTTGCTGCCATCAAGCATTCCATTCTGAATTTTTCTTTATTTTTGTTTTTAATATATGGTTGCTGTAGGCAATTGATATAGCCCAATTTTGGATAACCAACTAAGTAACTTGATGAATTACAGCCCATAAACTTGAGTTTCACTTGGATTTCAGCCTCGAAAAAGCCAAGAGTCAGCACAGGGCACAGCAGATATGACTAGACAAAACCTTACACATCCTATAAGATTCCTTTAATTCATTAAGGGAATAAAGGGTATTTTGTGCAGATAATGAGAGCCCATGAACAAAAGCCCATCCCCAGCCATTGTGGAAACATCAGACTACTTTATCTGCCCTTCTGGAGAACTTTCATTAATTTTAACCAGATATGCCTATTAACTCACATGTGCTTTACTATCAGTTGTGACTGACATTTCAAGATGCAGTTTTATTTTGAAAAGGATTAACAGGGAGATTGTAAAGCCACATATTCATTAGGTGATAATTCACAGTATCCAGGTAACCTTAACTCACTAGTGCCTGTTAATTGTAGGGAACAGTCATTTAAGAAGTGTCCATGTTAGCCTTCTGCAAACACCTTTGCTTTTCACAAGTTAAAGTCAATTCTGTCTTACAAAAGAAAAAAGAAGCTATTATAGTTTATAGCCAACACCGTTTTCACATTTCCTGTTTGTAATTCAGTACTAACCTTCAATGAGGACACATATGCAGCTTTTCATTCTTGAGGAAAGAGAAGACCATAGTTGATCTCAGGCTTTGTAATGATTATTTCAAGTTAAAGAGCTTTGAATCTCTCTCTTTTCCTTTAAAGGAACATTTAGAAATAAGTACCACACTTTCCTAAGAAAAACCCTAGAGTTCTGTTGTTACATGTAACTTTTATGATTACTGTAACTGAAGACTCAAAGAATCAAAAATATGTCTGCTCAAATTTTCTTAAGTTGTGGGTTTTGATACCACTGTGGATACACATTACTCCAATACCTACCTTTATCAAGCACTCTATTATCATGTCAGTGGGTATTTCCACTTCAGAACAGGACAAACAAAGGCATTTAATTGTGAAAGCAAAACTGGTGTTATAATCACTGAGGGGTTGGAATTAGATGATCTTTAAGGTTCCTTCAACCCAAACCATTCTAGGATTCTGTAAGACTCTCAGAATCAATAGAGAAATTCAAAGTCACTGAAAATTTCTTTTAAGGAAAAACCTAACTCTGTTTCCAGATCCAGGAACTGGATAGTTTCTTGAATATTTTCTTCAGTAAAAGAAGAAAAAGGATGATTTTGTATTTTGCAGAGAAGTACTATCTGAAATGTTGACTGCTAGCTTTTGTACCATGCAGTACTGGTCAGTGAATGGTTGGGTCTCTTTGAAACATAGACAGCCGTGTGATGGAGAAGACAAATTGCAGTTCTCCCAAGATTTATAGGTGGAATAAGTTTTGTAAGACCAAATAGTGTGAAATAAAACAGGACTTCATTTCTTACAGCCCTCATCCATGTTTCTGTCTTTTCAGCTACAGAGTGGTATTTGGTCATGGGCTGTGTCAAGCCTCCCCCAGCTTTTTTATGTGTCTGTTGAGCACTCACTGCAATCCCTGATTTACAGACTGCATTCATCTGTCTGCTTGCATTTGTTTTAAAATATAAAAGCTGCTTAATTAAGATAGATATATTTTCCTTTTTTTTTTTTTATACTCCCAAATGGTAATAAATGCATAGTTACAAAAAGAAAAATTAAAAACCAACCAACCTCAGTACACTGGGGAAACACTTGGTTTTAAGCCCAAAGGGGCAATCTACTAACAAGTACCTGGATATACTGCAAATTACTACATTAATTTGCACATTACTAGCCAAGAAATTTGCCACAGCCCTTCTGAATTAAACACCTGTCTCTTGTAGTAGCCCAAGCATATGGTCAACCTTGAAACAAAAAACAGAAAATGCATTTTTTCTGATTGTAGTGGCGCAGAAAGAAAATGCTCTAAACGGCAAAAGAGGCAAATATTTTGAATTAAATCTGAACACAGAAAAAAGAGAAAAGAGATCTTGGAAGGTCTCTAATGGCTAGACTGAATGGTTAGACTGAAGAGCCCCCTGCTCTTAAGAAGCATGTTCCCATGAAGATGTTTGATTAGGCTAAGTCACTCTTTATCTTTTCTGAGGAATATCAGACTAAAGTTATGGTTTACAAGTCAGGATGACCCTATTTAATATCCTTCTCCTATCCCCAATTTTTTCAATCCCATGATCTGGTCCTGCTCTATCATTTATTGAATCTCTTCCTCAGCTCAGCAGATAAGACAGTGAAATGTGGCAGCAAGACTTCTTAACAACCACAGGGAAAGAGAGCAAAACCTCTCCCTCTGTTACTATCTGATCTAAAATCCTTTAAATGACAGCCTCTCAGTCTCTCTCTGAAATATTTACTCTTAGACCTTCAGCCTTTTCTGTCCTTCCTTTGTGAGCATTTGTCCTTTTCTTTCCTATTAATATGCTAATTACCTATCACCAAATAAGCTTACTGCATTAGTAAGCTGCAAATTTCCCCAGAAGTAAGTTTAAATGTACGTGACCTAGCATTAAGATTCCAGTTACATCCCTCTCCTCTCAGCTTCCTGTACCCATCTTACCTGCACAGGCCTAAGTCCACGGCTCAGAGAAGGCTCACAAACTCATGTCTGTCCAAGGTACCTCTGAAACATCAGTAATTTCCTAAAACAGAAAAATGAAAATAACATTGTTTTTTCTGTACTCTGAGAACTCCGTTTACCTGACTCATGGTAAAGATTAAATATTTAACAAAGAGTTATACCACATGGTTTTCCTATAACATTTCTAAACAATTAGTACTCCAAATTACCCTGATATCCACGTTTCCAGGGTACTCATCCCTCTCTGCTTTTCTTAGTTTCTGTTCCAGAACACAAGTACCTTCCTCTGGGATCTTGAATGATGCTGAGTAGTTTGCTGACAGCTGGTAAAGAAACATTTATTGTGACAGAAGTATCAGCAAAGGAGCTGAAGTGATTTGGTCCAGTCCCAAGTTTCACATCACTCAGTAATGCATTCTAAGCAGCACGGGCTACTACACCAACACTGTAGGCAACAGTTTTAAATCCTAATTCCTAGCTGCTTGATGCCAAGCAACACCATACTCTTCTGAATCCACCTCTTTCTACTCTTCAGCTCTTTCTGGAAGCCGGTATTGCTTGACTGCACCCTGCATACCTTGTGTTCCTCTTCTTTCTGTCCTGCCTGCTCTGAGATCTGCACACTGTCTCTGCTATAAAAGAACAGTCTCTTCCTCTTTCATGACAGGAACACTCTTTTCTCTCCCCTTACCCCCTCCCCCCAAGAGGAGAAGGAAATCTATCTCAAATGTTGGTCCACTCAGAAGAGTATGCAGATGAATAGGAAACTTAGGATAAGTTGCTTGACTATGGTGGGAGGAAGGGCAACAGGTTCTCCACCTACATAATGGAGAGCACCCGAACTGTGAACTCCGCAGTTCAAGAATGTCCATAAGATTTTCTCCTTCTGTTCTTCCCTTTACAAGCAGTGCCAGTACTCCTTGTTATAGATGAATTATTATACCTGTGCAAATTATATCTCTATCCTAGCTGAAACAAGGACAGTAAAAATGCAATTAAAAAGCCTGAGGAACAAAAACAACCCTGTTGTCTGTGTGAGAAATTACAGCAATATGAGCAGGGGTGGGAAGGATCCTCAGCCACTCTTTATCCCTCCAATAATCAAAGAGGCAACCAGTTCTTGCTCTGACTTGGTTCAGGACACACCCCAGCATTGTTTGGAACATTTTGTTTACGTGCGCTGCCCACAGCCAGCCTCAGAACAGGCTGATCTGACCACCAGGTTGAAGCAAGAAGGCTTTTACATCTTTGGATGCCATCTGGCATTACTCTTGCCAGAAGACAGGCAGATGGTTTGCAGGATCAGCTGCAAGCAGGACTCCCCAAGAGCCCCACCAACCAGGACCACTGCATGCTTGAGTTGCAGCTCTTAAGCCAACAGTGGGTACCTCTAGGGTTTGCTGGTCCTTGCACCAGCAGTTCCTCGCTTCTCCAAAACAAGCCCTGCGTAAGCCTCTGGGAGACCAGCTGTCAGGTTTCACAGTGTGATGATGCAAAGACATGCATGGAGATATCAAATCCATGTTCCTCCAATGAACAAGGAAGTTTATTGCAAACCACTTTTCAAGGAGCTGACATCCCCGCAAACCAAACACAAGACCCAGCACGCTGAGCCTGTCCCTAAACCACGTGGGTCCACAGCACTGCTGCTCAAATCACAAACTTCATCCCTAGTGTGAAGTGAAGTGCAGCCACAATGGTGTTAGCCATGCAATAAAAAAATAAATAATAATAATAATAATAAAATAATAATAATAATAAAGAGGCAAGCAGGGAACTCCCAGTCTGCAGTGCTCTGTCCACATGCCTCCACCACAGCTCTGGTCTCACCTCGCCTTCAGCAGTGAGGGTGAGAGGGTTGTGAGGGCGATGCCAGGCTAGGATTTTCCAAACCTGCCTGGATTTCAAGCAGGGTGCCCAACGTGCCCAAACATCCCACAAAGCCTCAGCAGCAGGTCTGCGGGGCCAGCTCCTCGCCGAGCGAACCCCAAAGCACCTACCTGTGGGGTGCAGGGCCAGAGCTCCTCCAGGGGCTCCAGAGCCCAATGTGCCCTTCTGGCCCCACGCCCCCCAAAAACCGAGGCCGGGGCAGAGGGGCACCCACGGATCTCAGAGCCAAGCCCGGCCCGGAGGAGAGGGGAGAGCCGGGGTCCGGCAGAGGGAGTGAGGGGGCACCTCCACTTCGGCTGAGAACAGGGGAAATCGGGCGGCCGGTGCGCGGGGGGCGCCGCCGTCCCGGCCACACGCTGCCGCCGAGCAAATTCGTCCCTCAGCCCGGCTCCGACCCGCCGCCGCCCCCGCCTTACCTCCGCCTCTCCTCCGCACGCCCATGTGCCTGCGTCGCCGCACGCCGAGGCGGAGGCAAGACGCGGCTCTCCCGCCTCGTCCCCACAAGCCCGCCACGGCTCGGCCCCGGCACGGCTCGGCCCCGCTCGGCACGGCTCGGCTCGGCTCGGCTCGGCACGGCACGGCACGGCATGGCCGCCCCCTGTCGGGCTTGGGGCGGAGGCGCGGCCGCCGAAATGGCGGCGTTAGCCTGAGGGGAGCCCCGCGGGGCCCCGCCGCGCCGCCCGGCCAACCCCCACCGGGGGAGCTCGCCTCGTCCCAGGGGACTTTGGTCAGTAATTAGGCAGGGAGGGTGCCTAATTAAAAGATTGGGTATGAGCTGAGGCCCCTAACCCAATGTCACCTCAGCCTGGCATTTATTAAGCATTGTATTAAGTGAAAGCCTGGCATTTATTAAATAGCATTGTATTAAGCGAAAGAACATTTTTATTACGCTTTCAGCCTGGATATGGTATACATTTATTTTTTGTTTGATTGTTTTGTCCCATTAATCATGGCCACTGTAGGCACATACAGACTGCTCAGCATCCTGAGATAGCCTGTAGACCTGCCAGTACAGGGTGGGAACAATTTACAGCCCCCCGCTTGGAGTTCACATGCACAGAACTGAAAGGCCTGTGGCAGGTGGCACTTTAGAAAACACACACAGGCTTGCAAGCTTCCCAGCAGCAAAATCTGCTTTACTTACGAACAACATAAACGAGCAGAAACAGCCTGTGCTGGTGGTGTTTTGCTTGGTGTTTCTTGGTGCTTGAGTGTGCTTAAAGAACCAAGATCTTGTAAGTGGAACTAAAACACTTTTCCTCTGTCTCTTTTCTCTCTGGGTATTTTGTGCATGATATGACTGAACTCATGCTACTTCCTCGGCGGATCACTAAGTTTAAGCACATCTATTTGCCTACCCTGATGTAGATTTGCACAGAAGTTGCTTGAACTTTTGGTCTTTGAGATCTGTATCCCTTAATCAACCTTTTGAAACCAGCTAGAATTTGACCTGGGGACAAAGAGGTGAGTAGAAACATGGATGTAACCAAAATTCTATCATAAATCTTGCTTTATCAGGGAGAAAAAAAAAAAAAAAAGATACAATTACAGCCTGCCTCATGCCCTTTATCCCCTTTCCCTTTCCTTTTTCAAGTGGCCTGCTATGGTTTTGGCTTAAGACTGGAAGAAAAAACTGTGGCTTTGCTAAACCCAATTTAAGTTAGAAGGTAATTTTTAATCCTATTCTAAATCAAACCTGCTTAGTTTTAGATCAAGGTCCAGAATCAGATTAATCCAATAAAACAGAGGTCATTGCTGGATGCTTACTGGCAGAATCAGCTGGGGCTGTTTAAGAAGTTACGAAGTTACTGTCCACAGCAGCTGATTGCCTCCCATCTGGGATTAGTAATATACCCAAAGCTGACTCTGCTTTACTTTTTCATTTAGGTCAACCACCATCGATGGCAGTTCAGGCTGGCTGATTTTGCAGTAAAGTAGGTTTAGGGGCTGTAGGCATGTTAAACTGCAAATTAATGAAATAAAAACCGTGGAGTTACAACTTCAGCAACTCAGTCTCTGAAGAAAGTATGTCTTTGTGTTTACCAACACTCAATTCTCTATACTTTAGGACTGGCCTTGTGACTGACTATAAGGTACAGAACTTTTCAGAAAACACAGAACTGTGCCAGCCTACACCTGCCTAGCATATGGCCAATGACATGTAACTAAGCTGATATATTGTGTTTGGAAGATTTCTTATAAGCTAAATATATAATAATAATTAAAACAAACAAGCAAACAAAAACACTGTCCTTTTTTTCTGCTATTAAATCTAATGTAATCCAGCATACCAAGGATGTGACCACTTTAACATTTTTATCTGCAGAGCATTTATTTCTGTGCAGCCACCTTTAAAAGACTGTTCCTCCCTTCAGTCACCAGAAGGATTTTTCTCCCCTGCCCAGTCTATAGAAAGATGATATTGTAGAGACACTGAAAACAGAAAAAAAAGAGTCAACATAGAGAACCAGTCAATGAAGTTCTGAATAGGTTACAGCCACAGTTCACAGCACAACCATCCTCCACACAGCACCAAACACTAAGTCCTAACTTAGCCCCGAATTACAAAGGGCAACAAAGGCCAGCTGCTGTTGAAAATCCTGTACCTGGTGCAGATCTAGCATGGTTGCGTACCCAGTATTATGATGTCATGCAGAGCCAACCCAGGCATGGCCACAGCAGGCAGAGCCCCCAGCAGTCAGGAAGTGTTTCTCCTAGTTTTGTTTTTGCTCCCTAGCCACCAGCTTTGCATGGCAAAAGCAGTCCTGGAGGTTTGCTCACAGCAAGACCTTGCCTGTGCCCCTGTGAAGCTTGGAGATGGCTCTCATGTGAGCCATGCTCCCTTCACAGCCCTCACAGTGAGGCTGCCAGCCGGGTGAGCACAAGGAGGGCCCGCGGAGATGTGTTATGATGGGAGAAGGAGAAGTATGACAGATAATTTAAGACAGTTTTCTGGAGAAATACGTTTTCCAGAAGGTTTTGGATCTGCTCTGCAATTTGCCCTACCTCCACCTGTGTGGGACAGATAGACAGTTTATCCTCCCCACCATACACATTTTCACCTGTGATTACAAATACAAAGAGTCTGTTTCTTTCACATTAAATAAATAAATAAAAGTAGGATTTCTATTCTTTTTATACAATAGTGCATCTAATATGCTGCAGTAAATGTTGTCAGCAGAAAGTCTAAATAGTCTACCCAAAAGTTCTTGCATTCAGATGTTGCTGTGTTTTTCTTTCCATATGGCAAACATACATTGCAATTGTTGGCATTAAGCAGAAATAGTAAAGCAGTAAATCCTCTCTCTGTTATATTTAGGAATTGAACTGCTAGGCCTGATTTTTCACTTATGCTAAAGGATCTCATCCTGGAAATCTCCCACTTGATATCCCTGGCAAAAGAACGTGGTTTGGAAGTGGAAATTTCAAGCAGCGTCCTTGTGTCATGAGTGGACACAGAATCAGTTTTTCCATATTATTGACTTACTTTCTCTCTCTATTTGTATTTAATTTAGGAAGGCATTCAGCAATCTGGAGATGTTCCAGCATACTCACTATGGTGGCAAGCAGCAGCAGTGAGTGTAGTGATAAAAACACCCTGTGAGACCAGCTTTGCCATTCTCACAGGTAGCTCACAGAGCACCCACAACCAGCTCCAGTGCCACAGATCCTACCTGTAGTCAGAGCTCCTGCTTCCCAGGGCTGGCCAGAGGCAGGACACCACAAGGGATGACAAAAGAGCTTTGAAAAAGCAACTGGATGGCCTCACAGCAGCTTCATTAGGGCAGGAAGCCCTTTTTGTTGATGTTGACTGGAGATTATGATGATCGTGTCAAAAGCCTATTTTCTGGTTCAGTGGCTCAGAAAGACAGCTATTTCCTCCACTGACTCTCCTGGTAATTATAGTTGCCTGCAGAAAGATTCACTTCCAGCAGTTGAATGGCATCAGCAAGAACATTTGGTGGCCTCTGTGTGGTACCAGAGGCCTGAGCACGTTTTGGTGCACTGGAGTCACAGCTTGCCTGCCTCTTCTCCAGGTCTGTCATAACTGCCTCAAGAGCATGGCTTCTGGGCTGAAAACTTGGTGAGGGGGAAAGAAAACCTCCTCTTTTATCTCTGCTGCCTGCCTGCCTTCTCATCTGCAGGGTACACCGACAGGTTCCTGCTACTGGCTGCGGATGGGAGAGCAGGGCCCGAGTGTTCCTACTGTAGCACAGACACTTTGGTGTTCTCTAAGCAGAGTGAACAATGCTAAAATTAAGCAAGAAATACAGTATCTTGAGGGAAAAGGCAGCATGCGACCAAATCATTAGCCTTGCCTCTCTCTGCATTAAGAAAGCCTTTCTAGCGCTCTGCAGTGCCACATGTAACCTTTGTGCTGGTGCTTCCAGATTTTGTCTTGAAGTCTATGGAAACAAGTTTTGCCCAATCTTGGCAGGATACACCAAGAAAAGCTTCCACTCATAGCAATGAAGAGGTTATAAACTTATATGAGGGTGAGCAAGAGTGGAACTCAGTGCCCTTTGTCCCTTTGAGATTGTTTGCCATTCCTACCCAGGGAAAAGTAAACAACAAAACCCAGTCACGGTTTTCTTTAACTCAAACACTGCTCAAGGCTTCTCTCAGAACAATGGCTGCATTCAGGCTACTCTTTGAGCTTAATTCTGCTCTTAAAATTGCAGTGTCTCTTTGATACTGATTTGCCAAAAATGTTTGGATCAAAAAGTGCTGTAATCTTACTGGATTTTGACAAAACATAAATCCCCTCATTTTATTTATTAATTTAGTTTTGTGAAATCCTTGCTTACTCTCTCCTTCCCCTCCAAGACAGTAGCTATAATTTCAGCTCAGGAGTAAAAAACTGAATTTGCATCAGAAGCTAGTGGAGGACACGAATCTTAGCTGCCAAATGCCAGAGCTTTTCAGATAATGTGACTGCCTAAATGCTTAAGACTGCAATGGAGGATAAACAGCAGAAACTGTTCAATGCTTTCCTGTAACAAGTGGCAAAATTATATCTCCTCCTGGAATTTCTTCAACATTAATGTAACACAAAGGCACTCTGGCAGATCCACAAAGCACACTGCTTCTGTTTCCTGATCGATTAGGAGCTATTTGATTAAAGACGTTGGTTTCAGCAGCTTCAGTCACATCACTGGCAATGCTGTGGCCAAAACCAGCTTCCACCAGTGATCCCATACTGCTGAAGCACAGAGATGTCACCCCTCAGTAAGTATCCCACTTACTGCAGGGCACACAGAGATGACAGAGATCTACAGTGAAAGGGAAAGCCAGCAAGGCTCCAGCATGGCTTCTTCCTGGTGTACAAGAGCTACTTGACATACTCTAAGTGTGGCTGCTGCTGCATCTATCTCCAGGTTTTCTCCTGGTCTATTTCCCTCTGATTCCAGAGGTTCCCCACGGATCTTCTCCACTCCTGCTCAGAGATCTCATGGTCCCTCTGTCATGATAAAGCTGGTCATCACAAGACTGTATGCAACATCCTGCAGACTGCCCTCTTTGCCCAAGTTCCTAGTAATCCCAGCATTTAATAGAGGTTATACCCTTTTCCAAACACACTCTGAATTGTTTCATGCAAAACCCAGTAACTCCATGCTGTATTATATCCTGGCATGCCACTATGGGGCAAATACCTTAGAAAAGAATGAAAATTGAAGATTTTCAGTTCTCTAAATATTTGAACCACATTTTGAAGGGATACCCTCAGTGAAGCCTGACATGTTTTGCAGCCAGACACTTGACAACAGTTTGCACATCTGAGGGGCACAGAAAAGTTCATATCTCTTTGATAAATTTTAAATAATACATCAGAACAGTTTGGATATGAATATACACTTTAAAAGATGCCCCCACCTGCACACAAAAATAAATATTATTGCTTGTCATTTAATCCTACCTGTTGAGTGCTGACACAGCATTTTAGCAATGTTCAAAAAGATGTATATGCAACAGAGGAGATGTGAATTAATGTCATTTCAGTTTCAGGCTGGCCTATTCCCTGCCTGGCTGTAATCTTTCCTATTTTATGACACTATCTGGATGCCAAGGCTAATTTGGAACCTGGCAGCCCACTTACGAAGTGGGGCTGTATGACAGGAGAGCATTACGGCGCTGCTCAGGCAGCTGCACTGGCTGCTTGCAAGCCTCCAGGGAGAATTCAAAGCTTTCAAAGCCCTAATTGTTTTGGATCTGGGTTATTCTGTCAGGAGAAGAGGCACTCCACTTCGAGAAGCCTTGATATTAAAGAGAAGTGGGTGGTAAGTGCACTTGGATGTTCAGGTCTGTTTCTCCCCAGATAAAACTCCCTGGGGTATTATTAAAGCCTATTTTCCAGCCTGACAATTGGGATAGGGAAGGTTAGGAGAAGCTCTTTGCAGTGTGTTATTAGTTTATGTGCTGTGTGCAGTAGCATCAGCTGGTAGAATACTTTGACTATGAAATTCTGTTATTTTGAACATTATTGTAAGTTAGGAGGATGATTCAATCCTTGAAACATTCCTTGAAACAAATCCTTGAATCCTTCCAATATTTCTGGTGTGCATGTCTTGTAAAACATATGTAGATAAAATATACTCTTGGGAATTGTCCTCTGAGATTGGTGTCACCAGTTTGGTGACAGAGATGCATTCTCATGAACACCAGGCCCCAAGAAGAGTGAGCTGATGCCCCACAGAAGGTCTCAGCCCATAGTAGTGGGGCTCCCACTTATGGCTGTGGGACCAAAACCATCAGATTTTGCATTCAAGGTGCCACCAGATTGCTTGCTTTGGACAGGACAAAACTGAGGGCCGCAGCCTAGCTGTTCCTCAGCTGTCATAGGGATGTCTTGGCTAACCTTGCGTGAGCTGACTAGCAGGGTAGAGCCATTTATTTTCTGTCTGCACTCGCTGTTTCACTGAGTGGATCTGTAGGATCGCCCACATGAACACAAGAACTCCTCATTGCACATGCTGTAGTCTCCCGAGCCCTGTGAGTTTCACAGTTACTCCTGCTACAGTTGCTGAAGGACAGACAAGGACCCTGTACCGACCTGAGAAGTACACAAGATACTCCCTCGTGAAACAAAGGAAACCAGCTAATACAGCTCTAAAACACAGCTACACCACAAAGGCTTATGTTTTCCAAGGTGTCTGTCTCCTTCAAACAACATTAAGTACTCACTTGCTAATAAAGGCAGAATTCATTGTCTAAAATCTCATCTGAAAGCACACAACTTCATTTTTTTAATTAAGTTGCTAGCTTAATAACAGCCCTGTCTCTCAAAACACCAATTTCATGTCTGTAGGTAAAATATGATGCAGTTATTCACTGAAGAGCAGGTAGCAGCACACCCCTTCATATCCATGAGAGATGGGAAATGAGGGCTAATCCATCACTAGATAAGACAGCACACTCCAGCTGGAAAAAAAGGAGTGATGGAAGGGAGTGGGGAATGCATTTCCAAATGCACAGCTGGTCCAGTCATCCTTGTGTATTGTCTGTACTAGTGCAATTTATCCAGGAAATACAATTTGTTCAGGAGTAATTGAGGGGTTTGAATAAACAAAGGGAATTGTGCATAAGTGGGCTCAGTCTATGTGCAGAAATCTTCGTGTAACTCCAGCAAGATTATACAGAGCTGAGTGTGAAGGCCTGTCCAGATACTTTAATTCGGTGTCATGGTGACTCAGTTACCTGTGTCTATGTAAATGCATTCTCAGACTTCATAAACTGGTCACTGGTTGTCCATATCCAGACAGCCACACAACCTCTTACATCAGTTTAATGGCAAGGACCTCGTATCACACTGACTCTTTACATCCCAGCTGTGAAAGCTCACTGCTTTGTCACTGCTGACTGCTCAATGTAAGCACAGAGAGGTGGGAACATGGTCACCCATCCACATGCATGTGACACAAAAGAGACGGTGCCTTCTGGCACTGTAAACCTCCGCTGGCCTCAGAGTCAGAGACCTTATTCTCCAGAAAAAGTGTCAAAATGGAAAAGAAAATATGTCAGCGCCATGTGCATCTTTAATCACAAGCACATTTTGGTATTACCATTTTTCACTAAACTGTTGCAACATGTTCCTGTGCCTGTTGACATGGATGACAATCTCACAGCTTTAGTCTCTCAGAAGTCACTCTTTTTGCTCACCAAGTTCCTTTATGTTTTTCAGATTCATGCATCCCCTAAGCCTTTCTGAATCTGCTGAGACCAGAGAGGCACATCTTTTCAGTCCAATCAAACTACAAATTCAGTGAGGTCTTCAAGAGACGAAGAGGTGAGTCAGCCCATGACAAAATATTCTTGACAGGTATCTCCAATGTGAAGAGAAAAAAGTATCTGAAACCCCCTGAAAGTCATGTCCATCCACCTGCCATAGAGGAACCAAAGGAAGAACTGAATTCTCATCCAGAAATATTGCAGTTCAGTGTTGTTTTGCCTCAAAGTTTTTTTGGTATATTTTTTTCCAGGTATTTATCACAGAATCACAGAATCACAGAATTTCTAGGTTGGAAGAGACCTCAAGATCATCGAGTCCAACCTCTGACCTAACGCTAACAGCCCCCACTAAACCATATCCCTAAGCTCTACATCTAAATGACTTTTAAAGACCTCCAGGGATGGTGACTCCACCACTTCCCTGGGCAGCCCGTTCCAATGTCTAACAACCCTTTCAGTAAAGAAGTATATATATATATATAATATATATATAAAATCAGAAACATCCCATCACTCTGGGATGTTTTTTATTTTATATATATTGCATAACTTCCATTAATTACTTGGTGTGAAAAATGGTTCCATCAGGACTGTGCCACTTCAGCCAGTTCTGTGATAATTTTATCTAAATGGGTCCAAGAGCATGGTAAACCACGTGCTGAAGCAATCAGGCACTCACATGCCTGAGACTGAAAAACTGAGAAATTTCAGTTTGTCTTTTCAGCAGGTAAGGCTGCCACTTCTATAAACTATAAGACTCCTTGTCTGAAACCAGGTAACACAGAAAATCAAAAATGTCTTTGCAAGCTTTGAAATGAAAGAGTAAAAAGCCTAAAAGAAGATAATTCCATTTCAACTTTTATGGTTTCTTTTTCCTTTTCTTATTCCTTTCATTTTTCCTTCTTTCCTTTTCCTTTTCCTTTTCCTTTTCCTTTTCCTTTTCCTTTTCCTTTCTTTTTTTTTTTTATCTTTGTGGCAATGAAATACAGAACTAGATGTACCTTCTAGAGTAAAGCCTAATTTTCTTACCAACAAGCCATGGCTTGGTTCAAATTGACTTTGGGACATGTCTGCTCTTGGGAGAAAAATGATCTGTTTTGTTAACTAAAATTTTCAACTTTCAAGAGCTTTTTCTCCCACCCTTTAACCCAGAACACCACTAAGAACAGGTATTAAATGGTGTTAGGGAAACTTAACAGCAAATGAAATGTCTCTTTCAGAGAAGTCACCTACTAAAGCAAACCAGTATAAAAGCACAGCAAACATTGAATATTTCCTGTCCCAGATCATCTCTAGCTGGCTTCTTGTGGCTGGCCACAACCCCTTAACACTAATGAGCCTCATCACCTTTTATCTCTGCAGCCGCCTGCCTGTAGAGTCATTGTACTCTTCAGAGCAACCTCTAAGGAAAGTAAGGCTAACAACCCAGAGAACCAGAAAGCTGCCAAGAGCCCCATTCCCCATATCCTTGGAGATGTTTTTTCAGATACTCTCATCACATGAGTTGGAATGCTGAGATGGTGCCATAGTGCAAGGAATGTCCTTCCAGCTTTTGGTAGGTAGAATTTAGGTCTCTCCTGCCTCAGAAATAGTGGAAACAAATAGGTTTCATCCTTGGTTCTCTTTCTTGCCCTCACGTACAGCCTCTCCCAAGCACCAAGTCAATTTGATTTCAAATGCTGAAACACTGAAAATATCTTGGTTCTGATGTCAGTATCCCAAAGTCAGCAAAGAAAAAGTCTACCTTCTGCACTACTCAACCTTGCAGATACAGTCTCAAACAGTATAAAAACAGATGGGCCTTGCTTCTGTTGGGGAAAACATAGCAGTGCTGTTTATATTAATGGCTTTATTTGTCTCCAGCTATTGGAGGGATTTGAAATGCAGAATAGTCAGCATTCCACAGCTTTGCCCACAAGCAAGTGTGAGATGGCTCCAAGATGCCTCGCTTCTTTGTACTGCAAGAGGTTTCTAATGAGAAGCCAAACTTTTGAAAATTGGAGATGCTGCAGTACACAAAGCCGTTGGAGAGGAACCCTGTAAAACTCAATGGAAGTGGAATTAAACCAGGCTGCATTTGAAACTGACAGGACCTTACAGCAATGAACAGAGTAGAGAGTACTTTTCTGTAGACTGTTTCAAACAAATTGTGAAAAAATTAAACATTGTTTTTTCCAGGACCTCACCCCATGACTGGTGTCAATAGATGTTTTTTGGTCCACGTCAATGCCCTCTGATCAAGCTGTATGTCCTTGCAAGTGCTTGGACACATTACAATTGGTTTAAAAATTCTTCTCATAATAAAGCATGTAGAGAAATATTTGCTGGGGCATGTTTCTGTTGCTTTTTTGATGCATGCTGCATCAATTTTCTGCTAGAAATAAAAATGTTTCCTGCACTCAGTGATTAGCTGGCAGGGAGGAGAAGGAAGGGAAGGAGCTGGATAAGTGCATTTCAACAAACTTCTACCACTAGAGACAAAAGTATGGTAATCCAAACCAGATGTGAGGGAAAAACTTGAGGCAAATAAATACAATAATTCTAATTCCTGTGCGATTTCCCACATCCAGATTTTCTTTAATGATGCTAATTAAATTTGTTCCTGATAGACAATTTTTTGTAACCAGAGGCAAAGATCTCTACTTACATTCGTTTCTGCCCTACTCCATGCTACCTTTGCATGTAAATGTCTGATAATATTGCTTTCCCCTCTTCTTTGGGAGCTTCCTGGAGACTTTATCTTTTCCTTTCCCCTTTTCCTTTTCCAATTTTCTCCTTTTTATTATATTTCTTCCCTTTTAGTTTCTTCTGCATGCTTGTGACTGGTCAGAGGGAGCAAGATCAGCAGTGTTTCACTACAGACCATAAGCACTCCCCGAGATCGTTCACCTGGTCCTCCATCCCTCTTCGCTGTGGTTGGTTCACCTAAAGGACAGAATAAAACAGACTGCAACCCTTTGGGCTGACTGGGACGATGGACTCTGGCCACTTGTGAGCAGTCAGTGTATGGGATCAACCAAAGCTCAACTCCCCAGGGCACCCTGATGCCCCTCACAGCTCTGACTCAATAACAACCTTTTGCTCTTGGTACTCCTCTTCCAAGAAGGCTTTGGCTCAGTTCTCCTGACCTCCAATGCTGGGTTGTTTTGTACCTTCCTCCTCAGGAAGATTTTCATGCCTAGCTACTCAAAGTCCTTCTCCTACCACCCAAACCTTTTTTTTCTGCGCCGGAGCAAATGCTGCCCTTTCAGCACAGCCGTAAACACGCAGTCTGCTCATGCTGTGCCATCGTGCTGTTCCTCTCAGCTCCTTCCTCAAAATATTTTGTGCATTCCCTCAGCACACAGAGGGCGTTTGAAACCCCAGCGACTGCTCCCACTGGTCTTGGTGGGGCTGCCCTGGCTGAATCAGGGCTGCTTGCAGCAGCTGCTGCCAAGGACAGGAGGCCTCTGTGAGCCCACCAGGGACGGGGATGGCGTGGTGACCGCTGGCACCCGCCTCATCTGAAGCCTCCCTTTCACAGCCTGAATAATTGATCTTTCATTGTGCAGCAGAATAACAGGAAAGAAGCTGTGCTCTTTGGGTTTGAAAGCAAGAACATTTTCAGCCTCTGCACAATCAGGCTCTTCGGATTTCAGACAAATGGCCTCGTGAGAAATATTTAATTCTTACCCATATAAACTGCTGCAAGGCCACAGCACAATCTCCCCCTTGCATGGGAAGACCTCTCAGCCCCTCATGGATCTGCCAAGCCAGCACAGGTTGCTCTCTAATTTCAGCCCATGGCTTCAACAGCACACTGGTAGCTCTTGGCAGCCCCAAGGCTAGCCTCAGAATTGCTGCAGCTCCCAAATATTATCTTTTGTAGAAAGGCCTTGCTTAATCCAACATACCATTGCCTCTGTCCCAATCCATTGGCTTTGTAGTGTGCATCATTACTAAGCACCAGAAATTAACAAAAACAACGGGACTGAAAAATGAAAGTTTTGAGCAAAATGAAAGACACTTTGGTATCCAGTCTGCGAATCTGCAATCTCAAATAAAATAAGCAGTGGCGAAAGCAGAACAGAGCCACACAGAGTGAAGGAATGCTTAATGGAGATTCCACCAACACAACCATCTGCACACTGCACTGCACATCTCTTTATGTGTACACGCTCTAGAGTAACAAAACCCAGTAACAATAACAACAATAACAAAGACAATAATAATAATAACAATAACACCGTTATACTTTGACACTAATGTGTAAAACTAGTCCTGTAGCTTTGTCTCCCTTTTCCTATAGTAAGCACTTTTATAAGCTGGCATTTCTCTGAGACTAATTAAAGAGGTCTTGGTGTCATCACATCCATAAGACCAGCCAAAAAAAAAATTATTTCCACGTGACAGAGCAGTAGGTTGGCCCAGAAATGGACAAAAGAATCTATTGAAATATGAGCACGTGCAAATGCAAACTGGGCGATTGGTTTGAAAACAGCCTTTCTGAAACCTTGTGGCATCTACATTTTGGATGGGCATTTTGCCCCTCAAATACTCTATCAGAGAGGCGACTGGAATGCTTTATTACCTTCTTGTCATTTTTAGAGCTTGCGTTTTATTTGTATATGTTTTATACTGACATGAAAATTTTGCCTGAGGTACAGATAGCTGTAAATACAGCCCAGCCAGATGCTCTTGTCATGTGGGCTGAAACTACTGTAAAAATGTTCAGAAATACAGCTGGCCTTCTGCAAACAAGGGGGAACCGAGGGAAGGTGGAAGGGCTGTGCTGCCTCTGGAGCGGAACCTGTGAGTTTCTCCCCTACCCTGGTGTGTAAACCTTCGGTGTGTGTGGTGAGAAGTGGAGGAGATGGGCAGGGGAGCTGAGGTTGAAGTAAGATCGTTGTGTCTGGGAAGTGAATAAGGTAAAACAGAATCCAATCAGGCTGAGCTGAACAACGCTGGGGGAAGCTGGGCTTTGAAGCCACTCATGCCAAGGAGCAGCTGTTGATAAGGCCAATATTGCCAAGAATCAGAAATACCAAATTTGTGTCCAGTTGTAGCAAAACTGGGACCAATGGGGAAAAGCAACTGGGGCTCCTGCTGGGAGGAGCTTGGAGGTGGAAGGAAGGTGCGAGGATGGTAAAAAGAAGTCAGCTCAAAACAAGAAAAAGAAAAGGCCATATGGTGTAAAGCCAGGCAGAAAAAAGAGGAAGGAGATCCTCCAGCAGAGGACATGCAGCCGCAGGCAGCGGTGGTATGGAGCTGCCACAGAGACACCTCAGGCACTCCTTGGGCAGCCTGCTGTCAGAGGTGGTGAGGGAGGAAAGATATGTGCACCTCCACACCTACAGAGGTGTAATTCAAGTGTGAATATGCACTTACCTCTCACTAGGCTTCAAATCCCTGACTGGCAGCTTCATAGTCCAGCCCAACGCTCTGCATTGTAACACACTTGCAAGCTGGTGTATCTGGTTGCCTAGATCATTGGCAGCTCTGCTGCTCCACCAATTTCCTTCTCATGTGATCATTAATTAACAAACATCTTCATCAGTTTGCATCAGTTATGTCTAAAGTCTCCAACCTGCCAGGGGAAGCGTCAAACTTTGGCAGTAACAGTGCTAACAGAAGACTGAACCCAAATTTTTCCTCAGCCTGCCAGTGCCCAGTTCTCTGCCAAAAAACTATATGGAGTTAATTAGTCATTACTTATTGCCCAGGCCCTGCATACTCCATGTGGCTTTTCTGTACAGCTGCCCTTGGATCAAAAACAAAAAGAAAACAAACAAACAAACAACAACAAAAAATATCCCAAAACACCAGAAAGTCTCTCCTCCGGAATCTATGTTATCCAAAATTATTTCCAAATACTACTGTCGCAGAGGCAGGCCATGGAATACGAGCAGAGCTCAGTGTGATGCAGGATTTACCTCTGGTAAATAGGTAGACAGGAAACAGAGAGACATCTCAGGGAGGATGATCTCTGCTACACATCCGTGTGGATGAGTTTGGAAGGTTGAAAACACAGCTCATTGCTCAGCTATACCACTGAATATTTTGGCAGAAATACTGGATTAGTGTATGCACAGTCTGCAGTACTAAATTTCTGTATTCCCTGACCTGTAATTTCCTGTGTTTCTGCTTCTACAGAAAATCAAAAGCCTGGCAACCCTCAGCCATATTTAACACAAGTTGGACAAGATGCTCTCTCTATGATGACACAATTTTCTAAATGGAAGAGAAACTGGCATTGAACTCCGTGTTTCACAAATGAGCTTTTGGCTGTTGCTGTTCTCAAACATTTGGGCTTGTTATTAGATGAGTGTTAGGGATGAAGCTTCAGACATTTGCCTTTGAGGTATCACAGCTTCACAGCATCAAGCTTTTACTATGACACTTGCTCAGCCCAAAACCTCTTTCATGACTTTATCTGATTACCCTTGCTTGTGTGTCTGTGTTCTTCTCTCTTAAAAATCTTCGGTCTTTTGCTGCAGGTAGCTGTTTCTGCACCAAGTCCTGGTCAGACCCCTTGCTTCAATTAATTGGCTTTGCTGCTTATTAATTGTAATGTGTGTTAGACCCTGTGGATACTGTGCTTCTGATGGAGTTTATTCAGCCCCTGTTTTTACCTCCACCACAGGAGATACTCAAAAATGAGGTGATGCCACAAACAGCTTTGATGGAAGTTGTTCTGGTTTGAGCAGAGGGTCAAACCCATCAGCGTCCAGTGGCTACTGCCCACCTCAATCATTCTCTGAATTGAACCAACAGTGACTGCAGCCTGTCTGTTGGGCCACAGCACCATGGGACAATTGGGACCTGCAGGGGCCTCAGGAGGCCCCCAGTGCGGCCCACCTGTATCCGGAGCAGGCTCAGCCCAGGGTCAGGCCTTTATCCCACCGGGGCTGGAGACCCTCCAGGGAGATGACACCACCTCGCTGCACCCTACTCTCCACACGGGGAAAAAGCTTTCCACACTCTCCAGTCTCTCTGGCCCTGCTCGCTCCCTGCACAAGGCCCGTGGCCTTCTCCCCAGGTCAAGTATAGAGGTGGTGAAAAGGACACACCCTGGGGAAACCCTGCAGGACTCCACGGGGCACCAGTCTCAAGGCAGATGCTTCCCAGTAGCCACCACCTCAGGGCCCGACTGCCCAACTGGGGGTATATACCCAACCACTGGAACACCCGCCACAGGCCCTATCACCTAGCTTGCGGACACTGTGGGAGTGTTGAAGCCTTGCTGGAGTCAACAAAAGTGACATCCTGTTCTCCACTTGCCTGTGAATCCAGTCATTTTATCACAGAAAGCAGCAAGATGGGCTGTGGCTCACTCTTAGTCAAACCATGCTTTTTCCCATCACATTCCTCTCCCCCATGTGGCCAGACAGCTGCTCCAAGGGGACACCGGCCATGACTTTCCCAGCCACCCAAGCAGAACTGACCAACCTGCAATTTCCCAGAAAAAGTGGCAGTTTTGCAGCTGTCAGAAGCCTGCCTCCATCTCCATGAGAAAAATATGGCAACATCTAAAAGATGGAAATAATTATCAGTTGTCATTCCATGCTTGTTTTCCTTACAAAAAGAAAGCTCCTAGAAGTTTTCTTCGGGGGAAGTCCCACTTGACTGGCAGATTGCAAACGTGACGCCCATCTACAAGAAGGGCCAGAGGGTAGAGCTGGGGAACTACAGGTCTGTTAGTTTAACATCAGTGCCAGGGAAGTTCATGGAGCAGATTATCCTGGGCGTCATCATGCGGCAGTTACAGGGCAAGCAGGCAATCAGGCCTAGTCAGCAAAGGGCAGGTCCTGCTTGACGAACCTGATCTCCTTCAATGACAAGGTGACACACTTAGTGGATGAGGGAAAGGCTGTGGATGTGGTCTACCTTGACTTCAGTAAGGCATTTGACACCGTTCCTCACAGCATTCTCCTCAGGAAACTGGCTGCTAATGGCTTGGACTGGCGCACGCTTCGTTGGGTTAAGAACTGGCTGGATGGCCGGGCCCAGAGAGTCTTAGTGAATGGATTCAAATCCAGTTGGAGGCCGGTCACTAGTGGAGTCCCCCAGGGCTTGGTACTGGGGCCAGTCCTCTTTAACATCTTCATCAATTATCTGGATGAGGGGATCGAGTGCACCCTCAGTAAGTTTGCAGATGACACCAAGTTAGGTGCGTGTGTCGACCTGCTCAACGGTAGGAAGGCTCTGCAAGATGATCTGGACAGGCTGGACCAATGGGCCGAGGCCAACGGTATGAAGTTCAACAAGGCCAAGTGCCGGGTCCTCCACCTGGGGCACAACAACCCCAAGCAGAGCTACAGGCTGGGAGATGTGTGGATAGAAAGCTGCCTGGCAGAGAAGGACCTGGGAGTTTTGGTTGACAGTCAGCTGAATATGAGCCAGCAGTGTGCTCAGGTGGCCAAGAAGGCTAACAGCATCCTGGCTTGCATAAGAAACAGCGTGGCCAGCAGGTCCAGGGATGTGATTTTCCCCCTGTACTCGGCTCTGGTGAGGCCGCACCTCAAGTACTGTGTTCAGTTTTGGGCCCCTCACTGCAAGAAGGACATCGAGGTGCTTGAGCAAGTCCAGAGAAAGGCTATGAAGCTGGTGAAGGGTCTGGAGAACAAGTCTTACGAGGAGCGGCTGAGGGAGCTGGGACTATTTAGCCTGGAGAAGAGGAGGCTCAGGGGCGACCTTATCGCACTCTACAGGTACCTGAAAGGAGGCTGTAGCGAGGTGGCGGTTGGTCTGTTCTCCCACGTGCCTGGTGACAGGACGAGGGAGAATGGGCTAAAGTTGCGCCTGGGGAGGTTTAGGTTGGATCTTAGGAAAAACTTCTTTACGGAAAGGGTTGTTAGGCACTGGAATAGGCTGCCCAGGGAAGTGGTTGAGTCCCCATCCCTGGAGGTCTTTAAAAGACGTTTAGATGTAGAACTAAGGGATATGGTTTAGGGGATGATTTATTAGTATTAGGTCAGAGGTTGGACTTGGCCATCTTGTAGGTCTCTTCCAACCTAGACATTCTGTGATTCTGTTTAGTTTCTCCTTCCACTTATCTTTTGCTTTGAAAAGCAGCTCTTCACTGTAATTGAAGATTTGAAGTTCCTTTCATGGTTGGTCAATTACTTTCATTTAAACTGAAGTCAAAGTTACTTGATGGTCATTATTAGGATTGTGTCCCATTTTCATGATACTTCTGAAGTTTAACTTAGGTCTTCTGTGTTTGAAAACTCTGGACATTCATATGAACAGCCTGGCTTTGACAGGAGAATTACTTCCTTTAAAACAAGTATCATATGGACAGCCTGGAAAAGAAGGACAGACTGCCAGGGACTTTCCTTGGTGTCTGGTCCACGTAGGAGGCCTAACAATTACAGCTTAACAGTATGCCAGGACAAATGTAAACTACACAGCAATGCTCTACCAGGTGCAAAAAGCCACTCTACATATTAGTTCTGTTTGTTCTCATTTTCTTTCTCTTTATTGTTGAGGAAAGGACAAAGTACATACTGATGAACCAAATCCTATTACACATTAAGAGTAAGCAACATGTTTGAATGAGACAGCCCTCATATTTTGGACTGCTTTCATTTCTCCTTATGACATATTTATACAGATGGGAGAAGTCCTCTGCAGTCCTGAGAAACAGACATTCCAGATAAGCATCAGGTGATGTCTCCCTGTGCTAACTTTATAAGTTTGCAAACACCAGGAATCAGGATCAGGGAAAATACGCTACTAAAAATGCTCTATAACAAAACACTATTCCTTTCCAAATCCAACTGGAAGAAACACAGTTACTATATTCCTTAGGCTGTAAGGAATCAGAACTCTGAAGAGAAGTATTCACTGATTGCTAGAAAGAAGTGAACTTCTAAGAACAGTTCTAAATTCTCAGAAGTAGAGGCTAGATTCTTATTTAAGCACAGAGACCTAGCAAGTCATGTCCAGACATGAATGAGTTCTTGGCAGAAATAAAAAAGTTGGGAGACTTTTAGAAAATTGTGATTTTAAAATGAATACAATCAGACACAGAATTAGTAACATGATTGTCCACCAGCGACATTCTAAGGCTCACCATCCCCAAATATACACATTTTTAATATAACAAGGAAGAACATATCTTCTTTATTTGAAAGGATAAAGGATCACTATCCTGTAACATATAGAAATTCTATGAAAAAAATCAGCAGAAATTAAAATTAAAAATTTGCATGGATTTTATTAGAATACTTTTCCTGAGCAAGATTTACAACACAATATGCAGATGCATTTAATAACTTACTTCACTATATATTCTGCACTTGTGACAGTTGTGCAACAAAAGGTAGCCATGAAGTTTCCAGCTTTTAATAATTTCAAAGTGACAGCACATTCTGTAAACAAACAGAGCTTTATTGTTAGTAGTGTCAGTGTTAAGTATGCAATGCTTATGAAGTGATTTCAGCTGCACATTTAAAGCTCTTTAGACCTCAAACACAACCTCTGCATTAGAAGTTTGAGAAGTGTTTATTACATTTTTTTTTTCCACAATCTTAGACATGAGAGTAAAACTTAGCAATCAGGCTCTTTTCTGATAGATAAATTGACTAAAAATGCAAAAAGAAAGGATGATGTCAGTAAAACAAAAATAATTTCAGCACAAGTAACTAATCATACTAGTTCATAATGGTGCTGCTCTCAGAATTAAGGATTAGTGGCAATTTAAAAAGAATTATTTTTATCTTTTAGTTTGGCTATCAGCTTGGCGTTCTTTGGAAAGGTCTAGTACTTTAATCTGAACCTGATTCTAACTGACAATAGACAAAGCAGAAGCAATTTAGACACACAGACAGACAACTGGTGCTGAATGACACAGGTTTTCTGCTTTGTGTTTTGAAACAGCTCAATTATGCTGGATCACTGAATACTTAAGTGCAGGATGGCCAACAATCTGTGACAGTATCCTGGTTGGCATTTACATGCATGAAGCAGCTTAAATAATGACCCAGTTCCCTTGTGCAGAATGCTGCTATTTATGCTGCTAATAGCCAACAGTTCGCCCACTATAACACTGTGTAGTACATTTAAAAACAACAACAAAAAAAACAAAGCCACAAACAACCAAAAAATCCCCACACCTTTAAATGCTGCAAATGGAGCCAGTAGTGTTCAAAAGGGAGATAAAGGAAGGCTTTTTCAGAATTGTACCATATACATAAGAACAAATAGATTTAAAAACTCTTTGAAACTCTGGAAAAGCTCCTATCCCCTGACCTTCCCGATCAGAGAGGACACACTAATTGTTTTCTTTACTGACAGAGCAGAATGGGGAAAAACAAACACCCACTTCAAGGAAATCTGAGGGGAAAGAAGATAAAAGTGCCTTCCTTTATCATACACCACAACATGTTCAAATTTACCTAGTGAGCCCATATGGCAAAGGAACGTCTGGTAATGTTTACTTTTACTGTTAAAAAAAAGCATACAGAAGAGATGGATTCATTAAAATCATGCTTTCCTAGCTATGCTGATATTCCCTCTGACACAAGCCCCTCCTGCTTCAGACAGATTGTAGTGTTACTCGATTCCTACTGATCCATTCTAAATCAGGTCAATGAGTGTCACCAGTTTACATTGAGAGATTTCTTTTAGTGCCATGCAAGGCTGCGATATTACACATTAACAGTGAAGAACTTTAAAACGTCATTAGCATATCACGTTCCTGCATGCTAGTGTAGAACGGCCTCCCAAAGATGAAGGAATGTAGACCCGGTTTAATCTTCTCAGCCAAAGCCATTATTATGTTAAGATCGCCCTCTGCTGTTAAATCAAGATCAATCTTTAAGCTACGAAGAGACTTAAAAGGTTTTTTTCCTTTTTGCCTGAAAGAAAATAAAAAGGGGGTTTGTAAAAAAAGAAAAAGTTTCTCAAAGCCTGCTTTATATTATCTGTTCACTTACGTGTCATCCTCTATGTATTTTATTAAAGCTAAGGCTTTTCTGTGAAGGACTAGTAGAAATTGTGCAAGGAATGTACTCCTCAGAGACAAGCCAGGTTTCAGATGAAAGATCTGTTGAAAATTATATGAGAAAATCAGCTAGACAAGGAAATTCAAAAATTATTTTAAGAATGTGGAATATAAAGAAACATTGCATACACATGTAGCATGTTCCTAATTATTGCACAGCAAGCGTATTAGCAGCAGATTTGTAGGCATACTTAAGATTCATTCTTAGTTTTCTTGCTGCACAGATGCAACATATTAAACTTACCTTTTTTTTTTTTTTTTTACAATTTTATTTGGATAAAGTACTATTTTCCTTTTAAAAATGATCTGAAATAGATCTCAGGTAGCTTATTCAATATTGTAATTGTAGACACTCTCACACTGTAATAGAAAATACGCATTGTTTTTCATATATAAGAAGTAGTTTCAGTACTACATTATTACAAATGACACTTAAGCATTTTTTAAATCATTTGTGCTACCAGACAGACCTTTTAAATGGTCAGTTCTTGATGCCTTCTCTAGCCATGCAGAAAAGAATCACAGCACTTGTATGAAAAAAAGACGTACCACACCAACAAAGTATCTATTCATATTACCTGAATAGATTATTATAGATCAAATTACCTGTTACTTAGCTCAAAATTCTGTTCTCTAGCTCTTGTTCTTTTCTGAAAAAGCAATTATTACCTGATCCAGAAAGGCTTTTACTAATGTATCTCGATGCAGGATATCTTGAAAAACATTTCTAAATAAAAAAAATAAAAAATAAAAAGCAAACAAATGTGAGGTAATGACATAAAGACATAGCAATGCCCAGCAGTTGTGCACATACTATTGCTTTTTACAATCTGGCAGAAATTGAAAGTGCATTCAAAATCTGAGCAAATTATAATCCTGTTACTTAAAGATAATACAGAACTTCTAAGCAAAACTTTCAGGAGAAATGCATTAAACCGAGAAAAGCCACTAGGACTTGCCAAGTACACTTGTCTCTGGAATATGCTATTTAAAACAGGCAACAAAATTACCGTAACACTGTCAAAAGTATCACCAAATTTCAGTAACACTTAATGCAACAAAACCACTAACCGAACTCATAAATTCTGCAGAACAAATACAACCACCAGAGCTGAAGCAGCTTCTTACAAGAAAAAACAAAACAAAACTCCAGTACTTTTTGTATTAGAAAGCATGCTTTACACGTTATTCTTTCATCTCCAATCAAGTAACTTTAAGACACTTGGGAGGGAAGTACATACAAATCAGGTGTGAAACTCTCATCTGTGTGGATAATAGGATCTTGAGACATTTCTTCGTCTGAATTAGCTCTCCAAAATGCTGTTAGCTCAGACCTCATATACCGTCGTTGGTTATAGATGTGCTCATGACATGGGGGCATCTGCTTCACTGTATTGACATCTACATCTATATGGGTTGTGGGATATGGAGCATACATTACTTGACGGAAGGGCAACACAAAGCTTCCTGTTGCATCCTGTTTTGGTCAAAACAAAACACTTCTAGTTACTTAAAAAAACAAATCAGAACAAAACAATAGGAAAACATCATGCCTACATTTCAAATCCCATTTGCATAGACATATTTTGAAAGAAATCATGGCTGTAGCCAGCCAAGTGTCTTCAATACTGCATGATTCTGTTAATGTAGTGGTGAAAAAAGGTATCGAGGAATCCTTTGTACTCCATTGCATCATCTGGTTCTTGAACCCATTAACATTACAATATGATATTTATCTGTCAAGTTTAGACTGCTCATTAGAGCAAGGAGTATTACTTTTCTATTTACCTTCACTAATTGCTACATCCCTTTTAATAAACTTGTAAGCTGTAGGACTGATGGACTGTTTTTTTTTTGATGTAACACAGAAACTGAATGCCTTCTTGAATTCTAGCCCCAAGAAGGCAAAAGACTGTTATTGTATTAAGTATAGGAATAATTCTGATCAATAATCAACACAATAAATTTCTGGGTCAGAGAAAAGACTGGCTTAGAATTTTAACATACAAAGAGTCATAAGCCAGCTCTAGCACCAAGAACTCAAGTGAACAGATTATTTCTTCAAACAGGAATGCAATTATGCATGTGCTTATCATGCATACATCCACATATACTGACGAATGTTCTTAAACACAGAACAGAATTTTTACTAAGTGTACTTACTTTGAGTAAGCCTTGAACAAAAAGCCCTGACTCATATTTGAAAGAAGACTCATTTCTACAGAGTCTGGAACACTTCCGCTCTGATGGTGTAAGGAACAGACATAATGTTCTCACAATCTGCATTAAAAAGAACAGGTTCAAAAAAAACAAGAAAACGTAAGGAATTAACTGATCTTCAATTGCAATTTATGACTTCATCCTGCTTATTAGAAAAAACAAAACTTAAGTAACATCAGAGATTAGTGACATGCTTAAATAGTCAAGATGTAAGCCATGCAAGTTCAACTTCTTGTCAAATGAAGAGGAAAGCCTAATTTTTTTGGAAACATTTTTAGCCAACTATGTAGAACAAAAAATTTCTGCCTTTTGATGTCTCTTTGTGTTACATAAACATAAGTTACTGTGATTAATTTCCTAGCCTTTTAAGCCTCTCATTCCATATTGAAATGTCAGCTATTGTCTCCAATGAGGCTTTTATACATAAGCATCCATGCTTATTTCCTCATTAATTTGCTCAAGCTCTCCATTAGAAGCAACAAAGGTACTTCATAATTTTAAGCTTCTATGCTGCAGGCAGTCATCTCCAAATACAAACATATATTCCTGTCTCATAGTCAAGCATACATGTTCTGACTAATGTTTTTGCCTGAAGTAGGTGTTCTTTTTGTTTGTTTTTAAAATTTTTTACTTTAAGGAAAGCTAAGGTATACTATAAAGAAATGAATTACTTCAAAACATAGCTCCATAACACAATGGCCACACTACTGATAAGAGTCCGTGCAATTTTAAATAAATTTGTCCAGAACAGATCTTGAGACTCACATTCTTCTAGACTGCTTTTTTAAGTACTCAGCTTATCAATACATTGTTACACACACACATAACCATTCAGACACCTAAACCTTTTTATTAATTATTATGCTTAATAATATGTTTGCACATAACTTAGTAATGTGCAAATTTTACATCACTAAAATTATGTGTATTAACTATAGTTAGCTGATTTCAACTGAGGACTGAGATTTTTCTTTTCTCAGGTTCCTTTGATGCTCATAGTTATTTTAATTGACCACCAGCATTTATCACTTATTCGATCAGAGGTGCTTAAACACTACTCCCCAAAACTACACAAAACAACGCGTTCTTTCTCCAGATTCTTGTAAAGCATCACAAAGAGCATATTTCAAAACACAGGTTTACTGAAGATGCCTTACATTTTCTGAATCTTTTTACAACAAGGTGTGTTTCACTGCAGCAGAGAACCCTGAATGCTATAAAAAATATATTATATAATTGCATATATTACATAAGGAATATATATTATACAGCCTCAGTGTTAATTCTGTTCGACACTAAAGCAATCAATAAACGCATATATCGAAAAAGCATCAACTTCAAGAATTACTTTTTTTCAAAGGAAGGTTTCAGTCTTACTAAATGTCTATCACAACACTATTAAAAGAAAAGTCAGACAGAAAAGCCCAACGTGCAAAAAGATTTCCTATAAAAAAATGAAGTTACCTAAATATACTGCTTCACCACATGCACTGCAGTAGAAGCTTTGTCACGGTCTTAGAATGGGAAACTATTGTTACTGCATTGCCCAGAGGCCCCATTGTAAATTGAAAACTTACCATGCTACATAACTACAAAGAACCTTACCCTCATAGCAGTACTGGTATACTCATTAAGTGCAGTGGTGCCTAATACCTAAAAGCTGTAGGATCGCACATTTTTATAAAATCCTTCTTTTCATTCCCAGTTGCAGGGATATTCTGAATCAATGAGGTTTATTAAAGGACTCAACTGTGAACATAGAAGGGCAACTGATTTAGTGAAATACATTTTCTCTCTAAGAAAATAACAATTTCTTCAATAATTTGTCTCTGAATATCCTAACTGAAAACTAACCAGCACTTTTATTAGAAGGGATGGAGTAACAGACTAATTAAATGCAAGTCAAATGCATTTGGCAATTGGCATTTCTGAACAAAATGCCAATACGCTGCAGAATGCTATAAAGAAATACACTTTAAGATATATTTCAATGGAAAGTAAATACAAGTGTATCTCTTCCAAGAATTGCTTTCAATTTATCTGAAGCCATCAGTTTGGTATAATCAAAAAATCATGTACAAAAAGTACTTGGAGAACTCTGAATAAGGAACATTTCTTCATTTGATTTTTCCTTCACATTCTCAGCTTAAAATAAGCATCAAGACACTCTCAATTTACACAAAAAAAAAGGTAGAGAAAAAGCAGAGCAGGTTATAATTTCGTATCAGTTCAAATTTAGTATTTGATGGGGCAAAAAGAAAAACAGCATGGAAAAAATTACGTCTACCACAAAAATGTAATTACGTTCCTGGTCTGAAATGACTGATTCCAAAAGTAACCTTTTTTCCCTCCACACAGACCATTGGAACATATATACATTCTGCTTTTCTCCATTAAGAGGTACAGCTAATACCGCTTTTTTGTATCTAGACCTGAAGGCTCCTAAGTATCATCCCTACTGGTAAATTCTGCATGTGTTCCACCAAGTTTGCTGACACGCTGAGCTGGTTTTATTTATTTTGTTACAGTACTCAATTTTAGTTGTTTATATCTGTATTTTGCCTCTCTGATTCTTCTGGAAACCTGAGTTGAACCTAAGCTAATACCTACCAGTTAAAATGAACAGTTGTTTACCAGTTAAATTTTAAACAGGCTGAAGATGAAGAGTTAATGCAAACACAAATATAAAGACAAAAATGTTGGAACTGATGGTAATGGTTCAAGATCCCAGTAAGTTTGCCTGTTTCAACGTGTGTGTATGACTACAGACCCAACAGCTTAGAGGATCCATGAAGCACCAGCAGTTCAAGAGGCAGAAGTACACTTTCTCTCTAGCACAAGCAAAATTATGCAGATCCTTGTTTCTTAGACAGTGCCCTCTGACATAGCTGAACTGGGCAAGTCAGCTGTAATCTGTTCAGATAGTACATTTTAGCTAGCAAAACTTACTTTAGAAGTTCAGACTCAATTAGAACTTATTTATAACAGTATCAATTACATTAAATTCACTGTTTTTCTTATAGTTTTCAGAATATAACCAATAAGGCAATTTTCTGGCAGAATTATCAACTGCTAGAGCAATCTACAGAAGGTAACTAGACAACATCCTCTCCTTCCGCAACCTAAAGTATGTTTATATAAAAACTTTTTTTCAATTAACTCTCTAACACTACTTATAATTGGCATTTAAGTTTCATTTATTAAGAACTCTATTACCTTATTAACTTTTTCTGCACTGCTTCCTACGACTACAGAACAACCACAGGTCTGCAGATGTGAGCTGATTGCACTGCAAATAAAAACAAACACAGGTCAATAAATTTAATCAGACTTTTCAAATAAAACCATTATCATCTTTACAGTAAGAATTAAGGGCTGCAAGTTATACTATATATATATATACGAAAAGACCTGATATATTGTAGCCCTCACAAACATACGTAAGTACTGCTGAAATCCAAAGTTCAGCAATATCTTTATTTTCAGTTTGGTGAATAAAAAGACTGCCAGACAGAACCTCTAAACACCATTTACAGAGCAAATAAAAATTACTAATATCTAACTGTATTACAGAATCAATATAAAAAATTATTCTAAAGCAATGGAACAAATATTAATAACAAAGGATCTGAAAGCGTCTTGGAAGATGACCTCCTAGTTTTAGGAGACCTGGCAGGTAAACTGTGCAAATTCGGCAACTACAAGTGTAAGATCACTTCATAAAATTGAGTTCTTTGGAATACAGCCAGGAAAGCTGGGAGTTGGGTGATCTTGTCTCATGAGCTGCCATCAGCAAAGACATGATTTAGTTTATCTTAAGTTTGGAGGGTGCAGTAAGTATGCCTGGACTAACAACGGCAACTCTTAACCTATCCTTAGCAAACTTCTTTTCAGGTTCCTTTCCCCATCCTCCCCTTACGTCTCACCTCCACAAACCCGTAACTGGCCCACACTTTCAAAAAGTTGAGATTCTATGAGATAGTTTTCTCCAATACCTATCAATATATGGAAGTATAATTATGTTATCTTATTGAAGGATGCCTCCTAAGGTGATTAACCAGTTCTAATAAACAGTTCTAACTGGTAAGGACTGTAACAGCTAGACTTAGACTCTGAAGTCCTGGAGATGGGTTTTATACTGGACTCATTACTATTTATCTTACAATTTTTTTTTTTTTTAATTGGATTTAAGGCCACTTGAATTCTTCCTATGATGCAAAAACAGAAGTTTTGTTTCATTTAGAAGTTACTAAGAAACTATGAGTTTATTTTACAAGTTGGTATTGTTAAAATGGCAGTTCATTTTGCTTAATTCAGTTCTTATCCAATGACAGAAATCCATTCCAACACTACATTCAAGACTCGAAATCTGAGCCTAGATGAGCTGACAAGCTTTGCTTTCCTCTAAAAAGCACACATTTCAACCCTTCACACAAATAGAAAGGTTATTCTTTCCTTGTCTGGACAAAATTTCCATGAAGAAGTAATAGTACAAAGAGAAAACTGACATCCTTTGTTATCCCTGCAGTCTATTACATGCCCCAAAAAACTACATCTCTTATGAGAACAGCTCACCACTGTAGAATCAATAGCTCTAGTTATTTACAATAACTCATTCCATAATACTCACTTCATTTTTTCTGAAAGATTGTCTTATAAGACTGAAAAGCCGAAGAAATCCTAAATTAACTAGAAAACTGAATAAACCATTATTGTGAAGACTTAGTTAATTTAACACATGAATTTGTATAGTGCTGAAAGAGAATGTGATGCTGTTTAAATAGACTACAAACTCTTTGGCATTAAGTGCTGTTATATAGGAGATGTTCTGAAACACAACACCGGTTAAAACTTATGAAATACACTTTTCCATATGAAGAGACTAAGATGCTCTGAAGTGCAGCTACTTCCAGTTATGCATCAAAAATGGAAAAAAAAAAAGATAATTTAATAATAAGCACTCCACACGCCATACCATTAATACTTTTATTCGTAATTAATGCATTAGACATGACTCAGTGTTTTGGTTAATTCATAAAGATGTACGACTTTGACTTAGAACTTCATAGAGAAAGGGCCAAGCAAAAAATTGTATTTGATAAGAATTCTGTTTTCAAGCAAATGACTGACAATGCAGTCGAACTGCTGCAGCTACTAGCCCAGAACCATTATTTTAAGAAGAAAATAACTTCATGAGATTTTTGGCTAAGAAATGCTGTAGAAGTCAAACACATACCAATTTACCCTCTCCTATGAAAAAAAACAAATATAATACATGTTCACATGCACATACACGCACCTACACAAGTTTACATACACAAGTTTAATCAATTTTACTACAGCATAAGTCAAAAGGGAAATTCATACTTGAGAAGAAATCCTTCATGGCAACTATCCCCAATGTCATCATCATTTAGCACTGTGTCACTTATCTGAAATGCAAATAAACATAAACAAATGTTAGAAAATGATCTAGAACACCTAAGAATTAAATGATTTTGTTTTTTGATAGGTGGGAACTGTTTGGGATCTATTTAAGATACATGGTAAGACTGCCAGAGAAGAACAACCTTAAAAAGACCTTCTGACTTACCCAAAGCATTTTGAAAGTAAGAAAGTCACTCAATTATTACTATTTTTCCCCACCAACAATAAGATTCTTCCCAGTGTTTTCTCTTAAAGTCTTGTCCAGAATACTTTAACCTAGTCCATGTGAACCATTCCTACTTTTTTCATGAGAACACTAAACCACACTGGAACAGATACCAGCACTAAAGCCATCTACCTCCCCATTTGCTTTTCATCAAATAGCCTTTCCATGTAGCTCTTAGGAAGCATCTCACCCCAGGCAGTCAATTTTGCTAAGTGCTAACCATAAAAAACCCTGCTAGTACTGATAGCATTTACCAAACTAAAACTCTTACACCATTCCCTACAGCATTTAGGATAACTTGATGCAAAACAGCAGAAGGACACAGGAATTTATGACAACTATGCTTTTTTGTTTGTTTTGTTTTTCCTGTCAAAGAGAGTAGCAAATTAGATGGGCAGTGTCTTTCCCTTATTCAGAATGCTAAAAAAAATAGGGACTTACATCTATTTCTTCTGGAACACTGTGTGATTTCATAGATGAAAGGAGCTCCATTACAGGAATGACTTCTCCTGTCAGCATTGGAATGATGCTCTGGCCCTGTGCAATAAATAAAATGCTTGAAGCACAGTATAAGAAATTACTAATAACATAAACTTGCAGTATTATCGAATTATAGAATAATTTAGGTTGGAAAAGACCTCTAAGATCATCTGGTCCAACCTCTAACATGCAAAAACATCTTTAAAATCAAATTACATAAAAAACATCTTTAACTTCTTATTGTTTCAAAGTGCGGTTGTGGGTGTCAGCTGATACACAGACTTCTTTGGTTTTGCTCATCATTCATGATGAACTGGAAACAGGCATTTCACTTTTCAACGTGTCTAAAATACATTTTCAGGATCCTATGCTAATTTTCCCAATCAGTTTGATCTGCCCACACAAGACGTAATTGGAATGAGATAATCTGATTATATTGTATTACATACAATTACTGTTAAACATTCATAGACCCAAAATCTGACAATTTGATGACAGAAAAAGAAAAACAGGCTATTATTTATTAACATGTGAAATTATTGATCTGATTTATCTGATTTCATCTTTTCACAAGAAAACCAAAGCCATAATTTTGTATTTGCAGTTTCAGAAATTGAAGTCTTTTCACAATCTGACGCATTAAGTCTACCACCACATTCCAACATGACAGACTCTGTACGTCTCTGTAAAACAGCCTAGTGAAAGACTACCCCTGACAGGAGGAGAGCATAAATCTAGGAAGCTACTACCTTTACAGAGCTTCAAGTTCAAGTAAATGAATTCCCTTTTCTGAAAGGTAATACTCTTCATAGATTTCCACTTCTACCACAAAGTGATGAAATACATTTTCCTTCAATTTGTTCACAGCTTCCATCATCCTGTCTTCAGAAAGTTTGTCTCCTGTGCATGTCAGGTCACCAGCCAGTCCAAAGTATCTTCCTGGATCCCAAAAATAAGAAGCAGCACCAACTTCTACAGTCATCAGATCCAGTCAAACAGTTTTGTGGTGGTTGGCCATACGCATCAACCAGACGGTCTTACCTGATCCTCCATTCTCTCCGTGCCTTCCAAGACAATCTTCTGGAAATGTTCTTGCCTCTCCTGAGCAAGAGAAGCAGTTAAATATAAACGTTCTGTCATTTGTTTATATATGTATGCACACAACTGTCATATGGAACAATTTCTTCCCTGTTGAGTCATGCTTCTCAGGCTCAAATTTCGATGTTCGTCTTTTTTCTTTTACAGAGCAGATATTGGTAGGAAGCGATGTCATTTTAAACAGATCAATGTCCCCTAAAAACAAATCAACACCCCATCAAACCTCTCACATGCTTGGGCAGGAGTGGTAGGAAAAGGAGGGTGTGATGGCAATGACAAAAGAATAACATTTTCTTCGTTACAGACCAAGAAAATGCCATATGATCAGACTATGGTGCAGAACTCCACTTTATGGATTTCTATTTCAAATGGGTAAGGTACAGATTGATGATTCCTGATACAACCAGAGAAAAAATGAAGAAAATTATATCAGGGGAGGTAGGTGTTCACCATTTTTTCCCCAGACAAGTCTTCAAAACGTTGTTTTGTAAACAAGTACAGGAGACATGAAACCTCAAACTACACAAAACATTGCACAAAAGACTGTACAAAGTTCTCAAAACAGACTGATCAGAAGCTGAGCCTTAATCACTGGAACAATCAATACAGTATGCAAAAAAATCAAAGATGCAGACAAATAATGATAGCATTTGGTATATACTAAATAGCTGTTGCCTTCTTAATGGTTGTGGCTGAATTGCTTGAAGTTGATCAACCTCAAGAGGGAGAAGAGTTCACATAATGTTTTTTGAGCAGATGAATAGGTAGCAAACTACAGTAAATTGCCCTAAAACAGATGTAAAACTTATCTGACCACCTTAAGGAAGCATCAGTGAAAAGTAACACTGGAATTTGGCAGATTATTCCTTTAGGGCACCTTGAGCTTTGACTTCAGTAAGACATACTCCATAATGAAGATCTTTTACTTCAAAAGAAGTCAGTCTTCATGAAGACCAGGCTGAACAAATGACGTAAGACACTTCTTTTTAGAAATACAACTGCTACAAATTATTAGACAAACATCCAGACCATAAGATTTAGGTAAATATACGGGGTTTCTAATCTCACACAGATGACTTGATTGGAGTTGCTTTTCTTTGCCAGTCTCAGCATTGTTCCATGTTTCTCCTAGTCCTTGAGTTCAGAAGGTTTCTTCTCTCTGGACTTAAGTTGTGACAGCTGATAATCACAACACCCATTAGGAATGCCAGAGCAGATACATAGTTCCTCTCAGATACTACTTCAACCTTCAAGTATGCTGTTGTAGCCATAGCTGCTGAACTGCCCCAAACAGCAAACTATAGTATTTGGGCCTGTTTTCATTCAATATTGCAATTCCACAACTCATACCTAAATTTTAATTTACACTTTTAATGCCGTTTAGTGTCTTCTAAGTAAGCCTGCAGATGTGCGGTTATATGCAGGCACACTTTTCATCTTCCTCCAAAGAAGAAAAATAATAATAATAATAAAAAAGACAAGACAATAAACGTCTCTTTTAGAATCTCGAGTTGTTGTGGCTGATTTAGTTGACCTAGCTACTTCAAGATCATCTGAAAAAAATTTAAGAACTTCATGACTAATTTCAGATAAAAGTAGAAGAGAACATTTTGTCATTCTCAAAGCCACTGGAGGGCCATTTTTACTGCAGAAACAGATTTATATGGGGCAATGTCAAAAAAGAGTGAAGACATACAGTAATTAACAATAACAGACAATTCTTATTTGACTATTCACATAAGATATCAGTAGAGAAAACACTAAATGACAGAGAAGCAATGTAATCAAGAGCATGCGATAGCATTTACTTGTGTGAAAAGTACTAACAACCAGTGAACAATTTATATTAGAAATTAGGAATGTAATATTTCTTTCTACTGTATTGAAAATGAAGATTTATGTCCTATCTTTACTCCAAAAAATAACCCCTAGATTATCAAGAGCAAACATGAAAGAAGACACTGCCAGCCATTATCAGGAAACAATGGATAATGTTAATTGTAACAAAGAGGAAACGACAATGCAAAATTTGTCTCAGATTCTTATTTTTGGAATCTTAATTAGATTAGAACACGTAAAAGGGAAGTTTAAAATACGTTGACTAGAGGTCTCAAAACAGAAGAGGAAGAAAAACATTATCAGACAACCATGCATCACCACACATATTACAGCTGACATGCAATGTATTGCTCTATGACAAGTTGTACTCCATGAAGACAACAGGGATTTTTTTGTTTTTATTATTAGAATGCTATTTATTTAATAATAATAATAATAATAATAATAATAACAACAACAACAACAACAATATTTTCCTTTTCATAAGGAAATAACCATAAGGTACCCAAAAGTAAGAGTTGAAACTCTTCAAAAATGTTAGTTTTTTTCCATTTTTCAGATTTGAAAGTAGCAATATTTGGACTAAAGTAGCTATATTTTCTTGGTTCTCCCATCAGTTTAATTCAATTTAACACCTGCCAAACTGTTTGCTGATACCCTTTTTTGATAAATGAAAAGGGACTACAATATATAGGATGACAACATTAATTTCATCAGTTCCTGTTTTGGACCTCAATAGCAAAATAAATAAATAAATAAATAAGCAAATTGAAGGATTAAATTTACAATTCTACCTTGCTTAAATACAGTAATTAACATAGTTAAAAGCAATTACTTAAATCAAATTCAGGAAGATGAAAAATTTTACAGTATTAAACTAAATAATTAATTTAACTAAATAGCCTGGTATACACTTATATAATATTCCCAGGGCAAATCATGTGGCTAAAAACCCCAGCCTCAAATTTGGTGACATATGGCTAACTTTCTAACTTCAAAATCCTACCCTTGTAGTGAGGTCAGCCTCCTCTGAGTTCTTGTCAACATAACAGGTGTCACAAAACCTTAATTCTTGGGTTTGCTCAAGACAACTATTTTAATAATGAACAACAAACCTACCTTATGCATCCATATTCTTCCTTTCCTTATAATATGTGTTAACCTATCCACGCACACTCTGTGAAGAGGTAGGTAGAAGCCAAGTTCGCTTTGTGGAAGTATGATTGACAGTCCGTATGTGCTTCTGTCTCCATTCCAGTTTCCATCAAAGATTAAAGACACAATTATAACCCTTTTTTCTGCCAACACAAAGAACTTCACATCTATTGCACCGCTTTCTGCATTCCGAAGTATTTCTCCATTCAGGGTGTGGTTAGCAAGGAAAGTTATTTCACCATCACTGAGAAGTACCTGGTCTGTCTTTGGGGCCCAGATATGCCGCACTCGGGGGCCAAGAATATTGTCCCAGTAAGCAAAAGTGGCAGCTAACAAAGGTGACTCGCCATTCAAAGCGATCTCTGTTTTAGCAACTGCAGGAGATGGTGGAGGACAAAGAGCTGACATGACTACTTCCTCTCTTGTGTATCACTGAAATGCTTACATGACCTAAAAACCAAAAGTTTTAGAGAAAAAAATAATTAGAGCACTACTTACTCATTATGACCACTTTTTGTTGTGTTTCCAGGTAAGACTTTAAGAGACAGCTCTGACTTTCACACCTGAGATTTCATTGTAGACTACATTTCCAAAGGAAATTCATATGAATTCCATCCACACAATAATGTAGCGTGCATGACAAATGTCAGTGTGTCAGACCTCAGGTGCCTTTTACTCACTGCAAAAGTATGACGAGCCTGCACAACAATCCAAATGCTGTAAGGAAACTTACATCTGGTAAACACTGCCTTCACCTACAGGTGGCCAGGACCTTTACCTACGGGCGGCACACAGGTGGCTGGGACACGACGAGCCCTCGACCACTGAGCAGTGTATGTTGATGGAAAATGCCTTGTACGCCCGCCCTTGCAGCTGCCAATAACCCTGCCGCTTCCCCACTTGAAGGGCTTAGAGAATAAATACACTAGGAAGGTGTGCTGACTAGGAGCCTGACAAACACGCTCAGCCCGTGATGGGTGCCTGCCAGAACCACGACGCTGCTCTGAGGGCCAGCACCAGGCGCCTCACGGTTTCAGCCCACCGGGCTCCGCTGCTGCCGTTGCCCTAAAATCTCACTTTTTTCCTCCTAGATATCCCCACAGAGCCCGCCCAGCCGCACCTCACGGCGGACACCGCACCCTCAGGCCCGAAAGAACGAGGCTAGCCCTCAGGCAACCGCAGGGGCAGCCTGCACACCGCCCACGCAATGGTTTTGCCTTTGTGACAAAACCCATACCACCGAGACCCTGCACCCGGCTCCTGAGCTCGCCCAAAGCCGCTCCCGGGCCGCAACGCACGCCCGCCCCCACCCCTTGCCTCCCACCCGCTCGCCTTACCTCACCTGCGCGCCTGCCGACCGGCCTCCGCCGCGCTGCGCATGCGCGACACCGCCCCTCGCCCTGAAGCCGCCCCTGTGCGGCGCGACGAAATGGCGGCGCTGCGACGACAAGATGGCGGCGGGAGGGAAGTAGGAGCTGAGTAGTGCCGTCCCCACAGCCGCGGGGAGGACCGAGAGTTCTCAGTGGCTGAGCGCTGTCACCTGCTCCAACGAAATAAACAAAAAAACAAGCCCCACGTTTGATATAAAAACCAAGGGAGAAGGTGCTGCTTCCGAAGGAAGCCCTGGGTGCATGTAGTTGGGGGAAGCTAGCTACAGCATTTCCTGGAGAGGCTTTTAAACTTCAAATAGGAAGCTTATAATGACAGGTTAGAGACCAAATAATCTGTATGCAAGATTGTGAAAGTGCACTGTTTCAGGCTTCATTTAGTTTTACAGGTACGCAGCAAGTACCTTTACCTTAGATCGTTTCAAAACTAAACCACTAAACCACCACACAAAACCTCTACGATTGAACAAGAGCACAGAGAAACACCAGAACAAAAGTCTTTTAGAAATTACTGATAACTTGCTGCAGTCAAAAGCTAGGCATCAAAATTGATGGAATTTCACCATTTGCTTGTTGCCTAAATGTAAACCATACAATCACAGAATCGTTTAGATTCAAAAAGCCCTTCAAGATGGACGCAGAGAAAACTCAGTAACATTATGAAACAGGTATTCTTCATTACAGCACCAGGTGTGTGGGGAATTGCTCTGCTTAACACACATACCAAAGGTTATTGTTAGGGTGCTAGTATTAATGACATATATACATATTCATCTCACTTTCCTGTAAGTCTCTTGCATATTCATTAGGTACCTGAAGAATCATTAACATATGTTCCTAACCCTGTTCACATGAGCGCTAGAGTCCTCGGGTGGTTGTCCGACATGGCATACTCTGGTATTTTGATGAAGGCCAGAAGTCTTCCTTGCTGCTAAACTTCTGACCCTTTGTTTCTTTAATAATTTCTATTATCCGTGTGTATGAAGTCTTTTCTTCCCTTCTCTTTTAGGGTTGTCCTGTCCTCATAATCCCTGCTTCAGTCCTGTCCTTATGGTTGATATACAACATAATACCTGTGTTAGCTAAAACCTGCAAAATCAGGTTTCCCTTGTTCCCTGTCTCAAGATCATGAAGTCCACCAAGTCCCATCACTATAACATCCCTTAGTGCCATGCCCGTGTGTCTTTTAAATGCCTCCAGGGATGGAGACTGCCATTTCCCAGGGCAGCCCATTCAAGTGCTAGAAATCCATGCAGCTTAAAAAATACTTAGTATACATTTCAACAGTGAAGATAAAACCTCTGTAGGCCTTAAACTCTATGGTATGAAAGGTGCATTGATATTAGGTAAGTAATGATGTAGGAAAAGTGGCCTTCAGTGGTGGGGAACAGGGTTTATTTTTTTATTTTTATTTATTTTTATTCCACTATTTATTTTTATTTCACTGTCATGGAGCCTTGCATTAGGCACTTTATATTGCCACATCGATTTCCCATTAGGAACGGCTTTAAGAATTCTAGGTATGAAAGCAAATCACCATTTTATATGCAAAAAAAATACTAGCATGAAGTACAAATCTTATCTTCTGAAGTAATAGCTGAGCATCTGTAACTGCCTGAATACTGTTACTGGCAGTGAGAAATTTCTGTATGTTTTAGCAATATTTACTTTTTTTTTTTTTTTTTTCCTTCAGTTTTTAGTATTTTCTTCAGACAGAGGAGAGAGTAACAATCCCATTGCATTCGATCTGAAGAGACTAATAAGTCTGCAGGTGCATTGTGTGGACACATCAGAGAAGTGACAGGCTGCATTGTAAGCAGGATTTTTTTCCCCAGACATCTGGTTACAAAGCCTAATGCTGTGCATCTGCAAATAAATTAATTAGACTGTGGAATGCAGAAGATGAAAATGAGCTCAGGTTCTGAGCTCAAGCAAAAACACATTTCATTTTTATGTTTTTAGTAGGGCATCCTGAATCATCATTTTAAGTGATGCCTTGTTTTAAAATAAGGAATTATGTAGGCAAAAAAGGAACGGCATGAAAAAAGCAATGAAATTCAGTTGCTGGTTGAGAAGGACCTGGTTGAGAAGGACCACGGAAACATGGGGATGGAAGGAACACAACTTATTACCTAGCTATTCTACTGCACTGAAACCATGCATGCATTCAGGCTAGTGCAGGTTTGCACTGCTGTAAAAAACTTGGGTCTAGAAGAAAGCTAATTGCACAGTAATAAAAGCAATGTTTTGCAGACAGATCACATTGCTGCAAAATTGATACACAAAGTAGAGCAAATCGGGATGGTTGGCTGGGGTTGAAAGGAGCAGGAACATTTGGTGGTTGTGCAGAAATCAGTGGCAAGATTACAATTTATGCACATATAAACTACATGAAGCTAGATTTCAGTCTAGAAAAAAAAAAAAAAAAAAAAAAAAAAGACAACTCTTGCACTCCCCAAGCCCCAACTACTCATTTCTTCCAGCAGAGGGAAGCTGGGGACTTTCCATAGTATCTTTGGTGGTTTAAGGCTGTAGTTTTACATCCATGTTTAAAACAGTGAAGTACGCTTCACACATGATTAGGTTTATGGAGTCTCTTTCCTTACTAGTTTTACCTTGTTCTTAGGTGTGAGCTCTCGCAAGTGCCAGATCCCATGCAACTGTGAGCTTGTGACAATTGGATGTTCTGTGCCTGGAAAGATGCACTGAAGTCCTACAGGAGCAATTCAGCTTCGTACTGGTAGGTTAGAGAGACTGTGGATTTACACAGTAAAGAAAACTAACTCTTGCTTGGCGTTTGCCGTCACATTGCAGTTCGTCTTGAGCTGCCACGAATTTAAGAGATGAAAAAGCAAATTCACTGTCTTTATTATAGATGCCTAGCACTGATTAGAAATAGTTAAACTTAAAAATTCCAAAGGTGATACAATTTTATTTGTGATGGAGTAGTGATCATGTGGGCTTTGAGTTTTTTTTTTTATTGATTCTAGAGTATTTTTCAAAACAGCAAGACAGTTTCTGCCACAATAAGCACCCATGTGGTTTTATCATTTGACTTGTCAAACTAGTAGGAATGTAGAGTCCACAACATATTGCTACAGCATCTGTTAGAAGTAAGTTACAAAACTAAAGGAAAATCCAGCTCTGGGATAATATGCAGCTCAGCTCTTTTAGTCTACAGCCACTGAATGAGGTTGTGCTCTCAATAAGAAAATAAATGATGTTAAAGCAAGCATACAATCATTAATCAATGTTTAGCTGGATTGCTAAGATAGACATGTCGCTTTCATTAAGTAACAGATAACACCATGTGATTTGTGTATCTCTCTGACAGGCTATGTAAAACTCGGATCCTTGTATCTGTGAGAGCTTGGTTTGAACAAGCTGTGATGCCCTGTCATCTACAGAGGTACAGTCATCTGTTGCATCTGGCATGGAAAATACAGTGTATGCAAACATTACAAGGCACCCTAGGAGAAGAGCACTGGCCCTGACTGAACTCCTGACTGGGAGTAAGTAAATAAGTTTGTGCTTGAATTTATTTCAGTGTAGACTGTTGCACAAAGCTCTTGCTAAAAGTAGCACAGGAGCCTTTCTTTTTATGTTTCATTTGAAAGGCAGTTTCCCAATCAGAACTGTGATCAGATCTTTGGTGAATTATGTGCAGAACATGTGCTGGGTGTAGTTGTATCTACATCATGTTTAACAGATGCCGTGGGTACATATAAACTTTAAACATTTAAAAATTACCTACTTTCCATCATTCAAGTTACTATATTAGGTGTATTTGAATTTCCTAGACTCAAAGACATTGTTTGGGTGCAGCTATGGAGCTGACTTAGTAAAATTTAAATTTGCACAGATGCTGAAAACAGCTGGTCTGGTTTAGTCTCATCTCTCTTTCCAGTCCAGCGTAAATGTTCCCACTGTCCTCTGTGCTTGTATTAACACCTGTGTGATGATGCAACCTAGCTGTATACCAGATCAGGCTTATCTCTCTGAAAATCAATTTCTTTTGAACATCCATGCAAGGAAACCTAAGTTTAAGGAATGATGTACAAAAGCAAGTATATATCACTATCTCATATTACTCTTTAGAATTATAAAACTGGTCATAACCCAACACATTTTAAGAAAGAAGATGTGTACTTCAGGAAATTGTCAAGTCTGAAGGATGCCAAAACCTGACTTTAACAGGAAGTTTGCTTCAAGACATTGTGAAGACAAAGACAGGAGATACTACAGCAGTAACCACTTCTTCCTCAGTTTCACTTCTTCTGTTGAGTTTTACTTCTCTTTGTGGGGGAGATGGACATGTACTAATGAAAATCTGTGTCAACATGCTGTTTTTAAAAGCTGTAGTTTTTCTGTGGCCATGCTTTTGGCTGTAGTTTTCTATGGCTGCTGGCAATCTTAAAGGAGCTTTAATCAAAGCAAGTCTTGTCCTTTCCTCCAAGGCTCATGAAAATGACTTAGTACTACTCTTTTAGGACAGGCAAGTTTGGGAAATATTTTAAAATCTTCGTTATGAATGCATTAGCTTTTATCTACTAAAGAGAAGACTGCAAAGTTCTGTCATAGACCTCACAGCTGTCATGAATGGCTTTCTTGAACTTTGGATAGCAAAACAGACCAGGACTGCCAATGCTGAGAAAGACTTTCTGATGACGTATTGCATTTCCTTCACAATAAGGAATGGCTGAACAGACTTAGTCAGGAAGTCTGATGTTTGATGGGCACTCCTGAAAGTCAAACAAACTGTACTGTTCATGCAATAGTAACTTTATTCATGGGAAAAAGGATATCGGGAGGCTAATGAAGGCAATTTAAAATTCTTTTGCTTATTTTTCAGTGTCTAAAAATTTTCATACTAAAATGAAAATATTTGAGTTTGTTCAAGTTTTAAATCTAAAATATCACATATATTTTGCTGCACCTTACCCAGCTATTTTCTTGGATAGACGGCATTTTTATAAGCCCTGATGTACAAACTTTTGAGATATATGATGTTACTGTACTTCAAGGATTTCTTCCACTTGTAACAGAAAATTAAAGTACAGAGGTTTTTTAAAATATAATTTCCACTCCATTATTTCCCATCTCATTTCCTCAGGAAAAATGCTCACAGATTTTAAAGGCATCTGCCCCATTGATGTTGAAGTGTTTCTTTACCATTCTACGTATGGGGAGTGCTTACTATTCCTGAAGGAAATACATAACTTTAAAAATATTGTGTTCTCTCAAGATACATTAATGTACACTCTTAAATAGAATGGCAGCATTCAATTTCAAATTTAGCTTTGGAATGTATCTTGCTGTGGAGAGACTTGCTGTGGAGTCATCAGAAGTTGGTCTTCTTCCAAAGATGGGTAAAAAGTTCTCTCATGTTATATCTAAGGTCAGTGCTCATAGTTCTGGTGCACGCTTTTCCAGGTAAAAGGTGGGATGAGTCCAATGTCAGGATTTGTGTCAAGAGAAAGCAGTGGGGTCATTCTGATTCTCTTTGGGTCTACTGAAGTGTCTTCAGAGGACATTGCTCCATAAGCAAAAGCAGTTTCTTTAGGACTTTATGTAAACTAAAGGCCTTTGTGGGGACATGCAAGTTTCCTCAGAAGTTATATTCCTCATAAATCTTCCTGATGAGTTCTCTGCATATGCAGTTTTATGTAGTCAGTTAGAACCAGTGACCATCAAACATCTGATTATTAATTTGTTTCCAGTAAGAAACCATTTGCTTTTCACGTGTTACCTTGGCTGCATCTGTATATTTTCAGTACCACAGTAACTTAAGTATGCAAGTATTTAGAGGGGACATACAAGAAGTCTGGAGAGCGACTCTTTATCAGGAAGTGTAGTGATAGAACAAGGGATAATGAATTTAAATTAAGAGGGTGTATGTTTAGATTAGATATAAGGAAGAAATCATTCACTCAGAAGATGAGGAAGCACTGGCACAGGTTTCCCAGAGGAGCTGTGGATGCCCTATCCCTGCAAGTGTTAAGGCCAGGCTGGATGGAGCTTTGGGCAACCTGGTTCGGTGGGATGTGTCCCTGCCCATGGCAGTGGGGTTGGAACTGGATGGTCTTTGACTTCCAACCCAAACCATTCTGTGATTCAGAGGTTCTATGAATATACAAAGCCAGAGTGATACCTTTGGTAGCATGATAGGTGCATCATAGAAGATGACTGCAGCCATGAAATAATGAACCCTAGGTAGCAGCTTCACTCAAAACACAGAAAATAAAGCTGGAGGCAAGAGGCAGGATCTGCTATCTGCTATATCAAAAAAGCTATTGACATACTTGTGCCCAAGCTGATCCACCATGAAAATGTGGTTTGGGTTCCTTGTTCATCATTGTAAAGAAGATTTATAATGAGAAACTACACTGGGGTTGGAGCTTGGGAATGTGACAGAAGGCAGATGTCTGCACAAAAAATTGTGAAAATGTACTGACACAGATAGGTCTCATTCTCACAACAAAAGTAATTATGTTACAGGTTTGAATGCAGTATTTCACTGCTTCTTTAAGTGTAGGTTGCTGTG
>CM021797.1:69685868-69709463 GCA_011076525.1 Nettapus auritus | reverse complement strand
TTTTTTTTTTTTTTTTTTTTTTTTTTTTTTTTTTTTTTTTAAAGCATCTGCAGCTCTAGAGCTGTAGAAATGTTCAAATCTCCATCATCAAATCAGGATCTAAGTGTTCATTATTTATTAGTAATATGAAATTAAATGTCAATCAATGAAGTATGCATTCAGTATCAATGTCAGCAATATAAGCCACTACTGAAGTCTTGGAAAACATTAGTATACACTTACAGATTTTTTGTGTGTTGTTCTATAATCCCCAGAAGTTAAATATCATTCACAAAAGCTGTCCCCCAGTCAAATGGGTGATTGGACTGGTGGGTCACACAAGCTCGTGTCACCTCTCCTGAGTTCTGCTGTGGGTGGCAGGGTGCTCCAGCTGCCCCTGTGCCTGTGCTGCCCCTAAAGATCACTGGCCCATGTGTTACTGAAAAACCCTCCTTTAAGGTCCCATAGGCACAACCCAAAAGGGTTAGGAGGCTATTGCTACAAACTAGATCATATGTTTTTGGTGCTCTGATTGTGTTTTGTACATGTAATCCATCAGTTCAGATACTTGAAAGGAATATGAGTGGCACTAGTATGTTTGGTGCATGAAATAGCACCAGCATAATCACAGGTTTATGAAGCAATGAATGTTGAGCTAGTCTGCAGCCAAGCTGTTTAAGTAGGTTTGTCTCACTGCCAGCTCATTTGAATCTTATAAACATAAAAAATGTTTGCTGTTATTAAGACATTTACAGGTATGGAAGAATTTGATTTTTTTTTTCCTCTGAAAAAAAAAGTATTGTGGCACCCCAAATTCACATGTTGTTAGAGCAGCTTGCTTATCCACCTGTGTGAGACAAAAGGCATCTCTGCAGGATTTTATGGAGAGTTTTAAATACACTTTTACAAGCTCATAGGTGTATAAGCTTCTTTGCTCCTCCTGTAGAGCCAAACAAAATTACTTTAGCTATCTTTCTATAGCTCCAAGTCTAAAGAAATACATTGCCCTCCACTTAGACAGGACAGACTCAAGGTACATAACTAACTCTTCCCAGACACCTAGCACCTAGCACCATCCAACCAAATGCCCTGGGAGTAATTTGCAAGCAGAAAAATGGCAGTAGCTGTTCACTGAGGTTATTCAGCTAGACACTAAGGCAGTGAACTGGCACCTTAGGCTTGCTTGCTCTCATGGTGAGACACTTGATTATCCATCAGCACTGTCCTCATAATGCTTTCCTGCCTTCATTACCTGTAGCTTCAGCACAGATACTGAACTTCTAAGAGCTGTATGTGACTCAGGAGCCAGTCCTGCAAACAACTGGACTAGGCAGCCAAGGGAAATGATAGTGGCTGAGGATCACAGCAGTTGCCAAGTCTCATATCCTTTCCGTATGGGAAGGTACTTAAAATCCAGATGCAGCCCAGCACTTTGTCATCAGCTGGAAGGAGCCACATGTGAGATTGTGTCTTTCAGCATGGGTGAGTGCAAGCCATATATGTAACCACATGAATAAGTAGCTGCTGGCTGCATAGCTTTTATGAGTGTTGATGAACAGATTTCTTCAAGGAACCCTACAGCTTACTAGCAGCCACACCAAACACATTTAACAAGCCTTCTGAGCTACTTTTTAGAAATTCTGGTCTGTATATGTCAGTTTAATAGTACAAATAGGATATCATACTTAAAATGATTACATATACTTTCTCATCTCTTACAGCTAATGCAAACAGTGGCATGCTACCCAGGCAAACTTGGACTGCTTCTAGTGTCAGTAAGACCTGCAAGAATGAACCTGTGTTGAAGATACTCCTCTCATTTTGCGCTGCCTTTTTTTTTTTTTTGGCTTTCACTGCATTTGGTTTTACCTCCACTGGAATCAGTGGTGAAAGTTTTTTGTTTTCAAGGAGAGGAAAAGTAAGCCTTGAGGCAGAGCAAGACGTTATTTACTGTAGCAGGCAATAACAGCTTTATATTAAAACGACAGTGTGGGCACAATTCAACACTGCCTTGTAACGTGTATGGTTATTTTCACTGGCAAAAAGATTTGGTAGCTCTCTGCACCTCCTTCATTTGTTCCTGTGCTGCATACAAAGCTTGCTAACAGAATCATGCTTTGCGTCTGTGGCATTCTTTCGTGACTTCAATATTTATTTTCTCTGTTTTTCTATCTTTCGGGCTTGATTATCTTGTTTGGTATGTTCAAATATTAGAGAGCAGGTTTTTCTGGATGATACTGAAAAAAATGTGTTGTAATTCATCAAATATTTGTTTTAGTATTCAGTTGTACTTGTGTCAGTTTATGGTAGGCTTCAGTGTCACAGAAGCTTCTCTCTACATAAACTAGCAATGCATTTTTATTAGATATTTTATTTCTCCCTTATTTTCACATCTTTTTGTCATAAGCATTACAGAGAAAACATGCTATGTTTAGATTCTGTGGTTTTAACAACTGGTGGTGTTGGCGCCATTGTTCTCCTTGGTTATTTCACACACACCTTCTCATGCCCACTTCCCAAAGTCACATTCAGTCTTGACTTTCCATCCTACTGGGCAGATTGGAGTTGGTCCTGGGGAGCTATGAAGGAGGTGTTGATTTTGTGCTTTCCATTTGCTTGCAGTTGCTGATCTTGGGTGTTACTGGTCAAGTCCCCAAACATCTCTTGGTTTCTGTAGGTGCATTTCTGAGGATCTTCCCCCCTTTCCAGAAACTTTCCCAATTTTACAGATCTGCATTTCTCCAACTAAATATTATGCCTGCAGAAACACAACGTGATCTGTCTCTTAATTGAGGGTTCTACCTGATGTACAACATGTGTCTTTTTATTCACTGGAGGATTCAGTACACATTTCCTCTGATTAGTGCAGGTCTTAATACATTTTACAAGAATCCCATAGGGATTGTAGCTAACAAGTACTAGTCCTGTGCTTGAGAATTCAAAACCTTAGTTTTGGACAACCACTCCTCCTGCCACTACAGTTACCCCCTGCCTGTTGATGTTAACAGTCTAAGTTATTTCTCATCCAGCATATTTACTTGTATAAACATTTAAAAGATCCAAAGAACACAAAATATTTTATGTTTTGCTTGCAATTTTTCCTGTATTCTTACTGAATAGCCTTATTCTTAGTTTCATATCCATGTTTCAGGTAACATGCTATTCATTTTCCACTTGGGACTTAAATTCCTATCAGACATTTTAAAACTAAATGCTGCTTTGCTGTGTGGCTTGATGTGGGTGGTCTAGTCTAATAATGTGAAGGGGAAATTCGAACTGTAACCACTCATCAGTGGAAATTTGTGAATGGAGGGCAAGAAATCCTGGCTGCAGAAGGGGTTAAACCGGGGGAGCAGAGATGCCAGAGACAGAAGGACTCAATGTCAGGGACTGGGGTTTCCCTGGCTGAGGAGATAAGACAGGGCTGGGGCTTTGTCTTGTAGCAGTGATACAATGTGATTGCTCAGGGACCACCCCTGGGCAGTGGGGCTAGGGATGAACCCAGCAGGGGGCTGAGGTGCCCTGCGCCAACGCTCATGGGATTGATGATGGGGCAAGCGTGTGTAAGGGCCCAGGGCATTACATACCTCTGCAGATTCCTTGTAGGACTCTGTAGAATGCATTGCTCATTAAACCTCTTCGTATTTAAGAACAGATTTTTGTTTAATTCATCTCAAAGGGTACAATAAAAATGTTCCAACAATTGCCTCATGTCTCCACCTCATTGCAAAAATCAGTGGATTCTGAGAAAGCTCTGAATTTCTAGAGACTGGTTGTAGGCATGAAGAACCACATCCAATATAAGAAATGCTTGGGGTTTGGAAATACAAGGCAATACTCAGATAGAGGCAAGGGAGAACATTTAAGTGTCTGTTTCCTGTTCACGAGCAAGAAGAAACACAACTGAAAAATCATGTCTCTCTTCACACTTTCTGTTTTGGCAGAGCTGTAAAACCTCAGGAGGGAGCTTATTCTGACTAGGCAGCATGGATAATATCTGAAAACAGCAGGGCAACCAAGGAGCATTAAAAGGGTGACTTAAAAATACAGACCTAAGAGTAGGAAAGATGTGAGCTGCTGGAAGTGCTCTGGAACTTGCTAGCAAAGAAAATCTGAAATAATATTTTGTTTGTCTGTTTGTTTGTCCCTAGCTGAAAAGCCACTTCTCTTTGCCACTTTGTGACAAGAATTTATGATTTCTCTGTCATTTAACATCACAGAAGGTTGTCCAATATGTCTCTGAAATTTTCAAGCAAACTATAGAGCCTGTAAACTTTCCCTGGAAGGGTCAGTAATTGTTTTCTTTCCAATATGCAAGTCAAAGCTTCTGTTATGCTGGCCAGAAATAACCGCTAGAAATACGAGATATTAGATCATGAGAAATTAAATTTCAGGTGCTGATAAAGAAACTAATTCCAGAGAAGTAATAAGCATCTATGGAGTCACTGTTATTGTCACAATTATGATTTAGTAAAGGTAAGGGAAGAAGTGTTGGATGAGGAACAGTCAGCACTTGTTTTACCAGCACCAGTTCATTTTTGTCAAGATTTATTAATGGCAGAGGCAGCAAACTGGTATTGGGTGTGAAGATTAAAAAGCTCATTTCCATCTGTTATTCAAACTCAGCATGTAAGATCAGAAATTCTGCCTTTCAAAATAAATAGGTTTTTAGAGACCTTGGAAGCTATGTAGCTGTTCACAAGCATTAGATGTATGCAATTCATCAGTCATCATGGCTACTGAAACAAGACAAGAGAATTGCCCCAGGTTTTGCCCTATTTGTTAGAATAATGCCCTTTACAGGAAGCACAAGGCCAAACCTGCACTTCTCATGCTAGCCAAATACTTGAGAAAGACACCTTTTCAGATGTTTACTGTGTTCTATCAGTACATTGAACAAGAGTAGCAAGGAACAAGCTTCTCTCTTATTAAAATAAGCATTTGAAATCAGAATCTGTAGCAGGAGTTAACAGTCTCTGCAAACATTCCTCTTGCTAATGGGCTCAATGCAGCTCTGCTGCTAAGAGGTACATCAGGGAGACAGGTAGGTGATGGCGCTGTATGGAGGTTAGCAGCTGGCACCCACGGGCTTCATTCAAGGCTGGGGGCACCTGAGTACACTACATGTCCTGCTGCGGTGCAGCTGAAGGAGCAGGGAATGGTCTGTTTTCACCTGTTGGTTACAGCATGCTTTTCACCTAGGGATAAACAAAAAATGCATTATTTCAGATTCTCTCTACTAGCAAGTGCCAGAGCACTTCCAGGAGATCACATCTTTCCTACCTGCTAAAAGACCCATACAATAAGCAGACACTTCTTAATTACAGTGCCTTTTTTGTATACACAGAAGCCAAGATGCTTGCCTGGTCAAAGGTTTGTTCAGTAACATTGCCACTGTCAGTTGCTTGAAACTGTGTAATTTACAGTGTAGATGCCATGGGAGTTTGAGCGCAGCACAACAAAAATACTGCAAAGAACTGGCATCTCTGCCCCACAGTTCACGTGTGAATCAAATGCTTGGCACAGACTGATGCCGTCATGTAAAGTTTACTTGGATTTTAACAGCTCTTACACACTTTCAATGAATATAGCAGGAAGGTCATTCATGAGAAACACAGCAGTTTCATCTGATATCCCCTGTACTGTGCAGGAGGCAGGTGGCATCCACCCCAATCAAGGCACACCATGATATGATGTGAAGAGGTTTCCACCCTGGGTGGAGCAGGTACAGATCCGCCAGTGTTCAGGGTGCTCAGCAAAAGGCCAGGTGTGGTCTATCTGCTGTCATCTACTACACTGCTGCTGTGGGGTTTTGCAGGGTTAACATAATTTTGCGATGGCTAGGAGTCAAAACACCAGCATCTAGCACCACTGGGCATTGTCACCAATCTAAAGATGTGTATTGACAGTGACCAGGTTGTGTGCTTTCATTGTGAAATGCCAGTTTTGAGGCATGAATATTACTCAACCTCTTACAAAGAGAATGGTTTCATTTCCAGAGCATATTTCAGAATGTAAGTTCAAAATAAACACCAAAACAACTCACTGGATCAGCTGTTTCCAGCATACCTGACAGGGAATAGACGAACAGTTTAAATCAGTTCATTAAAAAATCGAGAAATCACTGCAACATAAAGCCATTCAGCAAGTTGTCAAATAAAGCCAGGTAGGTCCCACTAGACCAGTTTTCCAGGGTGTTATAGCTACAGTTACAGCTGACAGCGTCTGTGGGGATGGAACCAAACTCACCAGCTGATGGATTAGCTGCTTACGACATTCAGAAGTAACTGAGTTTTGCGTGCAGATAATGTGAAGTTTGCTCTATTTGAGGTCACATGGAGAGAAGGTGGTATACCCTGTAACTAGTGTCCTTGACCATCCTGACTCTGAAGGCCCTTGATCCATAAGTACTATAGCCATATTATGAGATACTGACTATGAATCCAACCTTGATATGTATATCTGAGAAAACTATCTTGTACAAGCAGGAACATGCGTAAAAGTCAATTATGTTATTTTATTGATGGAAGAAACAATAAAAATTGTATACAATGCTAAAGGTGCAGAACACAAATCAGTAAGACAGGAAGTCGCACCATATTGTTACCTACATTTTGTAATTGCTATGCTTTCTCAGAGATTGTGAAGGAGGTCAGTTACATGAAGCTTAATGTCATCCTGCGGTGATTAATTACGGCCATGTCTAATCTCAGTCAAGAGCTGGTAATGAGCCACTTGCATTTTCCCATTCAAATATTTCTGTTGAGCATTTTGTCAGTGTGCAAATTATGCTAAATACTATGCTCAATAGATGAAGGTACTTCACTCTGCAAAAGCATCACCCTTAGCCACCCAGGTGGGAGGAGGAAGTTTTACTTTACATCAAGGAGTTGAGAAATTGCATAAAGAGAGCAGAGGCCATGTGTTCCCATCACAGGACACTTCTGTGCCTGGAGGAATGAGCTGAGCTGGCTGCCCAGAGCAAGCAGCTCCATCAGAAAGTTTTCTCTGATGAATGCAGCCTGAAGCAAGGAACCTGAACGTGACCATGATGTAAACACATCCAGTATTCACTCCAACTACCTCTGGCCCCAACTCCACTATTAAAAGCATTTGTAATGATGCTGTGTTAGGCATTATGATACTTTTTTTTTTTTTTTTTTTTTTTTTTTTTTTTTTTTTTTTTTTTTTTCCCTTACTTCAAGCTGGCTTATTTTTAGGTTGATTTTAAATTAGCTTTGTAAGAAGTGAAGCATTTCTTATACAGGGGAGTGGTGTGGTGCATCTGTAAACTGAAGATGTGGCACCTAGCAATGTGCACAAGCTCCAGCATATGTGGCAGGCAGCAGAGCAGGCCGGTCTGAGACCTGCTGTCCCTGGGCTCCTTGCACGGTGCTCTGGCATGCAATGAGAGGTGGAAGGACATGTCAATCCCACAGGATCCAAATGCCTAACGGTTAGAGGAAGTTTTAACAAGGCAGCAGGGAGGATCCTGGTCAGCCCAGGGGTACTGAGGACCACACAAAATGCCATGTGTCTCACAAGGTGATGAAATTTATTCCACAAACACCTGTCAAGTCTCACAGAATTACATTTAATGCATGCTCAGAGAAGCTAAGTGCATTCCTAACAACTTTACATATATCAATACATATTTTAGGAACAGAAAAGTATCTGCAGTATCAGTGGAGCCTGAAGTGGGGCAGCCAAGACCATTTAGTCAAAACAGAGGAGCAGCATAATCAGCTTCTAAACTCAAATGAATGCTCTTTTACCAGGTATTGCCTAACTGCTTCTAATCTCTACTTCACAGAAACGTGATTTGGAGATCTTTTATATCATTGTTCTATTTCAGTCTCCAAAGTCACGTGGTACTTTTAATTGAACTTCGAGCATGTTATTAAATATTTTATGATACTACCAATCTCCTAGTGCCTACTGGATTATCACTAAAATTTTTATATATTTTTAAATGAAAATTACAACATCAGTCATATGTGGAGTTATAGGTATGCTTGAGCAGCTGTCCAGACAAATCACAGCATTCAGGCAGAGAAGGCTTTTGGTTACAGCATCAGATACAGAAATGTAATAGCAGCATCTGACACAGAGTAGCAAGGTTATGTCCTGACACCAAACTGAAGAAGATGTGACGCTGAACAAAAGATATGGAAAACAAATGTGTTAGGTAGATGGACAGCAGTGCTGATTGAACGCAAGGCTGCTGTAATTCAGTCACTACTATTTTGGTTTGAAATTTATTAATAGAAGCTAAGGGGAAAAATAATCAAATAGCAGTGGAATGGGAAGAAGAGGTTAAATCCTAGTTATATATTTGTAAAGCCAAAGACAGCAAGATACACATATTTCCACTGGAACTCCAGGGCTGCTAAAGTGTATGCTTTTGCAAAATTACAGGTGATTATTCATGTGGTAGGGCATTTGTTGACAGCAGATTCCATACTAGATACATAAGCAGTGGAACCTTAAAAATAACACAGGTAGAATATTAGTTGTTACACTTTTCAACAAATAAGTACATTTTCCTAGACAGAATCCAAGATCTGGTCAAATTGCATGGGTGGGACCAGTACCTCTCCTGGGCCGGATGGACTGCTGTGGGGCTGGGCCATCTCGTGCTAGAGAAGGACACATTCTGTAAACATGCTGTCAGATTAGACTGAAAAGTTACCTGCTCAGTTATCTGCAGTAGTTATAGATGCTTTAGTCAGCTTGGCATTTTCTGGTTGTTCAGATGCTATATGAGTAGACTGTGTTCAACTATTTTCACTGGGAAGAAGCACACAACCCAGTAGGGTTCAGACAGTACCCTCAGAGCAAGGATGAGTTAAAGTTTATAACCAAGGACCCTGACATCCATAAAAGATAACAGTTCACATTTTTGCTTTGCGACCATTAAAGCTAACAAGAGGGTAATCTCACAACTAAATATGTTTTATACATATCAGGGAATTAGTGATCATTGGGATGGGAGTTTTTAGCAGACTGATTAAGCAGGCTAATTTTAAACTTGAAAGCCTTTATTAAATTAATCCATTAACAACTCATTTTGTGCTAATGGTTAGTTCTTACACAGTCTTAATCATCTTTACTACTACGTATGTAAAACTGTTTGTCCTCGCACTGCTACCCTGAATCACCTGTGTGTAAGCAGTACCTTGAGGCTGATGCCGCATGGTCTGGTGGCCAGAGATCGAGGTGACCAGGCCCAGGAGCTCTTTGATGAGGAGAGCCTGAACAGATGTGTTCCTGTCTTCTTCCTTCTCCATCTCTTCTTGTCCTACCTGATGTCTGCATGCTTGTTGGTCCCCTCCTGAACAAGGGATCTCATCTGATCCTCTTGCTGCTCATCTTCAGTCTGGCTTCGACCGTCGCCCTTCTTCTGTATGTAGCAGGACGTCCTGCCTACTGCAGTCTTTTGTGTTTACATGGTCTGGCAATTTCTTCCTAGCTACATGCTTCCTGCATTCAACTATAAGTATTCCCCCTCGGCTCGTCACACTGCTCAGACACTTACGTAAAATGCTTATATGCTGTGTATGACTATGCTGTCATGATGGCACAAAATACTTATATTGGTTACACTTTTTCATATGCTTGCATCCAGTTCAGAGCAAGCTAATGATAATTATATACAAGAGCAAGTGTCGGGTCCTGCACATGGGACAAGGCAACCCTGGCTATAGGCACAGACCAGGGGATGAGATGCTGGAGAGCAGCCCCGCAGAGAGGGAACTGGGGGTCATGGTTGACAGCAAGTTGAATATGAGCCAGCAGTGTGCCCTGGCAGCCAGGAGGGCCAACCGTATCCTGGGATGCATCAAGCTAGTTAGTCAAGGGAAGTGATTGTCCTGCTCTACTCTGCGCTGGTGTGGCCTCACCTTGAGTACTACATGCAGTTCTGGGCACCACAGTACAAAAAGGACATCAAACTGCTGGAGAGTGTCCAGAGGAGGGCGACGAAAATGGTGAAGGTCCTAGAGGGGAAGACATATGAGGTGCGGCTGAGGTCACTGAGCCTGTTTGGCCTGGAGACGAGGAGGCTCAGGGGGACCTCATCACAGTCTACAATTTCCTCGCAAGGGGGAGTGGAGAGGCAGGCACTGACCTATTCTTTGTAATCACCAATGATAGGACCCACAGGAACGGTGTCAAGCTGAGGCAGGGGAGGTTTAGGTTGGACATCAGGAATAGGTTCTTCACCGAGAGGGTGGTCGCACACTGGAACAGGCTACCCAGTGAAGTAGTCACTGCACCAAGCCTGTCTGAATTTAGGAAGCGATTGGACTGTGCACTTAGTCACATGGTCTAAAATTTTGGGTGGACCCATGCAGTGCCAGGAGTTGGACTTGATGATCCTTATGGGTCCCTTCCAACTCGGGCTATTCTATGATTCTCTGATTCTATATCCTAATTAGTGCACTCTCAGTCTCTAGATGTCACAAATCTCTGCTTTGTCCATGACAATATTAATCTTTCTCTAAGACAGGAGTAATGCAGCATGCCCATCTATATTGGTGTAAGGAAAGCTGTTTTGACCTCCTGCTCATGCCAGTCTCAGCAGTATGCAGCCAGGATTATAGTCAGTGTTCTTGAAACATTGCTCTGGAGTCATGGGTTTCTTCTTGTCCACCTTGTGGCCTAATCCTGGTTAGTATGATGTAGCTCTCATATCTTTGGACCTTGATGTGACAGAAGCAATTAAGACAGACATCTGGAAAAGGACACAAAAGCCATACACGTCCAAAAGCATGCGATATATATGTCAAACCAAACCAAACCAAACCAACCAACCAACCAACCAACCAACCAAAAAAAAAAACCGCCCCCCCCCCCCCCCGCCCCAGCAACCACAAAAAATAGATTACTTTTCTGATGCCAGTTAAAAGCACTTGAAATGATAAGCCCTCCTGAGTATCTAATTGGGCATAAACACCCTGGATTGGGAACATCCAAAACTAATCACCTTAAATGGAATATATAACTTTAATCTCTTTGCATCTTAATATAATAGCAAAAAAACACATGGGTGCTTTCTACTGTGATGTGACTGAAGGCAGTATCACAGTGTGGTGCAGAGAAATAACCAGTTCCTCAGGATGGCAGTAAAAAAAAAAATATTTTGTTTTCCCAAAGACTAAACAAAGATATTCTTAATAGAGCTGACTAGAGGTATAGAAAGGATACAGGAGCTGCTAGCATTATCCATCTCACAGGTATTGTAAGAGGAAGATATGTGTGTTTTATATATTCTCTGGAAGCTCCCTAGAGAAAACAATAATGAAAGGAAGCAAAATCTTCACCGGTATGTCAGCAACCAAAATTAAAACAGATGCCAAAGCATGTCATTAAGGGAGACATTTTCAAAGACAACAGTAGTTCAGTGCTCAAGTTACACCAAAAATCTCCTTTCTAAAGGCCTTCACAGCTGTTGTAATAACTCTTTTCCTCCCCTTGCTCAAAGGGGAGAAAAAGTTCTGCAGGACAAATCCCTTAGTAATTGCACAGTGCAGCAGAAGGAAATAAAATAAAGTTAAATCTTAGCCTTTAAAAGGCTGAGGTTTTGTCTCTTAAAATAATACCTAATTTATTCAGAGAAGAAAAAAGTCACACATTCAAGGAAAAGCTATAAGGACACTAACATCACAGTGTCACAGTATTTTCTAAACTACAAAATATTCACCATCAGCAGTGAAACGTGCAGTCCTGGTGATAGAGCCAGCTGCAGGCCTCAGGACTGGGCATGCAGTTATAATATGGGTGGCCAAACAGAGAGCTTAAGAGAATGTGGGTGGGCTCTGGAGAGACTGGCGACCCCACTCAATTTATTGCACATCCAGGCCAGCTAGCTGATCTCTTCTTTAAGTGATCAGTGTTTGAGAATTTCTTCTTTTATTCCCATCTGGCAGCAGTTCAAGTGAATTCAAAGCTTGTTCTCCCTTATTTGTAATCCTTATTCCTTAACTGCTTGCACATACAGGTTGTTAGTTAGAAGCTCCTTCAGTTATTTGCTCACTGACCTGTTTGACCTTTTTCTTGAATAGGGTACATGACTAGCCATAAACTGAGCAACCCAGTCATGAAATACAAAGAAAAAGCAATGTCCCAGTATTAATTTATATATTTTTCATCCTATCAGGCACAAAATATCCTCTTAATGTCCATCAATTTCATTTCCCACACATTTATTTTCTGAAAGCCTTTTAACCATCAGACTTCTTTCTTATTTGCATTGACTTGAGGTTATCAAGATAGAAAAACAAACAAACAAACGAAAACACCCCCAGCCAGATATCAAGTGGATATGTAAGGTTATCACAAACTATTAAAAATACAGTTAGCTCAGAAGAGGAAGGATTTTGGAGGAACTATGAAGAATCAAGCTGCAACTTAAATGTTTATTTGTTTCTTTAAGAAGAAAGTCTGACTCAAGATCTACTTTATCCATGGTTGGGCATTTTTCCTTTTGGTTTCTTTACTCATATATGGCCTTCCTGTATTTAAAATATCCATCACATTGTGCAAGACAAAGTATGAGGAGGTAATGAAACTGCAATCACTAGAAACAGAAGCTGAGAAAAAAATAAAGTTTGTGACCTTACTTTTGAAATCTAAGAGATCAGAGAACTGAGAAAAATTACTGCAGCAAAACCCAGTGATTTCTGCAGGGATTCTGCCCCCTGCCTGTCTCACAACTTATCCATGGTGAATGATCTTAAAAAAATAAATTATATATGTCAAAATGAACGTAGGAGTGAAGGTGTAGTGGTGAATGGGTTTTAGTCATTTAAAAAAAAGGCTATAGAATGGGAGGATTTTAATGGAAGCAGCAATTTGGCCTTGCACCTATGCTTTTGACACAACTCACGGTTTCGATAGCATACTGAGGGAGCAAGGTGCAATTTTTCTATTATACTGACCATTTCACAGAGAAGAAAGAAAAATTTACGGGCTATAATCGACCCTGTCTTTTTGTAGATCCTGTCTGCTGTGTCAGATACTTCCCGCTGTTTTCCTGTTGTGCTTTTGCACCAATTGTTTAAGTGGGGGCTGTTTGGTGCCCTAAATCTACCTTGTTACAAATTCTAGAGGACCCATTATGTGCCCCTCTTAAGAGGCGTTATTGTCAAGGAACATGTACCAATCTTTAAGACTGCTTTTTTTTCTGATGTCTGTCAGCAGGCAAACCTCTGCATCCTGATTCTTTGTGTGAAGCTGACGAGCGCCCCTCTTTCACCCCAAAGCCACCGTGACTGAGATCTCAAGAAAATGTCTGGAAGTCCGCTGATGTGCGCTTCACCTTGATAACGAGATCTGCCCTGCAGCCCTTGCTCATTGCTGCAGTACCACCTGAGATTCCCTGGCTGCAGACACCAGCCCTTCCCTGCTCTGATTCCCAGGGGAGCAGACACCACTAGCCCCCCATCAGCCTATCAAGCACCTGGAAGGAGCTTACAAAAGCCAGGAGGGTAAATGAATGCTCCGCTTGTGAGGTTTTTCAGAAAATGAGAATATGATTCGTCCTCCCCTGAGAAAGGACAGGAAAAAAGTGGAGACATTTGTAAGCCAAAAAGGAAGTCTGGATAATGCTCGGTACACAAAGAAAATTAGTAAGCTTAAGAACATTGTGTATGCCTGTCTCATTCCCAGCAATTGGTCCCTTTATTATTCTCGTTAAACTGAAAACAAGCAGTCAGAGATGATCTGTAAGATTTTGTAATAATGAAGCTTAATGCATGGTAGAGGATATGAAGACCTCAGTAAATTAATTTAGAAAAGTTTAATAATTACCACAGGAAACTAGGCAAAAAGGGAGGACTTTATTCATTTGTATTACTACATGTTATTTTTCCACCTCTAGTTGTTGTTTTCTATTCAGAGAGGCATTACTAAAGACACTGTAATAGCTGGGTGTTCAGTGGTAATGCATTCCTCTGGAAAAGAAAATGCATTCACGATCTTTGCTGAATTACACTGCTCCCACCTGCAATTGAATCCCCTAGGGATCACGGTGGGGGGCTCCGGTACAGAAACCAGCATCTGGAGACAGGGTCGAGAGGCAGGGATGGGGACAGGGACAGGGACAGGGACAGGAAGGGCAGTTTTCCTGGAGCCAGCAGTGAAGGCACACTGGGGTGACAAATGCTGAGAGCAGCAGGGGAAGATGCAGGATTCTCAGAATGCACTGAAGCTAATGTAGTGAGGCATGAGAACAAACAAACCAGAATAAGCCCAATTGTTTTTCAAAACTGAAGTAAATAGGGACAGTTGAGCTGTGGCTGTTAGTGTCTGGAATAATACTTTGTACCCTAACTGCTGTGAAAACGGCAGTTTTCCAGAGTCCAGGTTGTGACATTGACCCAGCAAAACTGAACCCCCCAGTTTTTAATTCTAATATTTAGTATGATGTGGGCTTAATGGACCCTACATATCTGTGAGGCGTTCCACTGTCTCTCCTCAAGGTGCAAGTAAACTTCAAGGTAATTGTTAATCAATATGTAAATTAGGTATTATTACATCACCTGTAGCAGGAATCAGCAAACATGCAAGAACAGGGTGTGTCTGCAGAAGCACAATGCAAAAAAAAAGATGACCAACCATTAGTCAGGAGTTGATGGAGACAGATTTGAGTAAGGACTGCTCCAATGACCTTGTTAGCAGTTACATGGTTTATTTTATCTGCATTAACTGCTCTTACTTATTAGGAGGGTGTCATTTCTCTTCTCTGAGACACATATTAAGCACCTGTGGGTAAATCCATACCTGTGTTCCTAATGTTGTCAACTGTGCACAGTATCAATAGCTAGCCAAACCCAGGCATCACCCTTACCATCACCATGTAAAGCAGTGAATGTAGCACAAAAGTACCAGCCCTGCAAGGAGCTGGAAGCTGCCTGCTCTTGGCTCTGCTTCAGTGTAATCCCAGCCAGACTGAAGGACCACTCAGTGGCACTAGAAGTCAACCAGAAGTGTAGGTACCATGCACAGCACTGTTTCTTTCTGTAAGGGTAGCTGTTCAGCTCGGCTATAAAAGAAGCACTGACAGCCCTAAAATGCTAAAAGTGAATTAGTACTTTAAAAAGCACCCAGAGATCTTTGATTGAGTGGTGCTATAGTGATGACATACAGTTTTATGAGTAACATGGACTTTTTTATAGCTTGTAAGATTTTGGGTAGAAATGTGGTGCCCATCCTGGAATATCATGTGGAAAAGGGGAACTGTGGCGGCCAAAGGGCAGCAGAGCAGCCCCAACACTTTGCCACTGGGGAAATGCAGGCACTTGGGGCTGCTGAGGCTTCCACCGAGCTCTGTTTAGAATCCCTTCATGCCCAGCAGTGGGACACTGAGAACCACAGCCAACAGCTGCCATCTCCTGCCTGGGAACTGTTCTGGAGATCACTTGCCTCTGGGCTGCGTGGCTGGTGGCTCTCAGCCAAATATTTTGGTGTGGCTGACCATCCCAGAGGTACTGCAGCGGTGGGACTGGGATGTGTTATGAAATTTCATGGGTTAAAAAGATCCTTGCTGTGTTTTATTTTATCATACAGTAGGTATGATTTGCAGAATGACTTAATAGCAAGATACTTGGTTTAATCATTCTCTTAATTCCTCAGTTGTTCCACTTTCTGCATTGACCACCTGCTGCAGAATTGCATACAAGACTGAAATCTTTCATTTGAGGAAGAAAAAAAGGAGGGGGATGATTTCTAACCCCATGCTAACAGAAAAATCTTTCCAAAAGTGAAGGGAATATGAAGATCTATAGGGATGTTTTTCCAGAAGTCTACAAACGGACTGCCATAATAGCTCACAACATCATCCATTAGCTTAAATAGTCCTTATCCTTCCCTGGTGCTCACCCTAATGTATTTACAGAGAATCACATTTTTGCTTGAAGCTCTTTTCTGCTGGTCTAAACATGCTGAGCTTCTTCGGTCTTCTTGCATATGGTTCTCCATCACTGAGCTCAGAAGGAGTTACCGCAAATTTAAGAGGTGCAAGGGAGAGCTATGAAGATGAAGTTGCATGGCCAAAATTGTACAAGAAAGCTGTGGCTTCTGAACTGCTGGGCTTGATAGTTGTCCTTTGGATCTTTTGGGAAGAACAGATTTCTTCACTGAAGGACTCCATGTGACATCCAGTGTATGTCAAAGAGCAGTGTGGTATCCCTTCACAAGTTCTGGCATAGTCCTTTCCAAATTTTTTTGTTTCTGTACAGACAGGCAGGTGGTTTCAGTCTTACCTATTCATCAAATAAAATCCAAAGTCATCTTCAGGGAATGGCTATTACTCTATCAGCTCATACTGCAACCCCTGCTGAGTTGCAGAAGGCAGCGGGAGTGGAGCTGTTGGGGCTGGTGGAGCTGTTCCAGGGTGCAGGGGCAGTGTCTCAGGGACCTGCATGTTTGTGCACTGTGGAGCACTGATGTTGGGCAGGTGTGGGGAGAGAGGGCTCTTCTGGCTGGAGAAGACTCTTAAGACTGTCTGCATAAGGGGTGTAAGAAAGAAAGATGCCATCTTGCAACAGCACTGATGACTGTAATATTAAGGCAAGGTAAAGAAATGAGTACCAGATTTTTAATATATTTTTAAAAGGCAAAAATAAAGACAACAAACCCTTTAAACATCTATAAAGGATATGTATGGGGATGTGTACGGAAGATGGCAGGTTGCAGACCAAGGCCTTAAGCTTTAAATCAGCAGACAACCCTTGTTCAGGATATCAGATAAGAATGTAATAAACATTAGAAATATTTCTGTGCTGCCCTGACTGAGATGATGCACAATTCCCATTGCATCTGAGTACATACTTAAAACCTGATAGAACAAAACACTTCAGTGACTTACTTCTTGTTCACTGATTTCACTCCTTGACCTGAGTTACTCTGTTCTTATGAACTTAAGAATAGCATGAGAAGCTATAACAAATCTCTCTGCCTTTCCTGCAAGGCTCCCCAAGTATCTTCTTCACCTCAGGTAACTTGATTAAACAGATTCATTGGTGAAATTGCAGCCTGATAGTGACTAGTCAGTCAGCTAGACATATTCTTGACAGTCTCACGGTGTTCCACTGTGGGCTGATGCAGAAAAAGAATCAAAGAGATAGAAGTATAACACATCTGAAAATAGTCAGAGGCAAAACTCAAAAGAGAGGAGAAAAGATCATAACTTGTAGTGTTTGAAACCTGAGTATCCTTTGGAGGTGTTCTTTCAAGCAGAAACACCTATAAACCCACTCACTGCATAACTATTTCAGTGGTCTTTTTGCACAAGGAAGAGAGATAGAGTGCTGGTAAAATGCAATTTTATCTTGTCATCTGTGTTTCACCTCTGATTTGGCTGGGCATTCATGGCATGCAACATCGAAAGTTTCAGGGTCACTTCTTTTAAGAAACATTTTTTTTTTTCATGTTTATAGTTCACCTTAAGCTGACAAATGTTGCTGTAGACATCTGGGTACCTAAATTATACTGCAGGATTGGGACACTGAAATGTAACAGTGATAAAAATCTGTACAGTGTTAACGATATGTGCTTTTCTTTTACATAGGATTTTTTTTGTTTTTGATTTAAAAACTATTCACTGTCAAAGACCCCGAAGATAAAGACTTTGAAAGCTAACTTTGGAGCAAAATGACCACGATTGGGTTCACCTCTTTTTGCATTTCACTTGTGAGAATGCAGCAGTACATAATTTTCTGGTCATGGTTGTTCTCTAGAGATTTTCTGTTAAAGTTCCTATGTTCCAAAATCTAATGTAATTACAACGAGAAGCAAACAGGAAGAGGGATCTTCATATATTTAGCAATAAAACCCAGAAAAGACATTACAATTAAAATGACATCCAATCTGATTTTTTGAATGTTTCAAACGCATTCTTATTCTCTTATTTTTTTGCTTTTTACTTTTTTTTTTTTTTTTTTTTTTTTTTTCCCCATTTTACTGTCTTTTTACAGTAGAACAGAGAAAAAAGAATGAGATCCTAAACAGAGAAGCTAGTGGACCTCAAGGCACGCAAAGCATATGTTAGAACAAAACTCTTGGTACTCAGGAAATACTATATTTTCTCTAATGCTCCAGAAAGCACTGGGATACATTTCAAAATTCAGCAAATTTTACAATTTGGGAAAGTTGTAGCAGACGTATATGACATAATAACATTCAGATAAATATACACCAGGAGGATTCCCCAGTATTTTACACATTGCCAATCCCCCGTGCCTTTTGTTTTGGAATAAACTTCAGTGGAGGGCAAAGTGACCATGAAGGTCTATCATGCACAAGTAAGCTACATAATAGCCTTTGGCAGCAAATGGATGTTCCTAAAGGTAGTGTCAGGAGATCCTACCCTTCCTATTTTCCAGTAGATGAATTCAGTCCTCAGGGAGTCCAGAGAAAAGCAAATCCTGCTGTAACTGAGAAAGGGGGGAACATACCCCTATCCATACGCTCTTTATAATTGCCTGTAGTTCATGAGCAACCATCTCAACACCAGTAAAACTCCAAAAGAAAAAAAAAAAAAAAAAAAAAAAAGAAAAAAAAAAAAAAAAGGGGCGACATTTTTATCTTTATTTTTTTTTCCCCACTGACTTCAGTTGTTCTTAATGGGGTCCAGTCAGTTTACAGAGTTTGTCTGGTATGTCTGGGAGAGGAGTACCAAGAGTTCTTCCTTTCCTGGCCTGTCCCATCACTTGTCTCAAAGAGCTCCATTTCAGGCTGTTCTTTCAGAGTCACAGCTTTCGCAGCCCTCCTGCCCCGTCTCAGCCACATTAGCAGGTTCTGCTCAGGGTCATATGTGATGTTTCCCATTAGATTCCTCCTTCATGGCCTCAGTTAAAAGCCTGTCATGTTCTCACTACTTCCCTAATCATCCTGACTCTCAGCAAAGCTGTGATACCTTTCACATCCACCTGATAAGACCTAGCTGTGCTTGTAGCCTTTGATTGCAGCTGTCACAGGAGAAAAACTGTCTAGACCCCAGAGACAGGGTCTGACATCCACGATGGGAGACAAAAAGGAAAACCTCCAGTGTCTCCCTGGCTTGCTGCAGCAACTCAGAAGATGCAGAGACAGAAATATGAAAGGATCAGAGTTCAAGGATGGTAACAAACATTAATCCTTCATGTGGGGAGGATCATCACAGCTGTTTCTGTAATGACACACCCACATTATTTGAAAGAAGCCTGTGGCTCCAGACTTCCAACCGGAGGGGTGCCAGCTGTGTCCATAGTGCACATGGCTGCCTGGCTCTCATCTCCCAGCTGTGCGGCTGTAATAGTCACTTCGCAAAGTTTGCTAAGGCACAGCAGAGCTTTACCCCAGCAATCGAGTCTGAGACACAGTGGGTATGACTGCAGGAAGACCACAGTAAACTGAGGTGAGTGAGCCAAAGCCCATGAGTGTAGGCCTCACAGTGGAAATACCTCCTCTGCATCCATGAAGGGCAGGACAGGAGGGTGTCAGCATTAAGCAGTGGTAAGGGAGAATCTGCTTGGACATCAGGAGTAATTTCTGATGTTATCCAAGCCCTGGAATGAACCACCCCAGGAGGCTGTGTAATCTGAGGCAGTGACTGTGGTAGTGTTGCTTCAGGATCGGAGCAAGGGAATGGACTAAATACACCCCAGCTCCTGCTAAGCGTGATGTTTTTACAAGTGTATTCCAGTGTGTATAAGGGAAAGAGACACCACAGTATTACAAGCGATAAAGTGTTCCCACTGGAATCACATCTGATTAGATCAGGCCCTCTATCCTTACCAGCAAAACACCCAAACAAGCAAAAAGTGGAACGAAATGCTGTAACAGCACCGAGCAAGCAAAGCTGTGCTAATGAAAAAATGTTGTCACTTTTCAAAGGAATGTGACAGAATGTCTCATGCCACTGCAGAAGAAACAATGAATTTTTCATCTAATAAGGCACACATTTTAAAGGCTTATCAAGTGAAATGAAATTGTGGCATGCCTAGAAGACAAGTTAGCAGTCTGCAAAAATGAAAACTATAGCAACAATGAATCTACACAAGACTTTAATTTCTGGCTATGTTGTATATTATGTTTATTTGGAACTTCATTGCAATGCTGGGATTATAACCTCTCTGCTTAAAAACCACCTGCCCTTGGATGTTAAATTAATGAAGAATACCTCAGAGTAGAGAATGAAAGCTCTACTACACAGATCACTACAATCAGATGCCTTGAAAGGACTCATTAAACTTTTAAATGACATTAGGGTTCTCAACGTAGAAAGAAAGAAGTGAAACTGAGGATGGGAGGAATTAATTTGTGGGAATGGGAGATTTCAGTATATAAGCTTCAAAAAGAAAATGAGTTGTTTGGCAGGTCTTATTGCCAAAGACCCCTACTTCTAGTCTTTTCTATACTTAGCACAGGACGGCACATCGATTCATATTCTCTAAGTAATGCAGCTCTGCTAAGAGGCATTGATCTTGGTTAAATGACATTCAGTGTTTAAAAGCTCAGGAGTTCTCAGAGATGTCTTAATAAAGCAAGGTCAGGAAGGAAGCTGGGCCTTTATGGCAGAATCCCTTTTCCACTTGCAGTCCTCAAGTCACGACTGAAAAGTAGTAATTTTTTATAAGCAAAGTACTTCATAACAAATGACATTTCAGTACGGCGTGCTCAGCATGAACAAACTACCCGTACTTACCAGAAGGGGTCACTGTTGAAAGCTAAATCGCCTTCACAGAATCCGCACCAAGGAAGTAGAAACATTTTAAGCCTGTGCCTAGAGAGTAATAAAATCTTGCTTTTTAAATAAAATGCTTTTCTCCATTTTGCTAATGCACAATGCTCAGTCATGAAAGAGCTCTGAAATGTCCAGTCACTTATGTTACTGATCTTAAGAGGAATAAGTGTGTGTGTGTGTGAGAGTGTGTTAAAAAAATTAAACATGGAAAAAACAAACAAACAAACAAACAAAAACACAAAATAAACCCCCAAAACAAACAACATACAACCATTTCAAGATCTGGAGTAACTGTTTAATGATAGGTAATATTGTACAGAGCTTAGAAAATATAAAAGGATAGAAATCTTGTCATGAAACCTGCAGCAATCTTGCAGCCTTTTGTATATGCACAAGTACGTGATTCTAGCCTGCAAATCAGTTGGAGAATTTATGGACATTATTCACCTACCCCATAAAAAACAGAGCCAAACTTGAAACCCTTTGAAACAACTTTTGAACCTATGCGACAAATATTTCTGCAAGATTTTGAAAGTGAAAGGGAAGATCCTTCAAGTGATGTACCTTATTAAGCAGGGTTTCTGTGGAAACACTGTGCTTTGTGTGTTTAGTTTCCTTTAAGTCACCATAGCTATCTGAAATCACTGACTTTGTCATCAACCCAGCTCTTTAAAAATCTGTGGTCAAATAAAATGCCATGAAGGCATTGAGGAATTTCTTCAGGGATTATGTGCTCAGACCCATGAATTATTTTTCCACTGAAGAGAGTGTACCTGGAGGAAAAAACAAACAAACAAACAAACTTTATTACTTGATTTAAATTGTGGTCATCGAAAGTCCACCACTACCAAGCAGTTCATTCCTCCTTGAACACTTAAGAAAATGTGGAGAGTTTTATGACATTTCAGTCTTAGGGAATGAGCAGCCTTAGGCATTGGTGGCCCAGGGCTCTGGTTCTTTGCTGCGGGCTCTTCTCACCTGAATGGGACAAAGATGTGAAACACAGCAGGGGAAGTCTGATGGGCTCTGGCTGCATGATGAGGATGTTCAAGAGAGGCTTTTCCCTGGCTAGAGGCAGGGGAATGGGATGTCTGGACTGAAGAGGTTCCAGTTTGAAATAACAGAATGGCAGAAATAGGAAAAGAGAGGTTTTAGAGGGACAAGAGAATTTGGAGGGAAAGAACATCAGCATGAGTATTTGGAGGGAGGAAGGGTGGTATTGAAGTTTTCCTCATTTCTCTTCTCTTTCTGAGAAGACAGGCTCAAATTCTCTGATGCAAGCTGCCTATCCCTCAGGAAAAATAAATAAATCAATAAATTACAGCCATATAGGTTGCTTGTTTAGCACCCTCATGGATTTTTTGAGGAATATGAAAGTCCTCGGATGTGGGCACTTCATCTGGAGTTTGTCGTTTCCTGTTTTGATTGCACTGCTATTAACAATTTTGCTAATTTTACCTGTGATGGGAGTTGCCTTCTTCTGCATGTGGTATGGTTTTAGAGTGGTCAATTTGTAAAGAGTCCATATATAACCCCTTTGGATTTTCTTCTGTCATCTGTATTCACCACAGCTAAGATAAATTTGTGTTCATAAAGTAACAAATGCAAACAACTAAGTAAACAGAAACCAGGAATTATTATTATTTTAAAGAAAAAGTGTTCGTATTTAAGTTTCTGGTTAGTATTGTTTGGTAATCTTCTGCATGACTAGCTTTGTGTTTGTGTGCTGGTGCTGGTGCTGGTGCCTTCATCTTGGCACGTTTTAAATTTGTACAGCACCATGTGCTGCTTGCCTCATTACACAGGAGTGATACATTACACAGGATACGGCAAGCAGGCGTGTTTACATACTCAGCCATTTCTAGGACCTTGGAACTGGCAGTGAAAAACAGCATCTTGTGCACAGTCTGTTTTTTCCAATTCTCATGAGCTAGCTTGATCAATCCAGTTGTTTTCCATGGACGTTTCAGATGCAGAAATAGGCTGTTACAATATGTTCAGCTGATGCTAAAATATGCCAAGTTCCCCACTTAAAAAAAAAAAGAAAAAAAAAAAGAAAAAAAGAAAAAAAAAAGAAAAAAAAAAAAGCAGGGTTCATTTCACGATTCATATCATACTCCTGGTAGTGCTCAGCAAATAATTGCGTATCTTTTGACATTTTGAAATCAAGATTGCCTCACCCAGAGAGATACTGCAGCACAAACAAGGGTTATGAGTCTGGTACAGAAATTATCAGGTGAAGAGCTGTGATCTGTGTTAGTTAGGAAATAATACTATGTGGGCCCTTACTTACCTTAAAATCTAATTCCAAATTATCTCCAAAAGGCCCTAGAAGCCTAGCAAGGGAGAGGCTGATTGAATTTCAGAGCACAGCTGAACAAACCATCTTTACAGCACTGAAAGGTCCATGATTCTCTGGTAACCCTCTAGGCTACTGAAGCTGTGGACTGCAAACCACTTTCCTTCTTCGAACCATGATGTCCTGACCGTAACACAAGGCCAAAATGACACATCCAAAATGAACATATATAAAAAGTACAAGTAAATAGTCCCAAATGTGTCCAGGAAGCAAGCATGTCACTTGATACTCTGCATGCTTTGCTAAAGAAAAAGACCTATTTATTTCAAAATATGCATTATAGCATAGCTGCATCGTAATAATTGTGACTATATAAAATGACTCTTTCCTTTCCTTTCCTTTCCTTTCCTTTCCTTTCCTTTCCTTTCCTTTCCTTTCCTTTCCTTTCCTTTCCTTTCCTTTCCTTTCCTTTCCTTTCCTTTCCTTTCCTTTCCTTTCCTTTCCTTTCCTTTCCTTTCCTTTCCTTTCCTTTCCTTTCCTTTCCTTTCCTTTCCTTTCCTTTCCTTTCCTTTCCTTTCCTTTCCTTTCC
>CM021797.1:69625640-69671416 GCA_011076525.1 Nettapus auritus | reverse complement strand
TTTTTTTTTTGAGAGAGAGAGAGAAAGAGTGAGAGAGAGCTTAAAAGCTTTCATAGCATTGCCAAATCTAGCCCAAAGCCTTTCTTCTGTCAGCCAATGGGTGTGTGTAACTCACAAGTACATCAAACAACCCCTGCCTCCCACGAGCCCCCCTGAATGAAATGAGCTAATGTGGGGAGCCTGCTTCAAGTCTCTGCTGCACTTGCAGCTTGGGACTTCAGCTCCATATCAGCTTTCCAGCACTGCAGTCATGCAGTAGTCAGGGCTGGTAAGAGGAAACTGCTATTCCCTGCATAATTTTCTCTCAGCTAAGAGATATTGCATGAGAAACTTCAGAAAGTGCAAGAAAATAAAGCTTTCCAACTTTATTAAATAGAGGACATTACATCACCAATATATTTTGAGGGGGAGGGAGCTGAAAATATTACTTACTGCATATTGGGACTGTATGGTCAGGCTTACAAAACATTCTGATTAAGGAGAAAATGCTGATTCACTTCCACTATCTGTCAAGGTTATTATTTCCAGGGAGTGGTTTATGACACAGCTGGCACCAATACTCACAACCACATACAACACATCAACACAATGGTTGCATCACTTTGACTGGCCCTTGCTTGAATTATAGCAATGCTTCCTGGCATTGTCTTGTTACAGGAGGCTTGTGTCAGCAGTTCTACTGCTGCATAAACCCATTTGTTTAGGGGATTATAATAACTCAGGCATAAACATTATTCTGGGGCTGAATTATTATTATTAGCAGAAGTAATAATAATAGTATCTTACATTTATATTGCGCCTTCCAAACAGAAGAATACCCAGGCACGTCAATGGATGCACAGAAAGTCTCATAACTTTACCAGTCCCCCAGCATAGGTGCTTTTCAGGATAACACAGAACAGTCACTCTGAACTAACAACAGAGATATTTCATGGGGAAGGAGGCATGTTTAACACTTTCTCATCAACCAGCAGCCAAGTGCATTTATCTGTATGCCCATCCCCCCGTGATTATACATAAATATGCACTGAGAACAAGAATACATACAATCAATTCCTAATCACGAGTGCTTTTTAATTTCAACTTTTATGCTAAGGTAAAAGAAAATGATATAGTATGTGATGCATTAAGGTTTATGTGCTTAACAAGACCTGTACTGCCAACAATTACCATCTTATGGGTTAGTGAAAATCAAATGCTTGGAAATTAAATGTTAAATACTCCTTTGCCTGCTCAAATGGGTAGTCAGGGTGGAAACTCAGAGGATATATAGAAGACTTGCAAACATGGCTCAATCCAATCTGTGTGAGGGAATGGAAACCTTAGGGTCAAAGAAGCATCTACTCTGGTGCTGTGAAAACTATTAAAAGAGCTCAAGGAGATAGACCCCTGTGTATAAAACAGGCTCTATGTGCATTATTGGACTTAGGACATTAAGGTAAATTAAGTCATATATACAAAAGCAAAGGACTGGAAGTCTCCCATGTTGTCTACCTGGAAAAGCTGTGACCTGTTGAATACAATGGAAAAAGTTTGGCATCTGTAAACATGCAGCCACCAGTAGGCTGAGAAAGAGGACCAGACTAGCAGTGGGTAAAGTTCTGGCAGGGAAGATTGTTATAGTGTATTGCTGTAGGACTTTCCCAAGAACGAGATAATCCCACATTCTCCAGGCATGACAATCTGTCTGGGATCTACGACAGGGCAAATACAACAAAATGACCAGTGTTTTGTTCTCTTGCAGTGATCCTGGGGCCAGACCAGAGATAGGTGTGATAAGGTCCCCTCTTCCTGCCTAGGAAGCAGAACAGTGGCAAGGAAGGCTCACACCATATGCTGGTCTGCAGGGTCCCTCTGTAATTACAGTTTTTGAAAATGTGAGTCCATTTGAGGGACAGGCAAGCGATTTTAAAGAATCCCTGAGGTAGATACCCTCTCCATGAATACCCCCACAACGAGGAACGTACAGATCCAGATTGAGTGTTCAGACACGTCTCAGATAATATCTGCTATGGAAAAGGAAATTGAATGATACAACTGTTTTAAATTTAGCACTAAAAGATCACTGGGCTAATCTTTTCTTTCCCACTATTAAAATAATGAGAAAAGATTTAGGAGATAGAATTGATATCCATCTACATTTTAAAATGACTCCTTGATGCTAAAAATGTCTGGGCAGTATTTCATGGCTGATGATAATCATGAGATTAAACTAGATATATGTAATGAATCCTTCTGGTCTTGAGCTGTATTATTTCATTTGAAAAACATATGCAAATCCACAGACTACAGTACTTGGTGCTGAAGTATTTGATGCATACACACAAATTCATTGCCTGCATCCTAATAAGCATTTGAACCCACTGTTAACACCAAGTTCAAATCAATCCCTGCTCCAAAAGCTTGCATTATTTCAAATTCAGGCTTAAATCATTCTTAGCAGAATAATCAGATGAAGGAAGGGGAGCAAAGGCATTTAGCAGTGCAGTGGTCACATTCCCATATTCATTGATATTGGCTTAATAGACCTTTCTGAACCCATCACAGCTTAAAAAAAACCAACACCTTCATAAGCCCTCAGAAGTGGCAAAGTAATGATCTTTAACTAGATGAAGAGAATTGTGTTGCTGAAGAAGTGCTCTTCTGCAGATGTCTGGTTTTGGGCATCTCTGAACGAACTGACATTTGGTGGGCTTAGTTTTTTTTTGTTGTTGTTTTGTTTTTTCCCAGCCATAGTGAGAGTGACTTCAGTTTACAAGTACTTGTTATAATAATGAATATTGTGATCGTTCTGAGGATGGCATTTCATTGTAGAGGCCATTCTGTTCCTGTTGTGAACTCTCAGCAATCCTTACCTCTTAGCTCACTCTGCAGACCTTTAGACGAGCAAGTGCAACTATTCAGCACAACTTCATTAACTGTCTATAAGGAACAATTTTGTTAATTTTGTTGTGTTGTGTCTGTGCCGATCTCCTCCTGCTCCCCCCTTATTACTCTGTTACCTACCTGGCCATTTTCAAGTACCACTTTTAAACCTTTTCACACTCTCACAAATGACAGAGTTAGCAGCCATGCAAATCTGACCATGGGTACCGACACCTTTGGCAAACCAGGTCAAACACAGCCCTTCCCTAACAATAGTCCATATTCCACTTTATGGTGTAAGATATGTGAGACAGTCCACCATAAAAATGTACAGCTTGATTTCATATTTTTATGTCAGTTACTGTTAAGTCCAGTGTGTCTTCTCTTTAAACAGGACAAAAGGTGGAAGCCCAGTCCCTAGAAAAGCATTATCTATCAGAATAAATATCTTAGTGAGCTCAGAATTGCAAGATCACAGCTTAAACACTAGACTGTTAGGAGGCCAGCTTTAAAATTATTTAGACATGTAAAAATGCAGCAGCACCCAATTTCTACTGAAAGACCATTGGCCTAATTTTATTAATTTCTGAATATACAGGAATACTTTAATTTCTTTATGTTTGGTCAAAGAGGGCCGGAAGAACCTAGGTCAAATGTTGGTAGTATCCTTCCCTTCCCCTCCCTTCCCTTCCCTTCCCTTCCCTTCCCTTCCCTTCCCTTCCCTTCCCTTCCCTTCCATTCCATTCCATTCCATTCCATTCCATTCCATTCTATTCTATTCTATTCTATTCTATTCTATTCTTATTTATTCATTTTTCAGAGTTCGTTATACAGGAAGTTTCTTTAAAATAGAAGCATGTCTGAAATATGCTTCAGACCACAATTTTGATAAATGAAAGACGAATTTTGTGTCTAAGTGACTTATCAGTCATCAGACAAACAAACAGACTTTATTATTCCTATTTTATGCAATAAACTCATCTTGGGTTCCTCATCTGGTCTTGGATTCATCATCTGTGGACAGACACCAATCTAGCAAGTGGGGCGCAAGTGTGCTGGGGAGCAAGCTCTCTGGGCTGATTACCAGGGCTTTAAACTAGGTTTGATGGGGGAAGCTAAAAGTGACAGAGAATGGCTGGGGAAAGTTGTCACTACTGTCACTGTTGAAGACAGGGAAAAACCTCTGAGCTCTCCCATAGGATTGTCTGAGGGCTCCTCAGAGAAGGTAGTGTTCCTGATGCCCCGTCTGGTATCTTCTTCTTGCATCACCCCAGGGGTAACTGCACCTGCTGCTTCCCTAAAATGCCTGTACACCAATGTGCAGAGCATGGGAAATAAACAGGATGAGCTTGAGATCAGTGTTCGGTCGCGGGGCCACAATCTCGTGATCACAGAGAGGTGGTGGGACAGCTCACATGACTGGAACACTGTCATGGAGGGCTATGTCCTCTTTAGGAATGACAGGCTGGGGAAACGAGGGGGTGGGGTTGCCCTTTATGTGAGGGAGCAATTAGAGTGTACCCAGCTCCACCTGGGGGAGGGTGAAGGACAAGTGGAGAGCTTGTGGGTGAGAATTAAGGGATGGGCTGGTATGGGAGACACGGTTGTGGGGGTGTACTACAGGTCACCAGATCAGGAGGAGGAGGTTGATGAGGCCTTCTACGAGCAGCTGCTAGTAGCCTCATGATCACAAGCACTGGTCCTCATGGGGGACTTCAATTACCCAAACATCTGCTGGGTAAGCAACTCGGCCAGGCACGCGCAGTCCAAACGGTTCCTACAATGCGTTGAGGACAATTTTCTGATGCAGGTGGTGGAGGAGCGGACAAGGTGGGGGGTGCTTCTGGACCTTGTTCTTACCATCAGGGATGGCTGTGTTATGGATGTGAAGGTTGGGGGCAGCTTGGGATGCAGCAACCATGAGATGGTGGAGTTTCAGATGGAACTAGGCAGAGGAAGTAAGGCTAAAAGCAGGATTGCTACCCTGGACTTTCAAAGAGCCAACTTTGACCTCTTCCGGGACCTGCTTGGGAGTATCTCGTGGGCTAGGTTGCTAGAAGGCAAAGGTACTTGTGAAAACTGGGCTACATTTAAGCAGCACTTCTTCCATGCTCAGGATTGGTGCATCCCGAAGAATAGGAAATCGAGTAAGGGGGGCAGGAAACCTGCGTGAATGAGCAAGGAGCTCATCGACAAGATCAAAAGGAAGAGGAAGGTCTGTGTAATGTGGAAAAAGGGCCTGTCTTCTTGGGAGGAGTATAGACGTGTTGTCAGGGCCTGCAGGGACGCGACGAGGAAGGCTAAAGCCCACCTAGAGATGAGGCTTGCTAAAGAGATAAAGGATAATAAGAAGGGTTTTTTCAAGTATGTAAACAGCAAAAGGAAGACTAGGGATAATACGGATCCCATGCTGAATGAGGTGGGGGTCCCGGTCATGGAAGACGCCGAGAGGGCAGAGATACCGAATGCTTTCTTTGCTTCAGTCTTTGCTTCAAGGACACTCCCCCGGAACTCCTCACCCCTGGCAATAGGACAAAGAGTCTGGGAAATGGAGGGCTCCCCCCTGGTGGATGCGAGAGTGATTCAGGAGCGTGTGTGGGCTCAACGCACACAAATCCACGAGTCCCAATGGGATACATCTGCGTGTATTAAGGAGCTGGCAGATGTGATCACCAAACCGCTCTCTATCATCTTTGAAAGGTCCTGGAGAATGGGTGAGGTGCCTGAAGACTGGAGGATAGACAATGTCACTCTGATCTTCAACAAGGGCAGGAAGGAGGATCCGGGAAACTACAGGCTAGTCAGTCTCACCTCTGTCCCTGGCAAGGTGTTGGAGCAGCTTGTTCTGGATGCCATCTCCAAGCAATTGGAAAACAAGAAGGTTATGAGGAGTAGTCAGTATGGATTCACCGAGGGGAAGTCATGCTCGACCAAACTCGTTGCCTTCTATGATGGCATCACCAGCTGGGTACATGGGGGGAGAGTGGTGGATGTCATCTACCTTGACTTTAGTAAGGCTTTCGATACTGTCTCCCATGACATCCTACTAGCAAAGCTGAGAAAGTGTGGGATAGATGAGTGGACAGTAAGGTGGGTTCAGAACTGGCTGACTGGCCAAGCTCAGAGGGTGGTGATCGGCGGAGCAGAGGCTGGCTGGAGGCCTGTGACTAGCGGTGTTTCCCAGGGGTCAGTGCTGGGTCCGGTCTTGTTCAACATCTTCATCGATGACCTTGATGAGGGAATAGTGTCTGCCCTCAGCAAGTATGCTGATGACACAAAGCTGGGAGGAGTGGCTGACATGCCAGAAGGCTGTGCTGCCATTCAGCGAGACCTGGACAGGCTGGAGAGATGGGCATGAAGAAACCAGATGTAGTTTAATAAGAGCAAGTGTGGAGTCCTGCACCTGGGAAGGAACAACCGGAAGTACCAGTACAGGCTGGGGGACAACCTGCTGAAGAGGAGTTCTGAGGAGAAGAACCTGGGGGTCCTGGTGGATGACAGGTTGACCATGAGCCAGCAGTGTGCCCTGGTGGCCAAGAGGCCTAATGGGATCCTGGCGTGCATTAAAAGGAGCATGGCCAGCAGGTCAAGGGAGGTGATCCTCCCCCTCTACTCTGCCCTGGTCAGGCCTCACCTGGAGTACTGTGTCCAGTTCTGGGCTCCCCGGTACAAAAAAAAAAAGACAGGGATCTCCTGGAAAGAGTCCAGTAGAGGGCCACAAAGATGATATGGGGCCTGGAGTATCTTCCCTATGAAGAAAGGCTGAGAGACCTGGGTCTGTTCAGCCTGGAGAAGAGAAGACTGAGAGGGGATCTCATCAATGTGTATAAATACCTGAGGTGTGGGAGACAGAAGGATGTAGCCAACCTCTTCGCAGTGGTTTGTGGGGATAGGACAAGGGGCAATATAGAGCACAGGAAGTTCCGCACCGACATGCGAAAGAACTTCTTCACGGTGAGGGTGACGGAGCACAGGAACAGGCTGTCTAGAGAGGTTGAGTCTCCTCTGGAGATATTCAAGGCCCGTCTGGACGCCTACCTGGGCAGCCTGCTCTGAGGAACCTGCTTTGCAAGGGGGTTGGACCTGATGATCTTTCGAGGTCCCTTACAACCCCTTCAGTTCTGTAATTCTGTGATTCTGTGATCTTAAACATCTACTTCAGTGAAAGTATTAGCTGCATATTTAAAAGTAACGCTCAGCCTCTCTTACCAACAGAGGGCAAGAAATTTTATTACCTGGTATCTGGTGTTAGTGTTTCCTCAAGGTACACGTTAGTGTTCCCACATCACCACCACATCTCAGTGCCCTGGTCCTGTTGCTCAGACTGATGAACTAGTCTTGATGAGTATTATGGTGCTTGTGCCATCGTGTCACCAGCATATGGCTGGTGGCAAGTAACCTAGCTATTATTTGCACATCTGCTGAATAATATTACGTTAAAACATTACATGCACAATTATGTTCAATTATAGTAAATGAATCTATTTCACATAATGCTGAATCTCCAAGGCTTGTGCATCTTTACTTACAGGATGTTTAGTGCAGGGTAGCAGATGTTACTGCTTTTTAATCGGATACTACATTTAAAACGTCAAGTGCACAACCGTAATTTCATATCACATATACATTTTTGGCAAATATATAAAAATCACAATTTTTGGCCTTTAAAGACACCAGAGGATTTGCATCAAAGTTGGCATGCCAGCAGCTGGTCTTGGACATGTGTACAGCACGGCATCCTTCAGAGTGCAAGCAGGTGAGCAATATTCCTGCTTTTGTGTCAGTCATTCCCAAGCTTATTTGTGACACAACTTGAATGTGTCAGGTTCCCTTCTCCCCCTTCCCTTCCAGTTCATGCTTTTCCTTTGTGCAGGGTATTATTATGCCATACATTTCACTCAGGCATCTCCTTCTGCCCCAAAATCTGTTTGTGAAGGAATATATTCAAACTGCAGAGCACCACTAGCAGTGGGACTTGGTCAATGTAACAACTGCTTTCTAAGTTGCAAAGTGCATTTCTTCCTTTTAAATCTTTCCTGCAGCCCTCATCCCCAACACATACATGCAATCCTGGCTGGTCCCATTGCGTTAGCAGCCATGACAACATAATCCACAACATTAAGGCCAGAAGTTTTCATCAAGGAGTGCAGAGACTTGGTTGTAGTATGTAGAGAGTAGCATCACAGCCCAGCTGAATAAGTGATCTGGGGTCAGTGCATAGTGGTACTCCTCTGGGGCTTAATCTTACAAGGTATTTAACAATTCTGCTTCATCAGGTGCTGTGGAAGCACATATTACATGATTCAGCTTTGTCATGTAATTCCCTGGAAACTGCTGTCAGTACCCAGTCTCTTGCACCTATAATCCTTGTTACGTGTAGGATATTTACCCTTTGGTTTTCCTTCTGAATCCCACGTAGAAATGTGTGGCAACTTGTATTCCTGTCCAGTCAAAGGAAAACCTGGAATGGACCTGTTTATATCCATACTCCCACCCAATACTGCAAAATATGTTTGTGAATAATATGTTGTAGTGGGTTTACATGGCAAGGTTTTGGTAGCAGGGGGGTATAGGGGTGGCTTCTGTGAGAAGGATCTAGAAGCTGCCCCATGTTTGGTAAGGGCCCCACTGCTGACCAGAGCTGAGCCAATAAGCGATGTTGTTTTGCGCCTCTGTGAGAGCATATTTAAGACAGGGAAAAAAAACAACGCTGCACCACTCAGCAGCTGGGAGGGTGAGAGGAGTGAGGAACAGCCTTGCAGGTGCCAAGGTCAGTGAAGAAGGAGGGGGAGAGGTGCTCCAGGCGCCGGAGCAGAAGTCCCCTGTGGCCTGTGGTGAGGACCATGGTGAAGCAGGCTGTCCCCCTGCAGCCCATGGAGTACCACGGTGGAGCAGGGTTCCACGCTGCAGCCTGTGGAGGAGACCACGGTGGAGCCTGTGCCCCGACGGAGACTGCGGCCTACGGAAGACCCCTGCCGGAGCAGATTCCGGGCCGGACCTGTGGGCCGTGGAGAGGAGACCACGCAGGAGCAGGTGACCCGGCAGGAGCTGCTGCCCGTGGGAGACCCAGGTTGGAGCAGTTTGCTCCCGAGGGATGGACCCCGTGGTACGGACCTATATATGGAGCAGTTCTTGAAGAGCTGCTGCCTGTGGACAGCCCATGCCAGATCAGTTCAGCAAGGACTGCATCTCATGGGTGGGACCCCACAGCACAGGGGACAAGAGTGACCCAGAAGGAGCGTTAGACAAGAAGTGCTATAGACTGACCATAACCCCCATTCCCCCGTTCCCCTGCGCCGCTCGGGGGGAGGAGGTGGAAGAGGGTGGATGGGGGGGGAGGTGCTTTTGGTTTCTTTCCTTTGTTTCTCACTTCTCTAGCTTGTTAGTAATAAGCAATAAATCTTACTTTCTCTCTATGCTAAGTCTGTTTTGCCCGTCACGATAATTATTGTGCGATCTGCTCGTCCTTATCTCAACCCTTGAGCCCCTTTCATCGTATTTTCTCCTCGCTCCTCTTTGAGGAGGGGGAGTGAGAGAGCTGTTTTAGTGGAACTCGGCCGTCCACCCGAGTAAAACCATCACATATGTCTGTATGGAAGTGAATTTTTTTTTTTTTTTTTTTTCAGGAAAATGGTGGCTATTTTTGAGTATACCCATTACAAGCATGATCAAGTTTTATTGCCTTTGCCCCCTTAGGGGTGCAGAAAGCCCCAGTGGGAGGTAGGGCTTCTTCTGGGAGACTGCAGGCTTACTGGTGGTAATGGGAAAATGATCAAGTAAGACCCCTTTTAGTCCATAAGGAATCAAAAATAGATGAAGAAATTAAAAATTCAGACCCTCAGCCCACCTAAATGAAGAATGACCCTGTGCATAGTAAGTACCATCTCCCCAGTCACAGGAGATGAAAAACGGAGCACTTTTCTTATCGTGCAGCAGGAAATCCTCCATTTCACAGCTGAAACACCTCAGAGGGGCAAATGCCAAGGGTAGACTTGTCTTATTCCACAAGTGGCAGAGAAAAACAGTTTCCTTTGGGAGCACTGGTGCCAGTCAGGGTTTTGCAAGCTCCAATATGCTCTTGCCAGATGCTTCCTGCTGCGTGCCTTTTTGCCATACCCGCAAAACACAAGAGACAATGAAGTGTTATAGGAAATCTTGTGCATGTGAATCCTGGCCACTGCAGTTAAATATGTGGGTAAAAAATAGTGTTAGCCAGTCCCAGGGCTGGGGCTTGCAAAGGTAACAGAATACTGCCTGGGTTTGCCCTCTGAAGCTGTGCCTATTGTCTGTCAGTTGGTTCAGAGGTGCCTGGTGATGAATTATAAAAGACAGGGGACAGAACATGCACTCTCCCCATAAACCCCAGCAGTGTGGAGCAGTGCTGCTGCTTTTTGAGGATCTCTTCTTCTCTGTGTCTCCTGTTGTCTTTCTCCTCCAGAGGGGACCAGCCACACCTGAATTTCAAGATTTCCAACAGTTTGCCAACAGTTTCCAGCAGGGGTTGAGCCTCTAGCTTTCAGTCAGTATTGTAAATAAATCACATTTTTTCTTTCTCACTTTTGAAGCCAGCAAGCAGGGACATATTTTGAGCAAGGAGGCTAGCTTGCTCTGTACCTTAGCAGCAGCGGCAAGAATCACAGAAGAAAGGCAGCTAGTGGGGAGACCAGAGACCCACAATGATAAACATCAGTGCCTCCTCTTCTTTCCTTTATAAATACCAAAGAACTTTACAAATACCAACTTGAGCTCTAAACTGACTTGCCAGCCTGTTAAAAAACGCCAAAGTCCAGCTACCCAAAGACATTTATTGCTGCATGGCTAATGCATTTTGATGAGAAGGGACTGTTTTCATTAGCAGTAAAATTCTTTAAGTTGCCATCTGATTCTTCAGGATCAACACTTTAATGCAAGAATTTCATGAGGGTTAAAAATATTTGGAGTCTTGGGCTGCTGTTGTTAAATGTGTAATTGACCCCAGAATTCACTGAAAGGGATAATTAAGTGGTGGTCGGCAGCCTGGTTTATATAGTGTGGGAGCCCCTTTTATTCCTGATCCCGTTCTTTTCCGTGAAAAGACCGTTTCTGGTAATTTGGCTACTACCCACTATACCATCCTTTCTATCAGAGCCCTGCCTTTATGTCTTTGCCACAGAGACAAATTTTTGGAGTGCTCAAGAGCAGGAGGAGAACCAAGACGGAGATCCTCTGTGAGCATCGTGTCCTGACAGGAGCACCTTGGTGGGCAACGGAGTGGTGGGGCAGAGCATCCCTTCAGGTTGGGGTCAGGCATTTCATGCTGTAGATTTCCTATGAATGTGGTGTGGAGGATGGGCTGGCACCCATGCAAACACTGCAGGTGCAGAATTTCAAGGTGAATGCAAACTTTTTTTTTTTTTTTTCCCCCCCCCCCCCCTTTTTTTTTTTTTTTTTTTTTTTTTTTTTCCCTCCCTTTAATTGGGTTGAAAAGAAAAGAATGAGGGAAAAAATGAGAATGAGAACTACTTACAAACTGAGTATGATTCTGCCAGTTTGCATTAGACTGTAATAGTTTTTCCTCTCAGGAACAAGTCTTTTCTGTGCCTCAGCACAGCACAGATTTCCCTCTGCAATAAGAACTTTTTATTTTTTTCTTTTTTCTTTTATTTATTTATTTATTTATTTTTTCTATGTGAATCATTCCTGAGAAGAAAATGAAGAAAACCTGGTTCAAAGAGCATGACATACAACAATCATGCCTAGTTCCCTCAGTCTGGAGACGTTTACCTCAGGGGGGTATATGAAAGCCCTGAGATTACTCCTGTTCATATGAGAACCTGTACCAATCCTTGCTGACCTAGTGCTCAAGGAAGCCTGGGGCTTTGCCTTGATGAAGTAAGAAGGAAACTGAACAGATTTATGTTTTGTGGAACAATGCAGGAAATAACCACCACAAACCCCCCTCCTCCCCCTCTTCCCCCCCCAAAGCCTGAACTTCTCCGTGGAAGCATGATGTCAATATAGCTTTAACTAAATTCTAGCTGCTGCAGATAAGCATTCAGCAAGGAGGTGTAGCTGCTTTTGTCTGAGACTCCTCATTAATCAGGACTCGTTGGTAGTCCAGCTGAAGCCCTGATACATCTTTCAACCTCCTGACCTCTATACAGATGAGCAGATGTCCATTATAGAGGTTTCCTCTGGTGTGTTGCAGAAATGAATCACTCTTCTGCATGCAGGAAAACTCTCCACGTGTTGGATGGATTTTGCATGCAATGCAGTGTAAACACAAACCAGCCATATGGTTGTGTCCATGGATGATTCCCCAGCATGCAAATAAAGCCACTTCCAGCCCCAAAAAATGCACATCAGAGTTCACTATGAAGACACACTAAGCCTGTGAAAATGCCTTGGATTTACCTAGTGCAGTCCTGCCTCCATACGTTGTTTCCCAGGCAGGATTACAGAAGTGCTAGTGTCTCCAAGCCCAACTTTCTCACCCCTGTTCTAGCTTTGCATGGTGCAATGCACCGTCCACTTGCTCACCGTGAAGATCATGGGAACTGGAACACGGAAGCCTGGACTGAAGATACAGGTTAATCTTTGACACTCTCACAAGGAGTGGAAGAGGAAAAATGAGCACATTGTGACAGCAGATGGCCACCAGGGGAAGTGTGGTAAAAAGGAGCGCATAGAAACAGAGAGTGAAGAATGGGAGGAATGGGAAAAGAAAAACTTGCAATGAGAGGAAACAGCAAAAGACACGGCTGTCTGAAGAGATGCTGTCAGTAGGCAAACACACAAAAAAAGGAGATGAGACAAGCCTTCACCTATCTCCCTAAAACTTACTAAACCTTACTAATGCAGGGAAGTAAGTCATGCCTTCCCCCAGATGCTTAACTCTTCCCTCAGCCCTCCAAATTGCAGTCAGGAGCATGATGGCCATGGTGCCCATGGGTGGGCAGGGTGTGCCTTGAAATCTGAGCAGAGCGGTACATGGAAGTTGCAGAAAACCTTATTTTATGGGTGAAAGAGGCACTCCTCCCAGGCTGAGGCACGGCAGCTGCAGCAGGCGCTGTCCTGGTGCACCCTGGCAGATAGTGGTGCTGCTCTCCAAGAGCTACCAGCTCTCACTGGAGCCCAGAGATGTGAAATCTCATTTTAAACATACAACAAAGAGCATTGTGGACTCATGGTGAGGACCTGCAAGGAAGGAAGAAGAACAAGGCACTGAGTCACTCAGAAAACCATGCTATGTAACAAGAGTGGCAAGCCACTTGGGTGACCTTTTCATCCAAGAGATACATGACAGGAACAAAAATTAGCAAGGGGAAAGTGAAAGAGCTGCATCTGTGCTTGCCTGTGTAGTGAAATAACTCGATAAAATGCAGGAGTAGAAGGCACTGACAGAGGCATGCTACAACCACATCTTAGCTCATGAAAGCAATCTGTTTAACATGCTCTAAGGAACTCATGAAATCATTCCCAACATTAATTCAGTTTACTGTCCTCTTTCTATAACCACAAGAGATAACGCTCCCCCACACTCCCATCACTCCCTTTTCTCCAAGAGATGTAAAGTTTCCCAGGGCAGCAAAGGTTATTAATTTAACTAGCAAATAAAATGATAGCATGATGTGCCTGCCATTAGAGTCAAAGTGGTGTCAGCATTTCTATTATAAAATTCCATTTTTATAGGGTTTATGAGGCTGACACAGCTGTAAAAATTCACTGCAACATGACATATAGGGTCTTGCCCTAAGAGCAAGAGGTCACTATTCTTCATTGTCTCCTCTCAGTTATTATTGAAAACTTTTCTGTCCGAATTAATAAAAACCACAGAAAGGAACAAATACAACACATACGCCCCCATTTTGAAAAAAAATAAAAATCAAGATAGTGATTTTTTAAAAGATTCATGCACTGAGCACATGTTCTTTAGCTTTTTCAAAATTAAAAGGTTGTAAAGCTTTGGAGTGCCTTGGCTTAATGATCCTATGCAGCTATTGGATTAAGAGTACACGAAAAGCTTTTACTGGGTCCTGGGTGTATGTTTCATGCACTAAAAGGACGCTTTGTGGTAAAAGAGCACTGTCTGCAAAGACTTATTAAATCCTCTTCAACCTAAAGAATTGTCTGTGCGACAGAGAAGCAGGTTCCCTCTCCTGCATGTCTCCACTCATATAGTTGTGCAACAGTGGAGTGATCAACAATACAGGGCTCCAAAAAGCCATTGGGCCCATATGTCATGGGCTGTGGCTTCCCTCTGATCCTGCAACCCCAATAACCTGAAAAAAAAACTTTTTATCCTAGGATCCTGCAGCAAGAGCAAAACCAGAGCCCATGCTGGTAGTACTCTATTTCTTGTGCAGCGACAGCATACAAGTAGCAGTGAACCCCAAGTGTGAAGTAAGACATCTGGCAGGTCAAATCCCAAGAAGGTGCTCAGACATTTGGAGCTTCAGCTGCTGTCAGCTGTCGCAGTTCTGATTTCCATGCCAGCGAAAGAGCAGTGAGGGGGCTTTTACTGAAGAGCTGATCCACCTTGGTGAGGTGGTGATGGATAGGTTCTCTGTGCATGTGCCGTGTTTTAAAATGTACCTGGACTGAGTTGCCTCTGCTTGCACAGAAGGTGGATGGCACATTTTCTCCAATGATTTTTTGTACCAAACCCTGGTCCTTTCTGGGACAGTTTCTTCACTGTGACAAAACCAAGGCATAGCTCCTGGACAGATGGTTTCTTCAACAGCTGCATGGGGCTGCTTCCAAGGGAGTGCAGGGACTGCTCTTTCACCCCTTGCCTCAGGATCTGCTGTCTTCCCCTGAGCCATCTTTGCAGCTTGTTTCATGAGGAATGTCTGGATAGGTCCCAGGTGGGGCAGATGATTTCATATGGTTGCCCAACACCAAACCAGTCAGCAATAAAGAAACAGATAACTCTTTTTTTTTTTTTTTCTTTTTTCTTTTTTTCTTTTTTTCTTATACTTGTTTTTCTAATCCATGGGAAACAAGTCTCCAGTAAATATTTTCTATTTCTTGTTCTAATTTCCACAGATATGTAAACATACAGACACCCCACTAACTTCTGCAAATTAAGGAGGTATATGTATCCAAAGGTTATTTAGGTGGTAAACTATCCAACATGGGAAAGTAGTGCCACATCGTTCACTTAAATTACCATATGACCATCCTTCTAGCTAAGAATATATTTTCAGGATTTGTTAGCGTAATTCGAATCATTTTACTGTGAATAGGCACTGACAGACAGTTTGCTGGGTAAACAACAAATGCAAACAACCTGCAACCTAGTCCTGAAGGACTAGCTTATGAGCTTTGCTGTGTAGTAAACTGATCTTGTAAGTCACCTTGATGCACCGGCACTTAATTGTCAATGTGTTCCCTGTAAATTGGGACACAGGAAAGACAGAAAAGGAGACTGTATTTCCTGGCACTGGTATCCTGTAAAAGAACTGAGGTGTTCGTATTGTGACTCATGTGTGAAATTGTTTCTGCTCAAGTCCAAGGCAACGTGTGGGACAAGAAATCTGTGTTTGGAGACTGGGTTACTAAAGCCATACTCAGATCTCTCTTTCTCACAGTTTAGCTGAGTATCCACTTCCAAAAAAACCCAGTAACTCTCTGGTATAACTCAATAAAGCTACTATCTAACTGAAGAGCTGTATTTAGATAACAAGGCTGAGGAGGTGGTACGGAAGGACAAGCCATTGGCAATTACTGATGAATTTCATTTATCCTCATAGTATCATTAAAACAGATGACAAAAGGCTATTGCCACCATCCATGGTAGAAAAAAAGAGGAAAAAATGCTTTCCTGAGTGAAGAACTCCATTTCTTTAAAATGAATTGTGAAACATTGCATTACATAAAAGAACTCTGGAAGCGTATCCCAGTTCTCTTCAGAGATCTGTCTCTGCTGTGGCTCCACATGTTTATGGGAACCAATGGGAGGGTGGCTGTGGTCCCCTGAGTCCTCTCCAGGCAAAGTGCTCAGCTGCCAGCTTCTGTTCAATAGGACAGGATCCTGCCTCTATATGCAATACACACTTATTTATATGATCAGGGAACTTTACTTGCTGAAGGACTGTTATTGTACTAGTTTATTTAGCTTAGTCTCCCTGCGATATTTAAGTTAATGAGCTAAAACTGTCTATTCTGGTGGTACTCTGTATAGAATATGTTTTTGCTCTTAAAACAACTCCCCTTTATTTAAGTTCTTAAATTGCTCTGTGACCTCAAGCAGTATGATATTTCTATCATTTAAGAACAGATGACCATTATCAGAAAATTATAGCCTATTTTTCCCATAGCTGTCCTGTGTCACCACGCCTTCACTGCTCTTACCTGCTCTCACCTCCAGCCCAGAAGTAAGCCTACCAGAGCCATGGGAACATGTCGTGCATCCAACGACTTTAATTTTTCCTGTTATATTTAATGGGATCATCCTTAGTATCCACTTAGTATCCACTGTGGTGTGTCCAAGCTCACTGTGATTCCTGCCTCTGATAAAACTGAAACAGAGATTGAGGTAAAGGTGTGCCTTTTTTTTTTTTTTTTTTCTTTCTTTAAGGATTTCACATAAAGATTCCATTCAGTTCCAGTAGTTCAATTATCACAGATTTAAATGAACACTATCTGTATTGTCTAGCCATAACATTGCTTTTCACCATGAAACTGGATTCATCACACTAGATTCACAATTACACCAGAACACATCTGGTCTGAGCTGCAACTCCACAACAGTTTTACCATGGACCCAAACAGAGAGGAGGAAAAGAGTGTGCAGTTGCAGTGTGAGCCCGAGCCTGGGAGAGGGGCTAGCCCTCCATCCCCGGGGCTGAAAGCTGGGCTCCAGCCCTGGTGTGGGGCATGTGGTTATGTGTCAGGAGCCTTCTTGCTGCAACTCATCCCAGCTCTCTTTATGGGCACTGGGAAAGGAGCAGTGTGTTAACAGGGCTTTGCCAAACCCACAGCTCCTGCAGGCAGGCAGGAGGTATTCATGCTTCAGAGGTATTCCCATGGCCATGTAGGCTGGCCACTGTGAAATGTGTTCATCTGATTCGTGTCAATATGGAGCAATGCTAGGGCCGCATGATAAAATGTGACCTTCGGTTTCACACATCCTTGTATAACCAAGAGACTAAGAAAATAAAGATGGGTAATGTATGTATATAGTTCTTGTGTTTGGTGGTTGATGTATGTATGTAGTTCTTGTGTTCTGCAATGGACATCTGACAGGAACGGCCTCCACCAGTTTTGTTGCTGGACCATTAGCACTTTTAAACATTTTGTGGGGGAAACCTGTGTGGGGGCTGGGGTTGAGAAGACCAGTTTTGTTGCTGGCTGTGCAGTATTAACCAGAAGTCTGTGCAGGGAGCCCGTATGGGGCTGGGGTCGAGAAGACTCAAGAAGATGCCAGAAGATGAAGAGGACATGCTTGGAGGATGACATGCTCACCATGAATATGCATTAGTAGAAGAGATATAAACCATGGATGGGAACTGTAAGGTGTGTGTCTTGGTGGAGCGGAGACTCCCGGCGCACCCAGCGCTGTTTGCTTGCCTCTATTCAAATAAATTAACTTTAACTGGAATCCTATTTGGAACTAAATCGTTATTTATCACAGCCACGATTGAGAAACTGCCCTGCTGATGAGAAAGGGCAATGCAGCCCCACAAAGCTGCAAAATCTGCTTGGTAAGAAGTGTGCATTTTCCCACCTGAGCCTTTGAATCAGGATCTCTAGGACAGGAAGATAAAGGATTTGCAACTCTTCTGCTAAAGATGCCAGTGACAAGAAAGCAGATCTCTTTTCTCTCTGATCTCCTCTTGCCTTTCAACTGCTAATACATCCATGGAAGAGAGCAGGGCCGCTGGCCACCCCACCGACTATCCTAAATAGGGAAACAACTGGGTGGAGAGGCATCAGAACAGCAGGTGCTGCAGCTAATGGCTTCGCTCTCAGAAAGTGGGCATTTATACACCCGCTATGGGTCCTAGAAGGCCAGAGCAAGAAAAAGGGGTCATACAGATTTTTCTGTACTCAGTAGAGCCCTAAATAGATGGATTGTGGCAGAAATGGGCAGTTTTGGGTACTCTTATAACTCCAAAGCAATCAACGCAAATAAATAAGCATTTTCATTCCCAGAGATGTTAGGAAATGAGAACTCATCCTTAAGCAGGGCTACATGCACTGGTCTGTGTGGACTTCCACAGTTGCTGCAAGTAGCTTGAATGCAGGCGGGTCAGGGTGCTGAATGAGATTTTACCCCAAATCTGGTTATTTTGCAAAAAGTCTGTTTCTGTGTTGTGACTTGTGTGATTGAAAACAACCATTTTTGTAGTGCATTGTTTCTGTAGTCACAAAGCAGCTCAAATAGTTTGGGTTAATGTGCATTGTACAAAACAAAGGAGAAGAGGGTGATGAAGTTATGTTAGTTCAGTAGCAGTAAGTGATATCCTTTGACATGGGTTTGTCTACATTTTTCATACCTTGGGTTAATTTCAGGTGTGAATTCCAAATTTTAAAACTAAATGAGCAGAATATTCTAACACCAAATCTGGTAATCATGCTGAAAAAACATCAGAGAAGAATAACCAGGGGGATCACTTCTGCAGGTGCCCAAGATGAAGGGTGCATGTTCACATATTTACATGTTTATCTATAGAAAACTCACACTGGACTGTATTGAAAATAAAATTTCAACTTATCTTTGAGACTGTTTTGTAACTTTGTACCAAACCAGAATCAGGGCCTGCATTTGCAGCAAGTTTTAACACTAATACTCTTGACTGCCTTTTTTTTTTTTCCAGGAACCATAGAACGGTTTGTGTTGGAAGGGACCATAAAGACCATCCAGTTCCAAGCCCCATCCCATGGGCAGGGACACCTTCCCCTAGACCAGGTTTCCTGAAGCCCCATCCAGCCTGGCCTTATGCACTGCCAAGGATGGGGCATCCACAGCTTCTCTGGACAGCCTGTTCCAGTGCCTCACCACCCTTATAGTTAAGAATTTCCCACTTATATCTAATTTAAACTTACTCTCTTTCAACTAAAGCCATTATCCCTTGTCCTATCACTATACCCCCGGCAAAGAGTCCCTCCCCAGCTTTTCCGTAGGCCTCCTTTAGGTATTGGAAGGCTACTATAGGGACTCCCTAGGTTTTCTCTTTTCCAGGTTGAACAACCCCACCTCCCTCAGCCTGTCTTCACAGGAGAGGTGCTCCAGCCCTCCGATCATCTTTGTGGCCTTCCTCTGGATCCACTCAAACAGGCCCATGTCCTTCTTGTGGTGGGGACCCCAGAGCTGAATGCAGTGCTCCAGGTGGGGTGTCAATGAAGGGAATAAAAGGTTTGTTATTTTAATCAGTATTCGTATGGCTTATGTGGCAAAACTGCAATATCATGGTATCCTTCTTATCCTCCCTTATCCTTCTTACCTGGTGTACATGCTGTTCATGTGGACAAAAGATGATTGTTTTTGTATGACTGGAGTTTCACGTACACTTACACAGTTTGTGAACTAGCAAACTGTTGCATGTGAGCTAATGAATATTTGCAGAAAGAGGAGCTGTACCTGACTTAAACATGCACTCCAGTAACTTAAACAAGCACACTAATAGCCTGCAGAGGAAAATATCAATATTTCTTAAGGTTAAAATATATCTTGATTGCCTGAATGTAACCTTAAAAGCACATTCAATAATCTATTATAAGCACAGAAGTTTAGATTAGCCTCACTTATGTTAATGGAGATATACTAATTACCATAAGCTGAGAATCCACCCTGAAAAATTCTGAGCTAGAGAGAGTAAATGACCTCCTAAAGCTGGAAGGTGAGAGTGAAAATGAAGCTGCTTTTGTGTAGGAAAATAAATACAGATTTAGTGACTTAACCTTATGCACCTGGGTTTGAGAGTTTTGGCCTTAGGTTACAGCAACACATGATGAGCAGTTTCTCCTTGGAAAGCGGAAAGTACATGATTACAAAATCCAATAGGTTTGCATTAACTGCTTTTTTTTTCTCCATACTGCTGTTTCTTCAGCAACTCCAAACCACTTATTGTTATGGTAACAGGTACCCAGATTGCCATATGGCAGACATTCACCAGTATCAGTTTGTAAGAAATTAATCTTATCCAATAAAGCAATTTAAATAATACAAAAAGGCACCAACCAGAAGGTTTCCTGTAAAATTACAAACCACCTTAAGCATTCTTTTGAAAGGCATACTCTCTACTCAATAAAGGACTGAAACAGGCACTAGCCCAAATAGCTGTTAACAAATGATTTTAAGGAAAGCCAGCTATTGCCGTGTTATATTCTTAAAGTTATAAGGACTAGTCATATAAACACAGCAATTAACATTTCTAAGCATGTTTAAATTTGAGTTAAGCTGTGAATTGGATAGCTTTGTGCTATTACATGATTCTTTTGTGTCCATGACTTATAAAAGATTTCAGCATAAAGTCCTTCTGAGGAACTAGTTGCTGTCACAAAATAAAATATTTCAGCACGATGAAATAAAATTCTTTGCTATTGTATGGGGAACACCTCCGTTTGGCTTGGAGCTCTGTGTAAGTAATGAAGAATAACTGGCTAAGGCTTGTCACTCTACTGAGGAAGAGGGAAGCATTGATTAAATTGATTAAGTGCTTAAGAAAGCACTTTTTGATCTTGCATTTGTGGCCACTGTGTTACTGTGACTTTTGCAAGGTGTAATCCATGGTGTCCTGCTTTTCTGTGCAGGTTCTTTTGCTGCTTTGGCATATGCTCTGCAGCCCTCTTTCTGGAGGGTTATTGCTGAGAAGGGGAAAGAGAAATCAGGTCTGTTTCTTCCTATGGTTCTGCCCTTGAGCTTTTTTTAGAGAGTTGTACATATCTGTTGTAAGGGGTTTGTGTGGCAAGGGTCTGTAAGCAGAGCTGAAGAGCTGCCCAATGTCAGAGCAGAGCCAGCTCCAGATACTCCAAAAGGGACCTGCTGCTGGTCCTGAGCAACCCTGACTAGGCCTCCGGAAAGCAGATTTAAGAAAGGATAAGAAACACTGTGCAACACTGGGGAGAGAGCAGTGAGAAACATGAGAGAGACAGCCCTGCAGCCCCCAAGGGCAGTGCAGCAGGAGGGCAGGAGGTGCTCCAGGCACACAGCACAAGTTCCCCTGTGGCCTGTGGAGAGGCCCCTGGTGGAGCAGGCTGTCCCCCTGCAGCCCATGGGTCCCACATGGAGCAGATCTCCACGCTGCAGCCTGTAGAGGAGCCGCCGGTGGAGCAGGTGGATGTGGCCTGGAGGAGGCTGCAGCCCATGGAGAACCCCGGCAGGAGCTGGCCCCAGGCTGGAGCTTCAGCCCCTGGAGAGGAGCCCACGCAGGAGCAGGGGGTCTGGGGGGAGTTGCCGCCTGTGGGGGACCCGTCTGTGCCACATGGGGGCAGGAAGGGGGAAGAAGGTGGATGGGGGACAGTGTTTGTAGTTTGCTTTTAGTTCTCACTGCTGTAGTGTGCATTAATCTCCCTATGCTGGGTCTGCTTTTCCTGTGATGGTTATCAATTGGAGATCTCCCCGTCCTTATCTCAACCCTTGACCTCTTTCTATCATATTTTCTCCCCCAATTCCCTTTGAGGAGGGAGTGTGAGAAAACAGCTATGATGGAGTTCAGCTGCCCAGCTGGGTAAAACCACCGCATCTGTACAGAGCTGACCTTTACCAGAACCAGTGTTACAGACAAGAACCTTTGAGTGGTCAGAGATGAGTCCTGTACTTGCTAATCTCAAGGCTGCTCTGCATGGGCTTTTTCTCTTGCCTCACTTAAACCATTCTTTTTTAACAGCTCATTTCTTAAGTATCTGTTTTTTACTGGCACTGTAGGAAGCTGAGGTGCCTGTGTTAACACTGAGGGCATTTACCCGTTAAAGTAACTGCTAAGTTTCTCCCAGAAACATGCTCTGTACCTTTGATGCTGTACAAGATACAAATCTGAAAAACAAAGGAGGCACAATTGTGTCTTGTGAACAGTGCTTATGAAAAATGTTTGCATTTCCTGAGCACAGTCCTTTCCATTGCATTAAAACTCCCTGAATATGTTATAAAAAATGTTGTTGACTGTTCACTGTTTTCAGGATATGCTGAACTATTATGGACTAATGTCTATGATTTTAGTTAGTGCTGGGCTGCGTACAGCTTCTTTTTCATCCACAGCCCATGCACGTCTGACTTTTTATTACAGACTCAAACTTCTTTGCATTATGCAGAAAAGATATTATCAGTTCTAGTGACAGGGAAAATGTAGTTTTTTTTATTATTATTATTATTATTATTATTTTCTTTTTTCTATTTTCAGTTCATTATTTCCTTTCTGAAGTTAATATGAAACCACTGAAGAATTCCCAGATTCCTTGTAGTTAGTCCTAATAAAAGACGTATTCTACTTCTGTAGGCTTTTTACATTAATAATTAAGACAAATGCGGTAGTAAATCCCCTAGAAAGAACACTTGTCAAATAGTTTAATATTATCTATTCTGAAGCTTTCAGTTGAATCCAATTAATGTTGCTGTATGAAAGTGGAGGACCTTCAGCTGATGCTTGTGAAATCCATCAAAATTGTAATGAACGCTTGTATCCATATTATGTCTAAGCCAAGTCCTTCTTTCTGAAATGGAGGATAGGAACTTTGCCAGTTATAAAAAGGCATGTGTTTACATTTAAGTTGTTAATCCTGTTCTATCATTCATTGCACGTAATTGGTTTCTTAATTGCATCTCCTCAAAAATCTGATCTGTTCAAAGTTCATTAACCTCTTTCTGGTGAGACCAGCACAGTACAATCTCCAGTTAAATGCGTTTGCCTTTTCTAGATGTTATCAAGATTTCAGTAATGAACTCACTGAGGCACAACCATCAAAGTGTGCCTAGGACAAGAATGAGGTGACTCACTGTGTGTAGCATTTCTTGTGCTTATAGGAAACCGGTACCACTTTATTTGCAATAGGGAAATTTTACTAATGCAGATTAGGAATCTTCAAATTTTACAGAAAACAGGCTGCTTGGCAGCAAGCTGGATTTCCTTTTCTAGGTTTTGAGAATCCATCTGCCTGTTTCCCCTCCCTTTCACATCCAAAATATACCAGTTAAATCCATTGATTGGCAAATAAGTGAAGGCAGAAAGCCTGATTAGAAATGCTGGATTGAAGGAGGATAATCTAATGGTTGATGATTTTCCTTCAGGCTCATTGCTCTGCAGCATGACTCTACCCAAGTCAGCAAGCCCTAACAAAATTTTTGAGCTCAGGTAGAGCTACAGCTGCAAAGAAATGGAGGCATTGCAATGCTTTGAAAAAACATTCATCTGTGCAGTCACACTTTCTGGATAGAATAATAACTCATTGTTTCTTTAAAGAGGAGAGATGGAAACATAGTATGAATATAAATGCATGAAAATTATGTAAAGTACAACAACAGTTTTCAGTTCTTGAATGTAATATAGATTTCCTTAGGTGCTGTCCTGGTTTCAGTTAGGACAGGGTTAATTTTCCTCCTAGTAGCTGGTAGAGTGCTGTGTTTTGGATTAGGATGAGAAGAATGCTGATAACATGCTGATGTTTTGGTTGTTGCAAAGCAGTGCTTGTACCAAGCCAAGGACTTTTCAGCTCCTCGCTCCTACTCTGTCCTGCCAGTGGGCAGACTGGGGGTGCAGCAAGAGCTGGGAGGGGACAGAAACAGAACAGCTGCCCCAAATTGGCCAAAGGAGTATTCCATACCATCTGAAGTAATGCTAAATAATATGTAGGGGTGGCTAGCTGGGATGGGTGGGCCGGCTGCTCGGGGATAGACTGGGCATTGGTCAGCGGGTGGTGAGCAATTGCATTGTGCATCACTTGTTTCATACACACTATTATTATTGTTGTTGTTGTTGTTGTTTTCTATCTTAATAAACTGTCTCTATCTCAACTCTCGTTTCACTTTTCCGTTTCTCTTCCCCATCCCAGAGAGGGAGGGGGGAGGGGGAGCGAACGGCTGTGTGGTATTTAGCTGCCGGCCAGGTTAAAGCACAACAGGTGCCCTGGTTGCTATGAGCCAAATCTACCAGTGGAAAGTACTGACTCTTGTACCCAGCCATTACTTTCTCAGCTGAGTGACATCTTGCTAAGCTTTGACACCTCCCCTATAGGTTGGTTATCTTAGTTCATATTAAAGTCCATGTAAACCCCATGAGATTGTCTAAAATGACACTAAAACATAGTACATTTGGAATTTTAGTTTAGACTTCACAAGATATCATTAGTCTGCAAAATTATCAAAGAAAAAACTTTTCCAATGTAAGTAATTATGCATGCTATTGGATGTTTTGTGACTACATTGATTATATCTTGCACATAGAGTTGATGAATTCAATTCAGAAAGCAGCGTAGTATGGCCGTTGCTTCCATACTGTTAAAGTGTAGCTATGTCTTAATGTGTAGATACCCCTATTAGTGTAGAAGTGCTATAGAAGGCTGTATTTTTCAAATGTTATCAGGATGGATGCCCAGCACATCACCAGGCTATGCAAATATGTGGTCACAAAGGAGCTGAAATAAGACAGTAAAAGTGATGTTATTCTGGAGGACAGATGGGGACAAGAAGATTGTCCAAGGAAGATGAGTGCAAGGTAAAATGATTTATACAGTGTCCTGGTTGCAAAGTAAACATAAGTGAATGGTCTTACTTAATAAGCTTTGTTTTCCTGATTAACATGTCTTCTCGGTGTGTAATATATGTGTGTAATCATTAGTATGATTTAGAGCACAGTTTTCTTTCCTGCTGCACTCTTACATCAGCAGGCGATTGTTAACATGCTGATCTATTATTTTAGCACAGGGGAAAAGCAGCATCTTGCAGAATCAGTGAATGAAGATGTTGAAGAAAGTATCTCAGCTGAGCTAAGAAACAGGCACTTAAGTGAACAGGTACTTGCAACTCAATTGGAGATACCTCAGGAGCTCTGAAAACGTGCTCTTAGGTCACAAAGTACCAGATGAAAGCAAAAAGTTGAAGAGCCACTTAAGTAACCTCTCTTTGAGTGACACAGTGAAACCTTGCTGACACTGAAATGGGAGCCCTTTGCCCATCTCAGGGCCAAGCTGGGACATACCTCTCCCAGACCAGAGGCACAGTCACATCTTTGAAAGTCTGTACCCACAGCATCTGTTCAAAGCAGTTACAGAAAATGATAGTGGGCCTGTAATTCCAATTTTTCTGGACAGAAATAGGTGTAGTCATTTTTGGGAAAGTCACCATGATTTTAAAAAACTAGCTAGAATACTTTTTTTTTTTTTTTTTTTTTTTTTTTTTCCCCTCCCTTTAGCATGTAGTGTATTTTATAAATATTTCAATTTATTTCTCTGTCACTTTTAGCAATCTTCCTCCCAATGTGAAAGCAACTATATTTTTGATAGGACTACAGAAAGCATTATAAGACTATTCAGACAGGTCTACCTATTTTCATTTTATTTCTGTGAAGAATTGTTCTAAAAATTGCATCAAGGTACTTTTACTGCTCTCTTTATAATTCTGTTGATTAACATTAGGGTAAAGTGTTTATATTTAAACTTTCTGAAAGAATTATTCCACTCCTCTTTCTGTTACACCTTCCCCTAGTCATCATACAATGGATATCTCAAAGATTCAAACGAAAGTTGTGAAAGTTGGGTGCAGAATTATATAGCTGAATTTCAGTGCATTGTTTTTTTCCCCACACTTTTGCAAGTCCTGCTTCCCAATAAGCACTTCTCTAAAAAAAAAAAAAAAAAAAAGCAAAATAATTGTAAACTGCAATTTTTGAAAATATTTAAATTACTTATATCTTTGCAGTTTATCCAGAAAAGGAAAAAAGCAAACCAACCTACAGTATTATGGAAAAGTAATATATCAAAAGACTTCTCTTACAAAAAAAGTAACAAATGACAGGGAGTAGAAAGTACTTCTGGAGATAAATTTATACTTGGACAGATCTGCTTCCAGAAGCTCTTGTATATGAAGATTGGGTGATACTCTCTTTTGTAGTTCAATGAACAGTGAGAGATTTCAATACTAACCAAATCAGTAAATCAAGTTCTCAGTGAGGCCCTGAGTTAAAAAATTGGTTTTGTGCTTGAGCAGCCCATGCTGTCATACCAAGATGTTCCTAGCCAAAGTTCCTAAGTAGACAATTATTTACATGTTCTCACTATGTTTGCTTATGGTTAAGTATCCTCCATTCCATGTCCCAAAGGCTTTTAACCTACTGTCCAATTTCAGTCAAACTTGATGAGTACAGAGAATAGAATAATTTGGGGGTAATATGACAAGCATCAGTCTTTATTATTTCCCTTGGGTACAGGATGATTTGTGAATTGCTGACAGGAAAATTAAGAATCTGCTTTTCACAGCAGCCCGGCTGGCCTGCACTTCCTGTCACTCAATGTATCCAGTGTCAGCCTGTGTCACTTATGCACTGCAATAAGTCCTACTTCTGCTTAGTTTAGCATCTTATGTTTCCACCTAACTCACACCAAATACCCAGTCAGACACTGTGTTTTACCTCTGTGCTGTCCAGGTGTAAATGACCATCCAGAATGTGGGAGCAGGAGGCAAAATGAATATAAATCAAAGATGCACAGCACAGCATAAAGAATATTGTTCATGCAACAGGCATGTGTTTGAATCAATAATGTGCAAGATACCTTCATTTCACTGAAGTGCTGCAAAATGACAGCCTTTGAAGAAGAAATAAAATGCTCTTCCTGCCCCTTTAGCTCTGCTCCTCTGAAACAGTAAAGATTTCTGTTGAGGTCCATGATGTTAACAGAGGAGATGCTGAAAACTCACCTAAAAACCACTGTCAGCATAGGAAGGACTGTTGAGATGCCTATAGATGAGGCCTAGTTCCATATAATCTGAGAAGATTCAGTGGGCAATGAATCACCCCCATCAGTTCCCTAGAGCTTGAATTTCACATCCTTCTTGCTTTCCAGAGATTATCTTTGGATATAAGTTTAGTAATTAATTGTATAAAAGTGATGGTATTTATTTTTGAAATGGTCAGATAGCTTTATCATCTTTGTAAAAACAGAATCTTAAGGTGTTCAAAATCAAGAACCAACATGAAAATTATTGAAAGATGGATCTGAAATTCTTCTGAAACTTAACTAGGACTCTTTGTCCTTAACGCAAGACAGCTTTGAGCCTGCAGGACAGAACTGTGTGCATTTCTTCAAATTTTAGGTCTGAGCCAGTGCAACTAAAACACTTGAAAATAATAAAAGCAGAGCTTCTCCTGAAATGAAATATAGCAAAAAATATATATAAAAATAAGCAAATAAGCAAAAAAAATTGTCAGTCTGAACATAATGAGCACTGTAGAAACCATTTTAGCTGATAATACTGAGGAAGTCCTTTTGCCAATGCTTACCAAGAAAGGGGATTTTTTTTTTGTTTGTTTGTTAGTTTTTGTATTTTTTACCTTCGGAATAACAATAGCTCTTTAATAGGCCATTGCTTGTAAGCCTCTTAGTCACAGTCTGTCATTGCGCATCTCCAGCAAAACTATGAGCCTAGCATCAGAGAGTATAAGTGTGTGTGAGAGTATAAGTGTATTTGCTTTTAATGAAGGGATAGTCTTGAGGGGGATCTTAGAGACTCGAAAAATTTGATGAATGTAGCAACAGAAGTTTTGCTGAAACATTCAGAATTTGATAAGAGGCTTAATTATTCTTATTCTTCCCTCTGCGCCTCCCCCTACAGCTTATATAAATATAATATGAAAGAATTTAGAAACTCCATGGGCAGATCCACACTAAAGGCAGGAATGTCAGGTTATGGCCAAATGCCAAAGCCAGGCCTTAATATTTTGATTTATTTGATTTACATCCAGTTGAACCAAACTGCCAGTGTGAGACACTTTCCTCATCCACAGAGGGCTTAAATCTTGTTCAGCAGAGTTGTGTTTCTCCTACTGCCTGGTGCCTGAGGGGTAGGGGAAAAGAAGAGGAAAATTTGGAGGCCTGTTGGATATGAAGAGTATCAAAGTAAAACCATTTCACATGGATGATTAAACAAAATATATGTATGAGTCTAAAAGAAGCCATCACCTCTACCACCCCTTGGAATTTCCAGGCTCAAGATCAGCCTTTGTTGGCTAAACCATGTGAAACCATTTCTAGGTACAGCACAGCTGTGCGAGCCTAAGGTTGTTCCTGTGAATGCCTTGCATTCCTCAGCTCCTGATATAAAGGAGATCCTTTATATAAATTATTATAAAATCCTGATATAATCCTGATCATGTGCAGGGTATCTTCTCCCAGCATGGCAGATGGGACAACCCAGCAGTAGGTCCTCCTCTCCTCCTGGTGCCCACTGTACTTCATGTATCTGATAGTGCTCCACCCCAGTGGGAACAGCTACTTAATACTGCACCATGCAGATAAATTTTTACAGCCCAGCACACTGCAGAGACACATCATAATGTACTACCGGGGACTGCATCACATGAAAGGTCTGGGTCCTGAAAAGAGTTGTGAGGAGTAACTTGTCCATTTAAAGCACCTGTGATGTAGGGATTCTGGCTTTGGGAAATACACCAAATGGCAGAGCAGAAAAGTTTCTGGGACAAAAATGATTTATTTTATTTTATTTTATTTTATTTTATTTTATTTTATTTTATTTTATTTTATTTTATTTTATTTTATTTTTCATTCAGAAAGGAAGCAAAAGCAGTGCTAACACCATATCTCATTCTCATTGTGAATATTCTTGAGAGAGTAACAGCAACATGGCTTAGAAACAGAACTTTTCAGTAGTAACAGATACGTCAATCTGTATTTAGACAGGATGTACTTTAAGATTTTTTTTGTTTGTTTTAAACAGCAAAGGATCTTCATTCTCCTTACTTTGGATGCATCTCATTTCTCAAATGCTTGTTCATGTAACTTTGATTCAATTGATTGCCATGACCACTTCTCATTGCCACTCTATTTTGATCTTTAAGCAGTTGAAGGGTACCTAAAAATGGAAGGATTTTCTCATGCATGCAATGAAATAGTCATTCATTTTTACTGATTTTCCATGATCTGTCCTTTCAAAATCAGAAGCCTAGTTAAAAAAAAAAAAAAAAAAAAAAAGCTCAGTGCAGTCTGATGCCAGCAAAACTGCACCTGTTTTCGCTTTGGATTCTTGTGCTTTGATGAAGAAGGAAAGAACAGAATTATTATGTACTCCATCCTCCATCTCTGGTTAAATAGATGGCTTAAAATAGCCTGCCAGTCACAGAAGTGGTTACCAGACCAAAGCTGCAGGCACAAGTTATGGATATGGATCAGATGGAATAATAACTATGATATCAAAGTTGTTTCTTTTATGGTTGTTAAGACTTTCACAAGGGTTTAGTAATTCTGCATTGTTTATACTGTTAATGCCTGAAATTTAGACTTCCAGTGGGACTGAATTTCATCAAACCTCTAGAAAATTCAGCTATTTCAAGTGATGTGTCAGGTTGCGCAAAAGCCTTGTTTCTGTCACTCCGTGCTTTAGATACTGTTGTGATTTGCTTTTAAAATAATTTTTGGTTTTCATATTCTTTCTTCCATACTTCAATTTTCACTAAAGGGTTCATGTGAAAGTGATTGCCTAAGACCACCTTTGATTTTTTTCTTTCACAATACATGTTAGCATGTAACTAGGCATTCATAAAGAGCGAGTACGTTGTTAAAGCTGTGCAACCATGCAACAATACCTCCCAGGAGAAATTATATAAATGTTCTGTATTGCTTTTATGGTGATGGATGACACAATATTAATAAATACAGAGATTTTAAAATGCCAGGTTTCAGGAGGGATCAAATATACAACTTGAGGAAGGACTTTATGCAAGTCTTCTTGACAACTAAATTTGGCTGCACAAATGTGTTCCTGGAAAAATATGATAAATCAATTATAATTAATTCACAAGTGTTAACAAGTTCTGCTATATGATTTTGATAGTATTCACCTGGGACAATCCTCATATGGCTCATGTGGATGTTTGTTTTACTAAGTTAAACTCTGACAAGTAAAACAGACTGTGTGCTAGCACCTTACCGTGGTAAAAGATAACAGCCTGAGGTGCGAGCCAGAGGGGCAGCTCACCTATCAGCACTGGTCAGTATCTAGGTGTACTTTTTGTGGAAGTTAAATAGACCTGATGGAATGCCTGAGGTCTAATTTACCAGCATGCCACAGAAATTTGAAGTATGGTTGTGGCAAATTCACACTGCACTGGGCAGGTTTCTAGGCAAGGGCTCAAGACATCCTCTTAGGTCAAAGTTTGTCTATTTTGATATTATTAAAGATCAGAGGAATCTTCACAAAGGGTTTTTAATGTAATCATAGTTACAAGCTGTGCTTTTTGGCTCAAGTAACTCATTAATGTTGTGAAAAGAAGCAGTGAGCCAGCTCTTCTTTGAGGAAATTATGTGGTAATGATAAACTGCCTAATCCTTCAGGAGAACAGTCCATTCTGCGGAACAGATAATTTCCATGTAGTTGAAAGAACACCATGAAAGCCCCTTGAAGACTGGCAGCTGACTACCGTATAGAGAGGTTTTTGTTATGTGTCTGCCAGCCAGTCTCGGCTATCAGCCTAATAACTCTCTCAGTGCCTTGTAACAGCTCTACATAGACCCATTTAGAGCCCTTGATCAGGGCTCTTTCCCAGAAAGAGAATAAAGAGCCCTCCATACTCATGCAAGGAGGAAAGAAACCAAAGCATCTGCTTTTGTGAAAGCAAATCCATATAGCTGCTAACACTTTACAGCAGCATCAGTGATGACATGAATACCAGAAGTCTGAATGCCATTTCTCCTCACGATGCTTTTTTTCATTAGTAAGCAATGGAATAATAGCTTCATGTAAACTGCAGCTGTTTTGGGTGTATGTGGGGAGCAGATAGCTGTCAAAATGCTGAAGCTTGGGGTGTCAAAAATCTTAGAAGAATGTGGCATTCATTTGCAGCCATCATTAAACAAGGTTTGTTAGAATCTGTCCATGCAGCTAGGGTTAGCAGGTTTATTGTTCTGTTGTGGTAGGTGTGTATAATAAAACAGAGATAATGATAATGACCTGTAAGTGAAGTCCAGTACTACAAGAAGAGAATGACATTGACCCTTAAATCATACAGCCTTGCATTTGGTGAAAGCCAAAGCTTTCACTTGTCCAGAGTACGGCAACCAGGCAATAACCAGGCAGCCATCTGTGGTGGTTTTACTGTGCTGGGCAGCTGAACACCACAACCGCTCTCTCACTCCCCCTCCTCAGATGAGGAGGGGAAGAAGTAAAGGGAAGAACAACTCATGGGTTGAGATAAGGATAATTTAATTAAAGGAAAAAAAATATATATATTAAGGAAATATTATTAATTAACAATTCAACTAAGGGGAAAAAGGGAATTGGGAAAGGGAGGGGGAAAGGGAACAGCAAAACAAAACAAGTAAAGGCTATGTGGAAGTGCAGAGGAAAGAAATTATTCTCTACTTCCCACAAATGAGCGATGCCTGACCACGTCCTTGAAGCAGGGCCATGCATGTAGCTGGTGTTCGCGAGGAGGACAGACATTTTCGCAACAAAAGCCCACCCCTCCCCTCTTCCTCCTTTTTCCACCTTTTATTGCTGAGTGTGACATCATATGGTATGGAATATCTCTTTGGTTGGTTTTGGTCAGCTGCCCTGGTGATGTTTCTTTCTCACTTTTTTGCCCACCCCCCAGGAGGGTTAGAGAAAGTCCTGATACTGTGCCAGCACTTCTCAGCAGCAGACACAACATTAGTGTGATACCACTGCTGTTCTTGCTACAAGTGCAGAGCATGATACTGTATGGGCTGCTGCAGGGAAAGTTAACATCCCAGCCAGACCCAGTACACCATCCTGAGTTGCTGCAAGGAAAGGCTGATGTTCATAGGCATCATGGTGACCAGACATGAGCAATGGTGACTGGGCGTACTTATTTTCTAATTTCAGAGAATGGCCAATAGCATTAGGTACCAAGATCCTAGTGACAGATAAAGACCATTACTGAAGCCACACAGTGATGATAAATGCTCCAACAGTTTGGAAAGCTGAAAGGTTGTCAGGTCATTTTACACCATGAAAATGCATGTAGCCCATGAGCACAGCTCTATTATTTCGAATGAACAATGTACATGGTTCTGTATCAGCATTTACACCAACAAATCCATAGCACACAGTGAGTAAACAGAGGCATAAATGAAGTGTTTATCTGATCCTGCTGACAAATCTATTTGCAGTAAATGCACTCATACCATCAAGGGCACTACTGCAGAGAGGATTTAGGCTCACTGATAGAATTAAATGTAAATGAAACTGTAATACATGATGGTTGTACTTCAGGGGCAGACAGCCACCTATTCTTTACTGTTCAGGCTGGATTGATGGAAGTAAGGTACTGGGAAGAACTACAAAGAGCAGAAACCTGTCCCTTTGCTAAAAGACTTCCCACTGTGTAGTGCAACAGATTACAGAATTTTGCACAGAGTGAGATTGAGGAAATTCAGCATAAGCTTTCCTGTATCCAATCTAAGAATCAGTCTCAAAAACCACTAGGAAAATAGTTGGTATTACTTGCTACAGAGGCAACAGTCTCCTGGTGGGTTGTCTTTTTGCTATGAAGATAATTCTGATTTCTTAAAGTCAATATAGCACTTTATGAAAAAAACTTCTGAAAAAGGTGAACGAGCCCTTGCAACTTCTGTTACACCCTCACTGATCATATGCTGTATATCTTTGACAGTGGTAGAGATACAATTTCCTGCAGGTGCTGTGCAAGAAGTGTTAAAGTGTTTGTGCAACACCCCAGGGGGTATGGGAGACTGCACATCTCCACTGAAGCACAGGGCCAGTAAACCCCATGAGGGCAGTTTTGGGAAAAGGCTTAAAAAATGTTTCTGATGAAGGAAAGAGCCTCTGTGCACTTGTAAAATGGGAGCCAGAGAAGTACCCTGATGTCACTACTGTGTTCTGGAAGTTGTTGGTGTTGATGCTGTACCTCCAGGAAAGCTAGGGGCTTCACTGGCCCTGAGGAATGGCGTCATGGTTACTTGTTTGAAAGCTTTGGGTCTTACACCCCACATCTCCCAGTGTAGGGCTGTGATGACAACTGACCAGAACAGGGCTAATAGAGGATGGGAAAGAATAAATGAGGAATATTGATTCCCAGAGGAAAAGCCTGGTAGCCATGAGTTAGCCTTAGGTAGTAGGACTAGGCAAGGCTTCTCTTCAGTTTAAGGTCCCAGTTTGTGACTGTGATGGTTATATTGTCCATGATGATGATGATGATGATGATGATGATGATGATGATGATGATTATTGCTTAACGTTTTCATCTTTACTGTCTCTAAAAAATAAAGCAAAATAATGCAGACTGTTTTTCAGATTGGGAGGATTATCACTGAAGTCCCATAGCCAGTCTTTTGAATTTGGAAAACATCCATGATGGAATTAAACAAAAAAAGAACATTTAAGCTGCAACAAAAATCAAGAGATAAGGCTCTTAATAGATGTTTTCCAAATGATTCTCTGGGATTTTCATACTGATGCTGAGACGTTGTCTTCAAAGATCCTTACCTCGAGTGACCCTCAGAAAAATGGTTTCATTCTTGTTTCTCTGGTAGTGACCACAGAATGAGGAAAAAATGGCATAACAGAGCAATATAGGGCTCAATACCTGGGTTGAATACACTTCCAGTCATCATGAGAGGTTATTTATCTGCTTCCTGATCTGCTTCAAGAAGTAGACAAAAAAGCATTTGAGCAAAGAAATGTGATGTAGACAAACCAAACAGTCCAAAGGTAGGTGTGTGTGTTGACCTGCTCGAGGGTAGTAAGACTCTGCAAGATGATCTGGATAGGCTGGACCGATGGGCCGAGGCCAACGGTATGAAGTTCAACAAGGCCAAGTGCCGGGTCCTGCACCTGGGGCACAGCAACGCCAAGCAGAGCTACAGGCTGGGAGATGTGTGGTTAGAAAGCTGCCTGGCAGAGAAGGACCTGGGAGTTTTGGTTGACAGTCAGCTGAATATGAGCCAGCAGTGTGCTCAGGCGGCCAAGAAGGCCAACAGCATCCTGGCTTGCATAAGAAACAGCATGGCCAGCAGGTCCAGGGAAGTGATCATTCCCCTGTACTCTGGTGAGGCCGCACCTCGAGTACTGTGTTCAGTTCTGGGCCCCTCACTACAAGAAGGACATGGAGGTGCTTGAGTGAGTCCAGAGAAGGGCAAGGAAGCTGGTGAAGGGTCTGGAGAACAAGTCTTACGAGGAGCGGCTGAGGGAGCTGGGACTATTTAGCCTGGAGAAGAGGAGGCTCAGGGGCGACCTTATCACACTCTACAGGTACCTGAAAGGAGGCTGTAGCGAGGTGGCGGTTGGTCTGTTCTCCCACTTGCCTGGTGACAGGACGAGGGGGAATGGGCTAAAGTTGCACCGGGGGAGGTTTAGGTTGGATATTAGGAACTTCTTTACAGAAAGAGTTGTTAGGCACTGGCATAGGCTGTCCAGGGAAGTGGTTGAGTCCCCATCCCTGGAGGTCTTTAAAAGATGTTTAGATGCAGATCTTAGGGATATGGTTTAGGGGATGATTTGTTAGTGTTAGGTCAGAGGTTGGACTCGGCGATCTTGTAGGTCTCTTCCAACCTAGACTTTCTGTGATTCTGTGATTCTGTGAAAAGTCAACCTTTGCATAATGGAGAGAACAAACATAAAATATTGAAATGAACAAGGTGAATTGGAAAGAAAGAATAAAGGGAAGGAAGTGGATGTCATCTTTCTGGATTTTGTTAAAGCATTTTCTATCATCCCTAAGGGTATCCTGGACAAATTGTCCGACTGTGAGATGAACCAGTACATGCTATGCTAGGTGCTGAACTGGTTCAATGGTAGAGCTCAAAGGGTTGTCACAGAGGGGGTTACATCTGGCTGGTGTCCAGTGTTCCCCTGGTCTCAATTTTAGGACCAGTTCTGTTCAATATTTTTCTCAGTGATCTGGATGCAGATGTTGAATTCATCCCTAGCAAGTTTTCTGATGATACTAAACGGGGAGATAATGTCGACTCAGGGGATGAGAAACCTTGCAGAGGGACCAAGATACACTGGAGCACTGGACAATCAGCAACAGCATGAAATTCAGCAAAGGTAAATGCTGAATGATGCACATGGGACAGAGTAGTGCCAGACAAAGGTACAGATTGGGAGCCAACTGGCAGGAGAGCAACCCTGCAGAAAGGGAGCTACCTGGTTGATGATTTCAGAATGAGAAAATAAACCAGTCTTAGGGAAGCCTACAGAATAGCGTAGCACTGACCAACAGTAGAATGAGAAGGTAAAATGAAGTTGTATGTAATATATTTTGTGTCCAAAGCAACCTATAAATCTGGAATGGCCAATCTGGAGATGGATAATTCTTTGCTTTAATCAGTACAATAGCATAGAATAATTATGAACAATTACTTCTGAAGGAACTATCAAAAATATCAGCAACAATTAAAGGAGGATCGAAACAAGCAAACATTGCAGAAAATCTGCCATTCTTATTTATTAGGAGTGTGGGTCTTAAAGGAATACCTACTGTTAGTAATTGCATGCTGATTTATCTTTCCAATTAAATTTTGCAATATGTTTTGGTTTTAGAGGAAGTCAGAGACCGAACTGAATGGGAAAAAAGTCTTCTAGAGGATATTATTAAACCAGAAACGAAGCTTGCTTATTCGTTTATTTATTAACAGGAGTTTCTTGAAGAGGCAATTCTGTAAATTTCAATTCCTAGCTGGAGACATGAATACAAAAGGAGAAAAAGTCAGTAGTAGCATGGACAGGAAGCAAAATCACAGTCCTAGACCTTTGATACCTTTAGTCCGAGACCACTGAATGAAGGATAAAAGCTTAAATGATTGAATACATAAGAAAATATATGAATATTTAATATAGAATATTTAAAATATTCTATGCCTCATATCACACATCCTTGTGTAAACCTCAGATTTCTCCAAAGAGATCAGCAATAGGATGTGTATCAAGGCTTTCACATGAAGTACTTAGAAAAAAATCACAGAGTACATGAAGTTCAGCAAAATTTTAAGGTGAAGGGTCAAATGTGGACCTGGGAGATGGTTTCAATTTGCAGACCTCTTTGCTTGTTTTGTGATTTTGCCTTCTGAGTTTATTTTTTCCCCTTGTTTTTCAGAGCTTGAAGGGGAGCACACTTCTGGGCTCTTCAAAGTCCCACACTTCCACAAAGCTCAATGCGTTTAGGGGTGCAAGAAAGAAACAGACATGAAACTGACATCTCATTTATTTTATTTTTAACTTAAAACTTGGTGTAACTTACATAGGTATAGCTCCTTTCATGTTTCAAGGTTTCAGGAAGTGTTGCCTTACTTGTCAATCTGAAAACATATTACAGCAGTCTTGCTGTGCAGCAGTTAGCATTGCATTTGTATTCAGGTGCAAATCTGAAACCTGAGCTAAAAATCACATCAGTCGCTCTAATGGCGTCGATTTGGTGGGACGCACACAGGGATTTACTTCAGAGAATTACAGAGAGCTGTGGCATGCTCATACGTAGAACTGCTTTCTGATGGTGATACATACTACATATATCATAATCACACAATTAAATCTTATACCTTTGGTTTTACATTTCTGCTGGAAGTCATTCCCCATACATATTATTATAATACACATATTCCCCAAATGAACACCTGAAACATTAGATGTATGTATATTGCATTTCCCCTCTCTCCTGTCACTCACTCACCCAAGAGTTACTTGGAAAACATCACCAAGTAAAGCCTTACTGTGGAAAAAGTTTTTTTGTTTTGTTTTGTTTGGTTTGTTTTTTTTTTGTTTGTTTGTTTGGTTTTGTTTGTTTGGTTGGTTGGTTTTTGGTTTTGTTTGTTTGTTTGGTTTTGTTTTCTATGTCTAGTGTGAGTTTTTTGACTGTCATGTCAAAGACTCCTAAACTTCAAGTCAAAAAATAATCTAATTATGCTTCAGATAAAAATTTGGATTTTTTCAAGTAATCAACAGATTTTTGGGAGATTTAGTGCTAATAGCATAGTCATTTATTATTACCTTTATGGAAAAAATAGCTATCATTCAGATTAGTAAATGCAGTGGTATTGATATCTGATATGACATGCTTCCTATAATAAATTAATTTTAATAAGACAAATATACTAAACTAAACTATGCTTTCCCTTTCCTTCACAGAGAATTAGCACTAGAGGGGATGAATACAATTTACCTATTAAGTAAATCGACCAAGGTTTGTGGGTGAAAAAATATCAGTCATAGTGGAAAAAAAAAAAGCTGTCTTGTTGGCACAGAAGTTTATTTTGAGAATTTATCAATGGGAGCAGAGTCGCTAACAGCAAACATTAAGGAAACACAGACCAAGCCCCAGGGGATGTGTGTTTCTGAGTCAATCTCACATCCGTCCTGAAATGTGGTTATCACTCAGTGTCTGAATATTTTAATATATGTTGCATGCTAGTCCCACATAGCCAGAGGACCAAACTAGCAAACTCCATCAAGATTACCACAGGGGCTGATGCAGGCTCCTTTCTCTCATGAGTGGCTTGTCTGTTTCTTATCCTTATTATACATTTTTTTTTCCCTACATTTTGGAAAAACTGAGCATCATCATCACTGTCTCATTATCTAAACAAAGCAGAGAGAAATAGGCTTGTGTCAGCCCATTCTGTGGAGGCCATTTACAGCCTTAACACCCTCCCATACTGGCATTTGGATCTTATCACCAATTACCAGAGCCTGCAACCACTCTTCTAGGAGGAGAAATGGGTGTTTGCTCTAAGAAGAATGGAAAGAGGGCACTTGAGAAAAGTAAAGTATAGAAAATAATGGCCAGTAAGGGAAAGATAGTTTGCTACTCCCCTCTCCTTCCAGCACAAGAGAACATTTTCTGCTATTTAACTGTAGGAAACTGGAAAATTATACAAGAGTACTTTTCCTATGTGGAGTGATTGGAACTCACTGCCTAAGAAGTTATTAAGGATTAGAGCATAACAAGATTTAAAAAATTCCAATACATTAAGTATGATCTGTTGTGGCAAATCTGTACTTTAAACCATATAATGCTTCTCTCTTTTCAGTCTTTAACTTAGGTTGCCCCTTAAGAACCAGGAATAAGGCTTTCAAGTGAGCATCTGGTACCCAATTTTGTTGTATCTCCTGAGACCTTTATGAACTTCTGGAGACAGAAGTATTTCTTTGTATTAGGCTCAAGTTAACTTTTACTTGCCCAAAAAACATACTGCAGAATTTGTAAAACCCTGTAGGCCTTCTGTGGGTCTTCATATACTGTGGGGTCTGCCATTTCTGCGATTCTGTGATTCTCTATTTTGAACTCACCAAATAAACTTTTTCTTACTACATTCCTAAAGAGGCTTAAAATAAGTGTTGGACAGAGAATAACAAGTATAGTGGAAAATTCCCTGGCAGAAGTGTTTAAAGGTTGGGGAAAAAAGAGAAATCTTAAAAGCAAATTGTAATTGAAAGGCCGTTTTTCCACCGAGTATTTGGAAACTAGAAATTTGAAAGATTGGTGGATAGACAGTCTTTTTGTCCAACACTTTCAACAGAGATGATCTCTTTAGAGCAGAGAAATGAGTTCTCTTTTCCAGTGGATTTGGGTCCACTGTCACAATACACCTCTCACTCCCCTTGATCCCCATCCCATATTCCTGAGATCCAAGTCCAAGTACTTTCAAGTCTCAATCCTGCTCAGCTGCTTTCCACTGCCAAATAGCGTCCTTAGCTACTTTTCACCTCGTGCCCCTTAAGCTACCAGCTCAGAAGGATACAGTGTCAGTTGGTTTCAAGCTGTACCCGTGATGGATGATCAATATCCTGACCTTACCCAGCACATTTGCTGTAGATAATGCCCATGTACTTTTCTTCTGTGCATAACTACTAATTTTTTCAAGATCTGTTTGAGCTCCTTTCCTGGTATCTTTTCATACCTTGATCAATTGCAATCTACATAACAGCAGTTTTGCAGTTTTTGGGGAACTGGCAGACCAATCTAATCATATCAACTTTTTGTGGTTTAACCTGGCCGGGCAGCTAAACACCACACAGCTGTTTACTCACCCTCCCCCCTCACTCTCTGGGATGTGGGAGAGAAACGGGAAAGACTGAAGCCTATAGGTTGAGATAGAGACAGTTTATTAGGACAGAAAATATAATAATAATAATAATATGTACAAAACAAGTGATGCAAAACGCAGTTGCTCACCACCCGCTGACTGATGCCCAGTCTATCCCCGAGCAGCCGCCCCCCCTCCTGGCTAGCCACCCCTATATATTGTTTAGCATGACATCAGATGGTATGGAATACCCCTTTGGGCAGTTTGGGACAGCTGTCTCAGGTCTGTCCCCTCCCAGCTCTTGCTGCACCCCCAGCCTGCCCACTGACAGGACAGAGCGAGAAGCTGAAAGGTCCTTGCCTTAGTGTAAGCATTGCTCTGCAACAATTAAAACATCAGTGTGTTATCAACATTAGTCTCATCCTAAATCCAAAACATAGCACCCTACCAGCTACTGGGAGGAAAATTAACTCTATCATAACTAAAACCAGGACACAACTACGCTTAAATAGGAAAGTACGCTGGAACATGTAAGTAAGAAATAAAGGATCAGAAATTATCAGGACTGAATTGGAAAGAATTCTGGGGGATCCTGAGTCTCAGTGACCTCGTGCCAATTATTTCCTTAACTTCATGCAGTTTTACTCTCAGACCTCTGATTAGCCTAATCATCATCTGCAACTTTTCCGATTTTAACAGGTCTTTTCTGAATGCAAATAATATGAATTGGATACCATATTCGGTGTGATTTGGTATAATGGATTGAATAATGCACTCCATCCACTGGAATTGCCCTCTCTTCTTTCATTACTGCTTAAAAGCACATTCACCACAGGCTGTGAAATAGATTGCAGGAAAAGATTAAAAAGCATGTGTTCTTTATAATGCAGCGATCCCTTCTCTTGACAAGAGAGCCATCACAGGTGCAGCCCTAGGGACATTAAGGACAGGATTATTCTCTGTACATAGAACAAAATAGCCTCTGCTTCGGGTAGGTAAAGACAATGGTAATATCACACAATGTATCAAAGCCACCAAAATTACAAATCTAAATGCATCACAAGAGTATCTAGTAGCTTACGATGTACCTGCTGTATGCAAGATGAGGGAAAGCTATCCACCTCATTTTTAGGTAAGGGAAAGATGCATAAAACCACTGATTCAGCCTCAGTCATCAAGTCCATCTGCGTAGGAGGGAGCTGTACCATTCCAGGCAGTTGCATAATCCCATTGGACTCCCTTTCCATTTCAGTGTTTACATAAATCCAAAATACAGACTACACTTGCAAGAATCTTGACCACTGATGAACAGCACACTATTTCATGTTCTCCTCTTCGTCAAAAATGATACTTGAAGTTAGTTATTTCTTCAGCAAAAATCTACAGGTTAAGAACAAGTGCTGCGGGAAACAAAATGTAAAGAGATCTGATTATCAATATATCTTAATTAATATTTCCATGGGAGTGCTTTTGAAAAAACATCTTACTTTGTTTACCGTTCAATTTCAAGCCAACATTCATTTTTTTTTTTCCCAGTATTGTCTGATCCTGTTGTAATTTTCTTCAAAGCAGACAAACTGTGATGTACTAATACTAATTGTGTTCAGACAGGCAGATTCCTTTTGTGAAAGAGGGGAAAAAAGGTAAGGTACCACATCAAGATAGATGAACAGATGTTTTTAGCATTAAATGTTAATGATATAAAACCTAAATTTTTCAGCCACTTGCAAAGCCACTAGACCATATCCATAGTAAAATAAACGATCAGTTACTAGAGTTTTAAACATATTTGGCTTGCCTGCTTACTACTACACAGGCCTGAGTCTGAATTTCCTCTAGAATCACTAATGACTTGTCTGGTAAGTTTTGCCTCAGTAATGTTTATCACAGTACTCAAGACTGAAGAAATAATAGGAAAGATTTTTCAAGGCTGTAACTGCTGTATCATGGCAACATGAGGTTGCAAGTGTGGGTTTTGCTGTTTGGGAACACTGCCCCTGCTTTTGTTGGGAGGCAGTGATGGGTGAAACAAAGAGTAGGTCTACCACAAAACAGCTGCTAACTGTACAGAAGGAGCCCACCTTTTCTGCATTTAGTGATCACAGCTTAAACTTTTGCCAGCCACCTTCTGCTAAGCACACCATCTTCCCTCAGCCCTGGTTCATACTCAGTGGGGGCATAACCTGGAGTAGAAAGAAGCCAATTTTCTGAAACATTTTTTCTTTCCCCATGGTTGTTTTTAATAGGGCTTCAAACAATGGTTATTCCCAGAAGTGTGAACAAGTATTCCTCTTTAAACTTCTATGCTTGAACATGCACCTCTAAAAATGCAGGGATAAGCAAAGTCTTGTGAAGTGTGCCAGTTCACCTTGATGAGAACATGTTTGAGTCCCCAAGTGTAATGTCAAGCTCCCAGCTTGCAACGAGGCAATCCACTAGCTCACAGCCATGCTGGCTGATGCAGAACATATCCAAAAATACAAAGGCTCAACAGTGAGGTTTGCCCAGACACACCTAAGGGTGAGTAGGGCAGAAGCTGCTAGCAATAAAGAATATATGGACTTGATCAGCAGTCAGTCTCAAGGGCTTCTGTGTCAGCTGGACATGCTTGTGCCAGCTCAGGGATTGCAATGCTTGTGATGAACATGGGATGGGAATAGATGATCGATACAGTCTCCTCCTGGGGACAACCCCGAGTACCTTGATGATCCTGCTCTGGGTGGGAGTTTGAAGGTAATCGTTTTCTGGAGCCTCTTTTTATTTGTTCCCAGGAGATGAAACCATCTATTACCTCCCTCACTTAGGACAATATTAACTGCGGTCTTTTATTCTCTGCTGGTACTGCCCCAAAGAGCTTCTAGGTGAAGAGTCCTTTTTTACTAGCACTTGTAAAATTAAAACCCCTCCGTAAGAATCAGTGTAAGTTTTAAAATGTAAATGTGGGGTCTGCAACAGCAGAGAGAGAAGAAACATAGGAAGGCAAGCAAGTTCAAACTGGACACCAGGGACCTTGACTACATTCTCCATAATACTGAAGGATAGGTATAATGTTCCTCACTGTACTTGTACGAGACAGTGAAACTCTCTCACACACACATACATTCTCACACTTTCTTTCTCTTTTCCACATATTATCAGAGACATCTATCCTTAGTCAGTGACCCTTACTTTAAATTTCTTTAAATCGAAATCTGATAATCTTCCAGACTGGGGGAAGACTTTATCAAAGGAGTTCCCAGGGATATAAGCCCTGTATGATACATCTGTTAATTGCTGAATTAACAAAGGGCTGACCAAAGATATGATTCTTTGTTTATAGTAGAAATCGTATTTTACCAATGAGTAGTTTTAAGGAACCCAATAACAAAATATCTATGCATGTACAGTCATTTTTTAATTTCATTTTCAAATTAGAGTCTAAATTTATGAATGCTGTGATCTGTGATCTGTGCATGTGTGTGTCTCATTGGGAATTTGGACCTTAGCCCATGCACTTGCTATCCTCATCCTCAGAGATTCTGAATCTATAGGCAACATTTGAATTAATTTCCCCAAATTGCTTTCATTTTTTGCACTTTCTTTGAGGGTACAGGTAGCTCTTAGCCACACATAAAAGCCCTACACATAACACATCAGTTAGTTTAGCTGCACTGTGGTGCTTACACTCAGAAGAGAAGGAGGAAAAAGCCTACTGCCATCACGGCTAGAAAAGAATATGTAGAGCTTTTCTTATTTTAAGATCACGGGGGAAAGGAAAGATATAGCACCCCTATAAGTAGCACTGCTGAAGCAGTCAGCAGAGCTGGCATAGGTAAGATGTGGACTAGCCAGTGGAGAGTCATGGTAAGCATGAAATAGGGCTCAGTATTCTGATAAACTTTTCTGGATGGTTTTAAAAGACAGGGCAGAAAAAATTCTGTCTTCACATTGTTGATAACTTACAATGACTCCTTTTATAGGAACGTCCTGAGGAAATGCCTTAGTTTAATGCCCAGGGTACTCAGTTTTATTAAATGAGTGAAAGCCTGGTGTTTTAATATGCTATTTGTCCAGAACAGGGCAGCCCAGCTAAATATCCATGACTTTTTTTGGCACTGTGATTTTTTGCTGAAGACCAAAGGTACTCCTGACTCCCTCCTGCAATTTCGGCCCCAATTCTAGATAGTGTTTTTTTTTTTCTTTTTTTCCTTTTTTTTTTTTTTAAACAAATTAACCCTCAGTTAGCAGGGTCCAGATCAGATCAGTGCAGTCTACCGAATCACCCCAGTCCAGGAGCCATGCAAAGACACATATGTTATCTTCTGTATTCCTCTGCATAATGCTCCTCATGATTTCATCCCCAGAGTCCAGGTAAACTTGCCCAAACACAGATTCACAGAGTGTAAGTAGTATCTGCTGCATTGTGCACACACAATTATCCTCATCATTACATTTCTAAAGAGTAAAAATTTGAGGTTCCTGTCACTCTTTGAACTTCCTGGCAAAGGCATTTTGCAGACTCCAAAGGAGAGATCCAGATCCAGAATTCAAATTTATTGACAGGGTTACAGGTTTTCCTGCTTCATCATATCAGAGAAGACAGACAATGTCTGTTCACTAATTCAGAACTATTCTTGGGTATTCATTCTAAAGCATAATGTTAGATATACCTCAGAGACACAGGGAAGTGACTAATCAAACTGGAATGGTATAAATATGAGGGAGGATATTATCAGCACTTGATCTTGGATAATCTATGCCCACGCAGTCTCAGAATATTATTAATCAGCCAAACTATGCAGAAGGAAGACCTTCATCTCTGTCAGACAGCTGTGCATGGATAGCCTCTAAGTGCCTTGTAGTTAACTGGCAATCACTCATAGACTACCCCTGATCATTATCTGATGAGATTATTCACTTGGTCTGATCTTTAATAGCAACTGAATCGTTTTCATCCTCAGTCCAGGGTGTTTGCATATTTTGTATACATTAGTACCAAAAAAAGCAAATCAACACAGATAAGGGCTCATAATAGCACATTGATTGTATTTTTGCCATACTGAACCAAACAATCTTCTTCAAAGCATTATGGCCATTGCTTGTGCTCAGGATTTTAACTCCTTTGGAACTACCACAGTCAAGCAATAATCTGGGACAAATCCTCCACTCTGCAGGCCAGCAGAGTCCTCATTGTGAATGTCTCTACCAAAATGAGCTAAGTACCTTCTGGTATGGAGGAAAAAATAAATGAGTAATAATTGCACTGAGGAGAAAGGGGGTGATGGTGAGGAGAAATTGGGCATACTTGAAATATAGTTTGTCCTTCTGATACTGAAATGTTTGTTCACTGAAAGAAAAACCTTTAATATAGAAAGATGATGCAAAGGATACAACATTTGTGTTTCTCCAGGTGCTCAGACCGGGTGGGCCATCTTCTCTGCAACATTTGCTAACAAGCAAGTAAAATAAAATAGCAAATGTTGATATAAATAATGAGGCTGACTATTTTAAAAAATGTAATCCCTTAATAGATATGGTGTGTTTAATATTACTAGTATTTAAACTCTTTCAAAATCATATAGTGGATGATTTAACTATGTTATCTCTGAAACAGTGGCTATTCTAATAAATAAAACTGTGGACACAGTGGTTTGTAGAATAAATAGTCCAACATATTGTGCAAGACATATACTAACCCTGATCTTCACCAGTGCTGTTTCTGTAGGCTCATCTGATGTCATTTAGATTGGCAATTTTCTATTATTGCATCCATTGTACATTAAATGTTCAGCATTAAATTATTTTGAAGATGCAAGCAAATATGTGTTCTAGCATTGGGATTGACTATCTTAAGTAAAATCACATCTTTGATAAGTAAGGTCTAAACCAAGTTTAGAATAATTGTGGGTGAAAGATAAGGCATAAAATAACTGTTTTAAAAATACTATGTTTACTACAAAAGCTATGAGAAAATTTCTAATAAGAAAAAATTACCACAATTAAAAACAGATATTTTATACGGTAATTATTTCAGAGCCTGAGAAGCCTCATAATTGCTTTGTAACTTTTAGCACAGAAATATTTGGAAAAGGCATTTTCCAGGGAGAAGTATCATTACTTGGAAAAAAAACAACAACAATAACAACAAACAAACAAACAACAACAAAAAAACAGTACCTAGGATATGAAGATGAAAAACAGTAGAAATTCAAATTAAAATAGAACCTCTTCAGAGTAAAAGGTGCTTGCAAAATAGTTAGTTTCATAATTCAGTTTTCAATTTCCATTCCATATGTCTTCATATAGTCTCAACAAATACATAGCACCAAACTACAGCTGCACACGTAGTCCACTAAATTCAGAGAGGCTATTCACATGGAGAAGTAATTTGTCAGACTGAGTTCCCTAAATCTGCACACCCCAAAATGAACTATTCACACTAATCCTGGAATTACTTTTGGGCACAGTGTACAACAAAGAGTTTCTGTCTCTAGCTCACCACTGGGCATCATTTACTCAGAAAGAATGCTGTTGATTACAAAATAGGAAAGTGATCATGTGATGAAATAGGTCCAAACCTCCCAACTTAAAAAACAATAATTGTTATGTTCACAGGATGAGGTAACACCAATGAGTGATTATGCTATATAGTTTTTTTTGGGGGGGTTGAGAGATATTAACTGCACTGCCTGAAAAAAAATGATAGTATCATGATTCATAACCCTTTGGGTAATTTACGAATAAATATCAGCTGCAGACAGCATTCTAAAAACAAATACATA
>CM021797.1:69567900-69625540 GCA_011076525.1 Nettapus auritus | reverse complement strand
TATCACTTGTTCTAATACAAGATCTTCAAGATTTTATATTCCATGAAATTTCAATTCCATGAAAATCCTTTCTGCAAAGAATCACACATTATTCATGTAATTTGGGTACACTGAAGCACAGCAGTGCACTCTAAAGAAACAATTCAGGCTACACCAAATTAACCTCCAGACAGGTGGTGAGTTCCAGAACAGTGTCTGCCGTTGTAGGAGTAGACATGCATGCATTTTACCAAAACCCATGAACAGAAAGAACAGTACACTAAATGTTATGTGGTTTATAAGATATCTTGAAAGTTAGCTGAGAGAAAAATATCCAATTTATGATCAATTTTGTCTTCTCTGTGATACACTGTCATGTAACTGAAAAATGTTTTGTTTCCACGCTGAAGGAAGAAATGGATTATCTAGAGAAGAACAATGAGTATGGTTTCTGGGAATACAGTGACATAGTGTTAAAATGGCATGTTCAGTTAGGACCATGATTGAAATAGGTTGGACATGCAGATGTTTCTGGCTATATAAGCAGCAACCTTGGGCTTTTTTTTTTTTTTTTTTTTTTTTTTTTTTTTTTTTTTTCTTAGAAGTGGATGCATTACATTGTGAGTACTGTTAATCACTGTACTGGTAACACTATGAAATCTAGTAAAATCTTATTCAGTCTGTTTTAATTAAAATGGATAGAAATTGAGACAACTACTTGCCATATTTTTTCTTCCTTTGTGAGTAAAAGCCTGTAGAAATCTTATGGCCTGTGCTACTCAGAAGGTCAGATAGTGGTCAAAGAAGCCTCCTTTGGCATCCAAATTCAAGCCCATCAGATACCACAACCAGAAATCATGGTGCTAACTTACACCACATCATAGAATCACAGAATGGTTTGGATTAGAAGGGACCTTAAATATCATCTAGTTCCAAACCCCGTGCCATGGGCAAGGTCACCTCTCACTAGACCAGGTTGCTCAAAGCCCTATTTAAGCTGGTCTTGAACATCACTGAACATTTCCAGGGGTGGGGCATCCACAGCTTCTCCAGGCAACCTGTTCCAGTGTCTCAACACCCTCCGAGTAAAGAATTTCTTCCATACATCTAATCTAAATCTATTCTTTTTTAGCTTAAAACCATTCCCCCTTGCTCTATCGCTACAGTCCCTGACAGAGTCTCTCCCCAGCTTTCTTGTAGGCCCCCATTTAGGTACTGGAAGGCCACTATAAGGTCTCCCCGGAGCCTCCTCTCCTTCAGGCTGAACAACCCCAACTCCCTTAGTCTGTCTTCACAGGAGAGGCGCTCCAGTCCTCAGGTCATCCTTGTGACCTTCCCCTGGACCTGTTCTAACAGGTCCATGTCCTTCTTGTGATGGGGGCCCCAGAGCTGACCCCAGAACTCCAGGTGGTGTCTCATGAGAACAGAGCAGAGGGGGAGAATCATCCATCCCTCAGCCTGCTGGCTGTGCTTTTTTTGATGAAGCTCATGCTATGACTGGCAGATAGCAAACGTGGCACCCATCTACAAGAAGGGCCGGAGGGTAGACGCGGGGAACTACAGGCCTGTTAGTTTAACATCAGTGCCAGGGAAGCTCATAGAGCAGATTATCCTGGGCACCATCATGTGCAGCACTTGCAGGGCAAGCAGGCGATCAGGCCTAGTCAGCATGGGTTTATGAAGGGTAGGTCCTGCTTGACGAACCTGATCTCCTTCTATGACAAGGTGACACACTTAGTGGATGAGGGAAAGGCTGTGGATGTGGTCTACCTTGACTTCAGTAAGGCATTTGACACCGTTCCCCACAGCATTCTCCTCAGGAAACTGGCTGCCCATTGCTTGGACTGGCACACGCTTCATTGAGTTAACTGGCTGGATGGCTGGGCCCAGAGAGTCTTAGTGAATGGAGTCAAATCCAGTTGGAGGCTGGTCCCTAGTGGAGTCCCCCAGGGCTCGGTACTGGGGTCAGTCCTCTTTAACATCTTCATCGATGATCTGGATGAGGGGATTGAGTGCACCCTCAGTAAGTTTGCAGACGACACCAAGTTAGGTGTGTGTGTCGACCTGCTCGAGGGTAGGAAGGCTCTACAAGATGATCTGGATAGGCTGGACTGATGGGCCGAGGCCAACAGTATGAAGTACAACAAGGCCAAGTGCCGGGTTCTGCACCTGGGGCACAACAACCCCAAGCAGAGCTACAGGCTGGGAGATGTGTGGATAGAAAGCTGCCTGGCAGAGAAAGAACTGGGAGTTTTGGTTGACAGTCGGCTGAATACGAGCCAGCAGTGTGCTCAGGTGGCCAAGAAGGCTAACAGCATAAGAAACAGCATGGCCAGCAGGTCCAGGGATGTGATTGTCCCCTTGTACTCAGCTCTGGTGAGGCCGCACCTCGAGTACTGTGTTCAGTTCTGGGCCCCTCACTACCAGAAGGATATAGAGGTGCTTGAGAGAGTCCAGAGAAGGGCAACGAAGCTGGTGAGGGGTCTGGAGAACAAGTCTTACAAGGAGCGGCTGAGGGAGCTGGGACTATTTAGCCTGGAGAAGAGGAGGCTCAGGGGCAACCTTATCACACTCTACAGGTACCTGAAAGGAGGTTGTAGCGAGGTGGCGGTTGGTCTATTCTCCCACTTGCCTGGTGACAGGACGAGGGGGAATGGGTTAAAGTTGCGCCTGGGGAGGTTTAGGTTGGATATTAGGAAGAACTTCTTTCCAGAAAGGGTTGTTAGGCACTGGCATAGGCTGTCCAGGGAAGTGGTTGAGTCACCATCCCTGGAGGTCTTTAAAAGACGTTTAGATGTAGATCTTAGGGATATGGTTTAGGGGATGATTTGTTAGTGTTAGGTCAGAGGTTGGACTCGGCCATCTTGTAGGTCTCTTCCAACCTAGACTTTCTGTGATTCTGTGATATGGTTAGCGTTCTGGGCTGCAACCACACACTGCCAGCTCGTGTGGAGCTTCTCATCAACCAAAAACCCCAGGTCCTTCTCCTCAGAAATGCTCTCAGTCCATTCTCTGCCCAGCCTGTATTTGTGCTTGGGATTGCCTGGGTCCAGATTCAGGACCTTACACTTGGCCATGTTGAAATTCTATGATGTTTGAATAGGCCCACCTCTCAGGCCTTCCCAGGTTGCTCTGTATGGCATCCCTTCCCTCCAATGTGTCGACCACAACACACAGCTTGGTTTCTATTGGAAAATTTGGTGAGGGTGCACTTGATCCTATCATCCATGTTACTGACAAAGATTTTATGCAGCACTGGTTTCAATACTGACCCCTGAGAAACAGCACTTATTACTTATCTCCACTTGGACATTGGGCCATTAACTGCAACTCTGGGTGCAACCATCCAGCCAACTCCATACCCACTAAGTGGTCCATCTGTCAAATCCATGTCTCTCCAATTTAAACACAGTGATATATCATGAAGACAGTGCCAATGATCTAACATGATGTTAGATATGTTGTTATCTTTGAACTGTAACACACAATGAAAGCATGGACAGCTTGGGGAACAACTTCATTTTCATGCATTAGAAGAAAGTAGAAGTTCCATTCAGAAAGTAAAAGGCATAAAACCTGAAAGTTTGGCGTGGCCTGTTGTACATATAACTGCTTGAAACAGTTCCAGGAATTTATAGTGTGGCTTTGCTCAATTATCATAAAGGAACGACGAAAGGGAAAAAGGCAAGGCAAGGGAAAGGCAAAGCAAGGGGATCTTAGAAAGATTAAAACATAGTCGTTAAATTCTAATAACCAGAAGTTCCTCAGATTAGGCAGAACAAAAGTAGAATCTCTATGAGATAACAAACTAAGAAATCCTTATCAAGGTGCCTAATAATAATAATAATGAATATACAGGTGTATGTCTCAAAATTAATAGCTGAGGGCCAACTCTGCATGACAACCGAACCCTTTGGTCACTGATGGATTTCATAATATACTTTTTTTGTTTGTTTGTTTAGTACCAGGCTCTCCAAGGACATTCACATGTTATGTCTTCACTGCTGTCTTTCCTAAACACACTAGGGTTAAGCTTTCCACTTTAGCAAGTGAAGTACTCTCTATAGCCACCATGAACAATGGCAGTCTGAGAGCTCCTATAAATGAAGGTTAGTGAAAGCTTCATGAATCTTTATCTGCATGGAATCAAAAGACCTTGCCCACAAAGAAATGCAAGTTCATAGAATCGTATTTGCACAGAAGCTATAGGAGTATTTGACAAGTATGGTTTAAAGTGTCTTATGTTTTTGTGAAGCACAAAGATTTAAGAGCTTACTCATAAAGTTCAAGAAGCAGATTTCTCAGGCACAGTCATTTTTTATTTCCCACTTGTGTTAGCTGGAAGCTTGTTTACCTGCTGGCTTTACTAGGAGCCTACTCAGACTTTCTCACCAGAACAGGACCAGGTGACCTTTCTCACCAGAACAGGACCACAGTCAATGGATGCACCTCCATGAGAGAAACAATCATGTATCATTTGTGATTTATAACATCTACCACCCAGGACCTTCCTGGATGGGTCTGCAAGTAAGAAAAAATAAATAATTAATTCAGCCTTGGAAGTACACTGATCAAGTTCCTGTACTTTGGCTTTCACCTTGCTGCTGGGGAATAAGGTACAATTTTCTTTATAATCCCATATGTAAGAAACTATGAAATTCCTAGTGTTTCCTACAACACCAGGTTTATAGGAAGAGCATTAACCATACCAGAAAGAAAGCTGAAAATTAGGCTGGAATGAAATTCTCCATGGAGAACTGCACTAGTCATACCCCATAGAATCATCAAGTCATTCAGGTTGGAAAAGACCTCTAATATCACCTAGTCCAAACTTCAGCCTAGTACTAAAGTCCGCCACTAAACTATGCTATTAAATTCTAAATCTACATGTTTTTGAAGACCTCCAGGGGCAGTGACTCAACCACTTCCCTGTGCAACCTGTTACAATGCCACACAACCCCTGCAGTAAAGAAATTTCTGCTAATATCCAACCTAAATCTTCTCTGGTGCAACTTGAGGCCATTTCCCCTTGTCATATCACTTGGTGCTTGGGAGAAGAGCCTGATCCCTATCTCACTATAGACTCCTTTAAGGCAATTGTAGAGTGCACTAAGGTCTCCCATGAGCTTCCTTTTCTTTGGGCCTAACAAGCCCAGTTCCCTCAGCCACTCCTCATGAGACATTTTGCCTCGGCCCATCGGCCCAGCCTGTCCAGATCCTTCTGCAGAGCCTTCCTACCCTCAAGTAGATCAACACTCACAGCTAACTTGGTGTCATCTGCAAACTTACTGAGGCGCACTCGATCCATCAGACCTTGCTGTTGCTTATAGAAACAGGTATGAAAACCTCTTAGGAAACCAGGCAGAGATCCCTTGAGACAGGCTGTCACCATGGAGTTAGACAGGAGTCCAACCAGGTGACAGCAGGTCAGCACCTACTCAGGCTGCTTTAGCTCTTCTTCTGGTGGTTTGCTTACTGCATGACAGATGACATTCCATGGACTCTGCCATTTACATCGAGCTTTTTCTATCCGTCTGGCCTTCTGTGACAGCTGTTCAAGTCTGCAGGGACTCTCACTCAGCTATGCCAAAACTTCTTCCTGTATGGATCAACTTTATGGAGACCGGAAGGCTTTTAAATGAAAAAATAAAACAGAACACACCAACACAAAAACCAACTACTGTATGAAAGCAGTATTATTAGAATGTAAAATAAGATTCTCAACCTGTGGAGGAAAGTGGTGCAGATCTGGCCTGACAGACTAGAACTACTGGCAGTTGACATGCACCTCTTTTTGACCTCACTGTCTTCCTTCAGAAGCCATGCCTTCTCTTATGCTTTGCTCCAGCAACCTTGTGGTCTTCTGGCTTCAGCAAACTGCCCAGCCTCTTCCAGAGCTTGTGAAATGACTTTCTCTTCCCCTCTAAGGCCTGTCTACATCCTGCTGCTTTCAGCAGTTTTTCTGTGTGCACTGCAACCTCCTGACACACTCTGTCAGCTCTTCTCCCTGATTTATCCTGCTTCATGGCTCTCTCCCACAGGCAGGTTTGTTCACTCATCAGGGTACTGCCACACTCCCTGAAAAGCAGTGTAGGCGAATTAAAAACTTAACAAAACCAAACTTAGCAAAAAATCCCGCTGTTTCTCCAGCTCTCTCTGTTCAGATGGGAAAACCAACACCAACTTTCCTTGTTGCAGGAGGTTATACCTCTTGTCCAAGAGTGTTTCTGTAGGTGGCCCATAATTTTTAACAATGCACTTGCTTGGATGTCAAAGAAAGGGGAATTAGATGTAGCTCTATTTACAGCATTAGATAAATACTTTTATGCAGGCATTCAAAAATACTGTGTTATCTTTAACAAGTCTCTCTGTCAAACAGAATTCACAGGTGGTAAATAAGAGTCCCTGCATTGTCATGCTGCTGACATTTTAGCTGACTTTTACATCTGATACATTGTGTTCTTCTCTGTCTATCCAAAATGTTCATACTGCTGTTAAATTGCATGGTTAACAAGTGGAACGGATGGTAGTTGTTTCAGAGACTCATTATTGCTCCAGAGAAGCTGGAGTCTCGACTTTAAGGCTCTACACCACTTCAGCTGTGTGACACCCACAAAGCAGTTGTCTGGATGTAAAATATTTTTTTCTTGAGGAAGGATTGTAGTTCTTTGCTCATCTGAAGTACTTACAAATTTGTAGTAATAAGTTTTTATTTGCCTCTAACAAGAACTGCCTGTAGTCTACACTGATGTGCAATGATATAGTACTTTAGCCATTCGAAGAAAGACATTCAGACTGAAATTCAGGAGTCTGCACTTTGACAAGGAACAATGCTGCTCATGTTCAAAAGAAACGAGGATAATTGACCAAGTTCAGTTAGAAGACTCTGAAGAGCTAGTTTTCCTTTCATTGAGAAATGGAGACATCTGCCAGCTGCCACTGAGCAAAGTGAGGTAACAGCAGCTTCCACTGACTATACCAGACAACGACTGATAAAAACTCCTTCAAGCAAGCACTGCAAGTCTTATGCCAGAAGCTGATAAAAAAAAACAAGAATATTAAAATTAGAGTTAGTAGTTGGGCACACAGGAACTTAACACCTGTGGAACAAACAAAGCCCAAGAACATCTGACTTGCTTGCTAGCCCCCAGGCTGCTGTCAGTTTTCTCTGTAAACCTTTTTTTTTTTTTTTTTTTCTTCCTGAGGATCCTTTAAAAAAAGGGAGGGAGTAGATTAAGGATGAGGAAAAGTCATGTCATGAGCAAGGAGGGCATTGAAGGTTGCTGGGCTTGGAGAAGGCAACAAATCACACATAATGTTCAGTAAAGAACTAAGAGGGACCATCTGGTCTGAGAATGTCATTGTTTCACTTCATCAGATGAAAGAGTCCCCACACACTGCACCTGTATTTTAAAGCTTTCCTTTTCCTGTAGTTCATATACCAACTGACTGTACAGAGACTATATGACTACTTTTATGCTAGGAACTCAGCACTGATCCATGACATTGTAAGTCTGTGATTTTAGTACCTCTGTTAGGCATTGAATCCCTGCCAGTATGGGTTATGGTTTAAAAATAAACAAATCAGAAAGTGATTAATTTTCAGATCTAGAAGTGGGACAGGCAAACAGTAATTAAAGCTTCCAAAAGAGCAGCGTTTCCCCACTCCTCACAGCAGGTCAATGCTGATGCTGTTATCCGCGAGCAAGAGCAAGCTCAGATTACACAGCTGTCATCATCCTATTTCTTTCACAGATGTGATTTTAGTATGTTTAAAAACTGCTTTGAAATGCCACCTTCTTTGCTTATTTTTGAAATGAAGAGTAGCACTAAAATAAACAGAACCATTGGTGGCTTGTTTTGTTTTGTGTGGTTGCACCTACACAACCTATTAACACCTGGTTTTGGTCCTAGGTGATAATCAAATTGATCATAATATCTTTACTTGGGCTTGATTTGACAAGGTCCATGGTTTACCTGCAGTGCGTTCTGTATAAACATATAAGAAAAAGTGAACTCCATGCGTTAGTGAAATGGAAGACAGCATAGAAACTCCTTCTTTTACCTCTCAAGTGTGAGGTACATCCCAGCATGTAAACTTGTGCCTTTTTTAATCAGGTTTCAATCAAAAGCCTAAGCAACACACCCTAAAAGCACTGGTGAATAGGTATGTATTTAATTTGTTTTTGGAGTTAAGCATGCTTTTAACCATCCTTTCCTATACATGCCTGTATCTCTTATAGTTGCCTTACTATCGCTGTGCTACAGGTCTCTACAACTGTGGTTGTCCCTGTTGGTAGTGGATACAAGACCAGTCTGAACTGCTGGACTGCAGACTAAGCAGAGCTGTCTGCACATCTCCAACCCTATCATGGCTATCTCCAGACCATTACAAGTAATCTCAGAACCTGCTTCTAGTGCATGAGAATCTCCAGTTTACAGGGATATGTTTCTTGCCTGCTACTCCCCTTTCAAAGTAGAGATGTCATTTTTGCTTGTAAAAATCTGTGAAGTTATTTCAAGCTCTGTTGCTTCTTCATGGCCAGCAAGTGATGTTCTTATCCCCAGAAATTATTTTACCATGAAGACTTCAACTTCCCATCTCTCTTTCTTCCCCTTGCATTACCTCCTGCAATACTTGAGTGTTTAATAATGTCTGTGATTATATAATGAAAACTTTCTTTTTTGCTTGGTCCCTCCCACCTGTGCTTACCTCAAACACAGGGGAAATGTCAAAACTCGTATCCTGACAACTTTGACATATTGTGGAAAAAAAAAAAAAAAAAGAGAGAAGGAAAGGAAAAAACACATTTCTTTCACCTCCCTGTAGAAACAATGCTTTCCCCCAAGATGTGTGGAATAGTGTGTTTTAGATGTTTAGTCACCACTCTTAATGTTTGTGCTAAGGGCCTCCACTCTAAAAGATGTCTCCTTTTTTTTTTTTCTTTCTCCCCACAAAAGCTTTCCATGAAGTTTCTCCCAAGGATATTTTATAAAGTCCTGTTTCCATATTCTACCCCTGTTTTGGTGGGATTTTGAACACTGGCAATTTCACGCAGATATTTCCTTGTGGCTTACCTTGCTTTTACCTGATATATGGTACTGGTGGCATGGTATTCTGAGAGATGTTTAAAATAAACCTTTCTGAATAAACATTTGAAAAAAAATCTTCTATTCGTCCTCATCCATATTCTGTGCTATTCTGAACTACTGGATTTTACAGTAAAAAGTTCAAAGCTAGACTGAAATGGGCATGCTAAAATATTGGTTTTGGACAGTCTTGGACACTGCGTGTTTCCATTGGCAAGTCTGTAAAGCCTGCAGAGACGTTTTGGTGCCTGAGGCCCTCCAAAGCTGAGCTGCCTCCAAACCTTGGAAAGATGGAGCAAAGGACTCTATGGCCTGGATTAGACCACTTTCTGTGTTCAGTTTTCCCCTTTGGGTTACAATACATTTGTATACATGAGAACAGGAAATGATGTGATTCTGATAAAGCCTATTATATAGTTTGTTATGAACCAATCCTTTACTTGTATCGGGAATAGTGTCGCCAGCAGAGCCAAGGAGGTGATTGTCACCCTGTATTCTGCTCTATTGAGGCTGCACCTTGAGTACTGTGTTGTTTTGGGCCCCTCACTACAAGAAGGACATTGAGGCCCTGGAAAATGTCCAGAGAGGGCTATGAAGCTGGTAAAGGGCCTGGAACACAAGTCCTGTGAGAAGCTGCTGAGGGAACTGGGGTTGTTTAGTCTGGAGAAGAGGAGGCTCAGGGGAGACCTTATTGCTCTCTACAAGTATCTGAAAAGGTGTGGGGAGCTGGAGGTCCGCCTCTTCTCACAGGTAACTAGAGATAGGGCTTGAGGGAATGGCCTCAAGTTGTGCCAGGGGAGGTTTAGGTTAGAAATGAGGAGAAATTTCTAACTGAGCAGTCAGGCATTCGAATGGGTTGCCCACGGAGGTGGTGGTGTCACCATCCCTAGGGGTGTTTAAGGAAAGGCTGTACATGGTGCTTAGGAAAATGGTTTAGTAGGTGGGTGGTGGTAGGGGGACAGTTGGACCAGATGATCTTGGAGGTCTTTTCCCACCTTAATGATTTTATGATCCTATGATTCTGTGATTTATCTGACTCCACCCAACTGGCTAGTAAGTACTTATACTTTCAGTTTGTTTCTTCTGAGTGCCCAGAAATCTGTGGATGCTACATACACACACGTGAGACAGGGCATAACTACACAGGAGGATACACTTAACTGACAAATTAGTGATGGAAAAGCTGCAACACTCATTCATTTTCCCAGACTACATCATTTTTTTTTTCTAACTGATGCCATTATTCAGAAAAAAAAAAAAAAAAAACTTTTGCTGAATTGCTGCCAATTACAGTTAATATTTTCATCACTGTAGCACTGCAACACTGTTTATTCTACCCAGAGCATCTTACTCAACATTTGCTCAGACTATTATGATGTCTTCGTACCCAAGAGATAGTTCTAATCTATGGAAAGCTTTTCACTGCCCAAATAGTATTTTTTCTCTCCTCTTATCTGTGTTAGTTATTATAACACATTTTGCATTGAAAGTTTTTTTTGCCTTTTTTTTTTCTCATTTCAACTGAACATACAGTCATGCTATCACTTATAAGTATCTTGAATCAAAACTTCTAACAAACTGCAGTACAGCAATTATGCAAGTAAGTGGACTGAATGTTTTTAGCATTACAAAATCAGCATACTGTATGTAAGAATAAATAAAAAGTTATAATGGATTTTAAATATTTATGATAAGTTGTTTATCACAGAAAATCAGCACAGCACCAATTTTATGTGTTATTTCCTTTACTAATTCTTTCTTGGCTTACAGCATACTGTTATGACTAAGAGATTTGAGACTCGATTCCCCAGCTGGCTTAAACTAGAGAAACCCTGCTGACTTTGATGAAGTTCTGCGGATTTACGTCAGCTATGAATCTGCACCTCTTCTACAGAGAGTTACCATGTGCCAAGAGAATGCTGAAAGTGGTTTGGACTTCATGGAACAGGTTGTGCTTTTTTCTTTTACTGCAGTCCCTACTCTGACCTACATTTTGTCAGGCTGCATTTGGGGATAAACTAGTGTTCTGCAGCTCTTTTCCCTCTGAAGTTATATAGACAAGTCTCTGCTGAGACTCTCCATTAGGTTCAAGCCCTTGTCAGAGAGGGCTTGCTTTAATGCTCCCCTGAGTTGTTCTCAGGCCTCATTTCTGTCACACTAGAAGACCCACCAAGCAAACCTTACTTGCAACCACATCAAAATCTTCAGCTGCTGCATAAAGAAATCACATCTGATGTTTTACCAAAATATTAATTTGCAGTGATTAGCTCATGGATTGGCTCCTCCAAACACCACCCGAACAGCTGTTCAGTGGCATCAGAAAGCATAAACCCAGCATTTACAAGGAGGGTGTTCGCCGATTCTGACTCCCAGAAGTCACCATATGCTCTCCTCTCCCTCCTCCAGCCTTAGAAAAGGCAAATGAAGTTATCAGTTGCTATGAGGCATGGGTACCATGTGGGCTAGACATGCGAATACCATCTGTCCCATCCCAGATGATGGAAAACAGATATGTGCCCTGCTCAATTGTAAAAGTAAATTACTACCTGGAGAAGAATAATCATGTCACTGTGTAGACACTGCATACTTCTGGATAATTAATTCTCCACCTTAAGTGAAATTGAAACATGGGATTAGAAATTAGAGAGTGACTGATTAAGAATAAATGTATAGACAACACTCATTGCTTAATATGTGGTGCATTTGCAATGTATTGTGCCTGTGCTGCGCTTAAGCCTCCATATGAGCCCCTGGGGCCCCACAAACCATGTGTAATGTATATTGATTTGAAGATCGAAGTCAAAACTTTTCTTAGTGATGAAGTATTCTTTATTGGCAGCGCTGGATGCATGGGGGATCTCTCCGCCTAACGTGCATACCTGAAGTGACAAACTTTCTCATATTTATACAGCAAAACAATGAATATTCAATTAACGCCTATACATATTCAGTTGCAGTGGGTGACCATCCAAAGAGGGCATCCCAGCAGTTGTGATTTGTGTACCTGGGTGGATACAACCTTCCTGTTGGTCATTTTTGGAAATTGGTTTCACTAAAATCCCCGTTACTTTCTCGTGGATCATTTCATTAATCATTCGGCATCCTATTTTAATTTCATCTTCTGTGGTTCTTTGGTGTGTCCATTCTTCCCCTAATTTTTGCCATTCTGATAATGTATGTAAATGGTCACCATTTGTTGGCCAAATAACCACAACTTCTAACTTTCCATTAATGCTCTTATCTTCTTTTGTTACGGCTTCGGACCAAGGCCACTCACCATTCTCTATTGTCACAGGGGCACCTTTCAATTATTGAATCACAATTAAAACTATAAGCCACAAAAATAAAAATTGTTCTGTTAACTAAATTTCTGCTAACTACATTACCAAATACTCCCAACCGTAATATCTTCATTTTGTTCGACTAAGCTTCAGTTTCAGTTCACCGTCACCCAGCATTGCTTTCCAGGGGGCTTCTGGAGCTTTCTTCACTCGAGAATGGTGAATCCAAGCGGTTTCTTCTTTAATCTTTATAGCAGTATGAGTTGTCAGCAACACTTGATACGGTCCATTCCATTTTTCTTCTAGGGGTTGTCCTGAAACAGTCTTTATATATATATAATCCCCAGGCATAAAGGGGTGGATTGGTTGATCCAACCCTCTAGCCCTGGTCCCTAAAATAAATTTATGTACTTTGTTTCTGATATAAGCATATAAATATTCTTATCCTAACTGTGTTAGATCCTCTCCACTAAATAGAGATTGATACGGCCTTCCATATAAGATTTCAAAGGGACTCAAATTTTCTTTTAACTCTAATTCTAAGTAATGCTAAAGGGAGGGATTGAAGCCATGACAAATTAGCTTCTTGTCCGATTTTAGCTATTTGTTGTTTAATTAAATGGTTCATTTTTTCTACTTGTCCACTTGTCTGTGGTCTATAGGGAGTATGTGGTTGCCAATCTATCTTTAGAATCTTACTTATCTGTTGTACCACATGTGCACAAAAATATGAACCTCTATCTGAAGACTTTGCTACTGGAATCCCAAAGCGTGGTATTATTTCATTTAACGAGACTTTAATAAGACCACTTCTCTTGCTTTGTCTGTTCGACAGGGAAGGACTTTGGGCCACCCTGAAAATGTGTCAGTCAGAACCAGTAAATAGTGATACCCCCCTTTTCTAGGGAGTTCTGAAAAATCAGTTTGCCACTGTTGCTCTGGATGATTTCCCTTACCAACTATTCCAAATTTTACTCTATTCTTGGCATTGGGGTTATTGTATATGTCAGCTCCCCAATGTGTTTTATTGTGTTCTGTAAGAACTGTGGGCCATATCACATTAGAGGGTATTACTACTTGATTATCTTTTAAATATACCCATCCATCTGGTTTCATTTTACCTTTCAAATCTTCAATTAATTTCAAGACTTCTTTTGTATAATTTGGTTTTTGGTTCATGTATATAGTTTGGACTTTACCGTCTGGTATCAAAGACAATGCCTTCACTTTAGTTATTTCAGCTAACTGCTTAGCCTCTTGATCTGCCAATCGATTTCCAATTTCAAAATCGGCGTTCCCCTTTTGGTGTCCCTGACAATGCATGATAGCTACCTTTTCTGGTTGTTTTACTGCCTCTAACAATTTTAAAATTTCTTCAGCATGCTTTATCTGTTTTCCCTGAGTGGTCAGCAATCCACGTTCTTTCCAAATCGCTTCGTGAGCATGCACCACGCCGAATGCATATTTAGAATCTGTCCAAATATTAATTTTCCTTCCTGCTGCTAGTTCCAGTGCTCGCGTAAGAGCAATTATCTCTGCTTTCTGGGCAGACGTCCCAGGGGGTAATGGTTTGGACTCGATTACCTGTTGAGTGGTTGTAACGGCATACCCCGCCTTACGTTGTCCTTGTTTCACAAAGCTGCTTCCATCAGTATACCAAGTGTTAGCATCTTCTAAAGGTTCTTCCTTAAGATCAGGTCGACTAGAATACACAGTCTCCATTGTTTCTATGAAATCATGTGTTATTGGTTCAGAGCTCCGCTAAGGAAAGAAGCTGTCATTCCTAAAAAGGTTTGTAGCTCCTTTACCATTTGGGGTTCTGGAGTTTGGCAGATGACTTCCTTACATTCAGTTCCTAGTTCTCGTTATCCTCCTGAAATTTCGAATCCCAAATAGGTCACATGTTGTTGAACCAGCTGGGCTTTCTGTTGGGAGACTCGATACCCATTTAAACTCAGAAAATTAAGGAGACTTATAGTCCATTGAATACAACTCTTTAGTCTTGGTAGCTATTAAGAGATCATCTACATATTGTAACAAAGCCCCTTCAGTGTCTGGAGGCATCCAAGTCTCGAGTTCCTTTGCTAATTGGTTCCCAAAAATGGTGGGGCTATTCTTGAATCCTTGAGGTAGTACTGTCCATGTAAGCTGCGTCTTTCTGCCTGAGTCGGGGTTTTCCCATTCAAAGGCAAATAGGTTTTGACTTTCTGTGGCTAAGGCTAGGCAGAAGAAGGCGTCTTTTAAATCCAGTATAGTAAACTGAACTTGATTATTCTTTAATTTAGTCAGCAAAGCATAAGGGTTTGCCACTACTGGAGGTATATCCTCGGTGATTTTATTTATAGCCCTCAAATCCTGAACTAGCCTATAGCTTTTTCCATCTGCCTTTTTGATTGGCAGTATGGGTGTATTGTATTCTGATTTGCATTCAACTAATAATTAATGCTGTAGAAATTTCTCATATCTGGTTCCTTCATTTTCTGAAGTTTCCACCTTATATCCTCGGTGGACTGTCCTAGGAATAATAAAACCAGCTGTAGTTTACCCTCCTCAGATGAGGGATCTAAGGTGTTGTACTTTTGCATGGCTGTTCTTAAACAGTCAAGAAATTCCATGGGTGTCTCAGATTATCCCTGTTTTATTGTATATAGTCTAGACCAATTACCTGATTTTGGTATCTCATTTTCCAAAGCAATTCTTATCCATTCCTGGTATCTTTTTAACAATCAATAATCATTGTCATCATTATAGTCCCAATTAGGGTCCGTTCTACGCATGTGAACTTCCACCGTGCCTGGTAGGGCTCCCATTACTGTTTGAATCTGTACTTGTGTCCGAGCAGTTTTAATTACTAGTTGTTTTTCTGTCTCGGATAACACAGCCAGCATTATTCCTATATGATTCCAATGTGGCTCTAAGCTCTTCACAATTAGCTCAAATCTTTTAGCAACTGCCTCCGGATCATCTTGGTACCCTTTTACTGCTTCTTTCCAGGAATCTAAATCATTTGTTTTAAAGGGCACCTTTATTCTGGCAGACCCGTTAGTTCCCATGGCTTGCCGCAAAGGGGCTTGAATTATTGGCCCTGCTTTGCTCCTTGTACGAGCAGTTACCGGAGTAAATTCCTTTTGATTTAAATCATCTCTCATACCTTCAGCTCTTGTTTCCTTACCTACACCGCCATCTATCTACACAGGAGACAGAGGCAAAACAAAATCCTCCATTCTTTCCTCTGGTTCACTTAATTTTAAAACATCTTTGTCCAATACTACATGCCAAACAACACCTCTTCATTTTCCCAGCACCATCCCTCCTCATATCTTTTTCCATTGCCAATATTAAGGGATCTTGTGGTGCTAGGTTAATTCCACACTCCTTTTGCCACTCTGGGTGATTCCTCAGAGTGAAAAACCTATCAGCATACATTACCTCATCCCATTTTCCTTCTCTCCATAGGAAGAACATTAACTGTAACAAAGTATTATAGTTTAAAGTTCCATTAAAAGGCCACTTTTCTTCCACATTCCAGCCTATAAAGCAACCACCATTGATAGAATATTTTATCAATGTTTTCCTATTCATGCTTCCATCAGCAGACCCTCCAATATCCTTCCAATGACTCAAAACACGTCCTAAAGGGCTTTTCTTTAAAAATCACACCACTTCGTCTTCCTCCCATCTTCCCAGTTCACATTCACGGAATACACTTATCACTTACAAAATACAACACATAGGTATCTTTCCACAGCAACACCAAGAACCTACAATTATCACCAAGAGTATAGCCAAAATCACAATAACAATAATCAGCGTCAAATTCCACATTCAGTAAGTCAGGAAACCGAAATAAGGAACACTGTAACAAATGAACCTCATAGGCAAACTTGCCAGGTTCCAAATGGCAACTGAATGCCGACAAAACCAAAACAAAAATCAACGTATACTTAAGGTGCTAGCCACGAAAGTATACACCACCCTGCGAATTTTCCTTCCGACTTATAGGCAGTTCCAAATGACCGGTCTACCAAACAAACAAACAAAGAATACTGTCACTTACAGCAAGGGGGTCCTTGTCTGCCTCCGCAGTGATCCGTTGAGTCAAGGAGTCCCTCCGAGAAATCCCGGGGGTACCCTAGGGAGTCCTATTCCCAGCGGGTCCTGCAGCGAGGTAGAGAGGGGTCCCTTCGTGGTCGCCAGATTGATTTGAAGATCGAAGTCAGAAATTTTCTTAGTGACGAAGTATTCTTTATTGGCAGCGCTGGATGCACAGGGGATCTCTCCGCCTAACGTGCATACCTGAAGTGACAAACTTTCTCATATTTATAGAGCAAAAAATGAATATTCAATTAATGTCTATACATATTCATTACCTAATCCCGCCTACTCTCGCTTCGTATGCTAATTAGCTTATCAGTCCTTTGCGCTTGCGCAGATTCTTCCAAGAATTGTGGGCAGGGGTCTTCGGGACGTGGGCTATGGTCTTTCTTCCTCGCAGTGCACTTTTCACCTTTTGCTAAAAAAATGCTGGGTCAGCAGGGTTGGCTGTTTTCCAAGCTGCAGAACCAGTTTCGGCTGACAACCTGTTATCTGTCTTTCCCTATTTGGCGTGTTTTTATCTCAAGTTTCAGCCTCAGCTCAAACTCCAGTTTCAGCCAGCATCCCGTTATCTGTCTTTCCCCCCTTTGGTGTGTTTCAGCTCAAATTTCAACAAGATGCTAGCAGACACAATATACATGAGGATGTCTTATTCTCATTATATTTTAACTACAAGACTTATTGAATCCTAAAGTGAGTTCATACAATATCAATATGTGTAATATTTTAGGGGATAAAAGAGAATGCAAGCAAGCGAATTGTTGCGCACGACTTTGGTGGGACTACCCCCCGTGCTGCCCAGCGCTGAATAAAACATACCTACTTTACAATCTTACTGATTGTGGAGTCAGTTTTTTGCGAGTCAAAATGGTCAGAGAAGAAAATCAGTGATACATTCTGAACTAGAAATGACATAAAACCCAGCTATTCTTCAGATTTTTATTTATTCTTTAGAGTAAATAATTTCGACTTACTGTAATCGAGTAAATTTGGTTTACACTTTAGATTCTAGAACATTTTCTCCGTGGAGAACATGCTTTATATTGCTGCATTGGGTTGTTTTGACCCACGTGCAGGACCCAGCAGAGCATTTTATGGGAGTGTGGCCATGGGGGTAGGCAAGCCCCATGGTTGGTGATAACATCGGGTTCTTAAGGATGAGGCCATCAAGCATGTAAAGAGTTTAGAGAGAACAAAGAAGGGTAATTCAGGAGACGCCCTGCCGTCTCGGGTTGCTTGTTCTCCAGCCGTTACGGCATGGAAGTTCCTGGGTGTTTGCGGTTGCCGGGCAAAGTTGTTGACCAGTGAATAGTTAGTGGGAAAGTACTGTTGTGGGGAAATAGTATAAGAAGGGAGCCTGCCCTCAATATGTAGAGGCAACAGATATATAATGAAGTTATATCATCAATAAAGAAGTAGCAGTTACTGATCCTAAAAGAACCCTGGTGTCTGTGTGGTCATAATGCCACAGCATTTAGTTTAGCTGAATGCCAATACAATTGGATGTGGCCCATCAATCCAGCCTGTACAGCCTGTACAGATCCCTCTGCAAAGTCTTCCTACTTTCAAGCAGGTCAAGACTCCCATCCAACGTGTTTTCGTACAAACTTACTGAGTGTGTACTTACTCCCCTCATCAAGATTGTTGATGAAAATGTTAAAACTAGCCCCAGTACTGAGCTCTGGGGAACACCTCTTGGGACTGGCCACCAAATAGATTTAATTCCTGAAACAAGCAAGCAAATAGTTAAATGTAAAAGAATGCTTAACTAGCTAGACAGTAGATGAAACAAGCAAGAAGACTAGAATAGAATATTTACTCAATGTTACCTGTTGGTCGGGGAGGAGGTTGTCTGATTCTGTAGGGTGTGCTGTTGGGGGCCAGGAGGTGAGGGATGTGTGGAGACTGGTTGCAGGGGCTTGCCAGACCATCACGTCCCGAGCAGGAAACAGATGGACAACAAGGACATAAATTAGCTCAGACCAATAAGGATACTGCAAGCTTGCCAAATCACTACATTCCAGGCCAAGGGTGACAAGCATACTATGACGAAGACATACGGTCTTCCTCCCAAAGACCACTGCCCATGTCCCGAAGACCCCCGCCCACAATTCTTGGAAGAATCTGCACAAGTGCAAAGGACTGATAAGCTAATTAGCATATGAAGCGAGAGTAGGCGGGATTAGGTAATGAATATGTACAGGTGTTAATTGAATATTCATTATTTCATTGTACAAATATGAGATAGTTTGTCACTTCAGGTATGCACGTTAGGCGGAGAGATCCCCCGTGCATCCAGCGCTGCCAATAAAGAATACTTCGTCACTAAGAAAATTTCTGACTTCGATCTTCAAATCATTCTATTCACAACAGCCCTTTGGGCCAGATTTTTAACCAGTGAACTGTACATTGATCCATGCCATGAAGAGCCAGTGTCTCCTGGAGAACGCTGTGGAAAAAAAGTATCATAATGCTTTGCTAAAGTCCAAGTAAACAACATCCACAGCCCTTCTCTCACCCACTGTGTCATTTTATTACAAACAGATTAATCAAGCAGTTATCTGCCTTTCATAAACCCATGTTGATTGGGTCTGATCACCTGGTTATCCCATACATGCCATGTGATGGCATTCAAGGTGATCTGCACCATGACCCTCTCTGGCACCCAGGTCTGACTGACAGGCTTGTACTTCCCTGGATCCTCCTTGTGAACCTTCCTGTCACATTTGCTAACCTCCAGTCAATAGGGACCTCCCTGGTGAGCCAGGACTGCTGATAAATTAATGAAAGTGTCTTCCACCAGCTCCTTAAGCACCCCTGGGTGGATCCCATCTGCCCTCATAGATTTGTGTTCAAGTGTTGAAGTAGATTGGTAACCTTTTCTCCTTGAATTATATGGGCTTTATTCTGCTCCCTGTCTCTGTCTTCCAGCTAAGTGGGCTGGGTATCCTGCAAACAATTAGTCTTGTTAATAAAGACTGCACAAAGGAAAGCATTAGGTACCTTAGTTGGTTTTTTGTTTTGTTTTGTTTTGTTTTGTTTTGTTTTCAGCTGTCATTACTATGTTTCCTCTCACATGCAATAAAGGATTGAGCTTCTCCTTAGTCACCCTTTTGTTGTGTATTTATAAAACCACCTCTTTTACTGTAGTAAAAGCTTACTTGCAAAGCAAGATTTTTCAGTCAAACTTAAAAGTATTCTCAGGACACAACAGAAAGCACAGGAGGCTGGGACCTGGGAAAGCCTGGCTGTATGGCTGCATGGAGTTATTGCAGTGGGTGTTGGGACACAAACACCGGGTACAACCATCCCTCCTCCCCAAGTGCACACACCTCTCTGTTGTCCTGGTTACAGCAGGCCTGCCCTGAGGAGCCTTGCTTCGCCCAGACTCCTCTGACTGCCTGTGGGACTGCCCTAAGAGGCACAGCTCTGCTTTGCCCATGTCTATTGGAGGGGTTGGAGCCAGATGGAACCAGATGCCGCTGCCACTGCACAGCTCCATGTCGCCTCAGAGGGTTCATAATGCTGCCTCCCTGCTGACAAACACTTTCTGTTTACACCCAGTCCAGCCAACCACTTCTGAGAAGTGGTGATAGAGCGTGCTTGATGTGAGCTAGGGGCTTCTGGTGAAGCCAGGGATAGAAGAATGGGGGCTTGCTTAATTGTATAGCTGATTTGCTTTGAATTATAAAGTTCTTCCATGATCACTGGTGACAGTACACTGGAGAGCAAGTTCCCTGTTGCTGTTGTTCAAGAAGCGCAGGGAGGAATTTTGTTCAAGGGTCTAGTCCAAGCCTTACTGAAACCATGGGAAGGTTCAGGAAGGACTTTGTTTCAGGCCTTTACTTTGTTTCAGGCCTTTATTTTTATTTATTTATTTATTTATTTATTTTATTTATTTATTTTTTTCCCTGGGACACGCATACTATGGTTACATGCCTACTATAACTAGTATTTTTCTTACTCTCTTTGGTGTTTGCTTTGGATATTTTAGCTCTTTGGCTTTGAATCTTGAGATAGCCAATGTTACAGTTTTCAAGTTAATGCTTACAAATGACACTGACTGCTGTTTCTTTAGACTTCAGATAATTTGGTTTTGAGCAGGAGTCAGTCAGCTTGAATCCATAAGGAGTGTAGTAGTGTTTGTGATGGACCCACAGGAGAAAAATGATCATGGAGTGCGCAGCTGAATTACACTAAGTATGTGAAGGTTGTACCCCATATAATTCTCCACTTCTGTATTCTTTCTGATCATCACAGACCTGGCAAACTGCACTGAGCACTGGTCTAAGAGATCCACTGCTCTGTTACAGCCAGTTTAAGAGGCTTATTACTTGTTAGACACCAATTAATTTTAAGACCCCAAAGATAGGATATTAACAGAAGTAATTATCATTTTCATTTAATTTTTATGTTTAGATTTTAGGTTTTAATTTTAGGTTTTAACATGTCAGGTGAAAAGTTGTATTTAATTTTTCACCCTTTTGTGCTGAGGGGTTTTATAGGGGAGTGGGACAGAAGCATGGTTTAAACAGATCCACAGAGTTGGACGTTGGTCTGAGACAGTTTTTTGTCTCAAGTCACTGGCTATGCATTGAATAAAAAGGAAAGTCTCCTGTCACCTCCTGGGAACTTAATGTGAGCTACTCAAGTAAAAAGACAGGTTCTGTGACCATGGGACCCTGTTTGAGGATTGGTGTCTTCTTGGGAGAGATTTACCTTCCTTTGTGATGCAAAAATATTTTTGTCAGTAGGATGGCTAATTTCATGAGAAGGAAACCAGGAATGTGAGTGGAGTGAGAGGATAAACAGCAGCTCTTTGAGGGAGTGATGGACAGGGCTGCTGAATAAGGGGCATAGGGTAATACATTAGGGAGAGATCATGAAGAAATAAAAAAAAAAAAAATTTAAAAAAAAAAAAAAAAAAAAAAAAAAAAAAAGATTGTGCAGGGTCTCTTCCAGCTCTTGCAGATTAGCAACGAATTGCCTAGAAGGGAGCAGTATGGAGAAATGCCCAAAATCACTTCTAGGAACCCAGCATGCTGTTGTGCCCTTTTAAGTGCCTGTGCAGTAATACATGTCATATGGAGAGTAAACAAGGGTGGAAGCAAGGACAGGTAACCTGGGAAGAATAGATAAATACTATGTGAGCATCCAGGGATGAAGTTAGGTAAGCTAAAACACAGATGGATTTGAATCTGGCCAGGGATGTAAAGGACAGCAAGAGCTTCTTTGTGTTGGTGACAAAAGGACAACTAGTGAAAATGTGAGCTTGATGCTGAATGAAATGAGACCTGAAGTACTGAAAAGCTGAAGTACTGAATCCCTTCTTTGTTTTTGTCTTTACAAACAAGACCAGCCTTCAGAAATCCCAGGTCCCAGGGACAAGGGTAACAGTCTGGAGCAAGGAAGAGACACCCTTGGTGGAAGAGGATCGGGTTAGGGAGTGCTTAAGCAAATTTAAAAATCGATGGGCCCCGGTCAGATGGACCCATGAGTGTGGAGGGATCTAACATGTCATTGCGAGAGGATTCTCAATAATCTTTGATTGATCATGGCAACTAGGAGAAGTGCCCAAGGACTGGAGAAAAGCAAGTACTTGCATGAGCAGGACCTTAGGAGCTGGTGGATGTTACAGATGTGCCCACCAGTGAGGATATGCTGTCCTGCAGGCCTCTGACCTTTCTTTGGAGGAACTGGATGTTTTCACAGTCCAAGAGAACGGAAACTGTCCTGGAATTTTCATGTAAAAAACTAAAACTGTTGGTCAAACAAATGAATGTGCCAGCCCACCGGCAAGGCAGTGACTTTGTTCACGATGTTTTCAGGGGAATGGTGAAATATTGGTAGATATTCTGGTAGCTGGAGTGATGCAAAAAAAAATTGTTTGTTAAAATGTCCTAAATAAAAAGCAGATTAAATTGTATGTATACAACCATGCAGTGCTGGTTTTATGCATGAGAAACGGGTAACTACCTGGTGGAAAAAATGAGCAAGTGGGGTGCTTCTTATCCACAAAACTGTAAGCACTGAACCTTAAGGTCTGCATATTCACAACATTGAGGTACTTTCATAGCCTTAAGAAGATGCTAAGTGCTACTTGTGGCTATGGTTCTGTATACAGAAATATCACTCCAGTACTGGGAATAGGACCAATACTTCTGCAGTGGGTGCAGCATGTAATCACAGCTTTAGCAAGATTTTGCACAGAAATTTCTGTCCAGCCCATTTTAAAATTGGGTCCCATAAATGCAGATATTGCTCTCAGATTCAATTTACAGCACACAGAATTTTCAGAAGTATTAAGATTTCATTTCAAAATTTGGCATTGTCTGTTCGCATTTAAACTGCTGTGTGCAAATATTAATTCTTGGTAGGAACTAAATCTCACAGTTACAATTATATTCAAACCTTGTACACTGTATGTACTTTGACACTCACTGAATTTAATTTCTTGCTGACTGGAGACCAGTGAACTTTTTCTTACAGTCAGTGGTGTCATAAAGTCCCAAAGAAAGTCTTGCGGAATTCTGCTCTGTGTTCCCTATGCTAATTATGCATTCATAGCACATGTTGTAGAGGCATCAAAGGCATATGTGGTGAATATGTAGTGACAATTTTACTCAATTTACTAGAGCTTGTCCCAGCCAGCTCCTACTGATGCAAGAGAGTGAGTGGGCGTTCTGCATGCCATGTGCTTATTATTTAATAAGCAGGTTGTACTGTACACAGACTCTGAATGTTAATGAATTTCTAAATATAAAGAACGCATTCTTTTGAAATACAACATACAGACATAATAATGCCAAGGATAAAATTGCAAAAAAGCTGCAGAGAGAGTATGACAGGGAATAAAGACTGGTATGAGCAAAGCGTGGTTTGCACTAGGTGATGGAGTATACCAAAGTACCAGCAAAGAGCAGAAAAGGAGAGTTTGGCTGGGACAAATGAGTGCTATGGGAGGGCATGTTCGGGATAGAGGAAGGACAGTGGTGGAAACCATGACAATGACATAGATTAACACTGCAGATTAAACTCACTGAGATCAGAGAAATGGTACGTAGCCACTTCTCTCCTAAATTCTGTAGAGAGAGTCTGTAGTGAGATACAGTCATTATGAATTTTCCTGCCACATGATAATAGCATAATAGCATCCTGAGAAAGTCTGTAATATTCCCTCCTGTGTGCACCAGCTGTGCATTCAGGGTGTATTCAGGCTGTAATATGATTAATACGATGGTCTGTAAGTGTACTGTTAATTTGTTTAAAAAAAAAAAAAAAGGAAAAAAAGGAAAAAAAAAAGCTGATGCACTACAAACATTTCCTTGAAGCTGAAGAAGAGTAAAAATTATTCCTGTATAAAAATAAGCTTTCCCAGAGAATGTATGCATAAACTCAGTCAGAGGAGCAGGGTGAATATTTACTGGCAGTAACACCTGTAACTGTGTTAGCTTTGTGCTGGACAGAAGGGCTATGCTGTCACTTTTGTTTTGGTTGGTTCTAAGCTGAAGAGTCAAATGATTCTTTTCATTTAGCTGGAATTTAAAACCCACCAGCTTCAAAGAGATTTGTTGTGCACATAGACCAAAGATGAATGCAGTTACTTGGCAACCTCCAGCATGGTCGTAGCAGTGTCAGGATGCATATCTGAAAAGTCAAGCCCTTCTTCTGGGGCATAGAACACTTTGCTTTGGTCATTCTTACTCCAGTTGGCTTTTGTGCTCTAACGTGCTCTGAGCTTCTGTGCTGAAAAACTATTTCTTTCACAGGCTTGTATGGCACATTTGTGAGAACAGCATCTTTGTCCTTCATGGAAATGCAAAGCTCCATTCTGTTGGGTTAAAAGTATCATTTCTTAGAAGTACATCTCTATGAGGGTTAAGAAGCCAAGGGCACAGGGCAGAAGGCACATCGAAGTTTTACAAGTACCTTTTAAAAAGTATTAGACTTTACACACTGGCATAAGAAATATACAAATTGTAGATACAAAGGGTGAATTCTTTTTCAGCTTCATAGAGCTGCAGCTCCTGTTGCAGCCACAGAAATACAGGCTTAAGGATATTGGGATGTACTTGGGAAAGAGATGCCTAGATGTGGGGATGAGTGCCACCCACATGAACCTGGAGCTCCATCCTCTGCAGCTCCCTATGTCACTTGGGAGCTTGCTGAGGTGGCATCCTGTGGGCTTGCTGGAGGTGCCTGGTCTGGGGGCATCCACTGGTCTGTCCTCATGCCCTGGCAATGAGGGAGTCCTATTGGTCCAGCTGTCTGCAAACCTCTTTGTTGCAGTGGTGACCACAAGGATCTGGTGCACAAGGATTAATGTGTAGTGCTACAGACTTGAGAAGGTCTTCCTTGTGCAACCCATGGAGGCAGAGGATGGAGACAAGGAGAGTCTCCACTTCAGCTGTCTTCCACCACTTGGCCATGTAGATCTGCAGTTCCTGCCATAGCTACTGCATCATGGACTCGAGGATACTGAGGTATTCTTGGAAAAGGGCTACCCAGATTTCAGGGTGGAGTACACCTGTGAAAAGTCTGGGCTTCCACATGAAGAACTTGATGGCCATTATCTCTCCCATGCAGAGTGGGCAGTGTTGTTTCTGTGTGGCCCATCACATCAGGCATCCAAGGCAGAATTCGTGCTGCCACGTTAGGACGATGGCCAGGCCATCCCGAGTGTCACAGAATTGTGGCAGATGGGACAGGTCCAGTGCAATGTCGTGGCCATGAGCAGTGTGCAGTCTAGCATTGTGGGAAGAGCTGAGGATGTGGTGTTGCTCCCCTGCACTGGAGCTGCAGGTGGCAAAGGGTGTTGTGTGCTGGAAGAGTGGCCACTGTCATTTACTGGCACAACAAAGAGCAGAAAAATGCTCCAGCTGCTCATCAGAAACCTCCCTGGCCCCACATCTGGGCTGTCCTGTGCCCCCTGTGGACTGCCCTGGGGCACGTGTCCCCGCGCAGGTCACCTGTGCTGCAGTGAGCACGCTCCGCGGGGCCATGGCTGCCTGAGCCAGGCAGGGCTGGGGAAACATGGGCAATGACTGTGGGGATGGGCACTGAGAGCAGCTGCCAGCAGCCCTGGTTCATGACCCTGCTCCCATCCAAATCCTTCTTGACCTTCCATTTGTTGCTGAGGTGCCCAGAGTGCTCAAGAGGAAGTTGTAGAGCATGATGAGGTCCTCCCTCAGCCTCCTCTTCTCCAGGCCAAACAGGCCCAGTGACCTCAGCCGTTCCTCATAGGTCTTCCCCTCTAGGACCTTCACCATTTTCGTCGCCCTCCTCTGGACACTCTCCAGCAGTTTGATGCCCTTCTTGTACTGTGGTGCCCAGAACTGCACACAGTACTCGAGGTGAGGCCGCACCAGCACAGAGTAGAGCAGGACAATCAGCTTCCCTCGACTGACTAGCAATGACATGCTTGATGCATCCCAGGATATGGTTGGCCCTCCTGGCTGCCAGGGCACACTGCTGGCTCATATTCAACTTACTGTCAACCACAACCCCCAGATCCCTCTCTGTGAGGCTGCTCTCCAGCGTCTTGTTGCCCAGTCTGTATGTATACCCAGGGTTGCCCCGTTCCACGTGCAGGACCCGGCACTTGCTTTTGTTAAACTTCATGCGGTTGGTGATCGCCCAGCTCTCCAGCCTGTCCAGATCTCTCTGCAAGGCCTTTCCACCCTCATCCAAGTCCACAACTCCTCCGAGTTTGGTGTCATTGGCAAATATGCTCAAAACACCTTCTAGTCCTACATCCAAATAATTTATAAGGACATTGGACTTGCCCTAGAATGGAGCCTTGAGGGACCCTACTAATGACCTTCCGCCAGCCTGATGTGGCCCCATTTACCACAATGCTTTGAGCCCTGCCCGTCAGCCAATTGCTCACCCATCATATGATGTTTTTGTTAGGCTGTATGCTGGACATTTTGTCCAGTAGGATCCTATGGGATACCGTGTCGAAAGCCTTGCTGAAGTCCAAAAAGATCACATCAGTTGGTTTCCCTTGGTCAGCTAGATGGGTGATCTTACCATAAAATGAAATCAAATTTGTTAGGCAGGACCTACCCCTCATGAACCCATGTTGGCTGGGACCAATGACTGCATTGTTCCTGAGGTGCGCTTCAATAACTTCAAGAATCATCTTCTCCATAATTTTACCAGGCACTGACGTGAGACTAACAGGCCTGTAATTGCTAGGGTCTTCTTTCTTATCCTTCTTGAAAATTGGCACAACATTTGCCAGCTTTCAGTCTATTGGGACCTCTCCAGATTCCCAAGATCGTTGAAAAATAATTGAGAGAGGTCCTACAATGACATCAGCTAGCTCTTTAAGCACCATGGGATGAATCCCATCCGGACCCATGGAGTTGCATGGATCCAGGTGCAGCAGCAAATCCCGCACACGTTCAGGGTCGGTTGGGAGTTTGTCATTCCCACTGTCACGGTCCTCCAGCTCAGGGCACCCTTGGTCCCAAAGCTCATTCCAGTGTTGAAGACAGAGGTGAAGAAGGCATTAAACGTCTCTGCTTTGCCTACATCATTGTCTGTGAGGAGACCTTCCCCATCAATGTTTTCTTTGGTTCTCCTTTTTCTGTTCACATATCTAAAAAAACCTTTTTTATTGTCTCCCATAGACATGGCCAGCTTCAACTCAAGTTGGGCTTTGGCCACACAAATTTTCTCCCTACAAACATGAACAGAATCCCTGTATTCCTTCCTTGTCGCCTGACCCTCCTTCCAGCAGCCGTACACTTTCTTTTTTTGCCTAAGCTCCAGCAGAAGATCCCTGGTCAGCCAGGCCAGCCTTCTGCCCTGCCTGCCTGACTTCTGATATTTTGGAATTGCCTGATCCTGTGCTTTTAGGAGGCAGTGCTTGAAGACTGACCAGCACTGATGGACACCCATGTCTTCAAAAGCAGTTTCCCAGGGGACCTTGCCGACTAGTTCCCTGAGCAGCCTGAAGTCTGCTTTCCCCATATCCAGGGCTGAAGTTTTGGTGGCAGCTTTCCTTCTGTCACCATAAATTCTAAATTCAACCACTTCATGGTCACTATGACCGAGATGGCTGCCAATTGTCATGCCTCCCACAAGACCCTCTCTGTTCTCTAGCAACAGATCTAGGAGGGCACCTTTCCTAGTTGGCTCCCTTAGCACCTGCACCAGGAAGTTATCATCGAGGTGCTTTATGAACCTCCTGGACTTGCTCGTGTCAGCCGTGTGGTGATCCCAGTTGACGTCTGGCAAGTTGAAGTCCCCCATAAGGACAAGGCATCTCTCAGTTCTGCAAAGAATAATTCATCGTTGTTATCGTCCTGGCCAGGTGTTCTGTAACAGACTTCCACAATGACATCCCCTTTATTTGTTCATCCCTTAATCCTTACCCAGAGGCTCTCAACTTTGCCATCGCCAACCTGAAGTTCCACACAGTCCAGCCCATGCTTCACATACATCGCCACCCTTCCACCTCGCCTACCCTGGCTGTCCCTCCTGGAGAGCCTGTAACCATCTATTGCAGCACACCAGCCACAGGACTCACCCCACCAGGTTTCACTTATGCCAGTGATGTCGTAGCTGTGGGACTGGGCCAAGACTTCTAGCTCATCAATTTTGTTCCTCATACTGCATGCATTTGTGTAGAAGCACTTCAAATGAGCCTCCCTACATGCAGCACCTTGTGGAGCTGACCAAAGGACATCACTGGCACACAGTCCCTCTGATTCTAGCACACCATCCCTTAGGTCATCACTGGCATGTCTGGTTTTATCCCCTTCCCCTTCAACTCTAGTTTAAAGCCCTATCTATCAGCCCTGCCATCTCCTGACTAAAAATCCTTACCCCTCTCTGAGAGAGGCGCATCCCATCTGGTACCAGCAGGCCTGGTGTCACATAAACCTTCCTGTGATCAAAAAAAACAAATTTCTTCTGGTTACATCAGTCCCGAAGTCACGCGTTACTGTGATGAGCCTGCTTGTCAGCATCGAGCTCCCCTATTGGAAGGACAGAGGCAAACACAACCTGTGCCCCTGATCCTTTAAGTAGTTGCCCCAAAGCCCTAAGGTCCCTTTTGATCGCTCTCAGACTTCTTGTTTTTACCTGATCATTACCAGTCTGAAAGACCAGTAGTGGGTAGTAGTCAGTGGGCTATACCAGGTGCTTGACTTTCTTAGCAAAGTCTCTCACCCGAGCCCCAGGGAGGCAACAGACTTCCCTGTGGGTTGGGTCCAGTCAGCATATTGGGCCCTCTGTCCCTTTCAGAAGGGAGTCCCCCATGACAATAACCCTTCTTTCCTTTTTGACAGATGATGTAGCAATGCAGGGGGTAGGATGCCTTGCCTTAGGCACCCTCTCCAACTGGGATGGGGTTTCATCTACTTCGTTGTTCTGACTGTCGTGTTCTAGACCCTCCTACCTGATATATAAGGGTTCATGGGAAGGTGAGGTGGGCAGGGAAAGGGCTCGCCTACCACCCCAAACAGGAACCTGCCTCCATTCCCCCCCTTGGCATAGGTCCCCTCCTACTGCCTGGCGGGAAGAGGGAACTTTTGTCTTCTGCATAGCAGGAGACACTTGTGCTGTGGCAGGCTTGTGAGTCTGTCTCAGAGAGGGTAGAGTACACCTCCACCAGTCAGTTTCCTTCTCTGACTCCCTGATGCTCCTCAGCCTGCTCACCTCCTCCCGAAGTTCCGCTACCTGGCTGAGCAGCTCTTCAATCTGGGCACACCTCCCACAGGCATACCACTTGCTGCTGCTTTTGGATACCGACAGCAGACTGGGGCACACCCTGCAGCCCAAGACCTGGATGGCCGCATGTTTCCCTGAACCCTCCATCTGAATAGCCACATCGGTGACTTGGGCTGGAGAGGCCACAAGAGATGTGGAGGCCATGGTTTTCTGCCTGGTTGATACCATGGCCAGGTTCCTTGCAAGCCAGTTACAAGTACCAAAGGGAATAACCGCTGCAAAAGAGTGGCAAGGAGCCCTCCCTGCTCACCCTGCCTGCGCTAGCTGCCACACAAACTGCCGTGCCCTGCCCTTCTGACGCTCCATGCCCTGTTTGCCCGTTCTGGTCACAGCGCTCCTGGTCGCTCGCACTCCCTAGGGGCTGATTTTGACTGGAAGGGGGCGCTGCTGGCTCCGCCTACGTCTTGTCAGCCTCCCGCGCGAGGGCTGCTGGGTCGTATAGGCTCCCTCGGCTGCTTTGAGTGGCCTCGATGCAGAGAAAAAAGGCCTGCCTGCCTCGATCCCCCGCTCTGCTGCAGAACATATCTGCCCTGGAGCTGATCGCCTCAGCAAATCTCCTTGATTTATCAAATTATTAAATTATTATCAAATTATTAAATTATTAGATTATTAGATTATACTATTATATTACATTAGATTATTAAATCTAAGTAAATCTAGTTGATTTAGTTTCATTCTAAGAAAGAGGGCTGAAGCATGGATTTACATAATAAATTCTTTTCACTGTGTTCAAAAACACAGCCACAAGATAGGTTGGTTCTCAGGTCCTTCCCACTTTCCCCTGGATGGTGCTTTTCAGAGTGCCCACAGTCCTGCATGCCTGCTTTTGCATGTCTGGGGAGGAAGACTGAAATCCCCCAGTGGGCTACTGTGTTCCTGCAGTCATTTCTCTCCAGGTTTAATTTCTTTTCTGCTCTGTGATGGTGCTAATCCTAATGCTCACATGCCTGTGCATACTGGAAGTTTTAAAAAGATTTAACCTGAGGTATTAAAGGCTATAAAGTTCTCATGTAAAAAGACCTCCACATTCTAGGACAAGAGCTACTACTAAAAAGGTTAGTTGCAGGGCTGTCATCTGCACTGCCATCTGGTCAAGGTCTTTCATTGCAGTATCTCCTAAGCTGACTTCTCCTAGTTGACAGTCAGCAACTTGAGCAAAGTGCCAAGGGCCAGGGCATCAGAAGGAGGTTTACTGCTTCCTCGTGCTTTCTCCTTCCATTGAGAGTAACAATGGCAGAATCTGCCTCATCTATTTTGAGAAGATTTTTCATCTAGCTAGTCAGCCCCTGCATTCTTCCAAATGAGTCAAGCTGCATGCTGGACTTATTGGTCAAACACTTGTTGGGTAGTGTAGGGAAAGGGCAGGATGGGAGAAGACAAGGCATGGAATGGCAAGAAGTAACCTAGTTACGGGCCATTTGACTTATATATGAGGGGAAAGCAACCTTGTTAGAATATTAATGAAAAACCTTTTTCTTTGTAATCAGTATAGTCACTGGAACACTTAGCATATTTCCAAAACTGTAACAGGGGGCTGAAAATGACAGCCTCAAATTGTCTTAAAAAACACAAGTGAAACAGTAATGAATTTTTGTCTTTATTTATTTATTTATTACTTTAAAATTTTATTTTTAGGAGAGTTTGTTTGTGTGTGTGTGTGTTTGTCTGAACAGATGAATGTTGTTTCTGATAAGACAATTACAACATAGAAATCAATTTTAACAATGTGCTTTCCAGCTTTTATTTTTTCATTTAAGTAACTGACAATTGGGAAGGACACAGACAATAGGGCTGTAGCAGAACAGTCTTACAATTAAAATCAATTTATATGAGAAACAATTACAGTAGTTGTTGAAAATCCAGGAAAGGTTTATCTTTTGATTAGAACAGAGTGCATTTTAAGAAAGTAGTTGTAATGAAATGATGTGGTTTGTAGCTTTCCTTTTTTGAACAAGGACAAGGAGAGAGGAAAATCCTTATGTTAAGACAGGATCTGGAGGGAACAGTGTATCATACTGAGAAAATAATTTTCCCATCAACAAGCATATCTCATCCATTTTTCATACATTTCATTCTCATACTGTGAGTCCATTGGAGCAAATTGCTTTTTTTTTTTTTTTTTTTTTTTTTTTTTTTTTTTTAATTCCCCTCTATGCCTGTTTGCAGTTGAGGATGACATGCCCATTCAGCAAGTAGTCCCTTCAGCTCTCATTGACTTGAACGCACACCTTCCAGTGTCTTCAGCTGTTGTTGGTCTTGAATGGCAGAATGGACATATGGTGGTTAAGCACATTCCCAAGGGCAAGTTTGATATTTTTAATTGTGCCAGATAGGCCCATACTTCAAAAATAGTTCCCAGTGACTGCTGAACTTGAAGCAGTAAGTGGCCATTAACTATCAAATATGCTCCACTGACTTTCATAGCAAATTATTCTGGCTTTAGTCCTACAGCAGAAGCTAGGAATAGGGCAATTCCAAGTGTTTGGATTATGTATAAGCAAACCAATCTTGAGTAAAAGATGAGGTTGGATGTGATTCAGCATTGTGGCAAATAAAGCAAACAGAATGTTAGGTCAAATTCCCTGCAACAAAGTTTGGCAGTAGAAATTTGAAAAGTAGACACTTGTTAATTTATCTGTCAGAGATGTGGGGAACCTATGGGAATGCTAGGTTTCTTTTCATACAGTTTGATTAGAGAGTAGAGAAACTGTAGGACCTATTTTGGCAGTCTTATACAAGGACCACATGGTAATGTTTTTGTACTAGAAGTTTGAGTGCTCAGTGCTGGGGTTGATACACTTGACAACCCGACAATGTGTGGTTTGCATTCATTTCAGCATCTCTCATCTATAATCAAAGGCAAAGAGATAAATCTTCATAGATTCATTAGGAGATGAATCGTTTATCAAGCATTGCAAAAACACTAATTAAATGAGGCATTAAGAGGTCCTTTCATGCAATATACCATTGAATTGCAAAAAAGGCAAGAATCTAGTTGGTGTGCATCTTTCCTGACAGTTTTCTTTTGTGTGCTGCCACTCCTCTGCAGGAACATCTATTTTACAGCTGTTGGAAATACCAACTACAGGGCAGGCCATTGCTGTCACCACAGTGCCATCATCTTTTGGAACAGTTTGGGAAGCAATTGTTTCATTTCTTTTTTTTTTTAAAAAACAAAAAACAAACAAACAAACAAAAAACGGAATTTCTTTGTCTAATGACAATGCCTATTACCACGTACCAATCTACATTAAAAATTATAATTCCTCATGTAGGGATGGCTGAACTGTAATTTCTCAGCTTTATAATCCTGAATGGAAATGGCAGAATATTCCTTCTGAAACGTGAATATTGTTGTTATATTCCCCAGACCATTAGAGGCCCAGGCGTTTTGTCTACAGCTCAGAAATGCTGAGTTCCAGCCTTCTACTCATGTTACTAGCCAACAGCCGTGACTTCTCCACGTTTAGGCAGTGCTGATCTGATTTCTTTTAGCAAAATATGACAGCCTGCTAAACTTACTAAAGCCGAGACAATAAGATTCCATAAGGCCTACTAGAATGCAGTCTTTTGTATAATTCAGGGGGCTATATTGTGTCAATACCCCCACTGCATGGTATGCCTTGCCTCTGTAAAAGAAGAGTGTTTTCTGCACAGATGCACCGCAGGTTGGTAGTTTTTTAAGAGGAAATGTTACTTGTTTTCAGTGATAGCAATACTTTATATAATGGATGTAATCTATTACTTTTTGTGCATACAGCGAACAGCTCTTGTAGCAAAAGTAATAGATTAAATTCATTATAATTGTCTTTCTCTAATAAAATAAGTGTGCTCTCCATCACTTGTGCTTCTGAGTTATATAAATAGCAAAGTTATCGGAAAATAGCTCAGAAAAATCTAACTTCCACTTTAGGGAATGATGAGGTAAATAAGATCTTCCAGCTGGTGATTATAGCTTAAACTAGCTGACTGTATCCCCTAGGTATTAATTAATAAATCAGCTCCTGCAAACCCACATAATTCTACAGGTACTTAGGGAAGGTGCTAAGTACCAGTGTCCTCTGATTTTTTACACTAGTTTTAATTTATTTTCCTTTCTACAATCCAATCCCGTATTTCACTAACTTATTACTGTATTACCTTTCCCCTTGAATACTAAAGTTGAAACTTATCCTTCCAAGAACAGAGGAAGAATAAGGCTTTCCCTGTTGTATTTCCTGTATCTAGGAAAGAAGGAACTTTGACCAAATTTCCCTGCCTGCTGCTGAGTCTGCAGGCAGTAAGGTCAGGTCCTTTTCAATAACTCCTTGTTTCTTAATCCACTAGTTCAGATGTATTTGTGCTTTCCCAGCATGAGTTACCAGCCATCCAGCCTTCTGTCACTCCTCCCCACCCCCTTCCCTCTCTCCCCAGTCCCTAGTCCAGAAAGTACAGGAGATGGATAAAACCATTTTATAGCCAACCATCTACAGACTCATATGGGAAAGTTTTATGATGCAGAAAATTCATTGTAATTCACTTGCCCCATGTGAGAATAACTTAGCATTTGTGTATTGAGCTTATTAATTGGTAGATAGTGTGATGCTCCCATTTCCCCCTGCCCTTTTCAAATACAAAAATTCTAGAGTTAGGCATTTTTAAAAATAAGCTTTGGATGCTCAGGTTTATTTATTCAAAGGTTACCTTGGTTCTGTGAGATGAGTCTCTTATAGTACATCTGTAAAAGTATAAATACTCTGAAATTTATGAAAACAACTGTTCTGAATTTTGGATTCTTTTGAAAACCTGAAGACGTGTTTGTGTGTTATGAATTAACTACAGATACTATTTTTTTTTCTTCTGAAAGTAATAGATATAACAGGGAAGCACAAATCTTTCTCCTCAGACCTCAGCTTGAATGGGGCTGATTTCAATGAATTTGTTGCCAGTTTCCTGATGTGATGGGGTTTTTCTTTACCTGGTTATCATGGAAAAGACTCATGGTTTCTTTACTGTAAGAATTGGAAACTGTGTATTAAACCCTGTGTTATAGGAACAAGTTCCCCCTCTTGAGATAGTATCAGGTAGTCCAAAAGAGTAACCTGAATTGCATAAAAGAAGTGTAAAGCTCAGTGTAGAACCCTTCCAGGAACCATTGTCTGTCCTTTGCAAACTCAGTGTTCTCAATGCAGTAGTAGTGTGATGGTTGTTTTTTCATGTCATATTGAAGGCTCTACTGCAGCACATTGCAGACTGTAAATCAGATGATCAGACTGAAGGAAAATAACATGAAATCAAGCAGATCCTTAACATGATCTAAATTTCTCCCACAGAAATTTAATTGACATTTGATAGTCTACTGTGGTACCATGCAGTGTGCAAGTCAGCCAAAATCTTTTGAGGGTGTCAAATGCAAAAGGATACAACAGATTGCAAGAGGTTTGGGAGAGCTCACATTCACTTTCTGTCTTTCTCTGCTCCCAGAAATCCAGCAGATTTCAGCCTGTATCTTCCTTTTTTGAGGTAGCAAAATCAACTCTGTTTCCCCCTCCTAGTGAACAAGACCCTGGTTTAGAGGATAATGGGTTCGTGATTGATAAATCTTATTTCAGATCCTAGAAAACAGGCAAAATCATCTGTTGTTGAAAGCAACCAGCTGTGAATGAGAGTAGCAACAGTACCACAGGCCAGCTATGGCCTGTGTCCTTCAAAGCTGATCTCTGCCATGGATTTGGTGGGTCATGGCATGCCTCAGGCTGGAAATAGCTTTCAAACTCAGCTTCTATCTTCCACCACTTAATTTCTGTGGTGCGGTTACAGAGAAGTTTGAATACCGGTGTTTTGCTTAGAAAACATTTTAGAAGTAGATATTCAGTATTGGTTGCCTTCATAAAAAAAAGTGATAGACGCTTGGTGAAATCTGTTACCAGGGTACTGGAATGTGGCAGACTTTTTCCTTCTGACATTAGGCTGACCAGTATCTCCACCAATTATCTGCACATGCTGTGCAAGGGAAGGTGAAGGAACAAGCTCTCTGATACTTTGCCTGGAGAATAAATCCCAAAGCATGTCTGAATATGACCTGGGTTTTTCTCTGTTTCTGGGGGCTCCATGCCATGATGGAGGAGTGAAAGCACATGAAAAATACCTAGAGTATTCTCTTCCTGACTGTAATGGCTTATATTTTCAGTTCAGGAATGATTGGTCTGAGTGCATTACCTGTTGTGAAGACTTGACAACAAGGATGTTGGGACTGGTACTGAGAAAACTGTATTTTTCTCAGTTTAGTTTCCTCCCTATCCCTTGAAAAAAAGTGACCAGTTACATTAAGGGAAGCACTGTAAATTTTTTTCACTTCTCCCAGTAAATGTTGACACTCCACGGAATTATTTATTTGGGTTTCATTTTGGATGATACACATTATGACATAAGCCCTAAGTAAATTTTAAAATGACATTCAGGACAACTGTCTTGACAGACAACTTTTTTTTTTTTTTTTTTTTTTTTTCATTAATATTACCATATTTTGCTCAAACATGAAGTGGACTTATGGACAAACCCGACTTGTCATGTGCTTCATGAATCATAACAGCAGCGCTAGTTCATTTCCCATCCATAATCATGATCATATATATTAAAATAAATCACAACACATTTTTTTTCTGGTTAACCTTGTCACCTTTTAAAAACAATATACATTTAATACTTGAAGTAAGGAAAAGAACAAAACAAATATATATATTTTTTTCACACACAAACATATAGATATGAACTACATGTGCTTGCAAATAGATTTCAGTAACTGTAATGATACTCTAATAGTTATGAACTATGGCATTCCCTCCCCAAAGAATGAGAGACTTGCTATCATATGTACTTGCCCATAAGCCAACTTCCTACTATAAGGCTGTAAGCTCACCAGATCAGTGTTGTCATTTACTACCTATTTATACAGTGCCCAGTGTTACAAGGACAAAGTGTCATTTTTTTTAGGGATCAAAGTGGCATAAATTAATTATTATTTCAGAAGCAATAACATTTTGTTTTCTGGAAAATCAGAACGGGTACAAGTCAACAGCCATCTTCACAGCTGCCTTGAAATTTCAACTCATTGTTCTTGGATTATATATGAGGAGATAGTATTGTTGACTTGCAAATACCACACATAAAAGTTGGCAGACTTTCTTTTTCTTTTGCCTGTTTTCTTTGCTTCCCATAATCTGTATATTCAAATTCTCCAGCTCAGTTAACAGTGACATATATTAAAGCAATCTGGAAGAGAAGGTATGCCACAAGGTGGGAAATAATTAAAACATAACTTCTGGGTATTTTCCACTATAGCCCCTTAGTAGAAAGCAAAAACAAAAAACAAAAAACAAACCTATATACCTGTATCAAATTGCTAGTGTAACCAAGGAGTAACAGAATGGGTGTCAAGGGGATTTCTCCTGATTTATACTGACTCACTAGAGTAGAAAATCTGTTTTTAGTCTTTTGTTCCAACACTTCTGCTTCATGACAATTTTGGTGCCAGTTTGAATAAATAAGAATAGTCAAGTTATGAGGTAAAAGTCTGCTCTTTTATGCTCTTCTATGAGCTGTTTGAATATGAAGGATAAAGAATCCTTAAGTTAAAATAACAATTTTCTTGCCTATGCCAGCTCTTTTCTCATTCTGCTGAGGCTATATATAAAGAATTCTATTTTCAGCTGGCCTTATATCCAGCCACCCGCTTCTAGTGAAAAAGAAGAAGAAAAAGACTCAGAATCATTCAACCTGCAGATTGCTTTTGGCTTGTAGGCTTGTAGCTATCTCAGTAGCAATAATAAGAACTTCACACACTTGTTTCTTTCATTAGCAGGAGGAGGCTTACTTGTGCTTTTTTTTTTTTTTTTTTTTTTTTTTTTAATTATTATTATTATTATTATTTTTGTTTTTGGTTTGAAGAGGGTTTAAGATTGTATTTTGAGATCTAGATTCCAAAAACCAGGGAAGCATACAGTGAAACTAAACTGAATCCAGAGATCTTCATTTGGGATTACTCTCATTTGCAACTGAGAAGGAGGAAGTGCAGACCTAAAAAAAAAGAAAGGTAGCATGTATCACTGAATCAACTAGCTATGATTTTTCTAAGCTGCCAATGAAAATAGAGTGTCAATTCTCATTACAGGTTATAGGAATAGTGTACCCAAACTGCTCAGCTAACTTGAAAAATCTCTGTCATTTTTCAGTGATTCAACAGCAGTCAGGCCTTTTGTCTCTTCCAAATACATTCCTTTAACTCCTCCAGGGACAATTAACGTTTAAATTACTGTATGAAACAGTTTTTTAGTTCTTCTTTCCTTAGTTCTCTACTATGCCTTTTCAGTGCAAAGGGAAGACACGTGGGGACACTGAAATCATGTCAGGAAGCATGCATCCAGTGCTAGCCCATACACTGCCTTATGGCAAACCTACAGTTCAGCTGCAGCGGACTGCAACTTCGATGATACTGCTATGTTGGTTCTTGTATTTGAGAAGACCAGAGCTACAGCTGAGGGAGGAGGGACAGCTTGTCCATGTATTCTTTCCCCTTCAACTCCATGTCAAGCCGCGTTGTGAACTGAAAGGATGGGAATAGACAGAACACAGTCATCATGCTAATCCCAGGTAAACAGGGATTACTCGGTGGAAAAAGGTAACTACACAGCCATGCCAGAATAGGCCTCCCCTTTCTCACTTCTTGCTGGGTGTTTTATGGTTGGGGAAGGGGGTGGTACAGTCACCTATTTACACAAATGTTTCCCTTTCTGAAGAAAAATGAATAACGATTGGCCCTTTCATTACTGACTACTGGACCCCTTTTTCACAGGATGGTGCAGCAGATGTGACAAAAATGGCTACCTGACTGCAGTTTCTTAGCTCTCTTTGCTAAAAGCTATGGCTGCAGCTGGGCAGCCAGAAGCTCATTGTTCTACTGGATTTTCAACCAATCTTTCAGCTTTCTAAGGGTTAAATGTGGGCTTCTGGCATTACTGCATCTTGATTTTTTTTTTTTTTAATGGAAAAGACTAATATCTAAAGCAGATGTTTAGGCATGGTGTAGGAAAGCGTGTTTCTACGTATTTTTGATGTATTTCATATGCAACATGGCCTACATTCCAAATTTCATCTATACCACTTTCTTCGTCAATCACAAGAGTTAATTATGACTTTGTATTAAATATTAATGCTGACTTCTCGCTGTGTCTCATATACCTCAACTACAATTTGTGGCGCTGAGTGCACAATTTGGCTTTCTTACTTACCTTTATGATATCATTATTACCATCATAGGTGATGCAATACCATGCTGCAAGAAATAAGGAAAAAAAAAACCTCCAAAACATACCATTCATGGAAACACTGAATGGCAGTACGAATTACATCAGCTTTGGGATTGTCCTAATTAAAGAGTGTTTACTTAAATAAATGCCTATTGACATCAGGTCACATCAACAATTCTTCAGGGTCTCAGTGTCTCCTGTCTGATTTCTGTTGTGTGTGGAGCTGTTGACCCTGTTGACACTGGCAGTGCATATGAATGGTGAAGGAGTGGGGAGCAGAAAGCAAAAGCATCAACCCCAGTCTGAATCTAATGGATGATATCACAAGGTAAGCCTTTCTGAAAAGAATATTCCCAAGTTAGCAAGAAAGGAAGAAGGAAAAAAGTGAGAAGCAGCCCCAAATGTATTCATATGGCTGAGATGGGGTGCTGGTTATTCATTATCACCCTTTTATCATTGCAAACTCTTTTTTTAAGACATTGCTTGCAGTGTACTCTTCAACTCACTCTCGGGAAGGATAAGGATCAATTCATTATGAAAGAGGAAGAGAACAAAGCATTGGTCTGCATAAGTGGACTTCAAAATATATTAGCAGATACTTACATTATGTTAGCACAGAACTTACAAGAACTGTTGATAAAGATAACGGTGTACCCGCTTTCTCAAGTGGCTCCGCTGGTTTCAGCCTTCTCTCTTTTCTCCCTTTTTGCAGAACTACTGCTGCTCCACAGAGGCTTGTGCTGACCAGCAGGAAAGGCCAGGCTTGGCCTTGTGCCAGCATGAGGGAGCAGCCAGTGTACAAGTCAAAAGCAGAGAAAACCCCTTTATTCCCTCATGTAATGGCAGGTATGCACTGTCCACCTGCATCTGAGTAAATGACGGGAGCCATGTGCCGCAGATGTCACATCATAGCCCCGTTTCTTTTCCTCTGATATGCTCCAACTCCCTTGCAATAAACTGCAGTTTCCTTGATCTCTAGAACAGACGGAGAAGAGACTGGGAACACATAAGATGCAGAGTAGGCATGCAGTCAGCTACGGTCCCTTTATTCTTAAAAACAAACAAACAAACAAACAAACAAAAAAACAACCAACCAACAAAAAACTGCCCAAATGGTGGTTGAGCTGACCCCAGCACCGCAATCCTATTTACCCTGCAGTGAGTGTGTGTCCCAGGAATACACATCTGGGGAGCAAGACTGTGGGGATCAAGATAAAAACCTGCCTCTGAGTCTTGCTCTCCTTATTTCTGTTAAGAGATGCCATATTCCTTGCCAAGTCCACAGTGAAATAAGTAGGCTGCAAAAAGTAGAACATAGCTAGAGGCAGGGAGCAAACACTGATTCTTAAAAACTGAATACTGACTGAACTCAGGGCAATGCACACGATGCTGACAGCTCTGTAAGGTGGTGCTCTGCAAGAGCAAGCAGTAATTTTCATCACCAAGATATATTTCACTTAGGTAACTAAGCACATTACTGCTCAGAAGTCCTTGCAGTACACTAATGATGCAATCACTTTTTAGAACCATTCTAAGGAAAGAGGGGAATCCAGCCATTCATAATTAATCCTAAAATCACATTTTTGCTAGATTTTTTTAAAGATTTATTATTATTATTATTTTGACATTTAATATGAAGCAATCCGCTGCAACTGTCTAGAATTTGGGAGAATTTTTGCTTTTAACATTGATTTTAACATTTAACATGAAATGACTGCAGGGGTAATAGATTACTTATTGGAAAATAACAATTACAAGGGAAAGGCACATGCAAATGTCTTTAATGGGCAGTTCAGAAACATTTTGTTTTATCCCCATTTGTTTCTTTGACTGCCCACATTAAGGTACAGTAGAGTTTGGGCTTCAGTGCGGTGGTTATTTTATCAGCAAAAACAATTTCCCTGTTAGTGTTTAGTCAGGGGTTGTTCAATCCTGTTAACGTTTTACAAACTTTCATAGAACAAAGAGGATTAAACTCAAGCATCTCCATAAATCTCCAGCTGTCTAGTTCAGAACACACACACACAAAAAGAAAGCAACAAAATGAAGCTCAACTTAAAACCAGCTAAAGTGAAGAAAATTCTAACAACCCTTGCATCTTTCTCTATTGGGTGACCTAAAATGGAGCAGTGATGCAATCAAAGATCAGCCACTAGGAACAGAGATTCTCAAAACTGCCTTGGCCCTGGGTCCTACAGCTATATTAGGGATATACCTGGGGACCACAGCCGGATTGTATAACTTCTGGCACATTTCCCTTGATAGCAGTGGAAGATTTTTAACCTGCTTAGAAAATCTCTGCCAAAAAATGTGGATAATAGTTTTTAGAAGCACCAGCATCCCATTACAGGCCAGCCTGGCTTTGGTTTCAGAGTGGTGAAATTTAATTTTAAGATTGGACACAGGCTCTTAAATCACATTAATCTGAATGTTCTGTCTTACAGCATTTTCATATCCTTTTTGGCTATACACATACACAGCATTATTATTCTTACTCCAGTTAATTCCAATTATTTATAAATCATATTTGTTATCAACCACTTAGCAACAAACCTATGGCTCATAATTGCTAGAAAATTGAGAGGTCGCTGAACGACTCCGTATCTTCCCATTGCTGAGAGTTTCAAATTAAGAACAGTGGAATCAACAATAAAGAACAAAGAATAAAGCTTCAGTTCTGAGCCTTTTGAGGATTTGTTTAGAGGCATAAAACAAAGAAAAAAATACTTGTACTGAACTAACATTCCACTTTCGTCTTCTCCCCATTAAAAAATCTTTCTAAAACCTGGAAAAGCTTGTATCTCTTGTTCTAATATATTGCCCCTGAAAGAAACATAACCACATATTTATTAAAATGGCATCAAGAATAGCTAAGTAATCTGTTCTTGGAAATTAGCTTTGCGTTTATGTTATCTACAAATATACAAGATGAGAATGATAGTGGCTAGAGGTTCATTATATCTGGCAGTATGTTAGCCTTTTTGAGGCTATCATGTTTTAAACATTATTTTAGTATTATAATCCCCATATTATGCATGGACAACCCTAGTTTACTGGCATTGGAGAAGAGTTCACTACTAGCAGCAAAGCTTTTGTATGTTTTAATTCACTCCTGCAAATAGTAAGATGACCGTATTTCCTAAGGAGTATGCAGAATGTATTACTTTCTTTCTTTTTGCCCCATACACATTAACATTTTAACAGTAGCTTAGAAATTAAAAACAAGGCTAACAAAAACAGCTCCCTCTCATCAAGGTAGAACTCAACTCTTCTATGCCAGCAATATCCAGTGGGTTGCCTTCCCTGGGTGCGATCCAGGGCTACATTACAGTAAACTGGTCCAGTGTGATATCACAGATATAAAAAATATTCCATTCTGTATCAAAACTAGGCACATGCCTTATATTTATATGAAGAGAAGATCAACAGAGCTGAGTATTTTTGCTCTCAACTATTCATCTCTGGCCTTCTACATGAGGAGAAAAATATTTTATGTTGTTTCTAATTGGTAACTACAAGAATCTAATTTGGGTTAGATGGTTGTTAAAAGGAGGGTGACATCACACTTGGGTCAGTATTGGTGGATATCTAAAAGCACAACCTCTCATTTGTATTGCTTTAAAATGTACACAGTATAGGTGTATATTTAAAACAAAACAAAACAAAACAAACAAACAAAACAAACAAACAAAAAAACAAAGCTACCAATTTTTGTGGTGTTGAACCAACTAGAAGGTATGATGCAAGGCTTTTTACCAAATGAGATCTATAGATACAAATTTCACTGTAGAGTATGCTTTAGACAAATGTGTCTTTTTCTTTAAGTATGTAAATCCTACACTGTAGGCTTTTTTTTATTATTATTTTTTATTTTTTTTTCCTTTTTCTTTTTCTTTTTGTAGTGGTAGAAAATGTTGAACAATTGTCCATGAGCATGAGCCAACGGTTCATTGCTGATATCCCCAGAATGCCAATATTTGCAATGCAAACAGTTAGTACAATTTACCAGTTCTATGAAAGGCCCTGACATATCTGCCTCAAGGTCTGGAGGCTCTGCTGTACAACCACAAATAGTCTTTCTATTTCCACATAACCTTTTGATACAGTGACAGCTGCATTAAGCTGCTTCTGCCCAGCAATTCCACATGCCAGGCTGGTTTAATTGGTTATAATGCCACAGAAAAAGCACTGCTAGCAGAACACTATCAAATCATTTTCATGTTGAACCTTCGCGGTCCAGCAACTTCCCCTTCAACTACAGCACCATTGTTTTTGCGAGGGACATATTCAAGGTCAATGCTGGTTTTGTGTTTGCCTTTCCCTCTGCTCCACACAAAAAGAAGTAGGAAACAAAATAAAACCACTCCGAGGAATGTGAAGCAGCCCATAGCTGTGGACACCAATATTGTCTTAAGGTCCAGAGAGAATGTGTTTGCATTAGTTCCATTGGAACTGGTGTCGTTGGAGTCTGTCATATACATAGGGGTCCTGTTGGCATAAAGGAAACGGTCTGAAGTAAACCCCTTCACTGTAAGGGAGGCCGAATAGGTGTCATTCCCAGCTGCATTACTTGCAATACAAACATATATCCCAGTGTCCTGGTCTTGAGCAAATCGAATCTCCAGCGTGCCGTCTCCCAGAACAGTGGCTCTTCCATTTGATTTAGTTGTGATCAGCCTCCGACGTGGGGTAACCCATGATATGGTGGGCTGTGGATCCCCGTCAGCATTGCACATCAGCTGCACTGTCTGCCCTTCCTCCACTACCAGGTATTGCAGCTTCTTGTCTTGTATCTTGGGCTTCTTACAGGTGAAGTAAAAGGAGAGAGCTGTGCTGTGAAAGTCCTTGAATGACCTCTCCTTGACACTGTCTGGGCCAGCACACATTGGTGTCTGGCCTCCAAACTGCAAAGTGGGTTGCCTCTGTAAAATCCAAAGGAGACGGCAGTCACAGGCCAGAGGATTGTTGTTAATGCAGAGGATCTCAAGGGCTTTGGGGGAATGGAATACATTCTCTTCTAGGGTTTCTAGCAGGTTTTGGGACACATTAAGCACACGTAAGAATCGGAGCCCTTGGAAAGCATGTGGTTCAATGGTACGTAACTGGGCCCCCACTATGTGGAGCTCCTGCAGGCGTACCAAATCAGAGAGCATGCCTGCTTCAATGGTGCTGATAGGGTTGTAGGAGAGGTTTAGATGTGTCAGGTAAACCAGATGTTTAAAAGCAGAGTAAGGTACTGCAGACAGGTTGGTGTTGGTGATGGAGAGAGAAGTAAGGTTGAGACCATACAGGCTGTTGGCAGGCAGAATGTCCAGGAGGGGCCAGGAGTCTATCTCCAGGTCTTTCAGGCGAAACAATCTTTTGAAGGCATATGCAGGCAAAGCGTTGATGTTGAGCTGTTTCAGATGCAGACTGATGAGGTTGTGGAGGTGGGAAAGAGCTTCTGTTGGTACAGCTGTGAGGTTGCATCTCTCCAGGGTGAGCTGCTCCAGGCTAAGCAGTCCACTGAAGGCCCTGTGTGATATATAGACCAAATCATTGTCCCCAACCTCCAGGGACTTTAGATTATGTAGATCTTGGAACATGTAGTCCAGCAAAATGACAATCTTGTTTTCACTTATATCAAGTTTTGTTAAGTTTGACAACCCAGTGAACACCCCAAGGGGAACCAGCTTCAGACGGTTTCCTTTCAGCCTCAGGGAGCGCAAGTTGAAGAGATTGTTGAAGGCTCCAGGCTCCACATTGGCAACTATGTTGTCGCTGAGGTCGATCTCCTCCAGCAAGGGGTATGACGTGAACTCCTCAGGGCTGATGCTCTTCAGTCGGTTCTTGCTGAGGTCCAAGATTTTGGTCTCAATGGGAATGCCCTCTGGAATGGCCATCAGGCGCCTCCGATGACAGCTGACGGACTTGTTCTGGGCCGAGCATTCACAGCGGGCCGGGCAGCCTATGGTGGGGCCCATGAAGACTAGCAGCATAGCCAGACCTAGGAACGGCTGCCAGCAAGATACAGCTGTGTGAAGCATGACTCCACTGATTTGGTCTAACCCTCTGTCACGGGCCTGTAGGGGTGAGGATGGGAAAGGGAACAAGTTAAGTCTGCAGCAAAAGGAGAACTCTGACAAATTTCAAGTGCCCTTTCAAAGCAGGCACATGTGCTTTCATTTAAAATAAAATAAAAAAGCCTATTGTGAACAGCAACAAAAAGCAAATTTTCCTTCATTAACATTGGGCTTGTCAAAGAACCTGTTTATCTTGCATTTTCCAACCAGACATCAGAGGAGACAAAACAGCTTTTCCCACTGAAAACAGTAAAAGATGTTAGTTTTTTTCTGCTTCTTCTTCTTCTTCTTCTTTTTTTTTTTTTTCTTCTCACTCTCAGTGGGTCTCCACAAGCCTGCTATAACTAATGCAGAGATAAACACCGTGCACTCGGTAAATAGGGCTAATCTCACTACTGATGTGTTTACAGCACCAGGCCTTCATAAGGTGATATAAATCTAGGCTTTTGCCTTTCCTGTTCACATCAGTTTTTTAAGGCAAACCTTAATGATGTATTATCTTCAAGAAAAAGAGCTCCTTGACAACAAAAAGATTCCTTTTAACATTTATTGCATGCAGTTATAAATAGATGGAGCTTGTTCACATATACACATACACAATGGCTCAGATGAGAAAGAATGACTGAACCTCTGATTAGAATTTGTATTAAGAACAAATTGATTCTTTGCTTTTACAGCACAGAGAAATTTTATGTGATTTTTAGAACCAAACACCTGAAAAGGATTTATATAGAATATGTCTTTGTACTTCCAACACATGTAAATTAGCTTTGGAAAGAAAAACAAGTGAGATGAGGTCGTAGTGTTTAAGCAGCACTTTGTCCAAAGAAACACAACAGGTTGTTTGGAAATCACACCTCCAAAGTAAGAGATGTATTTATTCCTGCCTTCATGTTAAAACTGAGGATAGTAGAAGACAAAACAGCCCCTATTAAATTAACTAACCTTCAAGAGATGCTATACTTTACAGGTGTCAAAGGTAAGAGACTTTTTAAGGATACCTTACTAAACAGAGACACTCATAGCCTATTTCAAAAGAAGAAAAAACAAAACAAAACAAAACAAAAACAACAACACCAACACAACGTAGGCGTACAAAGGAAGGCTTGTATGATGTACTTGCAGAATAAGGTGCACTTCAAGCAAGGAAACACCTCAGCCTTGTTGCCCACTCAACTTCGTAAAGCCAAGTGGTAGGACTGAGACCCTGGCTTCATAACATTGACAAACCTTGCAAGGTGCCTCAGGTCTTGTAAAGCCTTTACTGGATTGATTAATTTGTGCTTGGTTTTAGTTGCGTTTGTAAAATTGTTTACATAAATTCTGCCTGTAACTTCCTCTCAGGTCTGGACAGATGACTGTTGTGACTGTTGTCCAGCTGGACACTGACCTGTAGCTGTGAGCCTTGACAATCTGACTAGTGCTTAAGAAGTTGTCAACTTAAATTTCAGTCAAATTTTGCTCAGCTGTGTGCAATCATGTAGATTAGATCCTGGAAGAAATGCTCCCCATACACAGAGAATGATTCGTAGATTTCAGCAAACATGGTATAAGTAAATTTATAATCCAACCAGACAGTTATGTTAGCAAATAAGGTGTTTGAAACATATACAAATAATATTGAGTGTACCTCAGAAAGTGGAAGAAGAAACAGCCACCACTAACTGTGCTGCAACAACAGTGTACTCCCCTGGCAAAGACCTTCCTTAGTTCTTTGTGTGGTGACTCATCAAGTAATCCCTGCCTGATCGTGGAGGGTTGTCCTTCTCAGATCACAGACAATCAGATGTGTAGGGATTTAACATTCATGATGAAGAGCAGATAATAGGCTCTGTTTATCTTATTGTATCGTTAAAAATCCTCAACAGAAACCCCATGGTCTAAAGTGTAAGCATTAGCATTTTTGTAACTCCGTAATAAATAGCTGTTGTGCTTTGACTATTATAAGCTTAAATGGGTGAAAAATAAATTCTCTTGGAGCTGCATGTAAGTTAGGTTCGACTAACCACAAATAAATGATGCACATAACACTCCTTTCTTAACTCTGTGGAAGGATCTTGCTCTTGACATGGCTTCTTCTTTCCACTCTGATGCTTTTATGCAGAGTGGCAAATTGCATGCTGGTTTTGCAATGTAGTCTGGAGACCTGGATGAAGACTCTTCTTTATTATACTACTTAAAAAAGCACATTTCAGCTTTGTCCTAGAAGGACAAACTGCTGAGATTCATTTAGTTACCCCCTTACATTGTACTCTTGCAAGTAACTATTGCTAGTTATGTCCAGCTGTGATAAAGCTTTTCAGAGATAAACTTCACTTCATTAGGCACAAAGTTAAAACTGGAAATCTATAGGGGTCTGTGAGTTAGGTGTTTGCAGTGAATTCAGATCAAAGAGGCTTTTGGGTGCTCTGATCACTACCTTCAGAGCTCAGTTTGTGAGCTTAGCACTTTCATACCAATACTTCTGCATGCAGGGAATTCATTTCCTATCTTATTCCCCTAATACATGAAGCACAAAGTAAACAGGTTCAGTGGAAGACAAGCACCCCTGGAGTGTTCATTCTAGATGGCAAAAATATGAAATGCTTTTTCAGCTATCCAAGCCATGTGGTAACTAAAAGTTGTGTGGAGTGTGAAGTAGGTAGATGGTATAAAAGATTATAAAAGAATTTTTTGACTGTTGCTGAAATAAAGAAAGGTGGTGTTAATAAAGTATGTCAAACATTAATAGTTATCTTCTGCAAGAATATATGCACACATATAGGGATGGATGTGCATTTAGCTGTAGTGGTGTATGCATGTGTGTGCATGCATTTGCAGGAAAGGAAGATTCAGAACTGAGATTTAAGCTGGAGTAAATTACACATAGATAAGGAAAAATATTAAGTTATACTTAGTCACAAGACAGGAGAACAAAGATAATTTATATCAACAAATATAGGTTAGAAGAAAACATAAATTAAATGGATTATTTCAATTTTCATTGACACAGATGATACTACCACACTTTCTGCTAATCATATCTGTGACTACATACTGAACTTTAAACTGCTTTTTGCAGTAATTACTTTTTCTTCATTATAGAAAATATATAATGTTACTTCAGATGCTTATACAGATAACAAAGAAAAGGTAAAAAGGTCTAGCACAGGAAGTATGGGCAACTTCAAGATTTCTGACTATTTGCAAAACAAGGTGAATACTGGAAGAAACTTACAGTAAACTGTGTATGATCCAGTCTGAATTTAATAAATGTGAAATGTTACTTTCAGGACATGTCTGTTAATATCAGTAACAGACAGTAACACAGCCTCCCTTGGGCCTCAGGATGAGAACATCTTGAAAGCATACATCTTCATCCCTAGTGTATATTTTGTGTCAGTGTGATCACCATTGCTTACTATTATACATCCATTAAACAGCAATGCTGCTGTTTAAAAATCTAAACAGAATGGGACCATTAAATAATCCCTTTCACTGAAAGATAATTTTTATTTTTTTATTTTTTTTTTTAATTTTTTTTTTGGCTCACAATACTTTTAATGATAACCCACATTACTTCAGACTTGTGGGATGCTAATTAATTGCCAACTTCGCTGACCCAGTACTGAAATATCAGTGCCATTGATCAATATGGCATTTTTCATTCCTGCTTAAACAACTTGCATGTACATACTGTATCCTTTGCCAGTCTAGGCTCTAAAGATCTGCAGGTTTACTTCACTATCCTTCTTTGCATCTTGCTGTAAAACTTTTATTCATTGTGCTGCATACAAGAAAGTAAAGTACATATATACCAATATACATACATACCTACAAGTAAGCTAAAATGATAATATTTTTGCTCTGTAATTACACTATGCCTTGCAGTATGGAGTACTTCTCTAAGATGATAACCTGTTAGCACCAAAAAACGAATAAAATAATAAAAAATTAGGAACCACCAGGATTTATATGCTTGAATAAAAATGAGAACTTTTAATTAATTAAAGTTGGAAATTAGGATAAATTTATTCTCAGAAAGAACAGTCAGGCATTGGAACAGGTTTCCCAGGGAGGTGGTGGCATCACCATCCCTGGGGGTGTTCAAGGAAATGTTGGACATGTTGCTTAGGGACATGGTTTAGTGGGTGACATTGGTAGTAGGGTGATGGTTGGACCAGATGATCTTGGATGTCTTTTCCAGCCTTAATGATTATATGATTCCCTGAAAGTTCAAAAATAACTCTGCCCTTTTTTGCCTTTCTCTGTCTCTGTTTCTTAAGTCCCATGTCAAGAGTCAAGTTACTGTTGGCTGGTACTCTTTTTCAACACAAGACCTCAATCAAAGTTGAGCTATGCAATTCAGAAAGCTTATAGAAGTTATTAGTTAATAGCTCTGTGTGAGCTCACCCCAAATTGCCATCCCTACTGCTTTGAAATGCAAATCATTTTGCATAGAATTCTGCAGCTTTGAACTTACTCATAAATGCTATCCAAAAATGTGTCTGTATCAGTACCCCATAGCTTTTGAATTGAAGAAGCATAATGAAAAATAAATATAAAGCAAACTGTTGCTCCCTCAGAATGCTGTGCAAATCTGAATGACATAGATGGGAACGTGACAAGCCATGAAAATCTGCTATATTTTGTATTACTTCTGCCTCTCCCTTAGTCTCATTTTCAAGCCTTTAAAGCCAAAATCTTCAGTGCATCTGACCAGGCTCTAGTCCTTGTCCTGTCTGATACTACAGTACTGTGAAGGACCAGGCTTTAGCCAGAAGAGATGAGATCCAGATTTGTTTCTGTCATTAGTCTCATATCTGATGCTTTGACTATGTAGTTTGATATCCCTTTTTCCCTCTCAATCTCTCAGTCTTGTCAGTTAAAAAATCCACTGGATGATATCAAAGTTGATAATTCTGACTGACATTATTGTCACTTAATACTTTATCTTCTATGATTCCCTTTTGAAAACATAACTGTATTGAACAAACCTTCTAAGATGAAGTTTTGCATAGCAGGTATCTGACTCATACTCACACACCTAAGCTCTAACAGCTAATCCTGAGAACCAAGCAAAGTCTGTATTTTAAAGGATTTTAAATCATATCCTGCCCATTGCTCAAGTCATAAGGCATCAAGACAGGTTTTTTTTATGAGCCTTTGTTCAGAGACAGTAAATTGTTCTTCCTGTATAAGATTGTTTCTTTCCTACCTTGTTGCTGAATTTTAGCATTCCTGTGTTTCGGAGCATGTAACAGATCCTGAGGAGTATGAAAGGTCCTGTCTTCGCCATTCATGTCACCATCTGGCATGCTTCAGCAAGCAATAAGCCAACAAAACCTTTGCTCAAACCTTTGCAACAAGACACCTTTGCTTGTGTGTGCTTGGTAGACAGATACTGAATGTGAGCAGCTAAAGCTGCTACTGAAGATTTTACCAATATCCTGCAAACTTTCACCCAGTTCAGTGTTGTTTGGGAAGGTTGTTTTCTCACAACCTCAACTTGTAGCAGCCATCATAAGCGATTATTTCATAAGACCAGCTGATCTAGCTTTCCTGTTCTCCCCTGTGATGCTGGACAAGAGATTTCCAGCTAAGTGTGGAGAGAAGGGGGGTGAGTCCTTACTGCTGGACCGCATCAAGGAGGCGATGGTGGGAAGTTGTGCTGGGGATGAGTGAGAACAGGCTGGGAGGACGGTAGAGATGAACCAAGATGGCTCAAGGGACAACAGAAGAGAAACATGAAAATACTAGGCATTAAGGAATATTCTTTTAGAAAGAGACAATGCTACAGGGAGGACTGAAATCCTGACTGTTGCATTTCCTGCAATTTTGACATTCCTGTCATAGGGTCTTATAGGGTCTTCCAAAGTAAGATTAAATGTGTAGCAAAGGGTTTGCCTCACCAGGTCTTGTGCCAGGAAAACACCTAAGCTTTGTGTTTTTATCATCTCAAGCTCTATTACAGACCATGTAAAGCCTTCTTATATGCTCTCCAAAGGACATTTTTTTCTTTCCACTAGAGTATCTCAGAAACAATGCAAGTACGGCATATAAATTTTCTTGCCTCTTCAATCAAACGGTTGTTACTTTTGCAGAGATTCTGCTCTCCATCACTTCATTAATCTCTGAAACACATCAGCTTTTAAATAAAATGCAAGCATGAAGGAGCTGTTATTTGCATTCCAATAATTACTTGATTGGAAAGAACTGTGAACAACAAGAAAACGAAACCAAACTGGGCTGCCAATTCACTTGAATTTGAAACAAAGACTTGATTCAATTGTTCTGCAGTCCTGCAATCATTCTCTACCACTAACTTTTCAGGAAAAGCTTCTTGGACTAAGACCAACTCAGAGGCCAGAGCCATGTGGCATTTGTTTTCAGAAGAATTGGTACTTGTTTCCAGCTGTGCCCTGGTTATACTTTCAGGGCTCAGACCCAGGCCACTATTCCATTATAAAAGACGATATAAAGAAATAAGTAATAAAATAAATAAATAATAAAAATTACAATCAGAAGAAAATTTTGAAGTGCTTATCTAGAAGTATTGTTGTAAGACTGATTGAAGTCTTTTTACCATGTTTTATAAAGTTAGACAAGTGGGCAGAGTTTTTACTCCAAATGCTTAGATTATTGTTTGAATCAAAGTAAAATAAATAACTGCCAAACAACAGAAGGTAAGAAAATCACTCAATTTAAAATTCATTTGATTGTACAACTGCAGTAATTTTAACTTGCTGGGCAGCTGAACTGCATCACTAGCACTTCTCACGCCCCTTCATCAGAGAAAAAGGGTTGAAAAAGTGATGGAAAGTGTTCAAGGGTTGAGATAAGGACAGTGACATCACCCACCAATTACCATAACAAGCAAAACAAACTCAACATAAGTAGATTAATATAATTTATTGCCTATCACTAGCAGACTAAAGCAGTAAGAAAATGAAAGCAAACTAAAAATACATGATCTGACATGGGGAAGCTGCTGGGCTCTGCTCACAAAGGTCAACCCTGCAGCCCCCCTCCTACCAGGCCCTTGCCATGTTAACCCAGTACATCAAGTTGCCTTACAATTTCAAGTTTTCTGTAATTAAGCAAAGAAATGAAGCCACATGTATACCTTCTGTTTCTAGTTCAATGTTTTTAAGATTGATACACTGATTTCTTGCATTTGTCACAGAGAAAGTGAATCTTGAGAAGAAATTTAAAGGAAAAGATAAAAAACCTTAAGGATTATCTCACAGGAGACACTTCATGCATAAATATCAGGGAAAAAAAGAAGTGGAGATATTTGCAAGAATAGAAGACATAAGACATTCCCTCAGACGCCACTGGTAGGTTGAAGGTCAAAAGATTTATGAAAGGTATTATGTGAACAATTATATGAAGAGCTGTAAAAAAGTTAAAATTCAGATTTTTTGGCATAGGTTAACAATGCAAGTCAAGCATTCAGGGAAAGGTAACAATACTATTCTATTCATACAATTAAATAGCTTGTAAGGATAGCAAATATTTGCATTAAAAGGTTTCTGGGAAAAAAAACCTTGGTTGAAAAAAACACATGAATTGCTCTGAATCGCACATCTTTTCTACCATCTACTCTTCCTAATTCAGAAAAAAGATTTTGAATGGCTAAGTTCTTCAGAATTACTCCTGCCAAGTTTTCCTGTCATCTCTGGTAACTTGTATCCCTATTCTACTGGTGAAAAGTGATGTCAATAAGAGGTAAATATTCAATGGCAAAGACAAGAATAGCGCAGTTACCATGACTACAGATGTATTGATACACCTAAATGTGATAATGCAATTATGGGGAAAGAGACAGACTGTATCTTTCAGAGAGACAGACATCCTCAATAGCACATATTTTGTTGGGGCCACTTAATACCAAAAGAGCACCAAACTGATGCAGCGAAACTTAGCGTACCTGGACTTGGTGTTAAGTATCTTTATATGGTAGTCTGCAGTATGATGGGTGACTTCAAGATGATACACATTATATTAAAAGAATTAACATTTTTATTGAGCTGCTTTAACCCAGAGTGATACTAAGCAAAAATCCATCAAGCTGTGTTTCACTGATGATTCATGGAAAATTTTAATGATTCATTTACTGTGAATGACTTATCATGGGGGAAGAAAGGCAGATTTATGACAATATGGAAGGGGAGACAATATGACAAGAAGAGCCACAGCTGTTGCTTTTTGGGAACTCAGCAGTCAAAATAAGAAAATATCTCTTGCAAGATAAAGCTCATAATTTCAGAAGGGACCTTGCTGTGTTTCACAATGTATCCAGGCAGGTGAACTTTAGAAAGCTCTGCTGCTGTAAGCAGGACACTGAGCAAGAGACTGAGAAGGTGCTAAGTCCTATCCTTGCTTTTCATATATATACTAATTAATGCAGTCTAAATAAATTAACTCAAAACTGAGTCAGTAGGAAGAGTAACACATTGACTAAAGAGAAGGAAGCTCTTGTCAACAGCAGTTTTACATTAAAAGGCTCTTTCTTCATCTTGAAATACATAAGCTTTCTTTTTAAACTACAGTAGTAAAGACTATGGCACAGCAATAAAGCTGATGTCCCTGTTGCCTAGATGGAATCTCTTCTGTTGAAAAAAGATGGAATTCCTTCAGAAATTTTAATTCTGACATCCAGCTGCTTCTGAGCTTCCACAAGTGAAAATTTTGGTGATGGAAAGCCACTGAAAAGATAAGAAGAATCCTGCTTTAAATGTGTGCCAGCTGCAGAGTTTCTAGGGCAAGTACAATGAATCCTGCTTCAGTAATCCATTTAGGAAGCCACAAGCATCTCTAGTAGGATCTAGGACATCATAAAAAAGGATCTTGATATCACCTGTTACAAATGGATGTTTCCTTCAAATACCTGCACTTCAAAGCCCAAATCTCTCTGTGGCTGCCAGAAGAAATGAGCTGTTCTGCTGAAGTGCTGTCTTCACCTTTTGCAATGTGAGAAAGCTATATCAATACATTTTTCAAGCTGCCCATTAGCATCATTTCATTTTTTGTTGGGTTTAACACCCAAAGATCTTTGTTGCTGTGATAACTTTACCCACACATAGCAAGAGAGGCAGGTGACCGTGGCCTTACTGGCTGGTAGGAGAGGCAAACAGATTAAAGTGCCATCTGTATAATGATGGCAGGTGACAACTTTTTCACCAGCAACTGTACATAAATACTGAATAGGGCAAAAAAGTACACCTGGAAAAGCATATTGGTTTTACGAGGGTAACACTGATCTCTGTCTGTTTAAGGTTCTAGGTGAAGGTATACAGTTTAAATTTTACACCTCCAGCTATTTGAAACTGGCTAAAAATTGAACAGGAAATCTGAAGAGATTGGAGCCAATATATTTTCTTTTGTGCTAAGACAAGAAATTCAGATATGGGTACTGCACATGTTGTGTTGGTGGGGAGACAGGATTCACTTAGTGAAGCTGTAATAATACATAATTACAGTAGAGTTTATCTGTTTAATACAAGGAAAATTGTTATTTTTTTTTTTTTTTTTTTTTTTTTTTTTTTTTTCCACCTGGATAAGTGTGTTAGCAGCTGTTATATTTGTATCTTGCACAGAAACCCTATCAGTCAAAACAAGGAGCATATTCACTGGGGACTGTCTTCATACTGTCATATGCAAGGCCTTTGGAGCATAGCATGGAAGGAAGCCATCAGATGCTGTTTGTAGACTGCGGAAGTTGTTGAAGAGTCTGGAGAGACAATACAGCAGCTACAGTATTATGTTTGGTACTTTAAAAATACTCACAAGAGAATAAACACATTCCTTAGTCCTTGCTGGAAGCGCCCAAAGTGCAAGCCTCTGCTGATACAATGTTGTTGAATTCAGAGTGACTATTACAGCAGAAAACTGTGGCCAGCATTCAAGGACTGGAACATAGGAGAGAAGGGATGTATTTCATTCAGCTCATTGGCCAACTCTGACAGGCTCTGCAGGAAGAAGTTTTGTGATAGACCCAACTGTAGCCACTTACTGGCTCAGGCAAGGAAGATACCCCAGGGATAGCTGTACAGAGCTTCTGCTCAAAATAGAGCTGATCATAATGCATAAACTTGAGAGCAAAAGAAAATAGTCAACCAAAGAGAAGAAACCGAGAGAATGTGGAAGACAGAAAATTGCTGAAATCTTGTACTCAGATATTTTTAACTTAGGTCAGAGTCATAATCAAGTCTTTTGACTTGAGCCTGGCCTGTTGCAGAGGTATCATAGCTTCTGTTGAAAAACTGTTTTCCAATGACTTTTTTTTTTTTTTTTTTTTAAATTGCTTAAACAAATTTAAGGCAATAACTACAACAGTTGAATTCATTAAAAACAACATTCACACACTAGCACACACAAAAAATGCACATTTGCTTTCAAGTCTTTAAAAGAGAGGGCTGTTTATACCGTCTGTAATAATACTCTCCCAGAAAAACACACTTGTCCTTGTCCTAAATAAAATTAATGCTAAACCAGTTTTCTCTTGCTGGAACACTTTCATATGGCCTAATTAAAAAAATAAACAAACAAACAAAAAACCCACTAATGCATGAGTCTGCATGGATGCATCTATCCATAATGATGTCTCAGTTTTATTCCTAATTAAAAACTCATTAATATCAAACACAATTGTGAGAAACTCCAGTGACGCTATCATTTGGGATCTTAAGACTGAAGGCAGCACCCCTGCTATCAATTGAAATTCACTTATTCAAGAGCTGACTTTAAGCACCGATGTACTTCTTGCTGAAGGCTGTACATAATATTTCAGTCTTTCAGTTAGTATCTAGCTCTGAAATGTAACATAGAGTTGCCTGACAAACTGAAAAAAGAGAAGTGACGAATGGCAATTGGTTCACTCTCAAAAGAATTACATATTTGCAGTGTTTCTCATCGCTGGTCACTGGAGCGGGGTGGGGGCTGCAGAAAAGGAGGGTACATAATCAGGAAGGACACCACCAAGGCTGTGCACTGGAGACCTTTCTGCATCTCCTCCAGTGGAAGACACCTTGCACGTGTGTGTCATTTCTGAGCAGATGCTAACATAAATGCAAAATCTGTGTAATTACTGAGGCATGCTAAGAGAGGCATTCATTTCACTTGTGCCCTGAGGTGAAGTTTATGCTCTCTGAGTCTTAGGGTGAAAGGACATCCATGAAGCAATGGATGCTGGCAGTTTCTCATGGCTTTGAAATATGCAACGTAACTTTCCCCAAATTCCTTTTCAGTAAGTTATAATTCATTTGATTTGGAAAATTCAACACAGCCTTAATCTTTATTACCCATCCAGTGACAAACATCACTAGAATGATCTAGAATTCAAGAATCATCATAAGAAACAACGTTTATTTAAAAGTGTACGTGCATGGATGATATCAGTAGCAAATGAAATTTTCTTTTTATCCAGTTTCCCAAGTTGGGCTAATTATTATTGTAATTGTATCACTCATTCAAGGGCACTAACATGTAGCTCAGTAAGTCATGGGGATTCAAACTCAAACTGTCTTATGCTTTGCTTGACTGAGAGGTCTGGTCAGATAAAATACATCTAGGTATTTAAAGGTGTCTTAGGTTAGCTTTAGATACTTATACTATCTTTGTGAACCTGGTTTCAGATGATCAAAATCTGCATCAGTGAGGTTGCCAAAGGTACTCAGATAAGAGTTTAGTCTTGAAACACACAGTAAAATGGAGATATCCACTATTCAAACAGACTGAATTCCACTGATCAATAGTGTAGAGAAACTTTGCTAGGCATTGCCATAAATCTCACTGGAATTACCAATAGTTAAATTTCCATATGGTATGAAATTGGTCAGGAGCTGGCAAGTGGGATGACTAACTGACAAAAACAATAAAACCTGAAAAAACAAAAACAAACAAACAAAACAAAACAACAAAAAAAAAAACCCACACAATTTCACTCATAAGGGGCTACTGCGAAATGGGTAGTATTTTTCATGACACACCCATCCTCCCAGCAAAGTACATCAGTATAGTGTATCTTTTTTTTTTTTTTTTTTTTTTTTTTTTAATATATATGCCATATTTGCATTCATGACCTCTAACTGTTGTTATGTACTTTGTAAGGAGGAGCCGTAAGCCTCAGAAGATTATTTTCACTGTGTCCGAACTTGGAGTCCTCACAAAACTCTGTAGATCTGTGATTTGTTGGTGGTGTTTAGGGACGCACACAAATAGATTATTCAAGATATTAAACTCCGTCTGTTTCTCACATTTGCATCTCGGCCAAATTTAGCTTTTTTGGTTTAAGAGTTCAGAAGAATGATGCTCATATAGGAGTAACTGGACTGCTCTGATTTCTCCAGTGCATCCTTTTTTTTTTTTTTTTTTTTTTTTGTGGCCAGATTTTAATTCAACATCTTTTACACGATTCATAGCCCAGAAAATCCTCTGTAAAGCAATAATCCTTGTTACTGTGTATGACAGAAATACAAGAACCACTACCTATCTTCCATATGATGATTTTTTTCAAAGCCTTCTGTTTTTCCTATTGATTTCCTGAGCCTGCTTCCAACTATATATAAAAAAAATGCGGTAATCTGTCTCCATGATTTCACTAGCTTCTTAAATGAAAGCAAGGGAGGAAAAAAAAGTAGCAATGACCACTCCTCTGTTTCATGCTGAAGCAGCTGGTATGGGAATAACAGCCAGAAATAAACACCTGTTGGACTCTCAAGAAAATCTCTCTTTCTAATTTTTCTGGTGTAAGAAAGAAAAAGACCAGGTGATGTGCAAAATTCAGACTATTCACACTTTTTTTTGAAGGAAAAAACACTTTTATATGTATATATATATATTTATATGTATTTATATATTTTACTAGCAGTGAATATCTCAGATCATGACACTGATTTTCCTTCATTTTTTATTATATAAACTGAGTTCACATAAAAAGTCTTTTCACTTCCACACAGGTTACTGCTCTTAAAGACAGCAATATCACAAGGTACTTAAAAGCAGATAAACTATTGAATCTGACGGGAGGACTCTTATGCATGAAGTTAGTCAGGTGAAGGACAACTGTTTGCTCAATAGGTGATTCTTTCTTGGTTTCTCTCACATTCCCAAAACAGGCTGG
>CM021797.1:69500023-69552577 GCA_011076525.1 Nettapus auritus | reverse complement strand
CTGTAACTGCTGTACAAGGCAGAGAAGATCAGATTATGCAGAGAGTGGAATTCCCCAGCGGGCTTGGCTCGATAGTTAAACACAGCCACAGCGATTAGATGGACCTTTCCCATTGTTATCCCAGTCACTCTTGCATAGTTCTTTTTATGGTAACTGTACAGGATAAAAACAAGGTGTTCTAAGTAACTGCAATTGGATTATCATGTTAAAGCTCGTTTCACTACAGCTTTCTGAGTATGAGCTTTCTTTTTCCAAGACATACTAAAGCAATAAAGCTGAATAAGATCCTTACAGCCTCCCTAGGCCAATCCATTATTGAAACCTGTGGAGATTTGCCAAAAACTATTCTGGCCTGAATCTAGTCATCATGAAAGATTTATTCAATATATTAAATAATATATTGTAAACAAATCACTTTCAAAAACAAATCACTTAAAAGAATTCTGCTATTAAGAGATTCAGATTACAAGGCTACCTGATGACTTTACACAAGTATGAGTTCCAGATTTGCTGCTATTTTAACAAAAGCATTTGATTTGGAATTCAGCTCAAGCACAGGCATCAGACTATGTTAAATGAATGAGATCAGAATAAAAGGGGAGAAATTGGGGCACCTATAAGACAGCAATTCTGAACAAACAATTTCAAAAAATGAGAGGTGGGTAGAGGAGGAGAAGAAACACACCACACAATTCGCATTAGAGGACTTGTTTGTCCTTCTTACAAAGAATATAAATCCGCATTACATTAATGCAAATTATTGCTTTATGAACGTAACAAATGAGCACAAATGTGAGCTTCTGTTAACTGCTATACACAGCTAAAAAGCTTATGAGTGTCTGGTCCCAGTGCCTGGAAGGTTGGTTTTCCAGGAAAAGATGCAATGTGACTTAAAAAAATGGATAAAAGAAAAACTGTGACACAAAATTCCTAGGTTCTGAATTTTACTCAAGTGTGGAAGACAGCAGTAACAAAGAGAGAAACCTTCAGCTAGTCAGCTTTGTTGCACTAATTTTAACTTATGTGGAGGAATCACTGCTGATTTTTAACAGCTGATTGTTTGGAATATGACTTTTTTCAAATCATATATGCAAACTGAAACAGTTTCAGTGAATGCAGACAGGAGAGAATGCAACAAAGAAGAAAAGAGAATGAACAGTAAAGTGAAGAATGCAAGACTGTAGGTTTGTAGGTTTTGTAGGTTTAAGATCAGTTTGGACAAAATCAGAATAACACAATCAGTTTCCTTCAAATATGCATAGATGTGAACCTTCCAGAATAAAACATACATAGTAATAATGTACAATCACTATTTTGGTTGTAAATATTTGTAAAATATCTGTCAAAGTTTATCTTCAAGACCTCTTACAGACAGAAATGTATCTTATGTTAAAGGGATGGCTGTGGGTAACTTGTGTTGTGAGCTCTGCAGTGTCTGAAGAGACGAGGGTAGAGGTGCTGGACCAGGTCACAGGTAGAAAAACTCTGTTCAGAGTAAAAAGAGATACATAGCAAAGTGTTACTGGATCTGGGACAGGTCCTGAAACACAGTGCTCAGTATGTGTAATTAGGAGTAAGGTTAAAAGCGGTTTCTCCCCTTCTAACAAGATCTTGAGACCCAGTCAGGAACCACATGAAAAAGTGTATAGAAGAAAGCAGAAAATACTAGTAGGTGAAGCTGAAACTACCCTTGTGAAAGCCTTGTAGCATTTTAAAATTCTTTTTCTCTTCTTAGTTTCTTAGTCTCACTAAGCCACTTTGCTAAGTGAGGTGCTAGTGGGTGAATATGCATTTGGAAGAAGAATTTTATTATGAGGAATGTAAAGCAAGTAATCTAAATAATCTACTTTTTTTTTTTTTTCTTTTTTTTTTTTTTTATTTTTTTTTTTTTTCTTAACATTGAAATTATGTATACAGAAAAATGTGGATTTTTATATATATATATATATATATATTTTTTTTTTTTTTGGAGAGGACAAGCTGATAGAGGGTACGAGGGTAATCATCCTGACTCAAATTCTGTCCTTTTCCTTTCTGTTTTTGTGGTATTTGCCGCAAGAGAAGGTAAGAAGGAACAAAAACAAAATGAGGGGATGATTTTTTGAATCCTCAGTGTTCTTTTTAAGATACTGTTCTATCAAGAACTATTGTCCCAGCTGTAGTTAAAATAATTAAAGAGCAATTACAATCTAATGAGGAAAAATGGTGCGATCTACTCAATATGAGTAAGAGAGAGAATATAGTACTCCTTTGGACTGATAATGACACGTGCATGTGCATGTGACTATCCTAAAAAGCCAACAACAAATCTAATATGTTTGGAAGGTAAAAGCACCAGGCACTGCTAAGCATTTTCCAGACAGAGGAAGACAGAATTCCCACCTCAAAGGTATTTTCTTCAAAACTGAATGACTGATGCAGAGAATCTGTGTTATAGTTAAGAAATGTCACTTTATTTTCCATCTTCCAATTCTGTAATAGTTAAATCCACAAATTAGGCAGAGTAGTAAGACTTTCAAAGGTAATTGAAAAGCCTTGTGATTTCAGGACTTTTACTTGCGAGGCTGGGTTCATCACTGAGGTGGTGATCTCACATTGACCAGCAGGGGAAAATTGAAAACAGGGTTTTTCAAACAGAAACATAATTTTGGCTCATAAGCTATTTGGTATACATCCATGCTGCCAGCAACTTTGCAGCACTCAGATACTTGATCTGGCTGTAGTATGGGTAGGAGCACAATTAAAACTAAGGACAGACATCTCAATGTTGCACTGCAGATTATTGTGAAAATTTACTGTAGTCAGATAAAGATTTCCATTGATTTTCAGTGCTTATGCAGTGTAGCTGAAGATCTGTACTGCCATAGATGAAAACTGATTTCATTAAACTTGCAAATCACAGTAACCCACCCACTTTGGGTAAAGGAAGACACTGATAGAACACATGGGAAATAATTTCTTTATGTACTTACTGATGTTTTAGAGCAGTATCATGCTCTGATTAGCATTTATTTGAATATCTAAATATAACAAACACACTATTAAACCTGTACATTTCTGGATGAAGCTATATTGTACAAGGCAAACCTTGTGAAACTGCAGTGATGCTGCTGTGGTGCACCGTGTACCTAAGACCCAGCCTTCGCTTCTATGCTTTCCCTCCCACTCTAGTCATCTTTTTAATCAGTTACATTTTTGGTAGTGATTTCAAACCTCTTGAATATAAACTTCCAGAGCACTACTTTGTGGGTGCATTTTTACACACCTCCCAGACATCCTGCAGTGCAGAAACAAAACACAGAAAAGAGAAGCACCTATGATTAGATGTCCATGTCACTTGGTGTCAAAGGTGCCATCCTTACCATCCCATCCCTCTTTGTTTCTTTTAGAAATGAACCATGTAAACACCTCAATAATTAAATCATTTACTTAGTGGGTGTTACAACAATTGGTAATGATGAAGACATTGCACAATCAGCAGGCTGTACTCATTTGTTCTGCTGCTTAACATCACCACTGTGAGAACATCATTGTTTATTATGGCTCACAGGCAGTAATCATTTTACATAACATGAGGATTTTTTTCACTCAATTGCTTTCATGCTTTAGGCTGATGAGAATAATCACCATGCAACAATTACTTGCACCTTTACAGATGATACACAACAATTCAGGTCACTGCTTTTTAAATGTGTATATATATACTTTTTGATGGGTGGCAGTGGTGGGTGGAGTTACAGGTTTTCCTCTTACACATTTCAAGAGATAAAAATAAAAATCCACATCGTTGTTTTCATTTCCTCTCTGCTGAGAACCCTTATTAAACCAAAAGGTTAACAGTGTTCAATACAGGACACTTTCCAGTTACCATATGAAAGAATTCAGAAAGCTAAAGACGTAGATGAAGTATTTGGTAAACAGTTGTGACCTACCTACATGGACACACATGACATAGCTAATTCCAATGGGCAATGACTTCGTTTGAAGATTTATTTATGAATAATTCACCCTCTATCCATTTTAACTATTAGCAGCTGAAAATACTCCAGCAATCTTTTCAGGAAATAGGAAAAATAAACACTATTCTTCAATGCACACACCTTTCAAGCTGCTAATAGTAGCTGAACATAAATACAGAACCCCAAAGGTTTTCACCCAATGTGAAATTTGGCATTAAAAATAATGATATATGAGCTTGTAATTGATACTAACAGTAATTTTTTAAATTTATTTTTGCTTAAACAAAGCAAGCATGCATGAGTTTGAAAAGTACTTATTTGAAAAGATGGTTTGAGAGTAATTGGGTCAAATGCAGGTCTTCAAGATAAGTTATCTTCATAAAGAGGCAGAACTTCCACCCTGGATTTCTAGAGAGTGGACTTTGGCCTGTTTAGGAGACTGATTGGTGGAGTCCCTTGCAAGGCTGTCCTGAAGGGTAGAGGAGTCCAGGAAGGCTGGGCACTCCTCAAGAAGGAAATCCAAAAGGCACAGGAACAGGCTGTCACCACATGCTGAAAGATGAGGCAGCATGCCAGAAGATTGGCTTGGCTGAACAGAGAGCTGTGGCTGGAGCTCAAGAAGAAAAAGAGGGTTTGTGACCTTTGAAAAGAGGTACAGTCCACTCAGAAGGACTACAAAGATGTCATGAGGCTGTGCAGGGAGAAAATTAGCAGGGCCAAAGCCCAACTGGAGCTCAATCTGACATCTGCTGTTAAAGACAATAAAAAAATAATAATTTATAAATATATAAACAAGAAAAGGGGACTAAGGAGAATCTCCATCGCTTATTGGGTAGTGGGGGAAACTTAGTGAAAAGAGATGAGGAAAAGGCTGAGGTACTTAATCGTAATTGCTAGCCAATGGGACATCACAGAAGGAGATACAGAAACAACACTGAGAAGGTAATAAGTCAAGACTGACTTTGTTGCTAAGCAGAAACAAGTGAAAGAATGTGAAATGAAACCATAAGCACAGGTGGAAATTAAACAATATATAGTCCACATTGCTTTGCAAAATGAAAAGGTGAATCACCCCAGTATGTGAACTACTCCTTAGTGGCAATATTTTGAACATACTGGAAGATAATATCTGAGAAACTCAGAAGAGTAATGTGATAGTCATTTTTTTGGTGAGAAAAAAAAGCCCTTTAAGTAGGAGAGAAGAATAAGGAAATGATGGCATTTAAGGGACAAAAAAAAAAAAAAAAAAAAAAAAAGCAAGCGAGGTCCAAGGGTGTACTGAATACACAGGAACTGCTGATGACAAAAATGACAAGGAGAAAGTTATCAAATCAGGTCTTCTCTGCAGTGATGGTATTAAGACATTGATAACAAAGATAACTTGCATATTATAAAGCAGATCATAGCAAAGTGGCATCACTGCAATATAAATTATTTGCTTAAACCAAAGTGAGGCACAGACATATTGAAAACTTAATTTTGTAAGGCTGGACCAAAGCAATCTCTGGGCAGCTGTGTGAATGAATGGCTATTTTGCATAGAGAAGCCTGTGCTATCTAAGCACATGCAAAAGTATGTGCTTAGATAGCTACCCACTTACCCTGCTGTGGCCCAAGGTGGTCTCTGTTTCTGATGCTACCCTCAGTTCTTGGTGCCACAGCTATCATGGCTAGGGCCTGTGTGAGTTCCTGTGCCTCAGTTAATTATAAATGGGAGAGGGTACGAAAGGTTGAAAAACAGCTTCTTGCAACTGCTGCTGTAAGTCTGGGTCCACTTTTTTCCCAAAATCTCAAAGCTCAATAGATCAAGTCAAATCCTTCTAGTTTTATTACCTGTTCAAGACGGAGAAATGAGTATTCAGAATTCAGAGGACAACGTTTTGTACTTCAGTGTGCTGACAGACAGTACTTGTTAGATGCAAAGCATGATTGAAAGAGGGAGTAATCCATAACTACAGAAATGGTGTAAAGAGGAAATGCAGAAGTTCCACACAAACGGAAGAGCAGTGGACTTAGGATCACAGCTATGGAACTGTACTTCTCTCAGTGACACTGACCCTATTAATAATGTGTGTTCATGGCACCTGTTGGCTGATGTTATCATATTTGTTCAGATACCAAGTAGTTCAGCCTTTCTGTAGAGCTAGTCAGTTTTTCCTCCCCTTTTTTTGCCACACCTGATTAGACTTGTGTGAGAGAAATAAATCCAGTCTTATGCAATGCTAGGCTATTACCATCACATAAGAAAGATGATCATCTATCACAGAAAATCCATAAAAGGATGATATCAGGGGTTCTGTTCTTAAGCCATTTGGCAGAACCATATCTTATTGTAATCTACATGGCACCAACAGCCTTCTGTTCCTATTGAGGCAGTCAGTCACAGAGAGGGAATGGAGAGGTGACTAAAGCTGCATTGGTGACCCAGGGCCAGAGAGCAGCAGAATACTGCATCTGAGCAGAGCAACTGCTGAACTCAACAGGTCTTTTTAGAAAACAGACAAGATGGAGGAGCTGCAAAGACTGAAGAATATTTACACTGTGCTGTCACTAAAACACCAAGTGGCATAAATGGCCAAATATTTGAGATTTTAAATAAATAAGTAAATAAATAAGTCATTCTGAAAACCCTGTCCCATAGGTTGTATCTGACTAGAAGCTTCTTTGGCAGGCCAGTAATTCCAGTCTGTGCTCCACTAAATGAGGCACAGAAGTTTCTTCCTCACCTCTACACCTTCTCAGCCTAAGAGTTGTATTAAGTCAAATGCAAGCACAGAAGGAGTGTTAAGGAGTAACAAAAGAGATTAGCAATTCCAGATTATATTCACAATTTAATCAGTAGTAATGGAAAGTGATATATAGAGTGTAAGAAGGCCATTATGGAAATGACAGCACAGGTTTCTCTTTTAAACCAATACCATTCTACATCAGAGTTCACCATTTTCATTAAAAACACACAAACAAAACCAACCAACCAACCACAACCAACAAAAACAAAAAAGACTTTAGCTCTTCTAATAGTGAAAATTGAAATAGTTTTTATAAGAAACTTGTATCTTTTTATCAGAGGCAAAACAAACAAAAAAGCAAAGAGCACTTTTGAAAATGGTCCATTAATACTATTAATCTCTGAAATTTTCAAAACACAACTATGTCTGTGTAAATGTGTGATGCCTTATCTATAATGATGCAGATAATGTGCTAAAAAAATAAAGCCTTGAAACAGGAGGCTTAATACAAAGATGTACACTGGAACAGCTAATTCATTTGTTTTACTTATAGCTTGATAATAAGCAGGTACTGCATGGACTCTGGGAGTTCATGACCCATGATGAAATGTTCTGAGCATAGACCCTTCCATTAAAATTCTTGTTGAGCAGTCATTGTTTGTGTCTTATGCTGCTAAGGCTACATATTTTCTATTCAAAAACAAAACAAACAAACAACAACAAAACAAAACAAAAACATGTTGGCAAAAAATATCTCTTTCATCTTTGTTTTATGGGGTTTAGCAGCAACTCCAAGGTAAGATAAATGATTCTTTCAAGGTCCTGAAGGAAATCTTTGAGCAAAGAAATATGTATTTTCAAAATTCCAGCACTTTATGCTAATCACCGACAACTCTTTATCCTTAATCAAGTGCTGCTCTGCTCTTACAATGAGTAGTTCTTTGGTATTCTGGAGAAAAGATAAGTTTAATATCCCTAATCTTTAAAAACTGATGGCCTTTGTAAGCCCAAAACTCCTCTTTAGCTTTGCCCCGATTTAAAAATAACAAAAGCATATGGCCAGTGAGTTGTGACCAGTGAATTTGTCCTGAGAGACATTGCATTTTACTTCTGATTTGCTCTTAAGAGACACATAGCTGGACTGAAGAAGCCTTACGTGAGCCAGCAGGACTTTGTAACACAGGCTTTGAACTACTGGATTTTGCTGAAAAAAATCAAATTGTTTCTTAATATTTGATCCAAAAAATTCTCCGAAAGGACATAATCTCAATTAATCATAAGGCAAGTGTTCTCTTAGCTCCTAAGTGAGCCAACTGGGAAAACAAAAAGTGCTTTCCCCTTTATTTATTTATTTGTGTATTTGGGCAGTACTTGCAAAGCTTTTAAGACACCTCAGATTGAGTCTTGAGACTGATAAAGTTCATTCATAAAAAGACTGCAATGCAGGTGGAAACAGGACTTCTGACCTCTGCCTGAAACACATATATTATATATTGATTGCACAATACAGTCATTTTCTGTTAGACCGTGTAGGCTATAGCAATGTTTTCCAGTCAGCTGTTCTAAGCATATACAGTGGTATGCATTTGCATTGTATGCATTCGTACACATTGCAGTAACATATAGCTAAAAATATCTCTGCAAGCTTTTACTGACTATTTGTTACACCTGTTTCCTAATGCTTTCTATAATAATGGAAAATTATTCACAGTTGATGTTGTCAGCTTGGTGAAGGTATATTCATGTATCTCTTTTTAACAAGCCGTTGCATATTCAAAACCTCTAAACTGGAACTTTTTGATCCTAGTTTTGGTGCAAACACCTTGTTTGTGACCTGCAATTGCTAAAGACACAGCTATTTTAAACCATAGCATGATATTTTCTGTTTGTGACATTCCCTGAAAATTCTCCTCAGTCCTTCAGAGGATGGGCAAGCAGCAGCAAACATGTATCATAGGCAGAGCAAAGGTGTCTGCGGTAAGTTTCCATCCAACTATGCAGAAGGATTATGCTCAGAGTGAATTCAGATTCTACTGGAGTTTGAGCTTTATTTGTCTGATTAAAATAATTACCTCAACATTTTTCCAGTGTGACAGAGACACCCCAAAAAGCATCTAGTAGCAAACAAGGACAAACAACCCACAGGGGAACGGAGAACTGCAACTGTGCCACTGCTTATCAGATCAAGGCTTTACAGAACCTCAACAACTACCTCTTCTTAATTCTAGTAACATCTCCTTAATTCTAGTAACAAATTCATAATGAAAACTCACCTAAGCTAGAAAACTAACCAGCAGGGAAATCAGAGGATGCACTTTGTACTTTTCCCTCTAGTCTTTAGGAGCCAGAATGGGAATGAAAGAACAGACGCCATGTTCAGCAGGTATCTTACATAACAGTCTCACCAAGTTACCTGCATCAAACATCTTCAGAATTCCAGACCATCTATAAACACAGTAATGTTCAAATACTGTATCCATATTTTTAGTACCTCCTGGACCTACTGTTTTTCCTATCGAAACTTCTACATTTTTACTCAGTGGCTATAATGGGGAAAAATATCCCTCTTCTTAGTAATAAACTATTACTTTAAAAGCAGAGGTTGCTTTAAAAATTTCACAGATCTTTTTGATGTGTTAAAAAGCACAGAATACTATATACCATGTATCATGAGAAGTTGTTAGAAATAATTTTTTTGCCCTTCAACTGTAGTGCTTCTTAAATATTCTAAGGTAGCTGGAAGTTTACCTTGGAAACTTCCCAATACTGCTTTCTCATTTATGAATTTTTGTTATCAAGCCAGATTGATTCTTTAAAAATGAGCTGAATTTCTCTATTTCCCAGCTGGATAGTATGTACATTCAGTAAACACAATTAACTTTTTTTTGTATAAAAAAGGAAGGCAGTGGCCTGTAGCTGTAGACCAGAAATAACAGAGATAGAAAAGCCTTCCTAGAGAAAAATTACATGCTTTTTTGTTAAAGTGTTTGTATTGTCAGTCTACTGACATGCAATTATTATTAATGCAATCATTAATAGCAAGTTTTTTTTTTTTTTTTCTTCAGACAGTACTTGATACACTAATTAAAACAATGTAATGTTTCTGCCAAAAAGAACATTATCATGTGACAGTCATTTTTAATTTTTATGAGAATTCCTTCTTTTCATGTTAGCCTGCAAAGAAGAGAATTTTTTTAATGAACTCTGACATCTAGCCTAAACTTATTCAAATTTATATATTTGGATAAAACACTCCTTCTAAAGTTTGAAGGTGGAGATACATGCGATAACATATACGCGCATGTATACATGCACATATATGCAAGACCTGCAGAACCTAATAAGAAAGACATATAAAATATAACATAAAAGACAGCTGCTTCCAGGATTCTGAATGGAGCTCGAGGCCCCACAAGCAAGCTACTGAAGTGCTCTAAAAAGCAGACAGTAGAAAAAGCTAGGAGATAACAATGGACAGTTTTAAAAATATATATCTTAAGACATTTCTCAAGGTATTTCTTAAGTAATTGCCCAATTTTTGCTCTTTGATACCATCTGAGAGATTGAAGCAGTTACCAGGAAATTGCCTATCAGCTAGAAAAAGGCAAAGGACACATCTGGGGAAGACATGTGTGTGCTTTTTTAAAAGGGCATAGGCAGGATTTCATGTCATTGGGGGGTAAAGAGAACTGGTTGCATTTTTTTTTAATAACATAGTTTATATTTTCCTAAAGTATCTTTGCTAAAGTATCTTGTACAGTACAAGGCACTTTTTTTCTCTTTCTATTGCAGTGTGTTCAAACTAACCTCTTACTTTAACAAGCACTTGCTTTATGTTGTTTGTATGGTGTGTGTTACTAGAATGAATGCCTTTGCCATGGAACTATTACGGTGTGCACACTCTTCTCCCTCTATACTCTCCCTACAGCTCCTCTCTACTGTCACAGGGCTGTGACACCAAAGGATGCTCTGCCACATCTGCAGGAAACAATGGCTCTCATCCTTTCCCTCCCTCCTTCTCCTTGCCAGAATCAGCAATTACACAGTGAGCTACTTTGAATAAAATTGTGAAGATGGTTCTAATTAAAGAGATATCAAGCTGCAGTACAAGCTGCAATTCATGCAGCTTGTACTGGGCCTAGCTGGGATGAAGTTAACTTTCCCCACAGCAGCCCATACAGTGCTGTGCTCTGCGCTTGCAGCTAGAACAGCACTGGTATCACACCAGTGTTGTGTCTTCTGCAGAGCAGTGCTGGAGCAGCAACAGGACTCTCTCCAAAGCTCCCCAGTGCCAGTAGACCGAGGGTAGGCAAGAGGTGGAGAGGAGACATCAACCAGGACAGCCAACCTGAACCAACCAAATGGATATTCCATGCAACATGGTGTCACACTCAGCAATAAATGTGGGAAAGAGGAAGGAGAAGGAGGGCTCATCATGAAGGCATCTGTCCTCCTGAACAACTGCTACGTGTGTTGAGGCTCTGCTTCCTGGGACATGGCCGAACATCGCTCATTGATGGGAAGTTGAGAATAATTGTTTTCTCTCTCTGTGTGTTTCCATGTGGCCTTTGCTTGATTTTCTCTTTCTTTTCCCTTTAATTAAATTATCCTTATCTCAATCCACAAGCCTTTTCATATGGCTCAGCAGCACAGTGAAAAAAAGAAAAGAAGAAAAAAGTATGTTTGTGTAGGTCTTCGGGGCTGTGTGTGGTTTTGGCCTGGAAGTTTCTACAAAAACATTCTTTATCCCTCTCCCCATTGAGATTTCAGAGCTCATATGGGCAGCTGTCAGACCACCCTACCACTGGGAAGTCCTTGTTCACTGACCTGAGTGATCACATTGTCACACACTGATGTCTTCTCCACCAAAAAAATATTTGACTCATAGCACATATCCAGGGCACAGAAAGCTTCTGGGATTTGGCATTTGGCATATGGAGAATGAATAGTTGAATCCCATATATGCCTTGTAATGTCAATTAGTGCAATCATGCACTGGTTTGAAAATACATAAGCCACAGTAGCATGCACACACATAAGGACTTTTGTAAATAGGAGCATTTACTGAAATCAACAAGATGGCACGATTGGAAAATTCACAGCTTCCTGTTATCTGTAATGAAGTGTGGCATTATGTGTATAATCTAAGAGAAGCTTGTGAAATGTATCAGAGAACATAGAAGGATGAGGGAGGGAGGATATACTCAGCTTATTATACCATAGTGCCGGCTGGGAAAAAAAAAAAAAGAAAAAAAATGTGCTAAAAAAATGCACTAGGAAATCAGTGCTCATTATTATTTCATTTCCTTTGAAGTTATCTTCTCATGTAGAGCATCAGAGACCTGCATGACTAGTAAAAACTGCCTTCCAGAATCTGTATAAGAAAACAGACAGATTTTAATTTCTAGTGAGATAGAACTTTGGGGGTTGTGGTTTTTAGAACTTATTTTTCCATGGAGCTCTTGAATAAGAAGAGGGGGAACACATTTTCCTGTTTGTTTTCTTGCTTTTTCAGCTCCTGATCTTTTTAATCTACCTGTAAAATGTGGAAAGAAATAAGCCTAGTTTAACAATATTGGAGGAGTCCAGGAATAATTTCTGGTCATTAGGAAAACTTTCCACAAAGATCAAGTGATAGCACTGGAAATCCAAAGGGGGAGGCATGTAATATCAGTGTTGAACTTTAAGCCAAAGACTTGGCTTTACTGAACTAACACACCTCCTGCCGATGAGTCCTGATCTCATCAAAGATGATCCACCCTCCCGCTTGGCAGCCTGCAGAAGCCCTGTGAGGAGCAAAATGCTGCTGCTGCTGCTCCTCCAGGAGGTTGTTTCCAATATCTGTAAGCAGCTCTGGGGCAGAGGCATAACTTCCTCTCACCTTTCATATGGCTGCTCCCACTACAGAGTGGAGTTCATAACCAGGCCTCTCCTTATGACTTTTATCAGACCACCTAGTAAAGGCTAAATTGCATGCCCATGTGGTGGTTTTACTTGGGTGGGCAGCTGAGCTCCACCACAACGGCTCTCTCACCCCCCCTCCTCAAAGAGGAACAGGGAGAAAATATGATGAAAAGGGCTCAAGGGTTGAGATAAGGACAGGGAGTTCGCGCATTACTGTGACAGGCAAAACAGACCCAGCAAAGGGAGATAGTAAGATTTACTGCTTATTACTAACAAGCTAGAGAAGCGAGAAACAGGAAAGATACCAAAAGCACCTCCCCCCCCCCATCTGCCCTCTTCCACCTCCTCCCTCCGAGTGGCACAGGGGAACAGGGGAATGGGGGTTATGGTCAGCCTATAGCACTTCTTCTCTACCGCTCCTTCTTGATCACTCTTGTCCCCTGTGCTGTGGGGTCCCTCCCACAGGATGCAGTCCTTGCTGACCTGATCCAGTGTGGGCTTCCCACAAGCAACAGCTCTTCAAGAACTGCTCCAGATATGGGTCCGTACCATGGGGTCCATCCCTCAGGAGCAAACTGCTCCAACCTGGATCCCCCACAGGCAGCAGCTCCTGCCGGGTCACCTGTTCCTGCGTGGTCTCCTATCCACGGCCTATAGGTCCAGCCTGGAATCTGCTCTGGCAGGGATCTTCCACAGGCCGCAGCCTCCATTGGTACAGGTCCACCTGCTCCACCATGGTCTGCTCCACGGGCTGCAGCGTGGAACTGTGCTCCACTGTGGTACTCCATGGGCTGCAGGGGGACATCCTGCTTCACCATGGTCCTCACCACAGGCCGCAGGGGACTTCTGCTCTGGCATATGGAGCACCTCTCCCCCTCCTTCACTGACCTTGGTGCCTACAAGGCTGTTCCTCACTCCTCTCACTCTCCCAGCTGCTGAGTGGCACAGTGCTTTTTTTTTTTTTTTTTTTTTTTTTTTTTTTTTTTTCTGGGAATCAATAGCAAGACAAAATTACTGCTGCAGCTGAGAGAAATTCAGTACATACCAGCTATGACAGATAGCTGCGGCCAGTTAGGTCCTGTGTGGCTACAGGTAGGATTCACTTTTGATTAATGTGTCTCTAGAATGAAATGAAATGTGAAGAAATATCCCTGGCAATGAGGCTGGGTAGTGCAAAGGACAGTGATGCTAACAGATGTTATTGGTTGTGTTATAACCTGAAGACAATTCAGATCTTAGCCACTTCTCAGCTGCACTCTGCAGCCATTGACACCTTTACATGTCACATGCATGGAAAATAGTGTGCGCTGGTGACCAAATAAAAGATGATTTTGGTCTCAGTTCTGTGTCAGGCCAGGGCTAAATTCTACGATTGGACTGAATTCAGTCAAAAGGAACAGAGGCCAGTGAGAGTTAAAATTGGAGAGGAGCCCTAGTGAAGCCCTGTATATACCCCATAAATACACTACAGCCACAGCTCTACATGGTAGGTGCTGATGGTTAGCAGATAGAACTTCTTTCCTGATTTGTACCTGTAGCTGTCTCACTCCTTCACCTTTCTGCTTCTTTTTGGGACCTCACATAGAGTACCTAGTCTACAGAGCTTCTGCTGGGGAGATTCTACCACAGCTGCCATTAAAGTCTGTTTTCAGATAGAGCCCTCCTGAGTCATAGGATCAGGTGGGCACTGCAGCTTGTTTTTAACAGGTATAATATATATGTATATAAACTATATATATAAAATATATAAGATATGTATGTATTTTATATATATATATATGCATATATATATATATATATTTCCAGTGATAGTGGGCAGAATCTCAAAACACCTCAGCTTCAGACCTTAATCAAATCTGATTTTTGTATGTTTGTATTGGGCGGTCTGATATCAGCATTACCAGTTCTCTGATGCTTGGATGTCTGGATGTTGGATACACAGACATCCCTTTGTCTAAAGCAGGAAGTCTTCTGTTTGTCAATATACCTAGGACATTGATATTCTGAATTCAAATAACACAGACTTTTTAGGATGAAAGAAAATACATTGAAGAAATAAGATTTACTCACAGTTTTATATAGTTTCTTACATTTGGACAAGAATAGACCAAGTCAAACCCTAAATCTTCAACCTCAGTCTTAGGGAGTTGAGAAGGTAGGGTGTAAACCACCAACTTAATACTGAAAGTATGCCTTCTGAATATAAAAAAGAACCAAACTATCTCCACAAACCTGTGTAGATATTCAAACTTGTAGGCAATTTAGGCACACTACTGCTTTTTTATTTCTCTCATAAAACAAACAAACAAACAAACAAACAAACGTGTTCTTAAGCTACAATTCCTTGTGTCATCTTTCCCTCCAAGGTATTGTACCTTACATACTGGAAACAGTGAAATGTATTTTACCCACTTTAAAATTTCAAGAATATGATCATTAAAATCAAGCATCTCTGACCACTAATGTTTTGGTTAATTGAACCTTTCTGACATGTAGTCCCCCAGGTCTCATGTGCTAAAAGTTCAGGAAAATTCACCATACGGTGAATACATTATTCCTTAAAAACACCAGGACAAAAACAAAGACACTCCTGTTCTGAGCTTACTGTCATGTTTCATTTAATAATAATTTTCCCATTCGTGCTTCTGTGATGCCAGGCTGCTTCAGAAATAATTTGTTTCAAACTCTGAGATACTCTTACCATATGTAAGGTACATTTCTTGGTAGGGCAAATGAAATGCTCTGCAATTCTTTAAAAGTTATTTTGATTCCTAAGGTAATATAGGCATAAACCCTCCATAAGGAAGCTTGTAGACACACACAAGCCTACTTTCTATTCAGTTTTCCATAAAAATCAAAGCCAGCGTAGGATATTTGGAAAGAGAAATATTTACCCTCATTTTAACATCCAAACCCTTATTTCATTTAGAAGAAAAGAAGACTGTGAAGAAAACCATTATTTGAATGGACATACAAGGCTTAAAGTTGCCAATGAACCTCCTTCTTGTTAGGCATGTGTTATGACAGCCTTTATACATATAATACTTTTCCCACCAAGAACTTTGACCACTCAGTAAACAAACAAACAAAAAAACAAACAAAAATGCTTCCTTTAAGAGGATCTATTCCATGTTTTGCTTTGAATTCAATCCTTTGGAGAATGTAAATGTCCCTGTAGACCTTTATGTTTCAGAGTGGCTATGGAAGGATACAGCATAAATAATAAAAAGTCATTTGTCCTGGTTTGGTGCTGTGAAGTAACTCAAAATTAGTGTTTTTAACAACTGCCTTAATGGTTAGGAAGTGAATATTTCAGTGGAAAAAATGAGAGATTTCAGTATTTCAGTTCAGGATAAATGCAAAAATATTTGTAATAAACCTCTGGACTTTAAGGCAGATCTTCTGTTTCCTAGTTCTGTGTCAGACTGCAAATCTGGGAGCTCTGAATGGCAAATCAGTGCTCAAGCCTCCTTGTAAAAATTCTCTGACTTTCTTAATTTAGATTTTTCCAAGATGAATTACTGTTATCAAATCCGGCCAGATTTCATGATTCATTTATCATTTCCGAGATTTTAAGATGTCATTTTTCTATGGTATGGAGAATGTATTTCCTAAACTGCAGCAAACCACAGTAAATGAAGAGAGACTCTGTGACACTCTGAAATTACAGATTTTGCAGGTCCTTGGACATTTTAATTTTGTCCACTGACATTTCAATTGTAAAAGCAGAACAAGCTTAAAAATGGTGTGTGTGTATGTGTGTGTGTGTGTAGGAGGAAGAGAACAACTTTAATCAATAATTTTTAAAAGCTGGAAAAGAACAGAGCATTTTGAATTATAACAAGTGCACTTTACAACTGCAGGGAGGAATTAAATGAACAGTAACTTTTGTTCTGAGGTTGTGAGCAGGGCTAATAAAGGGTATGCTCACTGGTCAGAAAACAGCAGCAAATTGACTGCATGACACTGCTGGAAGCACTGTGTGGGGCCTGCAGAAAGCACCAGGAAGCTGGCAGTTCATGAGCTAAGCCCTGCTTGCTGGCACAGTTCCCAAGGCTAATTTCTCCAAGCATGGAAAATCCCTTCCCCTACCTTCCACCCAGGACACAGCTTCAGGATTTCTGGACTCCAAAGACTGCTTTGAAGGAGACCTTGGCTGTCCTTCCTTCCCCCTGCTCCCTCTCTGAAAGGAAGCAAAATATTACAACACAAACAAAACTCCTGCAGGAAGGAAGTCAGCACAACGTGACTGTGAAATGGAAGGACTACATCAAGATAACTGTACACGTGAGTGGTTGTTACACTCTGATGAGTCCGCATCCTTGAGATGACACAGTGAGATATTACTGATAGTGCAAAACTGCACTAATCTAGCCTTGAAATATGTTGCACACATTTACTGGCAGGTCTAAGTCTGTCCTAGTGTTCAAGTCACAGACTGAAGTAACACTCATTCACAAATTTGAAATATATATATATATATATATTTTAAAAAAAGCAAACAGATCAAAAACCCACAGAACCTGGGCTCTTCAGGTTGGAGGCACCCATAGTATCCACTTCCCACATACATTCTCGCAAAACATCTGCCAGTTCTGCACTACAGAAGTAGGGTATGAGGAAATGGCTTGTATGGAGATAAAAACATGGGTACATGATTTGATTCAGCACTTTCTGCTAGATCTCGAAGGATGTCACTATCACACCACTATGCTTCAGCACTCCAGCAGTTTTTACATATTAACCTTTAGGTGTACCAAACAAAGGTCAAGAGAAAGTTCCTTGAAGAGTTTGACTGTTATATGTGTGACACACTGTGCAGTACAGGAGACAATTAATTTTCATTGGGAACCTGATGACAGATTACAAATAATACTACTTTCATGAATAAGTTATTGTTAATCATTAAAAGATTAACACTGTGTCCCACGTGGAGAAATGTACTGTTGGAATATCCAGACTTTCTCACTGATTAGCTGTAGAGGGAAAAGTTTTATGCCTTTTGAGGTTTCACAAACATTAGAGATTTCTAAGCACACATTTTCCCCATAATTCAGACGTGGGGTGCTCTTCAAAAAGTATGGTCTTTTTTAAATCTGCTGTTAATTTCCACATATAAGAGAACAACCTACCACACACAAAACCTATGCCTATAAAGATCAGTCTGATACAGGTTGATTGTGCTATTTCTGAACACTTACACAGTATTTCGTATTTGTCAGCTGATGTTGTTTCCCATATCCTTCTTACTGCATGTAACATTTTAATAGTGACCAAGTTTTCATGCTTATTTCATATTTTTCTGTAGGAAGAAAAAAAATCTTTTAAATATCTATACTTACTTTATTTTCAGAACTTGCAAAACTTGAATAAATCAAACTGCAAATTCTGAATTCAGATTACACTACCTTGTTTTCTTTTTCTAACTCTTCTTTGTAGATCATTACAGCTTTGTTAGGTAAAGAATGTCACTGAAATCACAACATTTTTGAGCATCCTAAGGAAGCTTAGGTTATTAAAGAATACTCATCCTCCATCCATTTAACACTGTATTGAAGACCTCATCCATGGGTATTACTACTAAGCATTCTCTTACAAGTAAGAGAATTTACTCATTTGTATGAGTAAACACTTAACTAAAATATAGGTGTTTTATAATAATAAAGATATAGTCAAACATTTTTCTAGGGGTACCATCACCATCAGCTTTCCACTACACCCTCTCTTTTAAACTTTACTCTGTGAACTGTTCATTCACATGTATTTTACAGCACTGAGCATTTTCAGACATGACCTTCAGATATACCACTGATATTGTCTGAAAATTTTGTCTCCAGTATCAGAGCTTTGTAAAAAAGGTAGGCACTTCTGTGAGAACTTTTTTGAAAACAAAGCTTTCTGAGAAAATTTTCATAGCAGTTCAAATCCCTTCCCATATGTATATATATATATATATTTTTCAGACATTATCATGAACCCTAAAAATGCATAGGGCTTTTCCCCACCTATAGTTTCTATGACTCCATTGTGCAATGCAATCAAGAGAGAAAACATTCCCCACAGTGTTGTCTTTTAATCCCAGAAGGGTCCTCTAGAATTGAGTAAGTTAACACCATGTCAGCCCACATCAGAGCAAAGCTGCGTGATAAGGAGCCTGTATATAGTTTCAGTCCTGTAAGCAAGGAAGATGTATAAGCACAGAGCTCTGTATGGGCTAAGTTACTCTTACAAAGCACTGCTGGACACAGTGTGTGTGTGCAATTTGTGGTATAAAATCACAAGAAAGAGAAAGGAGGTGTCAGGGAACAAGCACCAGTTCCATGAAGATTTCATAACTCACAGTTCATAAGATCACAGGCCTTGACTCAGCAAATCCAGCCACACTTAGCATTGATCAGTTGTCCAAACAGACTTTTTGTATTCATCAGCTTCACTGTGAACTGAGTGAAGACTTAATTTAATGCCTTGTTGATCAGAGGTGGCCGTGTTTACAGGTAATAATGTGCCTAAGCGATTTGGCTTCACATGCAATTCTTTATGCATCTACAGGAAAAACAGATCCAACATCTTACAAAGGTAAACATGTTTGTAACTCAAGCATGAGTAGAGGTGTCTTGCACAGTTCTGTACACACTAAAGATGGAAATACATCAATTTATTTCAAATATTGTACAAATTCAGTTAAAGACTGCAGTGCAGGTACATTACCTGCACTGGGAATCCAAATAGAACAAATATTCATTGCCTCTTCTCAGAAATATACAAAAAAGCCACAAATCACTCTTTAAATTATTACTTTTTTCTTTATTTTCCTTAGCTATCTGTGAGCCCCAAGTGAAGTTTCAAGCAAATCTTTTCCCATCCCTCCCTTTCTCCCCTGCATTTGCTGCACACACAAACAAATTTTGCTTGATGATCCTGTTGCAGAAACATTCGGCATTAAAAGGAGAAAGAAAGATCAAATAATATAAGGTCAGATCACTGAGAAGGCAGCAGCCCTAGCAGCAATGAAAAGAAATTGTAAAAGATGCAATCACCTTACCATTCATTGTGGCTTCCTGCTGCCCTCAGTGCTTTCTGAAGTGGACAGCAGTTAAGTGACAGCTTTCCTGTCTTTTAAGTGCCTTTGGCTGCAGGCACAGGCTTTTTGACAAGTGCAGCACATTTAACCTTGTTCAGAAAACAACCTTTGTAGGAAATAAGCCTAACTGAAAAGCAGTTGAGGTTTCCAGAGCCTTATGAGATCCTCTGTGGGCAACTGCAGGGCCGAGTCATGAGGGGGAAGAAAGATGCACAGCACTGTGGATTGTCCTGGTATTGTAACCTACTAAGTGAAGGGTAGCAGACCCAACAATACACACGTCTTAGCAATGCCTTTGGCAGAGATGGTGAAAAAATGAAGTGGTCTTGCTTGTTAGCAATATTTGGACACTATCTCATCGGTTTAATTAATCACTGGGGAAAATATTACAACACTGTTCTGATTATAAAGTAATGGGTCCATCAGGCACAATTAATGCCCGGCTGAAACACTGTAGTTTGCTCCAAAACTATTCAAGTAAACACTTGTGGGTCCTGGATGGGGCTCCTTTTCTAATTAATCCATTGAGAACTGAAGTGTGTATGCTTTTCCTCAACAAGGCATTTCCTAATATGTGATACTGCTTTGCTCACGCTTCAAGTCTTGCTGGTAATTAAAGGCAGATTTTCATATCAGGTTTCCATTCCCTCATCATAGCTATGGGCACCTTCCTAGAAATGGTTGTCCCTGTGGCATGCCAAACTGCTGTGCTATTACATCATTCCCTAAATTAACACGTGTAACATGATGTAATAGCATCAGGGAAAAAGAAGCAATTACAGTGACATGAATTTCAGAAATAATGTCTTTGCTGACAAAGAGAATTTACATGAGGGGTTACCCAGCTACTCAGTTCAACTTCTGCAATACGCAAGTACTTAAAAAGGGAGCAGTGTCTATTGGAAATTCAGCATCACTAATTGATAACTATCTCTTATCTAGTACCAATATTTAGACTGCTGATATCAGCTTTTGAATAATAATAATAATAAAAAATAAAAATTAACTAGTTCTTTTAGTGGTATTTAACTAATTTAACTCAGTAGTGGGGTGGAAGACACACCAGAATATAGTCCCTAAAGAATATGTAGTGGACCAACCATACACAACACATAACCAGATTTACCTCACTGGGAGGAGTTTTTGCTGCTTTTACTAGAATACAAAAATGGTGCCCTCTGTTCTCATTCTCTTTCTTCAGTTTTCATCTGTCAGCATTTACTCAAAGGCAGAAAAAATTTAATTCCCATTTTTTACACATGCAAACTGTTACACTAGAGAAATGTCTGCTCAATCTTCCAGAGTCAGTTCTGAAATATTCAAAATTACTCATTTCAAACAAGTCACGGATCCTTTCAGCAAGAACGAGCCATATATGGTGCTGCTGTCCTCATTCACAAATCAACAAAATGCATGTTTCTCTAATGGTTTGTTTTGTACTGAAGCCCTTGGGGCAACTCAGAAGAGCTCGAGGCCTACCACCAGCTGGTGGAAAGAACTTAATTCATGTCACGTTAATTAACGGTTTCTTTTCCAGCTTTTTCCAACATAAAGTCCACTCACCCAACATATATGTTGACTTCTACAAGCACCATCTGAGCACAGAGTATATATCTGAGTTACTACGAGCTACAAGGCATTACTGTGGGTAAGGACACTAGAAGGGAAAAGTAAGGGAGGGTTTTACCACAGGTCAAGCTCCAATTCAAAGCATTACATTCTTGATATGAAGAGCCACTTTACTTAGCTGTCATAGCTAAGAGAATACCTAAAAATTACCCAAGGACTCTATTTGTAGAAGGCATTATATGTAGGAAATATCTCATCCAAGAACCTTACCATAGCTACACATATCCATGTGACTTGTCCTTGTTGTTAGCCCAATTTCAGTTTGCTGGGTGAATAAGACAGGATACAGTGTTTGTTAAAGAGGGGAAGAAAAGCAAAAACAAAAAACTAATATATTAAGACTCTGACATGCAGTAATGCTTGCATAGAAATTAAATTTTCTGAACAACATGGCCATTCACTGCCTGGTGGTGATGGGAGTCTCCACCACAACTATCTTGAGAGGATGTGTTCAGCTGGATCAGGAGATGATCCCCAAACCTCTGCTCTGTACAGTTATAACCCAGCTAGATGTGGTCCTACAAAACCACCCCAGCACCAACATTTTCCAGTGCTATTGATCAACACCATCATAGATTATCTCAGCTACATACGAAAGACTGTCACACACAACCACTTCTGAAGGAAGAGCTTCTGTTGACTATTTACAAATGTATAATTTGTTTACTTCTGCTGCAGGAATGCTCTAGGGGAAGTCCTTGGTTCACTCCATCCACGACAAGTTTAAACATACAATTAAGAGCACATCAGGAGCTTACTTGAGGAAAATCTTGAGACCAGCCTGAAATTCCCACCTGCACAGCCACTCTAACAATCAGACAAAGACTTCCTTGTATTGATTCAGTCTGTTGCCTAGTTCCAAACAGGTCCATCTTCTCCCACAAAATCCTCGTCTTATCTCTGCCGAAAGCTGGCTGGGCTACCTCTAAATTAATAACTCAGCTGCACTGGGTCTGCTCACAGGCACTGTCCTGAAAACAGCTGCACCATGGTTATAACTAATTGAAAAACTTGATTTTCATATTTCTAAGGCTCCACAGCTCTTGCCACAATCTTAAGGTAAATCAGAGCAAATTAAGCCACTGTTTCATTCGTCACGTTTCTAAACACTTTTGCTAACATTACATTTTTATTTTACTTTGTTATTGCTGGTGCTTGATTTTACACCTCTGCTAAAATCTTTCTTAGATTTTCCAGTATTAGAAGTGTCCTAAGGATAACCTAGAAAGTACTGGCTATTTCACTTGCTAAGGAATAAAGAAATTCCAGACATTGCTTGATTTCTTCCAAGGTAATAGACACCTCAAAAGGTCAAGATTTCCTCAAGCCACTGCAGAGTACTCTTTCACCCCTATAAAAACATAATTATGAGTTGGTAAAGCTGAAAATCTAGAGACATTTCTCTCTCCTTTGGCCATACAGTCTTTGTGGAAAGCATTAATACACTGAATTGAGGATAGGAAACTTGGTTTTAACTTACTGACTGTCACATCAATGGCAACCCCCCCAGGTATATATTTCTAGCTTGTCAAGACAGGACCCTGTTCACAGGATGCTCCAACATTTCACGTACTCCTGCCTTATAGACATACAGCTTCTAGTTTCTGAAGCTACAATAGTGCTCTGCCCCGATGTGCTTCTTTGTGCCTCAGAAACCATAATTTGAGATACAGGACCAAGTAATTTCTAACTCAATAGACATGCAGACTGTAGTAGCACTTATTTTTTTCCCACTATGATGGTGTACTAACATTCAGTTGAATAGGTGTTTCATACTGCTGGAATTTCTCAAGCTGCAGCAACGTTAATAACTACATCAAAGCTACGAACTTATTGGCTTCTACTGGACTACTTAAATTGTGTCAGTGAAGTATAGTATAATTTCCAGCTGCTCTTCTGTAGTGTCTCAGTTTGCTATGCACAGCGTAGCTTTCAGCAATGAGTGTGGAAACTAATCTGAATTTTCTCTGATTGATTATAATCATTGGCAAATTATAGCATACAGCATCTTAAATACCCATTGGCATACATATTCAGTTCTTTAATTTCACAAGTTCCTACTTAATCAAAGTGCGAACTGCAGATATTGGGCTGAAAGAGACAAAACTGAATTATTGTAGCTATTTTATAAGCTACACGATTTAAGCTGGTGTGCTTAGTCCACCTTCTGCTGAATCCTGCTGAGCAATTTCATAAGAAAGCAATGTAACTCGAGAGACAGAGCTAAGCCCTGATGACTCAAGGGCCCATCCTTCATAAAGCAGGATGCTTGTTCTCTGGTAAGAGGACTTTTACTATAAGGGTTGTTAATCCAGCACACTGCACCAAATGCAGACAAAAAGAATCTCTTGAACAACAACAAAAAAAATTCTCTTTGTGCACCCTTACGTTTCTCAATAAATTCTGTGTGTGTGTGTGTGTGTGTGTGTGTGTGTGTGTCTGGAATCCCATGCAAACAGCATTGGCTATATAGCACTGTGATATCTTATGAGGCCAACCGGGGAATGTTTCTATAGCATCTCACCCTCCCTCCCCTGAAGCTCTCTCATGCATCATATTCTCCTGAGTTTTAAGTAGGAAATTAGGTTGGAAGAGCAGTAAGCCTGAGATATAATCAGCTGAGTACCATAAACATCCCCGTACTGTGTTCTCTGTGTACGAAAATAAAACTCCTGCTTAGCATCCCCCCGGCGTTTGCGTGGAGCCTAATGACATCTGAGAGACAAAACCCCTCTGTTTTTTATTGGCAAGATTTCTTACCCCCTGCAGCTGAATCTGTCTTCCCTAGAGCCATCAGAAGCGGTCGTGAAAATCTCCCATCTCCAGACCTGATTTTGGAGACCCATTCTTGCAATCCCTTACATCCTTGAGATGCATGTCCTCAGTGTCAGTCAGTGTGCTATTGATACATCCTGAGCGTTAATGTGTTATTCATATTTCTCTGAGTTCATCACTGTCTCAGCTTGTTATTCTCGCTGTTCCCCAGAATAATAGAGCTTGGTGAGGCAATTTATGCTCAGCTTCTGCAGCGTGTGCAAGTAACATATTCTATTCAAAAATATTACAGAAAAAATAGCAACTATGTCTAATCACCTTCTTTCCTCCAGAGATTTAAAGCACAATAGCATTCTAACGGCACTGACTTAACTGTTTTTTAAATCGTTTTGAGTGTAGCAGGGCTCAGATGCTCCCTTTGAAGGAGCACTTTCTCCTCCTCACTTTGGCTTTAGCTCCTGATGAAGACTCACTTGTGATCATGTCTCACTGGTATAAATAAAGAATACTGCCTCTATGATCAGCACAGTCACAAGGCAATAAAGAAGATGAGAGTCAACTCCTTAGCATCGGGTACTGTGCAATACCACCTTGCCGATGCTGTGGTAATCCCTGCTGGTACTCTGATAAGGCTGCACACTACATTCACTTTTCACAGTCAAGGGGGTTGCCAATGCCAACATAATCTACATCATATATTTAACCACATGTTGAGACTTGATTTAAAATATTAAAGGATTTTAATTAAGTCTTTTCTAGGGCAGGCTGCCCAGCACAACACAAAGCAAACTCCCCTCTTTTGTCAGATTTCAGTGCATGTGAGGAACCAAGAGTTTTTTCTCCTGCTGTATTGTCTATTCAGTGCAGAGCATGGACCTGCTCTCATCCTCTCATGCATGCATGAGATCAATTATCATGAGGCATGAGCAGAATAACAAATTAGATATTTTAAGTTCCTTGGTCTCCGTCTTTTGCAATGTAGCATCTCAAACACCAAAATTGCGCATCAAAATATATTATTTATAGAAATTTTGGTCTTAGACTTCATGCAACAGGGAATGAAGAAACATCTAAAACAATATAATTGATAGACATCTGCCTCCATTACATAGATCTTCCAGATTCTTCTAGCCACTCCCATGAAAATATAATATTAATTCTTATTTTAATCTGAGAATTTAGAGACCAAAATGCATTGCATTCACAAGAAAAAAAATACTTTTTAAAGACACATTCACATTCAAATAGATAAAGAACATAAAATCACACCATGAGTGCTTTTTCTCATAGGTAATGCAATCTCTTCTCCCTTTATACTACTCTAAAAAAATACATGTAAAAAATGTAAAAAAATACAATGTATTTATATGTTAATTTAGCTCCCTTTTTCTTAGGTTGCACATGGAACAGCATCAGAGAGAAACGGCCTACAACATTTAAGCCCTACATCAAATTGGCAGCTACTGTTCCTTGACACCATTCATATTCCAAGTAAGCATTGTGGTTTGGCATCTCTCTGTCATCTTCCAAATCATTATACTGTATGATGAAAAACTGCAGGTTATTTTTTTTTATGGTATTGGTTAACAGTTGTGCATCTTTGTTATGCTACAACTCCATTGTTTAAATTGTCAAATAGGAAGCACGCTTATTGCAAAAAGACGTGGCTGATACTATGGCACATATCTTATATCTTATGGCCTCATATCTTATAGCTCTATGAATTACTTGTGATCTCTTTGTGATCATCACCACTGAGGAAATTTCTAGCATCCTACAGACATGTAATAATCACTATAGGGTCATCTGCTTTACATGAACAGGCCATTTTGTACTTTAAACAACTTTTCAGATCAAATCAAGTGATTTTGCTATAAGGAATGCTTGATCAAAATTCTAATAAAATGAGCCTGACTTGAATTATATACTCAGGACTACTCAGCTTCTTTCTGTACTTTGTGAGGCCAAAGAAGATTTTTCAGGTTTGCACTTGCAAGCCAGATGCACTATGTCAGAAACAATAGCACACATGCCAACCTTAACCTGCATTTAAAATATATCAATGAAAAAAGGAATTAAAACTACACAGGTGAAGTGCTAACACTTGAAAGTAAACCAGAGGAGTAAATCAATTTTGATTTCTTGCAGTCTAGTCATCAGAAATGCTTACCCTGGGATTTCTGAAGACATGATTATCCTTGCCTGCTGGCTGGCTTCATGCTGGTGTAACAGAAACAGTATGCTTGGGGTGAACACTGCACAAGTCCTGACATCTTATTTGGTGATGAAATTCTTCTGAAAGGTGTGATATGGAACTAAGACAGCAGATTCTGTTACATTTAGATCTACTTTGTTCCCACAGTTACCCCTTGTTTTCAAGGGCTGATGCTCATCTCTACATGTATTTCCAGTACGAGTCTCCGCATGCAAGATGCAAGGCCATGCTTATACCACACACACCAGAGAATTTCTGAAGATCATGCTTCAGGTCCACCAGATCATTTCTAACTCACATACTCAGGATTCTTTTTCATATGGAGACCTGTCACCTAGAAAGATATCTGGGATTCTTTTGACGGCTTTAGAATTGATAATACAACTAACACAGTGCTGTTGCTGTTGTTGTGATGGCCCAATGGTCTACATTTCCAAAAGTTACCTTGAGAAAAAGCAAACAAACAAAAAATACCTACAGTATTTCAATACTAAGCATGACAAAAAGGTAAGCTTATAGGATTTAACAAATGGGCAGAAATGTACATGCAGATTTTCATGGAAAGCAGATTGTGAACATAAAAAAACATCCACAGATAGAATTTAGCAGTTCACTGCTTCTAAGATTTACTCATCAGCTTGAAGATTGTGGATTAGGACGAGGCACCATCCTGTGGCTGGTCCTGATCTCCCTGTATTCTTATGCCAGCACATGCAGGGTTTCATGGAAATGAAATAAATTTGCTCCTATGGACAAAGGAAAATTGAGCAGAGATGCCTTCTTACAGAAGGATATCTCTAGATCTTGAAGAGTCTTTTTTTTTTTTTTTTTTTTAAAGTGATTTTGCTATATATATATTTTTTTTTTAAAGTAAAATGTCTTTTTGAAATAATTTTCCCATTTTTTTGATGAAGTACAGACAGAACCATGTGATGGGGAAAGGAAGGAAAGTGAATTTCAACAAAAAATGGAAGAACTTATTATAATGCTACATGTGCTTTCTGTTGTCCTCAGTTTTATATTTGAATTGTCAGTAACACAATTTCTCCTTTCATGTAATTTTACTTCATCTACTTCCCACTATCACTTTGGTTCCTTACAAAGATTATAAAAAAAGAAAAAGTCACAACTCACAAACTCTGATAATGTCATTGAAAAAGAAAACAGACTTAAAGCAAAGCAAAAGTTAAATAATAGTGGGTATTACTGTCTTTTGCTTAACATTTGTACTGAAATAAATCTGGACTTTCCAGATGGTGGAGAATTATATACAGCTCCTGTACCAAGACCGAATCATATGGCTGGCAGTGTGTTAGGCTTGGAGTCTCTAAGCAAGCTGAACTATTTCATTTTGGACAACTTGGTTGGCCAGGCATCTGTGAAGTGTAGGTGCATGAAATGCAGACCAGTACGGCACCTACAGTGGGGATTAGTCTTGACTTGCAGCCACTGCTGGAAGCCCAAGTACTTGGTTCTCTGCTGCACATGGCCCACCAGTCTCCATCCAAAAGCTTTTGATAAGTAGCCTGTGCAGCTGGGAAGCACAGTTACCCCAAACTAGATCATGGTGACATTTTACCTGGGACACCATTAGATTAACAAATTTTACCTCAAAACGTGAAACTTTACCTATGATGCTTTTGACATTGGCCTGGGAGAGAGGAAGAAAAAACACAACAAAATAAAAACAAACACACACAAAAAAATAACAAAACCAAGCCCAAGGTACAGTGTTATTTCCATTATGAAATCAATTTCCCCTAATAGGCTGCCATTTTCACAGCACAATGCAAGATTTCAAGATGATGTACTATGCTTTGCTGTTTTCTGATTAACAAAAATGTTTTGTCTTTGTTTTTATTCTGGAAAAAACATTTTTGTTATTGTTTTATGCCAGCCATTGTGTTTGTCTTTATGAAATTTATGATTTAAAAGAAGATAAAAGCTGCATTACTATAATCATAGATGCCTAAAAAATTCAATCAGAAGATAATTATAATAACAAAAACTCTTTCAGATTCAGTGAATTACAACTGGTAGGGTAATCATTGTTTCTGGAAAAATACTTTTTTTTTTTTTTTTTTTCCCCTCCTTTCAGATGAGTAATATAGTTTAGAAAGGTTGTACTGTCTATATTTATTCAAGTTGTAGGATGAGAATGAATTGAGTTTAACATAATTAACAGGCATCCTAAGGAAAGAAAAAAGAAATGAGATTTGTTCTTGGTCAGTCTGAATTGTTTGGGTTTAATGGGATTGTGAACACATTTGAACTGTGCTCTCTTCTTATGCAGCTAGTTATTTCTGGTAGACTTATCCTAGTTTATAGTTCAGTCCTCCTTCAGTAATGAACAGAATTTTATTTTGGCTATAGTGTGACAAAGAATAAAATTTTCATTTCATTTTGGCAAAATTTGAGTGAAACAAGGGTACTGTGAAATCCTGTCAGTATCCAAACTTGCTGGCTAATACTCTATGTGGGTCTTGGAATGCAATGGGTTACTGTGACCTAGAGACACACATGCTGAAGCACTGCTCTGTGGAAGAGAAGATATCTGGAGCAGAAGCTTATACGACAGGGCCATGGACAGGCACAACTAAGAGTGAATTCCACAATGTGATGATCTTAGAAGTTTCCTTACCAACATAAAAAGAAACTTGCTCTCTATTACCTGATTCAACTTTGCCTGCTGTGGAATATAACATTGGATCAACGTGTCTCTTGGAACTTTGGCATGCTATTTTGTTTAACCTGTAGATTACATAAAGAAACATCCATAAAATTGAAGCAGTTTTACTTCATGCTCTCTTCATCTTCAATGAATCTCAATGTGTTCCCTTCAGTGTCTCACTGTAGATACTGAAATATTTTACAAAATGCTATTTTTGGCAGCATACATGTATTACAGAGATGAACCAGGATCATGCCATTCAAACATAAAACATGCAATTACTTGAGCTGCAGAAGTAACAAAGTCTTGCATACAACAGCTTTTTTTTTTTTTTTCTGTGTGTGTGTGTGTGTGTGTGTGATTTAGCTCCTACCCACATTCTTCAATAACTAGAATAAAGTGTGCTTTGCAGACACTGTTTTACTGAGGGTTTTAACAGTGTCCTTCTCTCTTTGTAGGCTTGTTTGCACAAAATTAATAGGAAATTACTAGCTTTTGTGGTTGCTCCTTATGCTGAATTTTTCTGAAACTGAGACATTTGTTCAAACTTTGTAGGAGATCAACCCACAAACAGGGAGTGTAGCCACAGCTTTCACAGCTCCCTGATCCAAGCAGCGTACAGAAGACAGCAAATGTCTTTGGCAGATGAGGATGCTCAAAAAGACAGCCATGAAGTATTGGTCAGAGCAGAAGATAGCTATAAGCATGTCAGCATTGCCTCCTCTGTAAAGCTGTCATGGGAAATATAGAGGAATCTGAAAGAGGATAATGAGATAGCTGTGCAAGTGTTTGTAAGAAGATTTTAGTTTGAATCAAGGGGCAAACAAAACAAGCTGATAATACTGATGACTTAAAATGATTTATCATCAGTAATAAGCCAGCCTTAGATATCAGCCCGCAGATCCCAAACTTGGGCTATTTTGGAGAGATTTTCCACTCACATTGCTTGTAATTTGATAAAGAAGCCCTACTGCTACAAATTTACTTGCTGATGTCTTTAAATTGATGGTGGCTTCTGTTCTTAGGCTAATCAATTAAATTTTCACAATGTCTAATTAAGGAGGAAACATTTGGATAATTTCAGTGTGAAATATAAAATATAGGCAGTTTTTTTGGTAAACACATTATTTGTTTTCAGCCATCACACACCTGCAGCGGGTACTTAAAGCTTTGCCTCCTTTTTCTTTTGCAAAGTAAAGCAAAACAAGCACAAGTATCTTAAAACACTGACAGCATTTTCTGCATTGTTCAACCTCTAAACTTAATATACAAGATGCTTTGATGAAAAGCTTCTGAAAAAAATTCAGCATGTATGACTCCTAGCAGTCTTCTGCAGTGGATTCAAAGCCTTATAACTGGGTGGAGAGACAGAGAGAATCAGGATTTAGTAAGAATAAGAGTAAGAATAAGGATGAGAAGTGGAAAAAGAACAACAGCAACAAAAACAGTAAGAATAAGCATAAGAACAACAAAGAAGGCATTTTTTTTTCCACCATTTCTTACCTTCTGTAGCTGCGAATGAATCAGAAAGTCCATGTTTCTTCTTAAGGTATTGGGAAGTCTTTGATCAGGGCAATGAAATTATGGGACCAAAGAACTGCTCATAAATGAGAAACATCATTTTATCTAGCTACTATGTAAATAGTAACAGACTATTACCAGGGAAAGCTAAACTGGGCTCTTTTATGTAAGGTAATGGAAATCTAGACATTTTTCTCTGTAGGGAAAGTGTATGGCAATAGATGATTTTATTCTAATCTCAGTACTTTCTCTTCACTCCAGCATGCAATTTTTCCTTGCTGCTTTAATGTTTTCAAATCTTCGTACTGCCACTAATAGACCAGATGGATTCCAGACACATTACAGAGAAGATAAAGACTGCTACGCTGCCCTTTTCACAGTCTACAGTTGTTTTATAATTCATTGTACTAGCAAAAGGATCAGTCCCTCAATATGACAACCACTGTGTTTTAAAGAAAAGCTTCAAAAAAAAAAAATTAAAAAACAAATCACAACCTCAAAACATATGAACTGCTTAGTGCTAGCTGAGAGGAGGAGGGAGAACTCATTTCAGAAGTTGTTTGCTAAAAGGCATGAACTCAGAAACAGTCAGCCCTGATAACTCACTTATGTTTTCCACTGAATAAAATATTTTGACATTTTCCTGGTCTAAATGAGAGCTGCCAAGAGCTGTTCACAGGCAATTCAAGCTCTTGTGAGCAAGTCACTGTAGGCTGGCATGAATTCATACCAGCAGCTTCCCCTGTCAGTTACTCTGTCAGGCCATCCTCCAGTTCATTGTGGGTGTAGAGATGGAAAGGGCAGCACAGACAGAAAGCACGTGGGTTTTCCCGCCACCAAAGGGCTGTCCAGAAGGCCCTGGCCATTGCAACACATGTCTGGAGTCCTCCTTCCCTCCCTGGAGCAAATGGTGCTAGCATCCACTCCTTGGAGCCAGCGAGCAGCACTAGAGCTCTGAGTCAGGACACAGCCATGCTTTCAACTTGCCTTTCAGTGTTGAATTATTACCTGGCCACCCGCGTCTGTGGGACAGGAATACCTACAGAGGTTCCAGGGAAGACCACAACTTGGGCTGATGCAAAATACCTCCAAACTGTATGTCAAGCCCACCAAGGATTACTGATGTGCCCACATGCCTCCTCTTGTCCTGGGAACCCCTACACCTTTTTCAACTCTCTCCCCACATTTATATCATGCAGGAACAGAAGAGATGGGGAAAAGGTGGGAACCAAACACAGAGGTAAATATATATATATATTATAAATAAAAAGGACCTGAGGGATAGGGGAGGGAGGTATTGCAAATACATAGAAACAAACAAAACCCCACCAACCCACCCAACCAAAAAGGAGGAGGGAAGAGAAACCTTGCAGAAAATGAGACATAAAGAAAAAAGAATATATGGATGGATGACTGGGATCAGCAAATGAGTAAGGAGAAGGTAATTACAATTAGGAAATTACTGTAGGAAATAATACAGAGAGAGGAGAAGGAGACAAATGGAAAAATGAGACAGGTTGAATAAGGCAGAATAAGAAGTGAGGAAGTGAAAGCGAAGCCAAATGTTAAAGAAAATGAGAGAAGGATAAGAACAAAACAGAGCGGGGCAAAAGATGTCAGGAAGAAAAGAAGAGAAGAAAATGGGAAATAGGTGAAAGATGAAAGGAAAGGGACACACTGGAGGGAAAGAATGCCATCCAGAGGGATCTTAACAGGTTGGAGAGGTGGGACTGTGAAAACCTCATAAAGTTCAACAAGGCTGAGTGGAAGGTCATGCACCTGGGTTGGAGCAATCCCAAACATGGATACTGACTAGAAGGTAACTGGATTAAGAGCAGCTGTGAGGAAAAGGATGCTTGGTCAATGAGAAGCTCAACATGAGCTGTCAATGTGTGCTTGCAGCACAGAAAGCCAGACATATCCTGGGCTGTATCAAAAGCAGTGTGTCCAGCAGGCTGAGGGAGGTGATTGTCCCCCTCTACTCTGTTCTTGTGAGACTCCACCTGGAGTGCTGCATCCAGGTCTGGGGCCCTCAGCATAGTGGAGTCATGTACCTTTAAGATAGTCCAAAGAAATGTCACGAAGATTATCAGAGGGCTGGAAAACCTCTCCTGTAAAGGAAAGCTGAGGGAGATGAAACTGTTCAGCTTGGAGAAGAGAAAGCTCCAGAGAGACCTTACAGTGACTTTCCAGTACCTAAAGGGGGCCTACAGCAAAGATGGGGAGGGATTCTTTGCCAGGGGGCAATTGAGATAGGACAAGGGCTAATGGCTTTAAACTAAAAGAGGGTAGGTTTAGATTAGATATAAGGAAGAAATTCTTCACTCAAGAGGGTGGTGAGGCACTGGAATGGGCTGCCCAGAGAAGCTGTGGGTGCCCCATCCCTGGGACTGTTCAAGGCCAGGTTGGATGGGGCTCTGGACAACTTGGTCAGGTGGGTGGCATCCCTTCCCATGTAAGGCAGGTTGGAACTGGATGATCTTTAAGGTCCCTTCCAACCCAAGCAATTCTGTGATTTAGAATGTGAAATTTTCATCTTTTCTGTGTTAGAGAGATATCCTTAAACCCAGTGTCATTTTCCTTAAAAATAAATAAATAAATAAATAAATAAAAATGTCTCTTTAAGGACTGTGAAATAATCAGAAGCAGAAGCTAATACTACCAGGATGACAAGAGCATTTCTGAAATAATTTTCTGGGTTTTTTTATAGCCCCCCTACAGCCCCCCCCCCCCCCCCATTTCTTGTTGCATGTTTTCTGTTGTGTAATGGTACATAATTCTACTCAAACTCAGTCAGCTTTTTAGCAAAAATTGGACCAATGGAATGTCTTGCTTTCTTAAAACAATGGATTCTGATATTTTTTTCTTACTTGTCTTCTGAACTGTCAGCAAGGAAGATTTAAGGATTTTCAGTAGAGTTTTAAACAACTGGCTTTTTATAAACATTGCAACTTTCCAGTTGTATGTGTAATGTTAGACTTGCTGGTGCTTTGTAACAAAATCCCTGTTTTTATTTATTTCCCTCTTTATATATAATATAGAGGGAAATAAATATAGGGACTATATTTATTACTATTATTAGTATAATATTTATTACTATTATTATTATAATAGTCCCTATTATTTATAGGGACTAATAAATAGAGGGACTATTTATTTCCCTCTTTTTAATATTAACAGAACATTTTTGAGAATGGGAATAAGCATACAGAGCTCTGAAATTTATGACAGTTTGTGATGTTCTTTAGCTACCTTAGAAACTTTGTGTAGACAACCAAATTGTAATTTTTAATAGTAGTGCTACTTACAGCATCTATTTTTAAAATATATTTTTGTCTTCTGATGTTTTTAACCATTCTGTTTATCTTAGAGACTTCAGAGCTATCCAGTAATACACTATTAAAATAATCCTGATGGCTTGGATATCTGGACAAGGTTTCTGATTAAAAATATTAATAATAATAATAAAAAAATAATAAAAAATAATAAATTGACTTTTAAAACAAGGGATGTTACCTAATCTTTCCCGTATGGACATTTTGCAAATGAGAAACAGTTTCTTAAATAGTAATTCTTCAAATGCAGGTAACAACAAAGCTGTGAATTTGCAAAAACAGCTGAAATGAAATGACGAGTCCTGGAAGAGTTTGCCATTAAATTAGCTAATAGTGCTTGCATTGCCATCCAGAACGTTGCTTTAAAAGTCTTAAATAAAAACAGTAATAAAGTAGTTATATGATATGGTGTTTGTGAAAAGGGAGATATCCAGAAAATACTGCCTTTAGGAAACGAGTTAATTAGTGAGCTTTATTTCTCAATCTGTAATCTCTGAGACATTTTTACAGTATCAGATTTTTTCTGTTATGGAACTGTGATATGGGCAATGACTTTGTCCTTTTATGCCAATATTCTTTTAAAAGTAAAACAACTGAAGGGTGTTATCCTTGCTTTTCTTCATATAATCTTTCTGTATCGTACCTGCTACTTGGCTTATGTTTTGTTGTTGTTGTTGTTGTTGTTTTGTTTAGTTTTTGAACTAAGTGTTGTGGTTTAACCTGGCTGGCGGCTGAACATCACACAGCTGTTCACTCACCCACCCCCCTCCCTCTCTGGGATGGGGGAAAGAAACGAGAAAAACTGGAGCCCGTGGGTTGAGATAGAGACAGTGTTTTAGGACAGAAAATAAAATAAGAATAATATGTATAAGTTATACACCCCTTTAAGATTAGGGAAGAGGGCAAGTCCAGATAGGGAACTGGTGCTGCGACTGGGAGGGTCTGCCAAGGGCTGCAACCCCTTCGGGCTGTGACCGCCGATCACTATGGCCCTTACCAGACCTCTTCTAGTCCTATTTGGGGTGAGTTTCTTGGCCAAAGCTACGGCCAACAACTGCAATCAATGTATAGTAACTACTTGAAAAGGATGGTTGAGCTCCCAAACATTGGTGTATCATACTGTTTATGACTGTAAAGGCCAGAAAATAGGAAGGTGCATTTTTAACCTAACTCAGTATGCTCTACACAGAGAAGGTGACAGGAGAGTCAGTGCAACATAGACTATTATTCAACTCATTGTATTACAAAATGGAAACAGGAGTAAAATATGAAATACCCACAGTTGAAAAAAAAAAAATATCTAATAGTTGTGAATAAAACTGGAGATGCACTCGAATTAATTGCAAAACGATACCAAGATGAGAACTGCTTTGTATCAAAATCGTTTAGCTTTGGATTATTTGCTAGCACAAGAAGAAGGAGTCTGTGCAAAAATTAACCTTAGTAACTGCTGTTTAGAGATTGATGATGAAGGAAAAGCTGTGAATGAACTTGTAAAAGAAATGAAGAAAATTGCACATATCCAATACAAACTTGGAGGGGTATGGATTGGGATTTGTTTTCATGGCTGCCTGGTGGACTATGGGTTAAAAGGATGTTATTTTTATTTTTATGTGGTGTAATGATGTTTATATTGTTTATACCTTGTATGATACCTTGTTTTACATTAGTGATACGCCGAATAATAAATAGTACCCAATTTGTAATGACTTCAGTAGAGAAAAAAGGTGATGTGTCAATAATGGCACTTAAGAAATGGACTCCTCCCCAAGAACCAACTGATGAGATCCAATTGTTACTAGTAAACGCTGAAGAGGAAACACAAATCAATACAACAAAAAAAGAAATGGGGGATTGTGAAATGTGTTAATTTGATTCGCGTCAGTATGGAATAATACCAGGGCTGCATTTCTTCTACCAAAGAAAAACAGAGTGATTAGTGTACATAGTTCTTGTATCATGTAAGGGAGAGTCCAGTAATTTGTGTAGGTAGAGGATTTGAAGGCCAAATATTGAGACTGAGACTCAGGCCCAGGAGATAAGAGAACAAAGGTGGTTCAAAATAATTGCTAACTTCAGCATGGGATGCTGTGCAAGTCTCTGGTATCCGGCCAAGAGTTTACCGAATAAGGAGAAAGGGGGAGCTGAAGGACGATTGAAGGACAAAGCCTGGGAGGAAGACTACGAGCCTTCAGCCCAAGCGACCCCCAGAGAGACAGTAAGAGAGTAATATGCAAGCGTCCAGGAGAAATTTTGGACTCCGGAAACTAATTATACTAACCCTGCCTTTTCTAGGAATAGTGATGAATATGTATTAGTTTAATAACATAAAAAACAGCTAACTAATGTAACAAGTGTGCATCCTGGTGGAGCAGAGACTCCTGGTGCACCCAGCGCTGTTTGCTTGCCTCTACTCATTTAATAAATTGTAAACTTTGATTGAAATCCTTTTTGAGACCCGATTATTTATCACAAGAATTATAATTCTAAAGCAAATAAACTTGGCAATGATTAAATTTTATATAATTTACTTGTACTCCAGATTTTATTTATTCTTTTTTATTGTTTATAAAAAGTTACTAGGTAAGTGGTAGTTTACATACATGTAACATCTGTCTTGTTATGCGTAAGAAGGAACACAGCAAAGGATTAGGGTTGCTGAAGGAAACAAAATCAGTTTTGAGAGGTCAGAGATTTTTCCAAGATGGTAAAATATTATTATTGCCTAATGGGAAGTAAATTAAAGGGTTGCAATGTAAATTAACAGTCTCAGTAGGTTATTGCTGAATAGAAAAAAAGGACTCTTCAGAAGGATTTTAGAAAACAGATAAATGTTTTTTATTTTATTTTATTTTATTTTATTTTATTTTATTTTATTTTTTATTTTTTAATGGAAATGCTAAGGAGACTGTTATAGATAGAGGAGGAGAACTATAAATATGAAGGTAAAAACTTCACACAAAGACGGAGGGGTCTGGTACACCAGAGCCATGGATGTGTGCATAGCAGTGGAAGTTAAAAAAATAAGAAAAGATTATTTGTGAAAGGTGAGGCAACAAGATGAAAGGGCGGAATGGGTAATTTGCTGAGTGGATTGGAATGAGGAGAGGTGGGATGGCTAATGCCTGATGCCTCATAGCCCTTGGGAGGTCATTTGACACCTCCTCCTTCCTACACATATATCTCATCTGTTAACAAGTGCCATATCCTTGAACTCAGGCTCATTAAACAACTTAAGAATTTCATCTGAATATGGAAAACAATGTTTTTATCCAGCCAAAATGCAGCCCTTCAGAGGACTCTTCAGAAAGCAGCATTCAAATTACAGCAGAAATGTATTTGGCAGCTCCTAAGCGTTGCTGCTATTATTTCTGGAAAAAGTGTTGACAAGGACTCTATATTGCAGGAGGAAGGCAAAAATTAGGATATATTTATATTTTGTCACATCAGGATCAGAGACAATAAAATAATCTCTACCTAAGAAGAAGGCAAAGAAGAAAAAATAGGCCATGCTCAGAGATGAACATTTCTTTGTCTTTAAAACTGAAAATGACAGGTAAGATAAAATAAAAAGCTCTATTATTTTAATTAAAATATATGCACATATTTGAGTGCAAATATGAATCAGAAATGAAATCCTGCAGCTTAAAATTCAAATGTGTAAGAGTATTTTAGTTATGCTTTTCCAAAACAAGATCTCTTCTATCCAATGTCAGAGTAGAAGTCTCTTACCAGAACATCAAAGCAGATACAAACATTTTTAAAGTGATTCAACACTTCAGCCTGAAAAGGTTAGTGAGGTCTAGCACACCAACATTTATCACAAAACTGTAACTTAATAACTATATTGTGTTGAACAGAAAAATTTTCATGACTCTTGCCATTCTCGAGGACATAGCTGAGTAAGGAACATAGCTGGTAAAGAACAAAGCGAAAATCTCTGTTACTCACTGAGTTACTGTCTCAAAACTGAAGGGACAACAAAACAGTTTTCAGAGAGGTAGCTTCTTAAATCTTCACAGATATTTCAAAAAGGATCATAAGTGTCCCCTTAGGCTAACCTGATTAGGAACCAAATCCCAATTTCCAGCATCATAAATATGTACCTACCCCAGAACGTGAGATTTTCGACTTGAATTCTTAAATGCTTATTGGAAAAGCCTACACTGCAGACTGCGATGCAGAAAAGAAATACTGAAACTATCACTATGTAAAAAGCAGGACAAATTGTTAAATGCAGTAAGATTCTTTCAGTTTTGCAGCCATCCTTACTGTAGCTATGTTAGTTTGCTGTGTAGGCAAGTGAACTCTTTAAAGGAGGACATTTTAGTACTTCTGAATAAGTCTGTTCTTCATTGCCAGTGACATTTAAAAAATCATAGAAGAGAAAGGAGGAATAAAAGTGCAGGACTCACGCTAGAACTCTCCCTCTTTTGCCACTATGTTGATACATGGTGAAGATGGATTGGTCATGATTAAAGGTGAAACAGTCCTTATCCCTACCAATTATGTATTTAATATAAATTAATCATTATTTAATGAGGTCTGAGTCATTAGAATCAAGTTTGCATAGATACAGATAGATAGACAGATAGGTATAATTGGTGCTACAAAAGTGAAACTTTTATGCATGAAATGAAGGTCAGAGCTAGAGACAGTCACAGTTTTATTATTAAAGAGACGCCAGACTCATTATTGATATACTGCCCAGGGTATCACTGTGATAATTCCATAGTCACGGCCACTGGGGGGGGCGGGGGGGGGGGGGGTTGATTAAAAATGTAAATGACTCCTTTCCTTGCTTGGACAGAATGACACACTGTACACACTCTAAAGATAATCTTTAAGCAGAACAGAAAGTGTACTGCCTGCTGAGTCAATTGACACTCTGCCTCCAGGAGACAGATCTTCCCTTGGACAGGCACAGTGGTCCGTCCTGGGGTCAAACATGCCCAAAAGTTAGGGGAGAAAAAGAAGAAGAAAAAGGAAAAGGAAAAGAAAAAAATAGAAAGGTTGAGGGGAGAGAGCTCTCTTCTTGGTCTTCAAATAGGTTCATTACAAAAACATACCTTACAGTCAGATGAGGGAAGTTGTATGCCCCAGACACATAGAACTAAAAACTAAAACTAAAGTCTATGAGTAATGCTGTGCAAACAGCCCTGTTGAACTCAGTTAAAACTGTACAAACTATACGTGTGCTGCAATGAGCATTAGTTTTGTATAAACTGCCATGAGCAAAGAGGGTAGGTATTCAGTCACACATTTATTTCTCTGACTACTTTACTAGACTTAGTCATCAAGGTGCTTTGGCTGTATTTATCCAGAGGTCTTTCAGGATGAACTTGGCACCTTGACTGGCACAACTGAGAGAAGACAAATCATGTTTCCTGTTTACTTAAGAGGATGAGGGACTGGTGGGAAGGTATAGTCTTGGCTTGGCTGATCAATAAATGTCAGATAAAATGAGAAAGAAATGGTGATGATTACTTCCTGCCTTAAGAAAACAACTTCTCTGTAGATAAGGTTCACCTGAAAAAGCTAGGAAAGAACATGTGGTTTGGGAGGTGAGCAGAAATAAGACTGAGGTCTTTCAGAGAAGACCTGGCCATGTCTGATTTCCCTCCTCCCCCCCTCCTCCCCCCCCATGGAAAATACTCATCTCTCATGGATTATGGCAAAGCTTTAACCCAGCTCTAAAATAAAGGAATTATTTTCCCCCAGCTAATAAGCTTTTGAGACAGAGGTACTGGTGACTTAGAGAAGTCAAAACAGTAGATTCACATTTGATCAATCTATGCATGGATAACTAGTTAATTACCTAACTAATTACCATGAGAAGAAAGTGGCATGACGAATATGAAAGTGTGAGTTTGGGGTTAATTTATTTCCTCCTAGTTGCTTCTTTTTTGAGCACTCAATTCAAAAGCGAATGAATAAAGAATGTACCGTTCCAATGTAAATGAAAAGCCACTTCATTTTTTAGATTGGACCAAGACCAAGAAAATGCATGAACTAGTGAGAAAAAAGGCAGTAGATAATTTCCTTCACTCCTAATTAACAGAGTTATAAGTAGAAGCTTTTGTTTTCTGTTCAATTTTTTTTCTTCCCCATTGTATCAAAGTGGGAAGGAAAACAAGGAAGTTCATAACTGCATACACATTCTGCATCTCCTTTAAATTCAGCTGTCAAAATACTATGAATGTTTTGAAGAGTAAAATTATAACTTTCATTCAAATGTTCTAGATTCACCACGTAGATCTCATCATTCTAAATTATGCTTACAGACCCAAAGTGATTTTTATGAGCTGCCTTTCCACTTCAGTTATTATCATAGTTAAAGAAAGAGGAAACAGTCTTGACAGAAGATGCTAGCAAGACCCAAAAGGTAGTGTGTGGAGAGTGATGGCAATAATTCATCAAATAATGGTATCGAAATCACCCACCCTCCTGTAGATCTATTTACTGAAAATAAACTTTCCAATGAGAAAAATAATACATTTTATGATTGAAAATACATACTCAAAAAGAAGTTTGTCATAACCATGTAAAAGATTTACAATCCATGCTAGATATTAAGAGTATATCTAGCTAAGGCACTATATTTTCACATCATATATATATGTATACATATATATTATATATATATATATACACATATACATATATACACTAGCAGCCTCTGCCCTTGTTTCTTCCATCTGAAGACCTTCAGGAGTTACTAAAGTGCGTCATGGCTACCCTGCAAATCCTCTGGCCTAACCAGATCAGAAAGTATTCTATACACTGCAGAAGTTTTTCTGCCACTGCTGAAACATTTTCTGAGAGTTTATACTGCCTATCAGGCATGGAGTCAAGAACAGAAAAAGCAGTATTATCTTTCCAAAACAAAGGAGTACAACACAATTACTTTCTAGCAGAATAAATCAACTCACCAGTCATCTGTCCTGTTAAATTTTTGACCTCATCTCATCTCATCTCCCCACTTCAGTTTTCTTCCTGACATTTTAGCCTTCTGTTCCTCCATCTTTCCCCTTTGTTCATGTGTTTCATTTTGAGACAGAGAACCTCTTATTGACCCCTCTACAAAAAACAAAGCTGAAGACAATACATTTGAGGAGAAGGGTGTCAGAATTAAAATGTGTGTCATCACTGAAACTGAGGTGATTCACAAATTCAACCTCATCAGCTGAGAGCAATGATGCAATTCTGGAATAGCATTAGTTAGTTTTCCTTACAAAACTAACTCTTATTTCACGAGTTATCATAATGGTGAAAGGTCAAAGTAATTTCATCATATATTTGCATATACATGCGTATATATACTGCATACCATATGCAGTATATATCCTGCTTTTTACCTTTGGGACAGAGGTATAACTGATTTTTAAAGGAACAATCAGTTTTTCCCAGTCTCCACCTTTACATGTTTTCTCAAAAAATGATCTTTTGTTTTGTGTTCTTCTTATATAAGAAGAAACAAACAATTATGGGTACCTAATTACTACTTCAGGCACTGAAGTCTTAACTAGGAATCTGGTTCTGAAGGACTCTCCCTTAAGTCTCACTGTCTCACTGCAGGGCATGCTGATTAACAAAGACAGGATTTCACTGTCATTGGTAACAGAGAGACAAATGCAGAGCCAGGGGCACATACAGAGTTTTTTTGTTTTGTTTTTGTTTTTGTTTTTGTTTTTGTTTTGAGATGGACTCAGATTCACATCTGAGGCTTCTTGTAATTTGCTTTATACTCATTGAATCGCAAGAATAATGTGCCTACTTACATGATGTGAACAAACATAACACTGTCCAAGAGGGCAAAACCACATCCAAAACATTACAAAAATGAGAGGTAATGATCTAACAGATCTAGAGGCAGAAAATTTACAGCAGTCATATTGATTCTCAGGTCAGCTAAAGACCAGAGAGTAAAGTAATCCAGAGAGAGCTCAGAAAGCATGCAATACAGGTTTGCTGTAGCCGTGTGTAGTTCACCAAGCAGAGCAAGCTAAACTTCTAGAATACTATCACCCTTTAGGAAAGTTCATTGGAAAAAAATAAGTTTATTTTCAAAGTGGCTGCAGATTTGGTTCCTTCCAGTTCTTCCCTGTCTCCAGATGACAGTACAACCCGTGTAGGTTTTGGCAAGTCTGACAGAGAATTGCCTGTGCTGTCCTCATGCAGCCTTGTTCAAAATCATTCTCAGTGCCACTTTTTGATAACCTGCACTTCTCGGTGCTGTGAAAAATGTAAAGAACTTTCTGTGCTCTTGATTCAGTCTTCTCAAAGCTTTTCTTTAAGGAGTGCAAAACTAGAGCTGACCTAACTGTCCTTGGGTTAACAAAATCAAATACATTTCATTGGCTGCAGGCTGCCTGCAAAGCCCACACCAAGCCTCTGAATGTTTGATTACCATGGCACTCAGGTCCTCTCTTCTTTATTTTTGGCATGACAGGAGCTACCGAACTTCACGAAATAAATACTTATATTTATTATACTCTACTCAGGAAAATAGTGACTTCTTTCACTTGCTTAGGATGGTCCTTATGGTGGAATTGCACAAACATTCAATTTCTAAGAGGTATGAAGAGAAGAAAGGAACAAACGTCTACAAAACACATCTGGAACATCCTAATTCCCATGTTTCATTGGAAGAAGAGGGGATCTGGCATTTGCTATGTGCTTGACTGAAACCACATCACTGGCAGGTTGATGTAAGGACCCAAAGTCCAGATAACTGGAAGAGGTTCAGACTACCAAGTAACACAGTTTTTCACACCATCCTGTACATCTTCAAGTTGCACTATTGTCTACCACAATAACTCCATTGCAAGCTTTCATTTAGCAGCTTAGAAAGAATAGAAACAGTCTCTCCTAAGGAAACAAACAGACAAAACTTCAGGAACTTCTTAAAGATTCCTCATGGTTTTTGTTGCCTGGGAAACCAACACTTCCTTTCTACATCATAACCCAGTACAATTGAAATCAGGGAATACAGAAACAGAAAGAAAAACTGTACATGAAATGTGAGGAAAGACAAAAACTAGACAAGAATGTTGTGTCTCCCCAAAACAATTTCACTTGAACACTGTTCACTTGAACAGTGGCTTTACAGTGGGAACAGCATGCAGCACATAAGATGGTAGTAAACAGATTATCCCTTTGTCACAGGGAGGAAGGACTTGTTTCTAAAACCCACTGAACATCCACAATTCCCATTGATGTCAGCAAAAATAAAATGTCAGAAAATAAGTACCATTTCAAGGGAGTTTTGTGCTTCTCAGAATTGAATTATGTCAGGAAAAAAATCTTGTGTAAAAATTAAGGCCATCTTCAAGAATAAGGAGTGGGCAATCTCCCAAAGCATGAGGGAGAAGTCCTTATTTTCACAGATAGCCCCTCCCTGTTTTTTATGGTGTTCATCTTTAGCCAGAAATTGGATTTATTTGAGAGAAGATAATTTCAAAAGAGTGTTGGAGGTAACATAATGTTCTACAGAACATGTAAGTGAAGGGAGGGGGAATCTAGTCATCGTATATGCTGATTTCCTTCTTCACTCTGAGACATGACACAAATACATTTATCAATTCTTAATCAGCTTATCACTAGCCAAGCAGCAGCCCTATTAACTCCTCTAGTCAAGGAAGTGCTGCCACTCAGAAATGCTCTTATCAGCTAACACTGGAGAATATTGCCAGAAGTCATCTGTCTCAGTTCAAGAGAGATGGATATCTTGTAAAAGCCTTATTTGAATTTAGCACTGAACACATTGTGACAGTCTTCAAATATCAGTGATCAGCATACCATGACTTCTTTACTGAGCTTGCTAGTTTTACCTCAGTATTTTCTCCTGTCCATGCTAAGCACAAGTCTGACAAATCCTGAGATGCTCTCTGTAGACAAATAATGTTATCTGTCAATTGTTTAAAGGCAGACACATCTGCCTAGCTTTTTCTTTTTTTATTTTCTTTACCAAATCTGGAAGCAGAATATTTTGGGCACTGAGAACATTTACAGATAAAAGGTAGAAACCTGTTCACAGCTAAATCTCTCAGAGCTTCTTGGAGTTTGGACAATACACATTTTAACATCAGATAAAACTTGTTGAATTAGCATAGAAATTTTTGCAGTTGGAAACCTAAATACTGTGTTCTGTCTCCCGATGATTTCCTGAATTTGGAAAGGCTGTTAAGGTCTCTGGACTTCTTCTTCAAACTTTTCCCTACTGTAGTCAGCTGAGCCATTTTTATTAAGAGGGAATGTCTGGCATTAGAGTTACAGCAAAGGAAGCTTAAGCATTGCCCCTTAATTTGTGGACATCTCCTGTCTGAGAAGCTCTACAGAACATGGCAGAGGTGAAACATTTGGTCCTTTAGAAGTGACTCTCAAGTGCAAAATCACATAATTTGATTGCCTTTAAAATACATGAAAATGATAGGAGCATACAAAAATGATAAAACTGCTGATTCAAAAACAAAAGTGGCCAGAGTACATAGGCTGAGGGGGTGTTATTACTGTAATTACTCTAATTAAGTATAATTATAATTGTATAATACACATGATATATTATAGCTTCAATACATAATAGATCTGATTACATAATTATACAGTATACAATTACTTATGCATTATATGAGTAATTATAATTATAAATATTTATTACTTATTAATTATAATAGCCACATGTCCATCGTCTTCAGCTAGAAGCTCTACATTCTCATCTGCAAAAATACAGGAAAATAGACAGTTTCCACCCAATGGTGTGGACAACTGACCTGTTCCTCAACTTGCATATCCAAAATTGTACAAGTAAAAGAAACACTGCCCAACTGAGAAACAAATGTACACTTACTATCTTAGACCTTCAATCAAGATTATTGGAGTGATGTAGCCAATAAGCTAATCTTTTGTGACCCAGTGTGCACATCATTAACACTCCCTTTCATTCTCAACTCTGCTGATTAATCATGCACAAGTGTTTTGTGCTGCTCTGGGTCTCTGTTTCCACTATGGATGACAAGAATAATGATAGCGACCACTCTTACAAAGTAGTTTTAGGTCTGTGATGAAAGAAATCTAAGGTGACACTCTTTTCCTTTTCAACAGCAAGTATGGAAACACAGACTGTAAAGGCAGAGCCTGGCCTGAGTTAAATGAATCCATGCTTATACCCAGTCTAAGTTTACCCTGTTTCAGGTAGAACTGTTGCATCTTGTCCTGTCATTACAGGCACCGGTAAAAAGTCTTCATCTGATAAGCCCCTGTTTATATATTGAAAGACCTCTCTGAAGCTTACTCTGCTCTAGGCTGAACAACCCCACCTCTCTTAACCTCTCTGGAGATATTTCAGCTCTGATCATTTCTGTGGCTCTCCACTGGACCTGCATTAAAAGGTCCATGTCTTTCTTGTGACGGGAACCTCAGACCAGGATGCAGTACTCCAGGTGAGATGTCACAAAAACAGAGTATTGGGGGAATCATAGAATCATTCAGTTTGGAAAAGACCTCTAAGATCATCTAGGCCAACCGTTTTAAGCTAGTGCTAAAGACCACCACTGATCAGCTCCATTGACTTGCTGGACGTTCTTTCCATGCAGCTCAGGATATGATCGTTGTTCTGGGCTGCAGACACATATTCCTGGCTCATATCCAATTTTTCATCCACCTGTATCCCTTGTCTTTCTTTGCAGAGCTGCTCCCAATACACTCATCATCCAGACTGTATTGATATTGGGGACTTCCCTGACCCAGGTGTAGGGCCTTGCACCTGGCATGGTTAAACTTCATGAGGTTAAAGGGGGCCCACCTCTCAAGGTCCCCCTGACTGGCATACCTTACCTCTAGCATATCAACCGCATCACACAGCTTGGTGTCATCTGCAAACATGCTGAGGGTCACTCAGTCCCACTATGTCATTAAAGAGGATATTAAATGGTGCTGGTTCTCATACAGATCCTTGAGGGTCTTGAACTTGTTACTGGTTCCACTTGGTCACTGAGCCATTGACTGTAACTCTCTGAATGTGGCCATCCAGTCAGTTTCTTCTAACAGTCCATCCATCAATTCTATACTTGTCCAGTCCATCGTTGAAGGCCACTAGATTACTCAGGTACAATTTGCTTTTATTGAAGCCATGTTGGCTGTCTCTGATATTTTCTCTGTCTTCCATTTGTTTTGTCATAAATTCCATGAGAATCTGTTCCATGATCCTACTGGACACTGAGGTGAGGCTGACTGGTTGGTTGGTAGTTGCCAGGCTCCACCTTATTACCCTTTTAAAAAAATGGATGTGATAATCCCTTTTCTTCAGTCACTGGGGCCTTTGCCTGACTCTCATGACATTTCAAACATGATAGAGACTGGTTTAGCAATTACATCTGCCAATTCCCCCAGGACCCTGGGATGCATCTCATCAGGTCCCATGGAGTTGTGTATGCTGTGTTTCCTCAGGTGGTCTCAAACCTGATTTTCTCTGTGATGGGAGGGACTTTTAAAATTCAGTCACTTTCCTGAGGTTCAGGAACTTGATGGATATGGGAAGACTGATTTCCAGTGTAAATAGGCAAAAAATTATTGGTGTCAGCCTTCTCCATGTTGCTTGTTATTAGGTCTCCTGTCTTATTTATTTGGTGAGAAGTGCACATTTTCTTTAATTTTCCTTTCTGAACAACATATCTGTGGAAGCTCTTCTAGTTATTTCTTTGCCAAATAAGCTTCAGCTGTGCCTTAGCTTTCATGATTGCATCTCCCTACATCTGGGCAGGATCTTTATATTTTTTCCAGAACACATGTCTCGGGTTCCATTGCCTATGCATTTCCTACTTACACTTGCATTTGACCCAGAAATCTATGTTCAATGATGAGGGTTTCCTTCCTTCCTTGATTGATTTCTTGGGAATTGAAAGCTCTTGAGCTCTAAGAAAAATGTCCTTAAAGAGCTGCCAGCTCTGTTCCACTTTTTTTATCCCCGAGGGCATTTTCCCAAGGGATCCTACCACTAACTCCATGAACAACTAAAAGTGTACTCCTGAAATTCAGGATCTTGACTTTACTCTTTGCCTGGCCCATATCGCTTGAGATCATGAATTCCACTAGGACCACTGCAGTCCAGGCTGCCACCAATCTTGTCACCTCTAATTAGTTCATTTGTGTTAAACATCTTAGATAACTTCACTTGCTCTGGGTGGTGTTAGACAGTAATCCCTCTGTTTTACATTCCTTAGCAGTCACAATAGCTAAAATTTAGTGTATGTTGTTGAAGACACACAGAAACCTCAACATTGTGGCCATTTTATTTAGTTATATAGCACTTATCACCTTAAAATATTGACAATGCTGTGACTTATTTATAGAAGAGTGAAACCATGTATCTTTGAATCATTTTCATCTCATTTGTAATTTTTTGTTTTGCTTTGTTTTTTTCTTTCCTTTTTTTTTTTTTTTTTTTTTTCCAAACCATAAGGGTGGCAGATTAAATACACTTTCTGAGATTGTTTTCTTCCTCAATAGTTATTCCTAAGATGGAGCATCCTGCAGTACTTTGGTTGTGAGTTAAATCTGATGGAATGAAATATGTGCTAGATTGAAAATCTTTAAAATCTTTAGACAGCCACCTGGGGCAGATGTGAGAACAAAAGTAATAATCTCTTTTCACTCTGTGATGACCTCAATACAGACTTTTTACACAAAAACCTTCATAAAAGATGTCAGGAGAAAAGCTGTTGCTAACACAATGTCTATAACATGCATATAGATACCTACACATTAAACATATTTATGTGTATATACACATAAACATTCATCCCCACTGCCACAAACATCTTTTTTTTTTTTTTTTTTTTTTAATGAAAGAAAGCAATGCATTTAGAATAAACATTCATTAGACATTTTTATACATGCACCCAACAGTATATTTCCTCTGAACTTGGAAAGGTTAGAGAGCTGGGGATTTTAAGAAATCCAGCAAAAATACCACCTTCCTTATGATGTATAGAGATATCTAGTACAAATCTAAGTACTGAGCACTAGGAATGGTGCTGCATGGCAGAGCAGAGTTGTACACTGGCAAATAGACCTAAGTGGGATTGAAGGAATCTGTGCTGAACAGCACTCCAGTTTTACCAGAATGTGTATGGCATTTGATCAATGTAGTTTTAGCCACCTCAGCAGCCTGGCATACTTCATAATTTTTAGAAATACAGAATCATTTTGTTTGGAAAAGACCTTCACGATCATGAAGTCCCACCATTAATCTGCCCCAACTGAGTCCCATCACTAGACCATGTTCCTTAGGGCCATGTGCACAAATCTCTGGGCACTCCACCACTTTCCTGGGCAGCCTGTTCCAATGGCTGACCACTCCCTCTGTGAAGAAATTTTTCCTAGTATCCAAACTAAAGCTCCCCTGGTGCAATTTGAGACTGTTTCCTCACAACCTATCACTTATCACTGAGAAACCTTTGATACCACAGTGAGAGGTAGCAAATGACAAATCCTTATGCAGAGAAAATATGCATCTTCTTTTTCATGAGAAAATAGTTGGAAGAACCATAGGTAAATTAATGTGACCACTGATAATGATATAGTATGTGGTCTGGGAAATCCTGTTTCAAATTTAATCTTTATCTGAGACAAATTCCATACAACTAAGTAACACAAATCCAGAAGAACAACATGAAAGTTCCATTTTGTAAAAACAGATCCTTCCTCTGAACATTTATTTATTTCGTCATAACAATTTTGTGATTTATTCTTGCAATAAAAACATTTTATTTTGCATTTTTTCCCAAGAAATTGATGAAGACATTACTTCATTTCAGCATTTTTGCCTCTTCACTCTCTAGAGGGAAGACAAATTATGTCATATTCAAAATGAGTCATTAAGTAATTTTCTATATCTGAAAAATGAGGCAAGCCCTGAAGTTCAAGGAAAAAATAAATAAATAAATAAATGAAAAAGAACTGAAAAAGCTACTGCAGAAGTAGTGGATATGACATATTTTACTGAACAACAGGAGACAGCAGGTAGAACTCCTTGGGGATTTAAAGTGCTCTAACCAACTGGGGTAACGGTATGAACAAAGGCTAGCAATATTTCCTCAGTTCGCATTTTTCTAGATAAAATCAATTGAAAAAAAGAAAAAGGCAGTAAAGGAACTCTACATTGTTTTACTGCTGAAACTACAGCTAATTCCTGTTTCAGTTGAGTGTAGCTTCAACGTAAAGGCATAGTTGGCAACACCAGCTTGAGTGCAAGCACTGTGCATCCGTGCTGAGCCAAGGAACTCTTGCTTGCGCTGCGCTGTCCCACCTCTGCCCGGTGCCTGCTGTACTCTGCTGGCAGCCGGCTCTTCCCAATGCTCTGCATTGACCCTCATGGCTCAGTGGAAGTCAAGTCCTGGATGTGATATCCCTCAAACTCACACATTGTTGTAGATTCCTTCAGGAAAAGCACTCAGCTCTCATCATCTAGAGGGATGCTGTTTCTGCCTTTAGTCCTTGAAAGTGAATCATCTGATCTGTCCTTTAGCACTGAACTCAGAATAGCCAACTCATTCTTCATTTTTGGTCTTCTGTCATTTTTAATTTATCAGTGAGATAGAAGATATTGTGAGTGCTCAAGTGAAATTTTGTCAGTGAAGCCTGAGGATTTCCAAGGCCAAGAGAAACCATAATGCTGTTCTGCTAAATCACCCAGGAAAGCCGACTGCAACTGTAGACCTCATTACCTGACATCAGCTGAAGTTTTGTGTTTCCTTGAGCTAACTCGTTATGGTTCTTTGGAGATCACCTAAATAAAATCTCAGCCACAAAAGAGCAGAGAGAAACTACTTCATGCACAAGCAGTTGTGTGTGTTCTGCCTTTTAATACATTTTTAATCTATCCGTCTACAATAATATAACTTTTATACAAGTGCATGCTTGACCATCTGCTTGTTAACTATACTAAGGAGTGAAAAAGAAGGTCTGACAAGCTTGTGTGTGTATAAGCGTATAAATAAAATAAAACGTTCAGATGATAATTTGACAGCAGACACTCAAAGCTGAATTGGAGATTTATTTATTTATTTACTTATTTATTTTAATCAGCAACTGGCTGAAAGAGCCCAAGCACATCATGCAGGTGGAAATGCGTGGCTCTGTTTTCAATGCTGCTTCCAACAACAGTGCTGAACTGGCTAACTGAAGAATGAAGTAGCTACAGGAACAAATGCCAGCTTTTGTTATCAGCCAGAGAAAAAACAAAAACCAAGGGGCAGCTGCCGAAGATAGGTAGTGTAAGGAAAAACAGCAGAAAGAATAAGTGAATGTATCACTTTGCTACCTGCCCCTTCTAGCACTCATAACATGCCACTTCCTTTTGTTCAGTTTCACTAACCAAACATCTTGTAGTGCCTAAATAAGCTGCACTGTTCTTAACAGCAAGATGCAAGGAAAAATTCCCTAAAAGACTATTTTGTTGTGTCAGAGTATACGTGTATATTATTCATATATGAAATGCCATATATAAGAGAAATATTTGGCTGTACATACACATAAAATATTAAGCAAAAAAGCACATGATAGATAAAAAAACTAGAGTTTTATTTTCTCCAGTTTTAGCTAACTGACTCCCTGAAACTCCAGAAGAAAAGTACTACTTTGCTGTTTTGTAGTTGTTGTTGTTACATTTTTTTTATGATAATGTCATGATTTAAGTTTTCATAAGACCCAAGGGAAGCTCTGGCAATAAATTTTGAAAGGCCTTCAGTGGTCCAGTAAGCATGATAATCCTTTGGCTTATGGGGAAATAAATGACTCACAGTCTGTTCCATAACTGAAGATCACCCTTGACCTAAACTATCTCTTTCAGTCTATCTAAAGAGCATTTATATCTGTTTGAAAAACACAAATGTGCTAAAGAAATCATGAATGCCTATGAGGTAAACATATGATAAGGACACCAGTCTGCACAGGCATAAGAAATCGTATCTTACAGGATGGCAGGATGGGTGATGGATTTTTCTTCTTTTTGTAAGATAAATAGCAATGGCAAACAGCAATATAAATGATCCATATAAGCTGGGTGCTTTCAGAGTCCACTCACTGAGAGAGAAGTTTCTGCTCCACCTGGTTGACGTACACTTTGATTGCTGAATGTGGAACTCCAGGGAAATAAGGAAGGGAGAATGGAAGAAACATTTGAGTGGCCTTCACTCCAGTGAATTGGCAGAGCCCATGAATCTAGGCACTGACATTAATGAAAAGCTGAACCATTGCACAAGCGTGATTAATCACAGAAAATAGAAGAGACATCTAAATCCAATTCCACGGGCTGAGCTTTTAAATTCACCCTAAGTCTGTAATTGCCAGCACATTTATTCCTTCATTTGCAGTAAATGGTCCCTTCTGAAAATTCCTCTACCCATCAGCTGGCCCCTGGATATGACCGCAGTCTAGCAGAATAGTGCTGAATTGAGGTCTTCATAAATGTTAGCTGCTTGAGCTAATATCACAGCTCTTACTTAATGCCCTTTTCCCACCCACTCTCACAAATGTTACTTTGTTTACAAATGGCATTTGAGTTCTGGACATGACAATGAGCGGAAGGAACACCTGCTTAATGTCCTTTGGCAGACAAAGATGGCTAGAGACAGCACAAGCCATAGTGGAAAAAGGTGGAACCCTTCTTCCTAGGTGTAGCTGCCTTTTAGCACAAGAAGGAAGTAAGCTATGCCATTGCAAATTAAAGGTGGACAAAGGAAATGGCTTACTCCTTTCCTTTTGACACTAGACCAAACTGGAGGAGATGGGGAAAAAAAAATTGTCACTGCCCCACACAGTGCCTTTATCTGACCCTGGGACAAAACAGACATTTGCTGTCAGAGAAGTTACTGTAGACTCATAATTGCAAAGGTGATTCTTAAGATATTTTGACAACAGTAGAAATAGAGACATAAGAATCACAACTGGCAATGTGACTGCAAACTCTGAAGTGGGATGTCCACCAGCAAAACTGGGTTGGCTCTGGTGGAAAGTGAAGTCCCGATTTGCCACTGTAGAGCAAAGTGTGGTAGTGGAACATTTTTCTTTAATGCCTATTCAAATGCAAAGCAAATTTTCACTTGAACTTGTTTGTAGTACCTTTGTGCTTGCTTTCTGAAGACTTCTGAGCTCTCAAACCATTTTAGCATGAACAAACACAAGTGAACTGTAAGCTTCACTGCTCACATATTTGAAATGCATATTAGACTTTGAAAGCTACTGTTCATTCCTTGTTGGATATTGCTAAAATAATCTAATCAGAGGAAAGAAACTAAGTGACATGTTACTTTGGTAGCTAAAAACTAACTATGCCAAAACAACACCAAAACTATCTACATGAAAAATAAAACCTTTCACTGGAAACTTATGTAAAAATTTGGAGAGTAGAAATAAGAATTCTGTAACTTATATGTGGGCATTTAAGGAGCTAATAGAAAGACAAAACTGTTAAATAATGAATTCATTTAGTTGCTTTCAACTTATGGGAAAAAACAAGTGCCAATTCAATTTAGCATAGGGAAATGGAGAGGATATATTAATAAGTTCTGTGTTCTGACATATCTCACTTTCTTGTCTCTTTTCTGAGTTTTGGTAAGCAGCATCATTTAGATTTTAAGGACATACAGGGCAAAAGTTTCAAATACTGGCATCTCAGCTGTTGCTAATTTTTTCTTTCTTTCTTTCTTTCTTTCTTTCTTTCTTTCTTTCTTTCTTT